>OY292314.1:14022480-14661342 GCA_958496155.1 Sisyra nigra
CCACGTTTCATGCTTTATAAAGGTGATACGAAATTTTTAAATAAAATATTCATTTTATCTCATTCATATCATAATATTATAATAATTTTCACATTGTTTTCCCTAAGGTTCCAGCAAATATCACGACTTGTCACTCAGCGATTCAGCTTCAACGCAAATCGCAGATAAAAATAGCCGACAACAAGAGGAAGATCTTGAAAATATATACAATATTAACTTTGAAAATTAATTTTATCTTTCTAGATTTGTTTCATCTTAGATAATTGAAGCTGACATATGTAACGAATCTTTAAATTTGCTTTTATGTTGTAATTCGTAATTCTTAGAATTCCTTAAAGGCACTATAACGTACATAATTCTATATACCTTCCTATATACATAATTTATTTTATTTTTACATTATTTTTTAATTATTTTTTTACTATTGCTAGTTATGTCTGAATAATTAAAAACGTATTGTACAAAATAAGACGATAGCCTCCAGTAATTTGGTATTTTTCAAGAAAAAAAAATTAAACTCAATTTATTTTTTATGCTCCTTTTGAATCATACCAATATTTACCAATATTTCATGAGTAAATTAAAGTATAACTTTCCAGTTATTTTCAGACTGGCATTTCATCAATTATTACGTTTGTTAAAAAGCGTCACCAAACCAATACGATATGTTTGTTTAAGAAGTTTTAAATATGAAAGTGTTAATTATTGAACAAATTATGCATTTTAAAAAAATATATATAAAGCATTCCTGTATGAAACAGATAAGTTCATTGGAAAAAAATTATTTATTTAGTTGTGATTTAATTGAGTCAATATTAGTTTATTTAATGAAAAACTTCTTTCTTTGAAAAAATAAACGGGTTAAATATATAGACGCTTTCCTTTGAAACTGCTTTTTTGTATTTCCACTTTCTTTTCAAATAGTTCTTTCAGCTCAACTTTTTGGATTTATTGTTTTAAGATTTTTTTATTTGAAAATCGTACGAATAGCCTTTACAAGTGAGAAAGGCTACTTCTGTACTTCTATAACCTAAAAAATCGAATCAGTGAGAATCCTCTATAAGCGAAAAAAATCACGATTCCTTGAACTCATATTTATCCAGTAAAGTTCAACTGTATATCTTTTGAAGTTCGATTTAAAATGTAACTAATCTAAAAAGGGTCTAGACATAGAATAAAAGTATGTATGCACTAGAGCAGTGGTCGGGGAACCGGGTTAAATTACCCCAAATGGGGTAAAAATGACATTTTTGAGAGTAATAAGGAAATTTCTTGCCATGGCTATTTTATAAGCGTGTTAGTATGCCCGAAGACTTTATTAAAATTGTTCTTACATCAAAAAGCACCAATTTTTAATTCTCCAAAATATAAAGAGGGAAAGCTTTCAACTACTTAATTTTGGTTTGTTCCAATATGAGAATTTTATTTTGTGTATTTCATATACTTACTGTTTTCATACAACGTTTTTCGTGTCAATAAATTCAATAAATAAAGTGCAAAGTCCCTAGAGATATAAGTATGGTGAATTCGCCCCCGGAAAATGTTTAAATGATACTTGGAGGGTTTGTAGGTATTCATGAAATTATAAGATCTTTAAAGTTTCAGATCCCTAACGTAATTGGTTTAAAAAAAAGAAATTAAAAATCAATAAAAAATGTTATTGTTCGTCTTGTTTTCAAAATATGGGGGTAACATCTACTTCTGCAAAATTATTTTGAGTAAATAAGTAAAAAAAGTAAAGTTCCAAGACCACTGCACTAGAGTTACTAAAAAAAACTCTTAACAATAGGCAGAGTTTAATATTATAGAAATAAATTCAAAAGAGATTAAAAACAATAAATAATAAAGAAATTGGATATTCTTGAAACAATTTCATTATAATTTAGACGTCTTTTGAAAACTAAGGAGTGGTTAATTTTTATAGCTTGTTAAATTCAAACCGGAAAGTAAAGTTGTTAATCAATTATTTTGTAGTAAATATAAAAAAATGTGGATAAAATAAATTTAATTTTTTTAACTTTGCCTAGTTCAAGGTCTATCATTATTCCCAGTACAATCATTTATCAACTAATTTTCATGTCGGAATTACAAAAACAATTAATTGATATTCAAAGATATAATTGCTAAGGTACGATAACCAGCTTTCCATTTCCTTAATTTATTTTTGCAAATGCATGCATTCAAAATATTCGGCCAAAGAACATAAAGACAAAGTAAATGATTATTCATGGAAACTTTTTCCCAGACATTTTTTATTTAATTTCTATTAACAAGTCACAACATTCAAAGATGATAAAAGCATCTTATTATCTTTTATTACCTATATCGTTACCAGAAATGATCTCATGACGCAAAATACGTGCCGAAAATGCAAAAATAATTCCTCCACCGATAAAATGACAGGAAATAAAAACTTGACAAAATAACCAACCACATGTTTAAGACTACTGTTGTTGGCAATAAATTCTTTTATAAAAATCTAACATTTGTATAAAACTATAAAGCGGTTAATGGCACAAGTTTCGCATGATTTGCAAATGTCTACGCTTAAGTAATAGTCGATAGGAGTACAAATTATACGTAAAGCAAAATGTTGTAAACGTTTGTTGTTTTTTTTTTTGCTGTAAGTAACTTATCAACACAATGATTTCTATTGTTTGGCGAGCTTCAGTGCATTTAAAATCTATAACAACACAAATAAGGGCTAATTGCTGTGCTTTGTTTTACTGTTTTATAAAAACTTTTATAAAATCTTTGAAACATTTCTATTTAATTTATGGCGAAGTTAAAACGTATGATGTATAAACTTGAACTTTCCATGTCAAAAATGTAAACATTGAAGGAGCAAGGTAATACAGGTTTATGTTCGAATATATTCAGATTTGATCGTTCTTAATGGGCCTTATAATTGAATCAATCAATTTCTTTTTGTAGCAAACGTTCTTCACTTAGTATTACAATATATATTTTAAAGTACAAAAAGTGGTTAAAACTCTCAAAATAATCGCTAAGAAGGATTTGTCAGTGGTTCTCCACCTTATTTTTTATGTTGGTACACTTTTTAAATTTTCAAAATTTGGTGGCACACTAACAATAAGTTTAAAACAAATTTTACTTATCTGTAACACACCGTAAAATAAAAATTTATGGTAATAGTTTTTAATCTAAAATAAAACTCCTTGGTGGTGGTTTAATGATTATCTTTCTTAGATTTTCGTTCATCAGTGATGCTCGGTTTGATTCCCATTGAATCCAAGTTTTTCTTAGACTCTAGATTCAATACTCGTAGCTTACGGATAATTAAGGATTTATTAAGTTTAGTAGTTGGGCATGAAGTTGAAATGCGTTGTGCTTGATATTTTTACTTGTAAATAAAATATCTCATATGAAGTCGAAGCATGGCTTGATCTGACATTTAAATATAAAAGCATTTAATATGAGTAGACTTGATTTCAAGTTTTACTTCAAGTAGCTTGAAAATCGAGTAATTAATCTCTAAAAATGATCAAAAACTTAAGTTTTTTACATTTTTGGTTTAAGAATCTGATTTCTGAAACATTCTGAAAATCTTCTAGATGAAAGGACTTTATTAGTTTTAAAAATTGGTTAAAATAAATTTTTGTACTCCCTAAAAAATTAAAAAAAAAAAAAAAGATTTTTCAACTATAGGTACACCCAGGTTAAGTGTTTTTGGAAAAAATTAACTCACTAATTATTCCAGAATTTTCCATCAATTTTGTGTCGTAGAAAAAAATTAAAAAATATTCTCTTCTTTTAACTTTTGGAAGTGCAGAACAGTAGGAAAAGGGGGTGGACCAAAAAATCTTAGGAACTTTCATTAAAAAATCAATAATTTATTAACAGAACCATTTTGATTATCCTTACTGAGTATAAAATTTTCAATTTTCTTAACAGTTTAAGAAAGATAAATGTTTCTTCAAATATCCTCTAAAAATGTTTCCTCTATTAAACTACTACCAATGTTTATACCAGAGGGCGTAGTTGCAGCTGATACTTATTGATGCGGCTTATAACAAAACTATAGCTACCCGTTTACTACCCGTTTTCGTAAATATAACATTATTGAAGAGATGAACATTAAGATTTGAGACTATAGATGGAAATATTTTTGTCTCGACTTCTCAATAAGAGCTGTAAAACAATGAAATAAGCTAATTTTTCAAGTGACGTGTTAAAGCTTAAAACTTTTAAAAAAAGTTTAAATTAAAACTAGCCAATATAGTAGAATATCCTTGATATATTGTACTAATAAATAGAAAAAATGGAATTTTTAACCCATATAACACCTTAAGAATTGTTTTAATTTTTGAATTCATAATACGAGCCTTGGTTTCATGATTACACTTTTGTATAACCAAGCAAAAATATATTGAAGAATATTTTCTTTAATGAGTTATAATGTCAATTTTTACACCAGATAGTATTAATATTAATTCGAACAAAATTAATTCCTAATGAATTCCGTATAATAAGAAGTAGGTAATCATAACATACCCAGGTTGGAGTTTATTGTAATTGGTGTAACCAACATCGCTGTCAACTACAGATAAGGCGTCAGACGCGGAAGGTGCTGGTAATGACACTGATGGTGACGTTGTAAAAGATGTTGATATACGTCCAGTGACACGTCGTGACGCAACATGTCGATGTTCTCGATTTATATTTTCAGCCAAACTATTCACTGTCGAAAGTGTCAACGGTGATGTTGTCGTAGTTATCGGTGCTGACGTACTACGAGCATGAAAATGATGATGCCTATGCCCGAAACATTCCGACAACAATACTATTGTCAACAACAACAATTGATAAAAAAATCTATTCATTTTGAAAAATATCGTCAAATCAAATCTATCATAAGACCATAATCCTGTCATGAAACTTGATAAAACCTAATTATTAAATCACAGAGTTCTTCAGAACCATTCCTCACATTAATCACCGACTGAATTCGTATCGATTATAGTCGCGAAGAAGTCGGCACTTCACACGTGAATGTCGTTCCGCGACTCGAGAAAGATTCATTTGAAGGATGCTGGAGTCTCGCGACTTCTCCATTGCCCCGCCATAGCACACGTTATTCTCCACTTCTCGACTCATTCTAAGCTGTATATAAAAATACAAGATTATACTTAGTTCCATCCAAAACGAAAAAGACCTCATCTCTATCTCTTCGAGATATCTATATATAGAAAGTTGCGTATGCGGCTTGTTTGCGAATTTGATTTAGTTACTAATAATAATGGAAAACAACACTGGATCGAAGCTATATGTATATAGGTAACGCAAAACAAGCTTTCGAAAAAAAGGAGTTTAACGTTTAATTTATCTTTAGAATCGAGGAATGTAATTAGAGTGGTGAAATATAACGTTCTTGTTGTAGCCTTTTTCGAAATTATTCCTACATGACTCTCGTATGTCTTAGTAATTATTATTAACAATGACTTTCGAACAAATCCAAAAATATTCTTCAACATTTACATAATAGTTAAAATTTTCCTTAAAAGATAAGTTTTATGTAATATATTTGACAAAATAATTTTAAATACTTCATTGACATATGGTATAATAGTACCGAGTATTTACTTACACTTATGAACCCAAAAATAAGTTATTTCTATAACAAAGATACAAAGCTTAGTTGTTCAAGTTTTTATGCTAATCATAAAGGAACTTAAAAATTTCAAAGAATTCATTCTTTTCATTTAATAAATAGTACAATATGTGAAGAATATTTTATCAGAGCTTCTATGTGAACCGGAGTAAGACTTCAGAAGAGAGTTCTTGGAAATTTCCGTCAAAATATAAATTTTTTTTTTTCTTAAAAGTTCATTTTGAAATTTTACATGTTTCTTATAGAGGAATTATTATTCGTATAGGAACATCTAGTAATAGAATTTTTTATTACACCTCTTATTTTAAGGACTTATTTACATCAGGAAGCCCAAAACAAAAAGAATTTTTAAGAATTTTTCCTGGGATGACTTTTGAATTTTTTATCATAATATTATATAAAAATTTGTGCATATATTATGGTAACTTTAAACTGTATTTTAACATTTTTGTAGTTGTAAAAATAATAATTTTAAAAGGTGCTTCAGCTGATCTCCAAAAGTGCCTCTCAAAAAAAGCATCTTGCAGTGACCACGATTTCTCTGGACTGGATCATTTAAAATAAAAAGTCAAATAGATTTCATTAAACTAATGTATAATCTTGTAATTAATCAAAAAAATAAGCAAAATAAATTTTTTTGGCAAATTGGAGGTTTCTCCAAAAAAAAAAAAACATTTTTGAAAAATCGACCTTAAATTGTTTATAAGAAAAAAAATAATTATTGGTGAGAAAAAACCTTCGTTTAGTTATTAAAAAATATAGTTACCTACTAAATAAGCTCGTTTTAAAATTTGAGTCGGGTCATTTCAGTCGTTTATGAGAAATCTTGGTCAAATCTTGGTTTAAAGTTTCAAAAGCACTATAAATAGTAGAGTGAAAGCTGTATTTACAAATTAGCGTATAATTTCGAAAATAGTTGCTGGATTGACTTTAAAAATTTTTCTGAGTGTGTGAACTAGGTCTAACGGTATATAACCCCTTAAGACAATACGTTGTATATATATTCGTCTGAATATTGTACTATAATATTATAAATATAATACTTTAAATTTCACCTTCTGAAGCAAGGTGCTAGGGCGATTGTTATGTCAAATTTAGGTCGTGAAGTTAAAGTGGAAATATGAATTTCAAAAATGTAAGAAAACCTTCAAAAACTTCAAAAACCAAAGAAATTTTATATAAGCTGTTCATACTTTGATTGTAACAAATGTGACCACATGTGACAAGAAGGGGGAATTCAAAATCAGGAAATTTGTGTGAAGTAATTTATGAATGGACACTATGAAATTTCCCTTTTTGATAACCTTTCTAATTAAATCATTTTTGATAAAGCTATATTTAAATATCTGACCACCAGAAGAATACTTTTTCTAAGGACTCTTCAAAAGCTGGTTTCCAATAACAAATTTTTGAAAACTTTTCAATAAAAATCTTATAAAATATTGTTCTTATTTAACTCTTTTATTCGTAAATACTTGAGAGACTAAACTTCCTATTTTATTATATTGAAAAATAAAGAAAGCTTCGACCTTTGAAACTCATGTAACTCCACGTGAGTTTCATTATTTTTCTATTTAAAAAAAATAAAAAAACTATTTTTTAATCCAATGATTGAAGGGTCTATACTCTATATAAAGCATAGCTGTTATTAAAATAGCTGCAATATAATCACAATTAATTATTACAATTTATAACAGCACAAAAGATTTCAATGTTTTTATTAAGACAAGTTGTTAATATCTCTTACTTAATTTAGAATGTATATCATCTTAAACTTACAAGAATATTAAGACGCCACTTAATTTAATACGAGTAACATTATATCAACAAAATGCTTAATTTATGAATGAAAGAATGATTCAACGTTGAACTTCATCCTAAAAACAAAGTTTGATCTCTAATATTTTACTAAATTAATCATATTATGATTTCAAATATCAAAGTATGAAAAAACATTTTAATACCTATTTAAACATTATACAGTATAATGGTGGCTCATATTTTTACTGATTTCAAAGTGAAGCGACAGCAATTGATAATTTTATAGCATCATAAATGGCAGCTTTCTTATTATTACTACTTATTTTTAAAAGAAGTGTTACAAGAGTTTAAAATGAGATTCCAAGATCGTTAATTATACTCGTGTGTTCATTATTCAAGTCCTTGCAACCATAAATTGATCAAACACCTTAAATATAGTTTTAACTTCTACCTTTAGGTATTATAAACGCAGACGCTGATTATAGCTGGTACGTAATTTATAATACCATTTAGTTTAGAAAAATTAATAACTACAGTTGATTGGTTAAATAGTTCATTAAACGCAATTAATTACTTCGGTTCATCAGTATTTAATGTTTATGAAGAATTTATTTTAATTAATTTTATAGATTTTAGTTGATCGTAAGTTTCGCTAGTCATTAGTAGGTAACTAATATCCCACATTATAATAATCTTTATAAATAAAAATGAAAGGACGGTCGTTGCTAAGCGTATCTTAAGAACGACTGAACCAATTTCATTGTTTTTAGAGTTAGGTTTTTCGTATAAAAAAAATAGGAAAATTCATTTGAAAAATCTTATATAATAACTATAGTATTTCTAATTTGTTAAGTCCTCAACTCCACGTGGAAAAACGAGAATGAGAAGTTATCTTCAGATGATGGTAAAAGGGAAATATTCATACTGTTAGATTTTAACTTCTGTCGACGGTGTTCAAAGATAACAGTTATTCCTCAGGAATCGTAAATTTTCCAGAGTAATAAATACCTTCGTATTTTCACCTACCTAGAAATATTACTATTTGCAGTTCAGTCATCTTTCAATAGATTATTACCCGTAATTTACGAGTAAATTTGTTTTTTGTTCCAATTTCTCCCTATGCAACTCTGTGTAATTTCACCCCTATGAATCTCTATAAATCGAACTCCTAACGGTTTCACCTCTCTAAGCCAAACTCCTAATCGGTATCACTCAACTCGAATTATGCTTTAGTTATTTATTCTTACGGGTGTTATTTTGAAACTTGGATATTTATTTTTAAGAATGATATCATATTCACTGCGTAGGATTTTCGGATTACTCCAAGTTTTATTCTCAATGAATCGAACAATGGATAAGTCAAACTCGTCCCTCGATAATTCGAACGTTTACTGAGCCAAACTATAGATAAGATAACTATATTATAAATCAACTATGGATTTATGGTTTCTAGGAATTCAAATTATCGAGATTTTGCTGGATTTAAAGTTCATAAATGAAAATTAAAATTCTTATGATTTAGAATATGTATTAGAAGTCTTACAAAAGTGTTTTTGAGGAAATACTAATTTTTTTTCCATCCAAAGAGCTGAAGATTTTTTTTGAGTTTGATATTTAAAGGTTTTTATAAATCAATTAGTTTTAAGGACGTTCGTCTAAACAGGCTAATATTAGCTGTAAGATGCATATTAGCTTAAGGATCATGGTCTTCAGACAAATCGCCAAAAGAAAAAAACCAGGAAGTTACAGACAAACGTTTAACTCATATATTGAGATGTTTTTAGTGATCCAAATTTACTAAAAATTTCAATAATCATAATTTAAAATTTACAAATAAAAACTTAAAAATTGTCTTTTCTTCTAATTTCTTAATATAGTTAAGTATAGCATTTCATAATTATTTTTTGTAATACTGAATAAGTGCATTACATTCAATTGTTGACAATTTCCTTCATTGTATCTTATTAAGTATTGGTCCTAGAGAAAAAAGTAAAAGAACTTACTTTGTGAGAAATAGGCTGCACTATTTATTTTCAAATTTATTTTTGAAAATATTAGTGAGTAGATCACAGTCTGTGCAGATAATCCCTGAAATGAAATAAAATTTATTAGTTTTTTATATAAACTTAGTCTTTCTTTTCAACTTAGTTAATAATTATATCCTTCAATCCTAAAGGTTATTTACCACGGATTGATTGAAAGTGTCAGAAACTATGGTATTGTTGCATAAGGAAGTGCATATGATAATTGTGTAAAACATATTGCAGCTTTTCAAAATCAACTTATGAACAAATGAAGTCTTAACAATGTGGGTGCAACTCCGCTAGTAATAAGGGATACTTTTATAGTTAATGTTCTAACCTACTACTTTTAAAGAGTATCCAAAACTGTATTTTGATCGGCCAACTAATATGAGATCCAAATTTCTAGTAAGTAGTTACTTCCTAAAATTAATAAAACTATCACTAAAAACGCCTATTTTGTACCGAAAAATATTTTAACAAACTAGCGAATTCTTTAAAAATGTTAAATGACTCTATGAAACTGTTGAAACAAAACTAATTAATTAGGTAAGATCTCTTAATGTTTATAATAATTTTAACTGCTTTTATAATTGTTATTTTTGTGCATAATTGGATGGAATTTTATTACTGTATTTATTGATATGTAATTAATCTTAGTTTTAATAATATAAATTACGAGTTTTAATTTATGTACTGGTTCTATGTACAGGCGTTTTCCTACACCTTTATAGAATTGTATTACCAGAAAATAAATAAATAAATACCAACCAAAAGTAAAACCAAATTTCATATCATAATGCTATCATAATACAATCATAATGCTATAAATTTTTGATCCTTTTGGTATTTGGGTGATTCTAAATTGTATGCATCTAACTGAAATTGATAACTTTTAATGTTATTTGCTTGAAATCAGAAATTCAATCAAAGAATAAAATTATTCGATTACTTTTCAACCGACTTCAAAAAAGGAGGAGGTTTTTAATTCGACTAAATTTTTTATGTGTAGGTATTACCTCAGAACTTTTTTTCTAGATGAACCGTACCTTTTTACAGTGATAATGATATGTTAATGATAAACATATGATAATGATGTACTCATTTGAAGTCGGTTTTCTGTATTGTTAAAATTTTATAAATGAGATTGATTCCATTAAGAAATCTCGTCGTTTCTTTGGCTTTAACGTGAAATTAATGTGTGAATAATATTTCCAATAGAAAGTAAAAACGACGCCAGCGTCCACAGCTGCTTAGCATCGGTGGTGGCTGTGGCATCAGTCAGGTTAAGCAACTGTTGGCTCGAATCCTGAACGGTGTGGGGGCCGTTTAGGTTCGAAGCTGGACACTGGCGAAGAAAAGTGCACAGTGAAGTGACAAAGTGCTTAATAATAAAGAAAAGCAGTCAGTAAGGCAGAGCAGGTCTAAGTATCATAGTAGATTATGTGTATATGAGTAAATCATCATCCAGGTCTAAGTATAATATTTAGTATTTATATGTAATTTGGAATAATTTTTTTTCTTTTTAATTACAATTTTTTTTTGTTTTTTTATGATTGGCGGATTCAAAATTAAATAAGAAAAACTCTCATTGAGTGGCCCACCATTATGGCTTGTTCAACAGTTAGAAGATGTTTCATTAACCGGATGGGAAGAAATTTTTTTGGTTCCGATTCTTGAACCTTTAAACTTCAAAGATAAATTTCTGTGAAAGGCAAAACTTGGTTAATTTTTTCATCAAAAAGTCTAATTTCTGGTAAAGGTACTTAGATATAGAACAAAATGATAAAAAAATTTTAATTTAAATTCATTATGTATTTTCGTATTGACAAGTTAGTGTAGTAAAGCTTCCAAAGCACATCCTTCAAATAACTTCTATATTCCGTTTTCTCATTATTTTAGAGCTACAGAGTAATAAATACATTATGATATTGTTGCATTCTATTTCAATAACACATTGAGTGCATTTTATATTTCACCTATACAACTTAATAAAATGAATAATAAATTAAGTTCGTTTAAGTATTAAGACAAAATATGAGTTGATTTTTAGATTTAGTCATTACATATATAATATATATAAGGCATGCCTTTTAAATTAGTTTCAACATTTCCTTGGAATTGATTTACGTGGCATTCATTATTGAATCGTGACTTAATAAGAAATTATTCGTAATCCTGAAGTTTATTATTCATTTTGTACTTGCATTAAATTCTTAAGTTAGTCGATCATGAAAGCACTAAATTACTTTTCCTGTCAATAATACAACTTGATTATTATTATTATTATTATTAAATGGAAAAAATTAATTTTTCTTGAAAGTAAGCCTTTGTGGGAAGAAAAATAATAACAATTCGTGACCTGTTAGCAAAACTGCGAGAATTGAATAAATATTTTATATTAATACAAGGTATGAAATAATTTTTAGATATTTTGTAAGAAAAAATTTACAAAATTTGAATATACCAAATGCTTTCTTAAGGAATTTAATTAATAATATGCACGAACTTTTCAAGATAGATAAAGAAAAACGTTACAGTAAAATGGACTAAATAAATTTTTCACAAAAAAAATTTTTTTATTAATTATAAAAGTGTTTCAAAAGGATTAGTAAGTATTAACAGCAATGTTAACAGCATTAACAAATTAAAATTCTAATAAATTAGTGAAGACTCAAACAACAATGAGCCTCTAGCGTCAAGCTCTTAAACTAAAACCAGTAAAGCCGAAGTTCACCGAGGTTGCCTATACGAATTCATCCCTAACTTGTCCTATTAATAACACACACTGATACAAATACACGTACACAAAACAGGGAACTTGTATAGAACTACTCGGGATATTTCGGGAACAAAACAAACTGGTTCTGCATCAACTTCAGAGTTTTGAGTTACCAATTGTCTCGAATGTGTGTCAAACACTAACAACAATTTACCACACGAAAAAAGTCTATGTAAAAAACTTGCTCATCAAACTATGGTTTATTGTTAAAACCAGTAATAAAATCAATCGAATTATCGTCTAAAACGTGTAATTTCTAAGTATAATGATTCCTCCTTTGACTTTGGGACACATTGAAGAAAATCCAAGTATGGTTGGTTGGGTAAGAAAATATAATTAAAGCATTATATTGAAAACAAAGAAAACATTTTCATAAAACATTATTTTTCAAGAAAAACACATTCAATATGCGACAAGTCACGTTGCTTAACTTGGCTTCGAGTCAAATGAACATACGAACTAATGGAAGATCGCATATAGCATTTAATCGAATGAGAAGTGGATGCGTTTCAAATACAGCGAAATCTCTTGATATTTTACGAAAAAACTTGCAAACCGCAATCAATCGAGACATCGACAATGTTATTAAAAAGTACCTTGATGTATGATTCCAGCTATGCTTTACTTTGTTTCTTATAAAACTGATTATTTAATTATTTTTTAGAAATTCTTTCAACCAGCTATTGAAAACATACGAACAAATTTAGGACGAGAAAGCGTCAATGAAGATCACATAAAAGAAGTGTGTAGGCAAATATTGGAAGAAGCTAAGCAAATCTACTCTTTTACCTCACAAAGTAGAGATAGTTCACCGTATGAATGTAGTGATTCAGAAACAGGAAGTTTGGGTCTTCCAGCTTCAAGGGTAAATATGTCTTTAAATACCAAATTATTAATACACGACGATCGTGGATTAGAAAGAACTCAAAGAACTGAAATTGTTTTCATTTGTGGAAGTTTTCCACTTAGCCAGAGGTCTCTTAGTTAGAGAAGCACAGTATAGACATGTTTCACTTACAGAGGTACGCTATATAGATATTAAAAAACTTTCTTATGTACATAAATTTAAAAAAATTGGAAAAATGTTAAAAAAAGAAAATATGCTTGAATCTCATTTATAGAAGTACTAGTAGCTACCCGTGACTTCGCTTACGTAAAATTTATCAAAATAAGTTAGTAATCAAATAAGTAATTCCAAACGTAAGTCTACGAAATAATTAACTTTTTTACATTTTACCCCTCTCCCTCTTTATCATATATGTAACAATTTTCAAATTTCAAAAAAATGTTTTGCGCTTTTTGTTTTGTCATTATCTTTGCCTTCTAAACGAATAACCCACAAAATTAACCCTATCAAAATACGTCATAGAATATAAAAAGTATCTAGGTTTTCTAAAAAAAATATTGGTAATTGAGGAAATTTTCTTAAAATTATTAATAATTTTTTTCAATTTTTAAATAAATGAATGAAAAAACATCAAATAAGCAAAGGTTTTTAACATTTGTTTTAAGATTCATAATTGCAAAATTTAAATCATATTTGCAGAAATTTGTTTACTTAGGAGTAGAGGATCGTTCACATATTACATAACGCCTTTTTGATAATATTTTAGCCCCCCCCCCCCTGTCACACTAAGTCACACATATACAAACTCCCCGACAAATATTATTTCACAACATAGAACTACCTCCCCCCCCCTCTTTAAACTCTATTTCCCGGATATATAATACATCCAGTTAAAATTTTTTAAATATTTTTTTTTATATTAACTTATTATAATAATTATTTACAATTATTTATTAATAATAATTATATTGGTTTTTTATATTAACTTTTCTAAATTTAACTTTGAACTGTGATGTCATACTTGGAAGAAACCCCTGGGTTCCCCATGTCACAAGTTACGTTAGTAACGTTTGTACAGACCCTTCCCTTCCCCTTAGCACGTTACGTAATAAATGGATGACCCCTAGAACAACAAAACATGGAATATTTTCAACCCCCCTTTGTAGGCTATTTAAAAGTGGAATTTCAAAAAATTCTGCATTAATTGCAATTAAAAGTTTCTCAGTGATAACACTTTCTAATTTCGAATTTTTAACCTTTGTGGTTTAGCTTGTCTCTAAATAAAGTTGTGTTTGATATTATGACTTGTAAGTGAAACAACTTGTGATGTTAATATTTGACTGAAGTTGAATTTTTAATATTGATAATTGACTCGAATGTAACTTAGTTTTTGGTCAAATTTAGGTCAAGTAGCTTGAAAATCGAGTCAAGTAGCTTTGAAACCAAGCAAGTAGTTAATCTCTAGCCAAGGTACTATTTTACATACAGAATAAGGCAAAAGGTAATTTTAAACGAGCACCTGATCAAGGAACGGGGAAAAGAGCTGTAGAGGAGACTCGGACTCTCCAAGGGCCGTAACGCCATTGTGTGTATGTGGGTGTAGTTTTTCATAAATTTTGCGTATTACTGTAATTTATAAATGCTATGTCAATGCTTGATTTAACTTGATTTTTAAATATTATTGTGTTACTCGAGTTTTAGTTGAGTTAAAGTCAAAATTAAGTGAAATAGCTTGAAATTTAAATCAAGTAGCTTTAAAATCAAACCAAGTAATAAATAAGGCACTGTTTTACATATAGAATAGAGCAAAAGATAGTTTATGTTATAGAAGTTTAGACATGAAAAATGATTTTGTCATACAGAGGTTTTATTTCTTTCGTAAAGAGATGTTTAAAAGTTAAAATCGTGAGACCTGTAAATGAATCTCAGTTATCCAGTTTTCTCGCTTATCTAGGTTCAACTTTATTTGTAAAAACGTATATTAGATTGTGCAATTTTTGCCTCTATTGGATATCATATTTAATTTAAACTTAAAAATTTTTATAGAGTCCTGCTTTTCGAAAGAGAAAGGAGTCGGACACAGATTCAGAAACTAGTGGATCCACTCAACAGAAAAGGAGCAAATTTCGAAATATCAACACGCACGGAGGAAATGGATGTCTATCATCACCCAATCGATTCTTTCTTAAGTACGAAGGACCAAAATGGAACCCAGATCGAATCAACAATAACACCCTATTTATAATGGGAGCTCGGGCAAATAAAGTTCTAGGATACGGTCAAACTCGAGGACGCTTATATGTGCGTCATCCCGACTTAATGCGGTACTCAGGCGACCAAGAAGATAAAGACTGGTTGTCTCGAAATAATTTGATGCCTGCAAATGGAGGAAAAGCATATCTTATGGTTCTTGAAGATATACAAGAACTAGCGAAATTAGATGAGTACAAAAATAGTCCTAATTTATTGCTCAACGAACTAAAAGGATTTGAAGCACCCTTATTTATGGTACATAAAATCAAGGCGTTTATGGAATTAATGAGATCAGAAAACAAAAATTTAAATCAACTGAATAATTTTGATCTTTACGATTTGCAAACATCGTCAATGACTCCTCCGAGTATTGCACTTGATTCAGGACCTTCAACGCCATCGGATACTTTACAAATGCTGGAGTGTGCTGCAAAACAAACCGATTTGAGTATGTATATTCACACGCCTGAAATCAGTCCAGGATCCAATTCATTTTTATCGAGTCAATTAAGACAAAGTCCAATCAATCACGTATTGAACACACAAAATAATATAGCTTATAACTCGACAGATACTCTATTAAATGTTTCGCAATCAAATCAACGAAATTCTTCTTCATTATCTAATTCTACTTTATCTGCGTTTTTGACTGGTCATATATCCAGTGATAACTCTCAAGATGATTCACAATTTTAATTGGATTTGTGTTAACTGTTTTTCGTTTAGGTTATTAATAATTAAAATAATTCAAGACCGATACAATTCCTCAATTACAAACATGTATTTTTATAAAATTCATTTTTTCAAACTCCTGTAAAGTACATATATTATATTTCTACTTTTGAAGCTCAAATTATAAATACTAATGTTAACTTCGTTAAATATCATAAATGTATTATAGTTATGTAAGATTTTATGAAGAATATATCAAAAATTATTTTTTGAAAGAAAAGTAACAAAGTAATAATATAAGTAGTCAGTAGGCTGTTATAATCAATTATCTTCACAAAATTCATAAAAAAAAAATGTTTCACTTAAGTTGATGTATTCCCAAATTTATTAGAATTTATAATTTAAATATATGTTAATAGAATCTAGACTTATATTGCGAGTTTTATTTCTTTAAATTTTCCTAAATTTTCTCTTTTCGATAAACTTTATAAGTAATATATTTTAATCGACTATTAATTTACCTATATTATTTGTAGGTATGTAATTCATGAATCAATTAATTATATAAATTAATCGTTGATAAATGCGTTGATTAGGTACAAAATTTCATAAGCTTTAATGTTTGAACTACAGCCAAACCGGAGTAATAGAAAACTGGGTAAGTTAGAAAACTCTATAAGTGAGAGTTATTAACAGATCTAGTCATTTTAATCCTCTAAAACATGAGTCAGCAACCGGCGGCCTGCGGTAAATTGGTGTGGTCTCCAAGATATTCGCCAATTCAAATTTACGACTACATTTTTCGATGTAGGCCGGTGTCAATTCGCGTGGAGTTCTCTGAATTGCGGGATAGAGCTTTTAAAGCATTTAAATAAAAGCTTGTTTTTAAAATGTTTTTGACTAAAGTTTATTTAATATTTAATATCATTTAAATTTAGAAATGTTCACTTCTGTGTGAGACAAATAGTGACATTTTAAATTATACCAATCAATTTAATTCATTTTCCATTATATATGATATGAAAGCTTGTCGCAAAGTTTACCTTATTAAAAATATAGAAACTTTAAAGGAATTGTTTTTTTTTTTGAGGCTCAAAATATATAATGTACAGTTTTCGTTAAAGAAATTCAATTACAATAAAAATGTATAATTTGTCTTGGGCACTAAAAAAATATTAGTAGGTACTTATTAAATTTTTAATATATTCCCGCAAATCAAAAAGCATATCATTTAAATTCAGAAATGTTCACTTCTGTATTAGACTAGTAGTGAAATTTTTCTTTATCTTTATATATTGAGTCTATTAAGTACTATTGATATTTGAAATATAATTTTCAAATATTGTATCATATATTCTATGCTCTTCTTTTATTATTCGTATTTTCATGCTAACGGTAACTATCGGTTATACTCGCTTTTATAACTATAATATCATGTACTATATATTGATTAGTAAATATGGATCAGGGTTAATATTAGGTTATCAGGTTATAAATTAGTACCTACTTACGTAAATTTTGCGACAAGCTTTTATATCATATAAAATGTAAATTGAAATAAATTGATAGGTTCGATTAAAATTTTAATTCAAAGCTAATATTTTTCTTTTTAGAAATTAGGGTCTCAGGTTCTATACGGTTCTATATTATAATAACAAAAAAAGGTTTTTTCCTAATGTGAATCCATATGAGCTTTATAGATAATGATGAAAATATAGATTAGGCATAGGCAACAATGTTTACAAGCGAGTCTTTTGGGTTTTCGAAAAGTAACTGTTTAATAATATTATTAGCATTGTATTAGGTACGTATTATTTTCATACAATGATCATTATTTTTAACAAGAAAAAATTAATCCTATAACTACTTACAACCACTTGGGTTAGTTATTGTTCATCAAAAATTAAATTTAAAAAATTATATTAAAGAGGTACAGATTCCGATTTTGAAAAAAAAAATTAATAAAATAACCGGCTGTCTCATTTCTCATGTTCTCCATTTGCACTTTTTCCAGCCAATATAACGATTGATGGTTTAATAAAAGGCTGATAATACCCTTATCGTCTCTCTTACACTTTTTAGAGCTAAACGGATAATCTAAATGGAACTTATATTATGATACTAATTATTTTGAAAAGTATGTTTCCCTAACATTGTTGGGTAATGATAAATGAGTCAAAACCTTCATTGACTCAATTAATTATCGTATAAGAATATTTTTTACACAATTTGCACGGTTTGCAAAGTAACGTATCTATCGTATCTATCATGTAAAAAGTGCTACGTGAATGAGTTATGTGTTGAAAAATAAAAATTACCATTGTAGACTGAAGTTAGAATACAATCTATGTAAACAATTCATAATCATGATTTAAGACATAAAAAATAATGATAGGCCAAGATTTTTTTCATAAGTTTTCAGATTCGACACTCTCTATAATGACCATATAGTACCTAGTTGATGTGAACTTAAAAAAAGCCTGTGTGTACAATATGTAGTGTTTTTAAATACATAAATTTTAATGTCTTCACTCAAGCTTAGATAAGAAATATTATCAATTTGGGAAGAATTAAAATCTGCTAAATCTGTTTAAAGGACACATGTTATTAGCACATGACTAGATTATTATAAGTTCTTACATAACAATATTTATTACTCATTACAACTGACATGCTGATAATTGATTTATACATAAATTCTCTAATTTATCTTACTTATTATTATTATCTTACTTTATTATCTTACTTATGCCATACTTATGCATATTGATACAAATGTATGCACGTATGAATTGATGAATACGTTTGATCGTAGATACGCATCATACATTTTTATGTGACAGCTATGCAACCCAATTATCACCAGTGCATAACATGTATACACATGAAGTTTCAAGTGATTCACATGCGCAGTTAACAAAATTCAATTTAACCTTTAGTTTACAAATTACGTTGATTGGAATACGTCAAGTTGTTAAGTTCTATATCCAGAATCGTCCAATATAAGGATACTGATAACACCCATTATCAATCCAAATTCCAATACTTTCTAATGTCATCTACATTTTTTTCATAACATAACATAAACTGGGTTATCTTCATTGATTAGAATTTCCTATAAATTAAGTACCGGTTAATTATCCATAGACAATGTAAAATTGAAAGACGACTTGCAATAATGGCTATCGTTGGAGGATTTATCGTTATTTCTCTATTGGTTTCTACTTTCTTTTTCATCGGTGTTATAAATTTAATTGTAAACCAGGATGGTAGAAAGAATAACTGTGAAATGACGTATATGTTTGAATATCCTCAATTTGTTGTTAGTATATTTATAATTTTTAAAGGAAATTAATTAAGTAGTTATTTATAAAATGTTTTTCGTAGCGTGTTCATGTGCCAGCTAATAGTAATTTTCCTCAATACGGTCTTTATGCATACAGCGAAGGAGTATTTACTTATCAGGCTCGAGATATGAAATTTAAAGGAAACCCAGTGTTGTTCATTCCTGGAAATGGAGGATCTTACAAACAAGGTATGCGATTGAAATAATCTCTAGCTTACATGTATTAAAAATAATCTGTTTTTTGAAAATCTAGTTCGTTCCTTGGCTTCGATTGCTTTACGAAAAGCACTTAGTGCCAGAGTTGGATTTCACTTTGACTTCTTCACGGTCGATTTAAATGAAGAACTATCTGGATTATATGGAGGTGTTCTTGAGTTACAATCCCAATTTGTGAATCATTCAGTATATCGAATATTAGACCTATATAAAAATCGGCCAAATCCTCCAAAATCCGTTATTGTAATCGGCCATTCAATGGTATTTTAAAAATAAAGTTTTTTTTTCAATTTATTAATTTTGGTTCTTTTGCAGGGTGGAATGGTCGCTTTAAAATTTTTAACAAATCCACAAGATGCATCTAATGTTAATTTAGTTATTACGCTGTGTACTCCACATTTACGACCTGCCATTCTGTTGGATCACAATACAAAGAATTTTTATTCGTCTGTAAATGATAATTGGAGTCCACGACAGGAGTTTTTATCTAATAAAACGGTTATTTCTATTGGAGGAGGTCCCACGGATCGTTTAGTTAATGCGGCTTTTACACAGGCTAATTACGTTACATTAAACGCTTTGGTATGATATAAGATTGACTCCCGATGAAAATAAAACCGTACATTGTACGGTACAAGTTATACACAATATAAAAATTAATAACTTTTGGCACAAACTTCTTTATGAGACTGTTCAAAAGACTTGAAAAATGAGAGCTAAACCGAAGTGTAAAAATTCAAACATTGTGACGATAGAAATTATCATATAAATGTCAGTAGTGTAAGAGAGAGAGTAAGTCACATATGCAGGTTTTACACAGAAAATAAGTTTAAATAACTAAAACCAAACTATGGTAACAATCAGATTTAAAGGAATAGAAAGTAAGAAAATGCCTACCACCTTGAAGATTACTTTTTGTTTTTCTCTCTATAATCATTTCCCTCTAAGCTACAAACGCAAAGCTATAAACTTTAGTACAGCGATTCTTAACTATTGTTCCGCGACTTTTTTGAGTGTTACGAAATTCTTAAAAATGCAACATTATATATAGAACAAATTTGCTTTAGGAGGTTCTTTTATTTGCCGTAGTGAAAAACCGTGAAGACCATAATTTAACGAAAAAGTGAGCAGGCAACCTTCTTTCTCTTTAATTCTTATTTCTCACTTTTTCTTTAATTATTGCATTTTCTGAGAACATTTAACATTGTAATGTACATATATATTTTTTGCACTATCAAAAAGTAGAGGTTTCAACGAACAAAAAGCTCACCGACTTCTAAAAAAATCAGATGTTTTAACGTGAAAATTTTCGATTGAAAATTAGGGTGCTTTTTCGATATTAAGTCATTATAAGGTAAAAAAATTAATATTTTAAATAAAAAAAAAAAATACAGTGTGTAAGTGACATCAAAAGGTAAGTTTTCACCAAATTTCGTGTGAAAAGTTTTTTTTGCAAGAGATAAAAATTAACAACCAAAATCTTAGTAATTTAAATTTTTCACATAAATTTTGAGGTTATGTGAAAAAAATGTAAAGACAAACGTTGTAGATCTACTTATTATCTACAACTTTGCCATTTAACTTTTTTCTATGGGACTTATAGTTTTGTCGTAAATCGAGATAAGCCGTTTCTACCCTTAAAAAAGCATCACTTTTCCACTTCCCCACCTCAGATCGATCGTAATTTATTTCTCCTTTAATTTTTGTTATATTCTCTTCCTTTTCCAATGGGTTTCATACTACTACAATTTTTATCACTTTTTACCATTTTCAAAGGCTAGCACAGGTCTAATTATAAAAGTTGTAAAAATCAAAATTCCACAAATCAAATTTTGTAATTGAAACCCAAATACAATACATATAACTGTAGTATATAAATATTTTTACTAAGAAAATTAAAAGAAAAATTGTTAATTTAGTAGTTTTCTTTTGAAACCAGAGATCGTTTAGGGTTGAAAAAATAACGAAAAGAACTTCGTTCCTGCCGGGAACCCCTGACCGCACTAATTTTTATTTATTTTACATGATTATTATCGTACAATGTACGATTTTGTTTTCATCCAGAACAAACCTTTTACGATATAAGTTAGATCAAGTTTTTAACTAAAATTTTATTTTTCAGTCAACGGCAATTCCAACGGTTTGGCTTAACATTGACCATGTTGTTATTGTCTGGTGCAAACAACTAGTAAAAAGTATTACTAAAGCACTATTTTCATCAATTGATATTCAAACTAAACAACTTACTACTAACAACACAAAATTAGAAAACATATTCTCTCATTATCTCATCAATGTAACTAAGTTAATTTCGTTAAAAACGATTTGCGTTAAAATGTCTATTTTTTAGAATAATGCAATAGATATTAGAAATTTAGATCGATTCCAAGCTGTTAGTTTTGCAAATAATGGAGGAGAGTGGATCGAAGGAATCAATCGTCAACAAACAATATATTTACCCAAAGGAACTAGTAATGTTCAGTGGCATATGATTAGATTGTATAAGGACGATCCTAATTATAAATATCTAGCCGTTCTCGCTATTAATTTGGAAGTTCAAGATTGGATATTTCATTGTTCGGGAACTGCTATTCAAAACAAAGCTAGAACTTGGTAAAATATGTGGTAAATGCCTGCAGTCCACATTTGGAAAGTCCTAATAAACTCAAACCAGGGCGAATGTAAAGTAGATGTGTACGTGTCGATTAGCCTTGGATCATCTCAATTCAGAAGACGCAAAAACAAAATGTTTTTGCGTCTTCTTTTAATTTAAACTGAGGTTAGCCGAGAATGTACTACGTGCATTCGCTTAAGGATTCGTCATAACAAATTTGATGAATGTGTACTGCTGGCATATTATACATACAGGGTGTACCAGCTAGACCGGCCATTAGAAATTTACGGGAACCTGAAATAATAGAAATCTAAAAATTAGGATTAAAGCCTAACTGGGTTGGAGCTACCTTCCTAAAATATTTTTAGTTTTCTGACACTTCCGGTTATACCGGAAGTCAACACTAAAATCGTTATTTCAAATGGCATACCCTATTTGTTTTTACATATCTCGATTGCATTAACAATTCTGAGCATCTTTCAAAATAGCAATTAGACCTTATTTAATCGTTGAGGTTTTCGAAAAAAAAGACTTAGTGTGTAGGAAGTTCGACATACGATTGTTTGAGAGCTCAAAGATGCAGTTACACTCGAGATTATCAAAAACGATCAGTTGTTGTTACTAAGTATCTCAAAGTGCATCGTAAAGTAACACGTGCTGAATTGTGCAAAATATCAATATTTTTAAATGGCACCACCTAATTTTATCTACCTAATTTGATTCTTCTTACAATTCCCCACATTTTCATAATTCATATCCCTATAGCCAAGTGCAAGGGTTTTCGAATTATTGTTTAAAATAAGAAAATTCAACGTTACATCTGTAATTTATAACCGAGTTTTATGCTGTATGCCCAATAATAGTTGACCAGGTTTTCAGGTAGGTTTAATTTAGTCGAAACAATAATTATCATAAAATTGTCTGAAATTCAAATAGGTCAATTAAAATAGGTGATCAACACAAAACACAATAATGCACAGTGTTATTAAATAAATAACCTAACTGAAAACATAGCCAACTGCTGTTGGATATACAGCATAAAACTCGGTTATAAATTACGGATGTAATGTTGAATTTTCTTATTTTAAACGATAATTCGAAAACCCTTGCACTTGGCTATAGGGATATGAATTATGAAAATGTGGGGAATTGTAAGAAGAACCAAATAAGGTAGATAAAATTAGGTGGTGCCATTTAAAAATATTGATATTTTGCACAATTCAGCACGTGTTACTTTACGATGCACTTTAAGATACTTAGTAACAACAACTGACCGTTTTTGATAATCTCGAGTGTAACTGCATCTTTGAGCTCTCAAACGATCGTATGTGGAACTTCCTACACAATTTAATGTGAGAGATATGGACCTTTTACAAGAAGTCCGTTTGATGCGAAATTTCCAAAAAATGTCTTTTTTCTCGAAAACCTTAAGGATTAAATATGGTCTTGTTATTTTGAAAGATGCTTAGAACTATTAATTCAATCGAGATATGTAAAAACAAATAGGGTATGTCAACTGAAATAACGATTTTAGTATTGACTCCCGGTATAACCGGAAGTGTCAAAAAACTAAAAATATTTTGGGAAGGTAACTCCAACACAGTTAGGCTTTAATCCCAATTTTTAGATTTCTATTATTTCAGGTTCTCCGTAAACTTCTAATGGCCGGTCTAGATGGTACACCCTGTATATATATAGCTAATTTTATATATTTTGTTTACAGTGAAACATTATATTCTTTATCTCAAATCACACAAATTGTTCCGTCGAAAAATTTTAAAAGAAAAATGATTCTGATTGACTTAGAAGAGCTACAAAAAAATAATCCATCGTCTACTCACATAGTTATCAAAATTTTACCAACATCAGAATTAGTATGTCGAAATTAATTTAAAATTCCTTAAATTACAATTTTTTTTTAAATTTTAGGTGACTATACACGCCGATATATTTAATCCAAGCATTCGACAGTTAAATGTTAGTACTCCTGCGTGGTATTCCCTGTCGAAAACTTCAGTATTAACAAGCACTCCGAAAAATGCGTTATATTATAATTTAGTGTTTAATGATTTAGAACAAGTTCATCAATCGTCTGTGCTTATGATCGAGCCAAAAGAATGTCAGAAAAATGTGCATCATGCCGTAGCAACCCTTAAAACGCAATGGGGACATCACGACACTCATCATTTCATTACGTATGATACTAAAAGTGTAACTCTTATTTTTTTATTATTATACATTTTATTTTAGTGAACAAGATAATTCAAGGATGATATTACGATTATACTCTTCGAAGCCTGTACAAGAAAAGAATATGACGGTATTTGTTCAGTTAACTCTTGATCCTTCTTGTAAATATTCAATAAGGTATTTTGTTCAGTGGTTATAGGAAATATTTAACAAAATGTTTAAATTTGTTTTTTTTCAGTATTCGAAGCAGTTTTGTGGATATGTTTACACAAATAAGTCGTCATTACTATCCAATGTTGGTTGCGAATATTGCAGCTATCCTAATTTTAGCATTACGTTATCAACTAACTTTGGATGGATGCTGCCCTTTACCATCCGCTCTATCCAAAGCCACAAAACCATACTACTTAATAACACTATCTAAATTTAGTGGAAAAGCTTTATCTTGGGCATCGTTAACATTATTAACCGGTATACCAGCTTCTGATTTAAAAGTATTAGCCGACGAAAACAAAGAATTTCTTTTACTTCCGTTAACTCTATATCTAACTAGTGCCGGAATTATTTATGTGTTATCTCTGTCTTTATGGGCCAGTATTATTGTAAGTGGTTCCACTATAAATAAATTAGCACTAGGATTTCTCTCGCGGACATTGTTTGGTGCTGTATCATGGTCTGATTGGACTTTAAGTGCTTTACAACGGATTCCCTTCACAGTGGCGATTACGTTAATATTTATGTCCGTTTCGACATGTGGAGCTCTCGCTCTTGCCATTGGAGCCGCTTTTTATTTTTTGAAAATCGTAAAAATGTACGAAGACGTTTTAGAAGATGTTGTGTACATATCCATCAAAGTATTTGCCAAGAATTTTCGAAATTACTTTAAAAGAAAAACTGGCCAGTCGGATGAAGTTACCGAAGAACAGACTGTTGCAACTGTGATCGACGAAACTACGGAAATAGTTACCAAACCGACAGTCAAAATAGTTGAATTAGAGACCAAAAAAATCGACGAAATTGATGAAAAATTAAATGAAAAAGAACCTGAAGTCACTAAAGAAGCTAGTGAAAAAGTTGAGCAAATTAAAGAAGATAAAGAATCAGAAACAGTACAAAAAGAAGAAGTTTCTAGTGAAATATCTTTGATTGAAAAGACTGAAATGGAGAATGATGACAACATAAATAAGAATGATGAAGGAACGACAGAAAATGGTAGCGAAGAATCGAAGAAAAGTGATACAATTTCTGATAAGCTCAAACAATTAGGTGGAATTCATTTTCATTTCACCGTTTTTCTTATTTGGTGTTTCGTCGTTGGATTGAATGCTCCTTCGATTATAACATGGGCACGCAATTTTAAGTAAGTCGTTTTAAATTTTTTGTTAAAATATTTTTTTTAATACTAGGAATCCCTTATATACCACCAAAAATGATAGAAATTAATGCAATTTAACTTTCCTATTTTATATACTTTTAAGTTGAAACTTTTTCAACATAATTTGGATGATTCAGAAGTTGAAGATTTCTGTTAACACCATCAAAGGTGCGATCTCATGTATCGTTCGCTTTCCAGCGATTTGGGTCACGTGGTACGACGTCGACCAATGTTCTGTCAGGATTTTGAAATTTAAACTGCTACTCTAGCGCCGCTAGCGTCAAATGGTTAAAGCTTGAAATCGCTCAGATGGCAGCCATATTTTTCCCAATTTCAAAATCCTGGCAACACAATGGTCGAAATAGTACCACGTGACCAAAATTGCTGGAAAGCGAGCGTTGTATGAGATTGCACCCTAATGGTTTATACGATCTATAGAATATACTGTGGTCTCATTTATGCAAAATAATTTAGAAAAGTAAACCATAAACATAAAGGGTCTAGCCCGATAGCCATAAGGAAAGTGTCCCAGGCGGTTTTTGAAAAATGCTTTCGTGTGCTGATTCCTCTTCATGAAAAACTTATTGTCGCACAATTTTAACCCGCTACCCTCAGTTGTATTGGAGTCATCGGGGAAACTACCCCAAACGTTAATTTTTTTTTTTTCTAGAAAACTATTGAACATTTTTTCATTAAATTAAAACTGTAGATTGATATGGATAAAACACATAATATACTTTTTTTAAAAAATTTTGTGAATCTATAAATGATAAAAAATATTACTTTTATTTTTTTTTTTTGAGGGTGGTTTTTAACTGCCTTTAATTGCTGGAAAAAACCATATAAAATTCTTAAAAATTGTAAAAAATTAAAAAAATTGGTTTAAACGGCTAGCTTCTACGTTAATCTAGCCTTGTCATGTAAAACATGCACTAAAGTGCAATAAAATTTTGAAAAAAATACGTCAAATAATTTTTGCTAATTAGTTGCTAATAAATTGCTTGCAAAAAAACATTCAAGGTTCTGAAAAACTGTAAAATAAAATTAAGTTCTTAAAGTTAGCCTGCACGCCTTTGCAATTGTTTTTATCCTTTAGAAACGCGATATAAGCAGAATTTTGTTATTTTTTTTTCTAATTTCACGAACCTCTAGCTCGTTTTTTATCAAGCAACTAATTAGTTTACACATTCTTACGCTTGTATGGTTCGGATAGCTTACTAGTACTCGTTTAAAAGCCATTCGGTACCATTAATAGGCGTAAACAGTACTCCTTAGTTCTAGGGTTTTAAATGTGCATAGGCGGGATATAGGCTAAAGCCGTCGAAACTTAATTTTTTTTTAGTTTTTCAGAACCTTGCTGTTTTTGGCAAGCAATTTATTAGCAACTAATTAGCAAAAATTATTTGACGTATTTTTTTCAAAATTTTATTGCACTTAAGTGCATGTTTTGCATGACAAGGCTTGACGGTTAAGCTAGCCTTGTTACAAAAATTTCGTAAACGGTACGAGCAACAAAATTTAAACTACGGCAACTAATTAGCACAAAAATAGCACTAAATCGTTAGTATAGTTCTATTTGATTGGGCTGGGTTGCCAAGGCTAGCTTGACGTACGTTATAAACAGCTTGGTTTATCTGAATATTTCATATAACTTTTTCAGTTAATTTTACTAACAACCAGTTACTAACAAACATATTGCTATCCTATGTAATCCTTTATAAGCTACCCCTTTAATTCTTTACTTTTGATTTTAGATTTTCATCATCTTTGCAAAATGATCCAACAATCATTTCATCTACAATGCTAAGTACAGCGGCTATATTTTTGTGGTCAATTGAAACGCCGAGGAATAATTTGTAAGTTTTGTACACAAGTTCAAAGTAAAATTTTTTTAATAACTTTCAATTTTATTTCTTACAGGAAATATCAAAAGATTGTGGGTTATGTGTTATATGTATTCGCAATTGCTTGCATCGTATACGGATCATTAACTTTGTATCGATTACCGTATATACTAGTGATGAGTTTAATTGTTATATCAATCCATCAAAGATTTGCTCCTTCAATGGAAAATGAAACACCCCCAGAAGAAGATCCCCTAAATGTACAAAAAGAATTGTTAAAATCGAAATGGGAATAAACTACTTACACTTTGAAAAGTTTTGTTCATAAGAATGATGTTACACATTTTATTTTAAACGTTTGCAAATATGTTATTATAGACTATAAATTCTATATTCTAGTCAATTAATATTGCTTTTATAGATAGTTAGATAATAACACTAAAATAAATGATAATATATCCAACTTTTCGCATTTTTAAATATATTTTGACTACTTGACAATTTTATTTCAACAATGTTGATCAGTTTATCACATACTTTTACTTTATACAGTCACATCTGAGTGAGTGAGAATTGGGTAAGCGAGGAAATTTTATAAGTGAGATAATTCGCTAGATCCCATCATTTTAACCCTCTAAAGCAGTGGTTCTTAACCTTCTTGGAGGTACTGAACCCTACCCATTTCAAATGAACATTCACCGACTCTTCTTTATTGCAAAAATAAAGTATGATACAGTGGAACCTCGCTATTCGTCCGCCTCTCTACTCGTACAACTCGTTATATCTTATGCAAAAAAGTGATTCGCTATTAGTACTAATCGCCATTCGAACTGCCTGCTAGAACGAATTGTGTACGAATAGCGAGGTTCTACTGTATTTTCAAATTCAAAATACAGGTATATATCTATATACCTTGTATGAGTCGGATATGTATCTTAACGTCCGCCAAACCCCTGAGATTGAGTCACCGAATCCCTGGGATTCGATCGAACCTAGGTTAAGAGCCACTGCTCTAAAGCTTCTATAAGTGAGAAACAGAAATTTCTACAAGATAAAGTCGTTTTTTAGTCGTGGACCTCTACAACTGAGACTGCTACTTGTCTGTACTTTAAATGACAGTCGAATGTATTTCTCATCTGCTATTTATGACGCATTCTTAAATTTCGAAGGACTATAAATATTGCTTTTGTTTTCTTAAATTTTAAAAAAACTAACTTAGTTTTGTATTGTAATCTATATTAGAAAAGCCAAATGTACCGATTTATTGCTGAAACTTAGTACCTACAGTTGATAAGTAAATATTGACGTAGTTTTATGTCACATTCTAAAAATTGGGATTAGTGAGAATCTCTTATAAGTGAAAAAAAAAGATTGTGGTCCCTTGAACTCTTGCTTATTCAGGTTTGACTGTATTTTTTACCATATAGCTAATCGAAATACCACATTAAATTGTATTCATAGAAAGGATATGTTTACACTTGCAGAATATGAAGGAAATCCTTCAGTTTGTATGAAGAGGCTTATTCCGTAGGACGTGTCACTTGTTTAATGAGACGACACTTCAAATTCATATTATCTAAGGTGTCGCTTCACGATAAATGTCGCGTTTACGACTATGCTCATTTTTTATATATATTTTAACATGTTGCTAATCGTCAATAGTTTGAAACAAGAAATTCATGAGATATATTGTGAGGTGACATTTATCGTCTCACTTGACAAGCGACAGGTCTTACGAAATAAGCTCAAATATTTTAAGCTATTCATTCAACTTTCAAATAAATCTTTATTTTCAACAAATTCGTTTTCCTTCATATATAAACATGCAAGTATAAACATGTTTTATGAATATGACCCATATAATAGTACATCTTAACTGCATCTTAACAACATGACACTTTTTGCTTATAGTTACTAGTAAAATGTGATATAAATTACAATTCAATGCAATTATCAGTTGGAATTACACGTATAGTTGGGCGTATTAGTAAATTTATTTTAAGGACATTAGTAAATTATACCCTTTATAAAAGATAATTAATTTTATATCGTGATGTAAAGGCTATTGACGACTTCCATGAGTCCTATATATGCCTTGAAAAATATATAAATTCAATGAGATTAATAAAAAAAAAACTATACATAGAACCAAAATATGTATGGCATTGTTAACCATTAATTTTTAAATTTCAAGGAAAATAAAATCTAGAAAAAAAGCTTTATTTGTATTATTTAGCCTAAATTAAAAAAATAAGGGAAGAATTTTAAGGGTCACTACAAATTATACCCAACCCATATTAAAAAAAATGAAAAATTAGAGATATATTACTATTGAAAATTACGAGAGATCACTTTTGAAAAAGAAGTGGAAAAACTGCGTGAGGGTCATTGTTGAAAAAAGCTTTAAAACCAGGTGTTGGACACTATTGAAGAATGCTCGAAAATCAAAATGAAGATCAATATAAAAAAAGCTCTGCACAGGGACACTATCGAAAAACTACATGGGGTCACTATCACAAAACAAACATACAGGATGACGCAAATGTAATACAAAAGCCGAAAATGGGAGATGACTTTGCAACCTTAAGACGAAATGTCCTTACTCCTTGGCAATTGTTTTATTTGACGTACCATTAATTAGTTATTAACAAAATAAACAAACTAATCAGCGAGCTCGTAGGTGTCGAGTAGCGAGCGTAACAAGCGTTAAGTCTCTTTATGCCCTCTGAGTGTTAGTTTATTTTACTAATAACTAAATAACGGTTCGTCAAATAAGAAAATGGAAAAAGACTTTTAGTCTTAAAGTTGCGAAAACGTCTCCCATTTCCGGCTTTTCTATTACAATGAGTCATTATAGCTTATAGCTTTTCTGCAGAAACCATATATTTTTTCGAGATAAAAATATCAGCATATGCAATCCTTGATTCATTATTTAACCCTATTCAAAAACCCATATAAATACTTTATATTTCGTTCCTTTGGAAAGGACTCCACACACTTTTATCGTAAAGATATGACGTCACTCATGGAAAACTGTATAGTAAACCTATAAGTGTATGGAGGTCTTTATACATTTTTTCTAGGATAAAAATTACCCTGTGTGTTGTTATTATAAGTAAACAACGTTAGTACCTAATATCATTGAAATCTATTCATCTGTTCAAAAAAGGAAAATACGTTGTCATGTGTTCTTTCAGGGTAAAATATAGTCTACGTCCATCTGGAATAGCGTATCTTCTAAATGTTAAAAAAGTGTTTGAAATTTAATGAGTAGTTTTGGAAAATACTCATGAAAGACTTTATAAACATCTCTATCTTTATTCAAATTTTTTTCAGATTTTATTCAGAACAAAGTATTATTTTATTGTTAATCGCGGTACTAGGGTGAGCTTTCTTTCAAATCAACCTCCTTGTTCAGACTAACTACTTCAAGAAAAAATATCTGCTGCGAGGCGTTACAGTACTTTCTTTTACTTTCGAAGATCGCTGTTGATACAAACAATATAAGCACTTTACAACTATACATATAAACAGAACTATAAAGGTACATACGTATATGTGTAAAACCTATATGTTTTACGAATTCCCAACCTTCACCCAATAATCGTCCTTTCAAATTTTCTTAGGAAAAAGTTTCAAATGAAAATTGTAGCCATTAAAGAGTCTAAAAACTATAGTAAGTTTAAAGAAAATCGTTGGAACCATTTTCGAAAAAATTTGAAAAAGCTCAAAAACTCCTAGAATAAAGTGGAGCTTTCGGTTCACCGATTTCAACCAAAAGCTTCGCGGCACAACTAGGTATAATATGGAAATCAAATTCCAAGTTTGGTGTAATTCGGATAAAGCTTTCGATACGATATGGCTGTCACACACACACACAGAGATATTTCTAAAAACATGTATTTCCGGTGAAAGCTCGAATTCAAAAATTCGACCCGATTACAATATCTTTCTTTACTATATTATAGTAGTTATCAAAAGTAATTAATGTTAATTCGTGTAAAACGTTTTTATTGTATTTTGAAGCTTACAAAAAATTGAGGATAAATATAAGTGGTATATAGCTTATTTATTTAAGAATAAATAAAATTAATATTTATTTGAACTTTTGTCCACATCTTTGGGAAAAATCATGTTAAATGGTTATTAAAAATAGAAAAGCCGTATACCTATTTAGTATTTATACAAGTGCCCAAGTGAAGCTATACAGCTCTGGTAATAGAACACTTAGATCAAATTTTTAAAATAATTAATCTAATTTTAAAAAATATATGTTTCTATGGTTTCAAAAAATTTCTCCATGCCTTTTCAAACAACAACTGAACAAGAGTAACATTTTAACACCACCCAATTGTGAACATCATCAAAAATATGTCAAAATTTTTCGTTTAAAATCCGATACAAAAATATATTGTTATGTATAACATTACATCATGGATAAAAGAAAAGGTAAAAATTAGACCCAGCAAAAATCAATTTTCTAAAAAAAAACTTTTTTTCTAATATTCAGAGCAAAAACAAAAAAAGTCACTCCACCATGCACTTTGAAAAGGAAATACAAAATTTAGATCCAAAAAAAGCGATTTTAGAAACGAATATTTTGACAGAAATCGGAGACAAAAAACTAAACCGTCGTCCATTGCATCATGAAACTTTCGAAAATTTTCCATATTTCAAACAAAAAGCCAACAAAGAGATCATTCGGGAACAATTATTGAAATCATTAAACGATCACATTTTCAAGGAGTTGGGACAACGTCGTAATATTTATTATCCGTTGCTTCCAGAAAAGAAGATTAAGAATGATAATTTGTTCCCAATAAATGTAAGTTTTTTCCTAAGCATGTTTAGGCATAATTTCTGTGAAAATTTATTTTTCTTATTCAAAAAGTAGAAAATTCAATGATATTTTTTAATTTTTTTTTCAGGGAAACTCAAATCGTAAGTGTCTTCGTTATTATTTTAAACTAATTATCTTAAAATATCACCATATGAATCACCATCTTGTTAGGATATGATTGAAATTGTTAAATCTTATTGAGCACACAACGTAACATGAATGTAATAGTTACGTAACGAAAGAATGTTGATGTTACAGAACTATTATGAAGAGTGATATTTTTAGTGAGTGATTATTAACCCTTTTTAATAGCACGTGGTAAATATTCATAAAAAGTTTGTTTAAATTTTCAAAATTGAAAATGATTTAAATTTAATCTAAGGAAGCAAAAAACTTCCAACTACATAAGAGTCCTATAACAGTTACGTAACATTCTTTCGTTATGTAACTTTTACAGAACTAGGAAGTTTTTTGCTAACGGAGAATTTATTTAAATTTTTATGACACAAACTTGTTATGGAAACTGGTAATCTGGTACTCCAATTGATACTGGTACTGATACTCTTACTGCTACTCTTTGGTTGGTAATGGTAATATAGTGCAGTTATAATTATAAAGCATTTTAAATATAAAAGTTAGCTTCAGTGCCTGCAGATTTTTAAAAAAAACCGGACTAGACTCGCAGGAGAGGAGACTCAAATACTGAATCGACCATAAAAATATTTTTCCCCGTTAGCAGAATAACAGGTTAGGTTTCGTTCCCCCCACGCTGCAACCTTAGGCTTATTGTACTTATTGTTCTGCTCATATCCCTGTTGGACAGGAATTGTTACTTATTCCAGGTTCAGCATTCTGCCTAGCAGAAGCAGTCCCTGTACTAAGGTTCTTGCGCGATTTGGATATGTTAATATTTATCCCAAAAAATTAATATTTATCCCAATAATTGTTTTCTTCTAGATAGTTGTAAATGGAGGTAAATAAACGCGTTTTCAAACATGCTCAGTATTCTTAGATGAAACAGCCTAGAGTGGTAGAATAATCGCTAAAATGTGGTGAACAGTGACGGTCATTAAAATTTTCATTTCATAGAACTCTTCCATTATACAATAAAGCATATGCTTAAGTAAACACTTACCTCAAACGTTTTGAATTGGATGTATGCTTAACTTGTAATGCTTACATAACCATGAAAACTTAAGTGACGGCTAGAGCTCTCTCAAGTAATAGTAGAAGATCCGAACCTACATCGACCTTCACCCAGTTGATAATAGAATGAAACATATGTTATCATGAATTTAGTATATAAGAAAATATATTAAAAATGGGTTGGCTAAAAAAATCCGGAGCAGACTATTTTTCAATTATTTTTAAAAAAATTGATTTTTTATAAAATATTGCAACAAATAGAAAAAAATTTAAACATCACAGGCGACTGCGATGTTGGTTCCTTTATTATTACACAGTATACTTACCTCGGATCTCTCTGTCACACATTTCCACGCGCATTAAAATTTAAATCTTTAAAATTCGCTAACCCCTAATAGGACCGAACTTTTTGCAGATAAACCTATATCAACGTGTTCGCAATAAAACAGCGCTTATGATGATATAAAATTTTTTCTATTATCTTGATGTTGCAATATTTTATTAAAAATATTTTTTTTTAAATACATAATTAAAAATAGTCTGTCCCGGATTTTTTTAGCCAACCCTTTTAATTATATTTTCTTATATACTAAATTCATCATAACATATGTTTCATTCTATACTCAACTCGGTGAAGGTCGACGTAGGTTTGGATCTTAGACTATCATGAATTGTCAAAACATTTGAGTTAAGTGTTTACTTAAATGTATGCTTTATTTTGTAATAAAAGATTTTTATGAAATAAACATTTTAATAGCCGATACAGATCACCGCACTTAAGTTTTTCCTCAACGAATGGCGTTTATACTGTCCATAATTATAGAAACCTTAATATTTCGTATGAAATTCTGTTCAACTATTTTGTTAAAAAAAAATAGTTGTAAGTTCACAAAAACCAAAGAAAAAAGAATCTTTCACACCCTCTATCTCTCCAATCATTGACCACTTTGTATTTTGAAGTGTAGGTACATTTTTATTAAGATGGTTTCAATTATGAGCACCGTTCAAATCTTGTAATATCCCTTCAATATTTGTTACAAAATAAGATTCGCACTATGGCGAGATTTTAACATCAGAAAATAAATATACCTTGGTATACCTAATTATAAAAATCGCAATAATTTTGATTCCTATTGAAAGCCCAATTAAACAGTAGCTTTAGGAAACGGGAAACGGGACTTTGCTAGCGTTTAGTCTTATTTACGTCTTAAATTTTAAAACGACACCGAATATTTTGATTCAGAACATTTCAGTAACTTTTAAATTAAATCGCAAAACTATTGTTTTCATGCTAAAATAGAAAACTTTCATCGACTATGCTTTCACAAGAAATGTTTATTTTTTACTAATCTATAGCACCACATAAACCCTTATAAAAACAAACAAAATCAATTATAGACCTGGAAATAAGTGATGAGACAAATAGTTAAAATAACAATTTAAACTGCAGACATACCAAGTTTCAACAATAAGAAATCCTCGATAAAACAAAACTTTCCAATGGACTTCAGCGTGTCCAGAAGGACGCCAACTTTATTTTAATCTTTACACTATTTAAATGTCAAAATATCACGAATAAACTTCGTCCACAACAGTTGAAAATTATTCAATTACACAGTCAAACACTTTTATTCATGCAAATCAACTTAAAATCAAGGAAATTCTGGATAAACCAGGACACTCCCAAATGTCAAAGTTAATTAACAATACTGAGCTGTTTAGACAAACGGCCATTACAATTGACCGCGCAAACTCTAATTGGCTTAAATTCAAATGCTAGGTTTTGAAGAAAACTTAAGAAAAACTAATAAAAAGCGCATAAAATTGATTTTCATAGTCGGATGAGTATTTTAATATAATTTCTTTAATTCAAAATAGTATTTCATTGTTCAAATATCGTTTTGAATAATTTTTCAAAATTGATTTTAAAGATGTTACATAAGCCAATTATAAATAGGGCAAATCTCAAATTGTAATGAGAAATATTTTTGATTTAAAATCTGTATATTTTAATATTTTCATGGAAATTATATAATATGAAATAATTAAAAATTTTCTTAGTGAAATTTTAATAAGGGACGCGGAAAACAATAAAAAAGATATATTGTTTTAGTTATATCTCAATAATCTTACGTTTTAGAAAAATTGTTGTTATCAAAAATAATTAAAATTAATTTCTCTACAAAAAAAATTGATATAAATTTTTTTATATAACGAATAGTGTTTGAGAAATGAAAATATGAAAACTAAGATTAATTGTCATCATTATTAGATATGTTATAACTCATGAAATGTTAGGCCTATTGAACTACCGAAAAAATTGACACAATCAAAATTAAAGAAAATTTAATTTATTTCAAATATTCCTGTTGAAGGTGATAATCTTGAAATTTTCAATATTTTCTGTCTTGTTCGTATTTTAAAAAGTCATTTCTGAGGAAAAATGGTAATAATGTTTTTCAGTAAATAAAAATTTTCTTCAATTTTGATGGGAACATATTTCTTCGATTAATAATTTTTTTATATTTTTTTGAGTAATAAAATAAATTTCCCAGCTTTTCTATTAGTTTTTCTTTAATTTTCCTTAACATTAAAAAAATAGCATTTAAATTAGTCCAGTGGAGATACGTAGTCATCAATACAGCGACCGCTTGCTCAGGCAACTACCCTAACTCAGTACCGGGATTTAACTTTCGCATTTGAGAGGTTATCCTGGTTTATCCTAAATATCCCTTTAGTCATTTTGAGTGAATATAAGTGGTTTGGTGTGTAACTTACTATAGGTTAATTGTTTTGAATAATATAGACCGGGGATATTTGAATGTGAAACTGTAAATGAAAAAACGCCAGTGCTTGTGTAAAAATACCGCCCAAGTCAGTACTGGAAAATTTTAGCTTTATCATAAATTTTCATTCTGTAAAAATTGGTATGTCTTGTCTATAATAAATTAATTTGATTATTTAAATATTTAGCTGAGATCATCAGAAATTTTCAGGTCTGTAATTGATTTCATTTTATTTTTAAGGCTTTATAATATAGTGAGAGATTGCAAAAAATGTATTTCTAATGAAAACATAAACGGAAGATTTTTTTTATAATTTAGGATGCATCCAATAGGCAGACTACATAGATAAATATCTGGTGCGAGGCATCACACTACTTTCTTTTACATTTATGAAAATACTCGTTGTTAGTTAAAACAAATATAAGCACTTTGTAACAATACATATAAACAGTACTATATGCATACAACCTATAGGGCTATATGTATATACACGAATTCCTAAGCTTCATCCCAGAACCGCCCTTATTCGAATTTTCCCAGAAAAAAGTTTCAAATAAAAGTTGTAACCACTAATGAGTCTAAGAACTATAGAAAGTTTAGAGAAAATCGTTGGAGCCGTTTTGAAAAAAATTGAAAAAGCTCAAAAACGCCAAGAGTAAAGTAGAGCTTTCGGTTAACCGATTTCAACCAAAAGCTTCGCGGCACAACTAGGTATAATATGGAGGCTAGATTCCAAGTTTGGTAAAATTCGGATAAAGCTTTTGATACGATATGGCTGTCACACACAGACACACACACAGACATGTTTCTAAAAACCACTTTTTTGGACTCGGGGGACCTCAAAACATGTATTTCCGGTGAAAGCTCGAATTCGAAAATTCGACCCGATTACAATACTTCCTTTACTATCTATATAGTAGTAAAAGAAAGTAAAAACTCACTTAAATGTTCCTAATAATAATATTCAGTGCAGATTTGAAGTTTCAGACGTTTAAATAAAATAATAAAGAACATAATTTCTCACAGTTTATATGAAAATTTGGACAAATTCATATATAAAAACTCATTGATGTTAATAAGGTTTTATACGTGTATTTGTGAATCCTATAATACTTTTCCAGTGGGGGTCGCAAATCCGAACTTTGCCAGGATTATGGTATAAAAAATGTATGTAATGCCATTACAATTTCCATTCATTGTAAAAATGTAACATATAAGACATAAAGATTAACCAAATTGCTAGTAGTGCACTTCTAATGCTTTGTTGGATCCTTAAATGGAAGAACTATGCAAGTAAACAAAAGCAGATACTTCTTACTCTTGCATAAAAAATTATAGTTGCAGGAGTTAAAAGTTGTTAAAATTTTAAAACCCCCTGTTTAAGCCCCTTAGGGGTTAAATTTTGAAAAAAAAAATCTTCCTTAATGGAAGTTATATTCCTTTCACGAATATCACTTTTAAATTTTATGTTTTTATCTTCAGTGGTGTAGCTTCCAGGTTGTTATCGAATAGTCACGGTACTGTTTTTAAAACCTTGAAATGATCCCGATAATATTTCTAATCCTTTGAAATCACTGGGCTCCCATCGCTATTATTACGTTTCTTTATGAAGGCGCTATTATAAAGGGTTAATCACTCGCTTAACAAAAGCAACATTTTATTTTTAATTTAAAAGCCAAGAGAAAACGTAATATTTCAATACAAAAAACGTACTTTTATGTATTTTCTGTCTTCTTAGATTCTGATTCGAAAGACCAAAAATATAAATATTCAATCAAAACGGGAGACATTTCTTTTCAAATTCTCTACCAGCATAACTTTATATACAACACAAAAGATTCCAACAATGGCGATTTTCAAGATCGAACAGAAAACAATGATTTTACTCAAGATTACATGAAAAAAGTCTACGAAGGAACCAACGATGATCTGGATGATCGCACACCTTGCGATTGTGCTCCGTGTGATTGCAAAAATTGTCCAGAACCTGGCCATGAAGGAGATGCAACCGACAAAGGAGAAAATGAAGCCAATACAAACGAAACATGTGCCGCTGGAGCAACAGGAGGAGGTGGTGCTGGTGGTGGAGGAGGAAAAGATCCCAATGATACAAATAAAAATACAAATAACGAAAATCCGGTCGAAGAAAATGAAAATGGAGAAGAAAATCGAGAGAAGAATGAAGCGGTGGAACCATCCGATGCTCCTGCAGATACAGAAAACGTTCCAGAAGATACAGGAAACGTTCCAGAAGATACAGGAAACGTTCCAGAAGATACAGGAAACGTTCCAGAAGAAACAGGGAACGTTTCTGAAAATGCAGGAAAAGTTTCTGGAAATGGTGGAGAAGATGGCAATAACAAAGAGATTCGGGAATGCAATTGTGAGATTTGTTATTGTGAACCATGTGGAGATCCTACAAAATCAAGAGGAGATAAAGGACACCATCAAAAATGTAAATGTGAGCCTTGTGCATGTGAAGCTTGTCCCAATTTAATGCCACATGAAGAATCAGATGAATCTAAAGCTCAAACCTGTAAATGCTCCGTTTGCTATTGCAAACCATGCGGTGATCCCAAACGTACATTTGGTTCTCACGAAGAAGTTGACCTTTGTAAATGCGAAGTAAGAAAAATTACATTCAACAATTTAACGTGTTTTACTATCCTTAAGGAAATAATAATATTATAGGTGTGTGACTGCGAGCCTTGCAGTAAACTAACGCTAAAAGTTGGTGTACCAAAGATGACAAAAGGGTGCGACTGTCCTGTTTGTCTGTGTGAGGATTGTAAATTAAAGGCGACCGAAAAGGAAAAGAAAGGTGAACCAGATTCATGTGGATGCACCCAATGTCTTTGCGATAAATGTCAATTAAAAGGAAGCTCCCATCAAGCTTCACCAGACAAACACTGTCCCTGTCCAGTTTGTATTTGTGAGGGACAATGTGCATCTTTAGTAAAAACAACTTGTGATTGTACGGTTTGCCTTTGTGGTCCTTGTGAGGCTGAAGAAGTAGTACCAGAATTAAAATATGGTATGTTTTCAAATTGATAGTCTTAGTATTATACTGTAATGTTGTTCATCTTATAAGCTCCTCATAGTTTAATCTTACGATTTTATAAGCCAATAGTCCAATTCAATTGTAATTTAAGGTTGAAATATTATTAAGGTTGTTAAGATAATGTTGAGAGGAAGCTGCAGTAGATAGATTGGGTTTTTCTCGCTTAATACCTAAATTTAAAAAAAAGATTAGTGTATCTATTGCCAATCTCAACCCCTAATGGAATCGTTTAAGTAAACCATAATTTATAAAAATACATTTTTATAAAATGTATCTACAACAAAAAAGATCCCTTGAATTGTAATGAGTATTGAGAGTGTCGTTAAGGACTCCTTTGTACAAGGGAAATATCACCAAAATGTTTAAATCACCAAATAACTTTATTATATAACTTTATTTAACTTGGCGATTAACAATTTATCACAAATCACCTTTTCCCAGTTTGTTAATATTCCTTCTTAACAACCTTAAAAAGCAAATCAAAATAACTTTGGACAAAAATATACCAAATTGCATTGGACTAAAAAAGCAACTTTTAATTTGGAATTACAGACACTGGAGAGCGAAAGCTACTAATACAGTCTACTAAACCATGTAATTGCAATCCTTGTGGATGTGAAAGTTGTCCTGATAGTAGAACTGAAACATTGTGCGACAAGCCAATTTTACCATCAGCCATCAAAGGTTATCTTTGTCATTGTGACCGATGCAAATGTGATGTATGTCCTGATGAGTCACAAAGGAAAGCTCTTCTTCCAAAAGCATCAATGATAACAGGAAAATCGGTTTTAGTCACCGACACAAAATCGAAAGGGTCATTTAGTTGTGACTGTGATTCTCCTTGTAAATGCGATTTGTGTCCCGATGGAACAAAACGTACGCAATTGTATCCAAAAACGTCTGCTGTTACAAAGCCTTCAGCTATGACAACTGCAGATGCATTTTTGGATAATAATCAGCCACACGACACAAACTGTGTGTGCCCGTTATGTAAATGTGATCCTTGTATGGCTAATTCCGAAGATAATTATTGCGATTGTGTCGTATGTGATTGTAATCCATGCAACGATCCGAATAAAGTAAACGAAACCGCTAATTAAGGGTCTTTCAATATGGACACTCGAAATTTGCTAGATTTTAAAGACAAAATTACTTAAGTACCCGCTACTAAAAATTTTTACTATTCAATATGTATAACAAATAATTACTTATAGTAGAAGATCCGAATTTACATCGACCTTCACCGAGTTGATAATAGAATGAAACATATGTTATCATGAATTTAGTATATTAGAAAATATATTAAAAATGGGTTGACTAAAATATTGCAACAAATTGAAAAATTTTTACACATCACAGGCGACTGCGATGTTGGGTTCACAGCAGCCCCCTGTCACTTAGATACGAGAAATGCTAAAAAAACGTGACCGATTTCTACAGAAATCTGTGTTGTTATAAAAGTCATACGTCTCAAACAGCCCCCTACCACTTAAACTTATCAGAGTTATTATAATTATTATATAAAAATACTTATCATAATTATTCTCATATAATAACAATAATAATGAAAACATTTAAAAAAGTTTCATTTTAAAAACTTGCCTGGCGTTTAAAAAAAATTATTTCTAACCTCCGACTTCCATAAATTCTTCGGTCTTCGTCAGTCTTTGTGGTCTTCTTCGTTCAACTCGTTGGCAACTAAATGGCAACTAGTGACTGCAAATCCAGTAAATATGGTCACATTTTTGTAACATGGAGTTGTAGGGGGCTGGTTCACAGTATACCTACCTCGGATCTCTCTGTCACACATTTCCATGCGCATTAAAATTTAAATCTTAAAAATCTCAAACCCCTAATAGGACCAAACTTTTTGCAGACAAACCTAAATCAACCTGTTCGCAATAAAACACCGCTTATGATGTTATTAAATTTTCTCTATTATCTTGATGTTGCAATATTTAATAAAAAATATTTTTTTTTAAATAATTAAAAACAGTATGTCCAGGATTTTTTTTAGCCAATCCATTTAATTATATTTTCTTATATACTAAATTCATGATAACATATGTTTCGTTCTATTATCAACTCGGTGAAGGTCGATGTAGGTTTGGATCATAGACTATTATTTTAGTATATAATATTAAACAACTTGTGAAAATCATCAAGTCCTAATGCTATCAATAATCAGTAAATAAGCGCCCAAACGCGGTGATATTTAAACTGACGATTTGTGGTTCTAATAATATGGTGCTACATGCCTTATAGCGCATGCCACGATACACATTTTGTATACTCGATTTAAGGGCTTGGTTTAACTTTTCCTTTGAGATTATACAAATTACAAATTGTTAACTCTACTATTAAAGCGAACGCCATTCAATAAAATAATTAGTTCGACTTATGATATCAAGTCATCAAAAATTGGACCTCCTGTATACGTATAGGGGGGCCTAAAAATGCATTTTAAAATAGAATAACTTTTTCATTTCTTAATAATTCATACTTGTTCTAAAGTTAAAGTTTTAAAAATTAAATACTTGATCCACCATTTTTATTTTTACGCTGGAGACCTTTTTCTAAAACATTTTTAAACAAATTAAAATTCAAGAATATTTCACCAGCATTGATGTATTCTGTACATGTAATGGTTTGTTGTAATGTAAATGTGTAAAGGTGCTTAGTTTTTAGTTTCCCTTGAATCCTTATTCCTTAAAATGTGTAATAAGAGCTCGTGTGAGCTCCAAAGTTTTTGTTTTAATACATAATATCAATTTTTGTACAAAATAAGAAAAACAAATAGATTTTTTTTAGGTACCCTAATACCGTTTTATTAGATCAGGCATCCCTATGAGATCTGGTTCCACGTTGTGTTATGGTGTAAATGCATACTGCACTAAGTATACATTGAAATTTTTAGTCGAAAAACACAGTGGATTTGTGAAAATTTTACCTATAGCTCACATTTGTTTTACAGTGATGTATCAACACCTGATTCACTTCGTATTAACACCGGATGTCCATTGAATAAGTGATAAATACGGTGTAATTTATTACTTTAAATGATAAAAACGGTGGAAAACCATTTTAGAAAACCTACTGCGTAATTTCAAACAGATATGTCTATTCAAACAGATTCGGGTCTACACTAAAGTTATACTTTGTAACGGTTCCATGCGTTTTGATCCCCGGACAAAATATCCCCACGACAAAATATCCCCATGACAAAATATTTTCAGACTTAAAGTCCTCAAAGAATAACTGCAAATTGTATTTGTAGCATAATTTTGATGTTAAAACATTTAGTTTTGTGTAGAACTTCGCGGTGTCAAGAAGTGCACATTCAATCAATGGATGAAAATCGGGTAAACGAACAATGACTATAATTTCTATTGTTGGGGGCTCCCCCAAGACATCTTCTCTCTGGACATCTTTGGCATTAATTAACACAGTTTTTGCAGATTTAACGCTATTTCAATAAATAATTGGAGGTCAATTTAACACGTTTTACTAAAAATTATTAAATATAAAATATTAGTTGAGCTCAAAAAATGTTTATTAGAAAATTGTGAGATTTTGAAATTGCATGAAATATTTTATCGCAAATATTTTTGTCATGGGGATATTTTTTCATGGAGATATTTTGTCGTGAGGATATTCTGTCCGGCGATATTATGACGCGGATATTTTGTCCGGGGATAAAAACGCCTGATACCTTTATAACATCATGGCACTCCAATGTGTCGGTGTAAACACTGTGTAAATTTTTCACATTTAAAATTAAAGGAATTTCAGTGTGTACATTTCAGATCCACTAGGGATATTAGGTACTAATTAGGAATACATTATGAACGTTTTTTTCAATATATTATTTAAAATATGAGTTAAAAAAGAAATCATTATGATGTTCAAATGTTGTTTGGCATTAATCATTACCCAAAAATTCACTATTGTTAGAAGATAGATTTGAATCGAATTTTTCCTTAAAACTAACTGTGTTAAGGAACTGTAGAAATTAAAGGAATAAGTCAAGAAACATTACGTTACATGATTCATGTATCAAAAAGAATGGGTCAGTATGAAGAGTAAAATGTTGATTATTTAAAAGATTCCATTTCCAACAACTGATTTTTATTAACAAAAGAATAAATGCAAATTATTAAGGAATGAAACACTTATTCCATTTTAAATTGGTGTTGTAACTTTGGAGCCATAAGTATAATAAAGCAAAACTGCGATGAACGTTATATTCCATACTTAATATGTTATCATAAAATATTCTTTCAAATAAAGAAAATTGGATGGATTTCTAACACAACTTGTTTCGCTTAGTTTTAAAATTCAAGTGTCCTTATTGAAAGATCCTATATCTTCATTGTGACTAATGTAACTGTGAATTATATTCAGCCGTAGATGATGATCCTTGTACTTGCTCCGTATGTATCTGTTGTAAAATCGATGAAGTTACTGATGAATATATTGAGTATCGAATTTTTTGTGCCTGTTCCAATTGTATTTGTTTTGTGGGCTACCTACACCTTTTTTGCATTCGAGTTTCTAACAAATCAAGAAAATTTGACTATTGATGATTTTGACATGAAGAAAATACTACATTACTAATTATAATAGGAACAGGTACTATGAGGAGCTTTTAATTAAGTATATAAATTTTATTTTTGTATTTACTTAGTAACCGAATACTTTTAATCTGCTTACAGAGTCTAACAAAAGCGAACCCCATCTTGAAGCCTCACCACACGACGAACATGAAAATATAAAACCTCTTACTTTCGAGTCGCAAATTATTCCATGCAAATGTAAAGTACCCTGTCGATGTACAAAGTGTGAATTCGCCATGGACATGTCCTCACATGAAGAAATTGGAAAAGAGTTTGAAACGATGCCAAACAGACAAGCTATTGATAACGAAGAAAACCAAGCAAAAGTTCATCTCGAAGAAACTGGAATGGAAAAAGAAGTTGAAGAAAGTGGTTCACAAATAAAAGAAGATAAACCCCTTATTTTAGGCGTTTGCCACTGTATTGGTAAATGCCAAAGAACGTGTCCTGGTTATGACGAAAAGAAAGATGGAGATGATGAGAAGCAGGCAAGTACAAGGTCGAGCTTAAAGAAAGATGAACTTTCTACGTGCGGTTGTCCAGTACCATGCGTTTGTCCTAAGGACTCCGTAATAAATCCAACAATCATGGTTGATGAGTGTTTCTGTGAAGGTACATGTAGCTGTGGAATTTGTCCTGGACCTAAGGTACCACATTCTGTAAGAGAAAGCATTTCAAAAGATCATCATAAAAACGATGAATGTACTTGTGACGACTCTTGTCAATGTGAAAACAGATTCTCGAAACTTGAATCGGGAGATAAAAATGATATCACCGAGATGAAAGAACCTACAGTTAAAAGTTTAATACTAGATAACATAAGCGAAAAGAAAGCCTCCACGGTCAAAAGTTTAGTTTTTGATAATGTTAGCGAAAAGAAAACTTCAACAGTCAAAAGTATGGTTCTTGATAATAATGTAGATATGAAAAATTACGAAACTGGAGATTGTGATTGTTCAGAGCCGGATTTCTGCATGGATTGCCCGGGAACTCGAGAAATAAGGGAATCAACAGTTAGAAGTTCAATTCTTGGTGAAAAAAAAGCCTCAACGATCAAAAGTTTGATTCTTGATAATAGTAGCGAAAAGAAAGCTACTTCAGTCAAAAGTTTAGTTCTTGATGGTAACGGGGAAAAGAAAGCATCGACAGTCAAAAGTTTGGTCCTTGATCCTGCTGAGAAAAAATCTTCTTTGCTCAGAACTGGTAACAACACAGAATGTGCATGTGACATGTGTATATGTGAGGATTGTCCTCAATTAACAAAGAGTGAGCAGTTGAGAGAGGAAGTAAATAAAACGAGATCTATAAAGTCAATACCGAATACAAATATAAATGAGATTTGTGATTGTCACGAGCAATGTCTGCCTATTTGCTCGATATATAAAGTGCTGGCTCCTACAGACCCACGTATTTCGCAACAAAGCCCAAATGTGGCACCATCGACAACACAAGAACGAGGGAGTGCTTCTACAGAACCACGAATTTCGCAGCATAGTACTAATGCATCACCACAAACCACAGTAGAACGCGGTAGCGCTTCCACAGAACCACGATTTTCGCAACATAGTACAAATGCAACCCCACAAGCAACACTGGAACGAAGCAGTGCTTCCACAGAACCAAGAATTTCGCTACATAGTACCAATGCGACATCACAAGCAATTCAGGAACGAGGCAGTGCTTCTACAGAACCACGAATTTCGCATCATAGTACAAATATAGCACCACAAACAACGCTGGAACGAGGCAGTGTTTCTTCTGAACCACGTACTTCACAACATGTTTCCAATGCAGTACCACACACAGCACGTTGTAGTGCTTCTACAAATCCACCTAATTCGCAACTTAGTACAAATGCAACACCACAGACAACAGTAGAACGCGGTAGCGCTTCCACAGGACCACGATTTTCGCAACATAGTACAAATGCAACCCCACAAGCAACACTGGAACGAAGCAGTGCTTCCACAGAACCAAGAATTTCGCTACATAGTACCAATGCGACATCACAAGCAATTCAGGAACGAAGCAGTGCTTCTACAGAACCACGAATTTCGCATCATAGTACAAATATAGCACCACAAACAACGCTGGAACGAGGCAGTGTTTCTACTGAACCACGTACTTCACAACATGTTTCCAATGCAGTACCACACACAGCACGTTGTAGTGCTTCTACAAATCCACGTATTTCGCAACATAGTACAAATGCAACACCACAAACAACAATAGAACGCGGTAGCGCTTCTACTGAACCACGAATTTCACAGCATAGTACTAATGCAACACTACAAGCGACACAGGAACGAAACAGTACTTCTACAAATCCACGTATTTCGCAACATAGTACAAATGAGACACCACAAACAACAGTAGAACGCGGTAGTGCTTCTACAGAACCACGAATTTCGCATCATAGTACAAATATAACACCACACACAACACTAGAACGCGGTAGCGCTTCTACAGAACCACGTACTTCACAACATATAACAAATGCAATACCACACACAGCACGTTGTAGTGCTTCTACAAACCCACGTGTTTCGCAGCATAGTACAAATGCAGTTCCTCATCCAACACTAGAACGCGGTAGTGCTTCTACAGAACCACGAATTTCGCAACATAGTACCAATGCTACATCACAAGCAATACAGGAACGAAGCAGTGCTTCAACAGAACCACGAATTTCGCATCATAGTACAAATATAGCACCACAAACAACGCCAGAACGAGGCAGTGTTTCTACTGAACCACGTACTTCACAACATATTACAGTTGCAGTACCACACACAGCACGTTGTAGTGCTGCTACAAATCCACGTATTTCGCAGCATAGTACAAATGCAGTTCCTATTACATCACTAGAACGCGGTAGTGCTTCTACTGAACCACGAATATCACAACATAGTACCAATGCAACACCACAAGCAACACTGGAACGAGGCAGTGCTTCAACAGAAGCACGATTTTCGCAACATAGTACTAATGCAACATCACAAGCAATTCAGGAACGAAGCAGTACTTCTACAGAACCACGAATTTCGCATCATAGTACAAATATAACACCACAAACAACGCTGGAACGAGGCAGTGTTTCTACTGAACCACGTACTTCACAACATATTTCCAATGCAGTACCACACACAGCACGTTGTAGTGCTTCAACAAACCCACGTATTTCACAACATAGTACAAAAGCATTTCCTCATACAACACTAGACCGCGGAAGTGCTTCTACTGAACCACGAATTTCGCAACATAGCACCAATGCAACACCACAAGCGACACTGGAAAGAGGCAGTGCTTCCACAGAACCACGTACGTCGCAAGGCTCGAATGTTAATTCGAACAATACACAGCACCAGATGGCACCGGATAGAGTGAGTATTTCTGCAGGACCTCGTATCTACCAATGTATTGCAAATGGGGAAATATCAGAACTAATTAGTTGTGCTACCGCACCACAACATTCGAAATGTTTAGCTTACTCAGTGACACATCACACATCAGAAGTTGGTCCAGCTTCTACCGAGCCACGAACATCCCAAGGTCTAGGACATACAACACAACACACTTTTGAACGCTCACGCTCAAGTGCCTCAGCACAACCGCGTTTCTCGCAATGTAAAGCCAATGCCGTACCACAACCAACACCGGAGCGAGGTAGTGTCTGTACTGAGCCACGTATTTCGCAACATAGTACAAATGCAACACCACAAACAACAGTAGAACGCGGTAGCGCTTCCACAGAACCACGAATTTCGCAACATAGTACAAATGCGACACCACAAACAACACTGGAACGAGGCAGTGCTTCTACAGAACCACGTACCTCACCCAATCCAACACCTGGACGAGTCAGTTTTGCTGCCAAACCTCGTTACTCACAAAATGTTGGAAATACAGTGGAGAGCTCGGAACGGAGTAGTGCGTCGACCGAGTCACATACGTCGCAAGTTATTGGACAGTTAACCCAAGAACCACGTACCTCGCAATGTACTGCAAATGCTTTCTCACAACCACCCGTGGGACGGGTTAGTGGTTCTATTGAGCCTCGTACTTCGCAGGGTAATGGTAATACAGTTATTCTTTCGACGCCTGATGTTTTTTGTGACTGTACTGAACCATGCAAACCAGAGTGCAGTAAATATACGATTACAATTCAAAATCCTGGACGAGTTAGCACGTCAACAGAACCACGTACTTCGCAACGAATTTCAAATGTCGTGCCAAATCCAACACCAGAACGAGGTAGTGCTTCTACCGAACCACGTACATCGCAATGTATTGCAAATACCGAAGCACAGCCCACGTCGGCACGGGGTAGTGCTTCTACTCAGCCCCGTGCTTCGCAAAATAGTAGAAATGCAATACCGCAACCATCACTAGAACGGGGTAGTGCCTCTACAGAACCACGCACCTCTCAAGGTGTCAGCCAAATAGCTCATCCAACACAGGATCGAGTGAGCGTTTCGCAAGAACCACGAAACTCACAATGTATTGCAAATGCCGCAGCACAGCCCACATCGGAACGGGGTAGTGCCTCTACTCAGCCCCGTGCTTCGCAAAATAGTAGAAATGAAATACCGCAACCATCACTAGAACGGAGTAGTGCCTCTACAGAACCACGCACCTCTCAAGGTGTCAGCCAAATAGCTCATCCAACACAGGATCGAGTGAGCGTTTTGCAAGAACCACGTAACTCACAATGTATTGCAAATTCCGGAGCACAGCCCACGTCGGAACGGGGTAGTGCCTCTACTCAACCCCGTGCTTCGCAAAATAGTAGAAATTCAGCACCGCAACAAACACTGGAACGGGGTAGTGCCTCTACTGAACCACGTTCTTCACAAGGTATTACAAAAACAGCGACAAATCTGGACCGAGTTGAGCCTCGTAACTCGCAGGGTATTGGAAATACTGTCATTCATTCCACAGTAGAGGTATTTTGTTACTGTACTGAACCATGTAATCCAGAATGTAGTAAATATACAATCGTTGTACAACATAATGATCGTATAAGTACTACAGCTGAGTCTCGTAATTCGCAACACAGTACCAATGAAGATCCACACAAAGCACTTGAAAGGGGTAGTGTCTCTACCGGGCCACGTATGTCACAAGGTGCTGGGCAAATACACTCTAGTTTTTCAACGGAGCCACGTACTTCACAGCGTAGTTCTAATGTAGTACCACAACCAACATTGGAACGTGGTAGTTACTCTACCGAGCCACGAAATTCACAAGGAGTTGGGCAAATAATACACCCAACACAGGATCAATTAAGTGCTTCGACAGAACCACGAAACTCCCAATGCATTACAAAAACATTAACTAATCCGACTCTCGATCCAGTTAACCCTCGTTCCTCTCAAGGTATTGGAAATAAAATAAGTTATTCATCGCCCAGTGTATTATGTGACTGTAATGAGCCGTGTAATCCAGAGTGTAGTAAATATAAGGTTGCTCCTGAACGTGTTAGCAACTTTGCTGAATCACGTACCTCACAACGTACTGCAAACGCAGTGCCACAGTTAACACTGGAACAAGGTATTGCATCAACAGAACCACGTTCATCGCAATGTACTGCAAATTCCGGAACACATCCCACTTCGGAACGGGGTAGTGCCTCTACTCAGCCACGTGCTTCGCAAAATAGTAGAAATGCAATACCGCAACCATCACTAGAACGGGGTAGTGCCTCTACAGAACCACGCTCGTCTCAAGGTGTCGGCCAAATAGCTCATCCAACACAGGATCGAGTGAGCGTTTCGCAAGAACCACGAAACTCACAATGTATTGCAAATGCCGCAGCACAGCCCACATCGGAACGGGGTAGTGCCTCTACTCAGCCCCGTGCTTCGCAAAATAGTAGAAATGCAATACCGCAACCATCACTAGAACGGAGTAGTGCCTCTACAGAACCACGCACCTCTCAAGGTGTCAGCCAAATAGCTCATCCAACACAGGATCGAGTGAGCGTTTCGCAAGAACCACGAAACTCACAATGTATTGCAAATTCCGGAGCACAGCCCACGTCGGAACGGGGTAGTGCCTCTACTCAGCCCCGTGCTTCGCAAAATAGTAGAAATGCAGTATCGCACCCGACACCAGGACGAGTTAGTTTTGCGGCAGGGCCACGTATTTCCCATGATCTTGTAAATAGTGAGACACCTTCAAATTCCGAACGAGATAGTGCTTCCATCGAGCCACGTTCTTCGCTTGGTATTCAAAATTCATTACCACCTGCAGCAAGCAGTACCTCTACTGAACCACATGTGTCACAAAGCTATGGAAATACAGTAATTCAATCAACACCAGAATTATTTTGTAATTGCACGGGGCCATGTAACCCAGAGTGTATTAAATTTGTGGTTAGAATTCAACATACTGAGCGAGTCAGCACATCTACAGAACCACGTACCTCACAACGTAGTTCAAATGCAGTACCACATCCAGTATTAGAACGAGGTAGTGCTTCTACGGAGCCACGTACCTCTCAAGGGGTTGGCTCTGTACAACAGCCCACTTTGGATCGTTTAAGTGCTTCAACAGACCCACGTATTTCGCAGCATAGTTCAAATGCTATACCACACCCAACATCGGAACGGGGTATTGTATCTACTGAGCCACGTACTTCGCAACGAATTTCAAATGTCGTACCAGATCCAACACCAGAACGAGGTAGTGCTTCTACCGAACCACGTACATCGCAATGTATTGCAAATGCCGCAGCACAGCCCACATCGGAACGGGGTAGTGCCTCTACTCAGCCCCGTGCTTCGCAAAATAGTAGAAATGCAATACCGCAACCATCACTAGAACGGAGTAGTGCCTCTACAGAACCACGCACCTCTCAAGGTGTCAGCCAAATAGCTCATCCAACACAGGATCGAGAGAGCGTTTCGCAAGAACCACGAAACTCACAATGTATTGCAAATTCCGGAGCACAGCCCACGTCGGAACGGGGTAGTGCCTCTACTCAGCCCCGTGCTTCGCAAAATAGTAGAAATGCAGTACCGCAACAAACACTGAAACGGGGTAGTGCCTCTACTGAACCACGCACCTCTCAAGGTGTTGGCCAAATAGCTCATCCAACACAGGATCGAGTAAGCGCTTCGCAAGAACCACGTACATCGCAATGTACTGCAAATGCCGGGACACATCCCACGTCGGAACGGGGTAGTGCCTCTACTCAGCCCCGTGCTTCGCAAAATAGTAGAAATGCAGTACCGCAACAAACACTGGAACGGGGTAGTGCCTCTACTGAACCACGCACCTCTCAAGGTGTTGGCCAAATAGCTCATCCAACACAGGATCGAGTAAGCGCTTCGCAAGAACCACGTACATCGCAATGTACTGCAAATGCCGGGACACATCCCACGTCGGAACGGGGTAGTGCCTCTACTCAGCCCCGTGCTTCGCAAAATAGTAGAAATGCAGTACCGCAACAAACACTGGAACGGGGTAGTGCCTCTACTGAACCACGTTCTTCACAGGGTATTACACAAACAGCGACAAATCAAATCTTTGACCGAGTTAGTGCTACTATTGAGCCACGTAACTCGCAAAGTATTGGAAATACTGGTAATCATTCCACAGCCGAAGTATTTTGTGACTGTACCGAACCATGTATACCAGGATGTAGAAAATATACGGTCACTGTACAACATAATGAACGTATAAGCACTTCCGCTGTGCCTCGCAATTCGCAACGTAGTGCAAATCCAGTAATGGAACGAGGCAGTGCTTCTACGGAGCCGCGTACCTCTCAAGGTATTGCCCATGGAACACAGCAAACAGTGGATCGTTCGAGTGTTTCTACAGGCCCACGTATTTCGCAACATAGTACACATGCAACACCACAAACAGCAGTAGAACGCGGTAGTGCTTCTACAGAACCACGAAGCTCGCAACATAGTACCAATGCAACACCACAAAAAATACAGGAACGAAACAGTGCTTCCACAGAACCACGAATTTCGCATCATAGTACAAATATAACACCACAAACAACACTAGAACGCGGTAGCGCTTCTACCGAACCACGAATTTCGCAACATAGTACAAATGCAGTACCACACACAACACGTTGTAGTGCTTCTACAAATCCACGTGTTTCGCAGCATAGTACAAATGTAGTTCCTCATTCAACACTAGAACGCGATAGTGCTTCTACAGAACCACGAATTTCGCAGCATAGTACCAATGCTACATCACAAGCAATACAGGAACGAAGCAGTGCTTCCACAGAACCACGTACATCGCAATGTATTGCAAATGCCGGAACACAACCCACGTCGGAACGGGGTAGTGTCTCTACTCAGCCCCGTGCTTCGCAAAATAGTAGAAATGCAATACCGCAACCATCACTAGAACGGGGTAGTGCCTCTACAGAGCCACGTTCGTCGCAAGGTGGACATACAACACAGCCAATAATGGAAGAAACTACTGCTTCACATCTTCCAGTAGTACGAGGTAGTACTTCCACTGAACCACGAACGTCGCAAGCTAATGCAAATACACTTTCAAAGCCTAAAATCGTTTGCCGCTGTACAGAACCTTGTCTTATAGAATGCACAAAAAATGAAATTATGGAACATCCAGCAACAATAGAAAGAATATGCGTGTGTACTGGACCTTGTATCTTAGAATGTACTGGAAAAAAAGTTATACAACCAACCAATGTTTTCGATCTTATCAAGCCAACAACTCCATGTGATTGTTCAGAATGCAAATGCCCAGTCTGTGCTTGTACAACTTCTCAATCAAACACTGAAGAAGTTGGTATCCAAAATCAACACCCTGAAAACGCCACAAATCATCTACCTGATATATTTGACAGAATAAAACCAACTGTGGCTTGTTCTTGTCCAAAGCCTTGTCCTTGCCAATCTTGCACAGGACTACAAAATGCAGAGATCATATCGGTAAAGCAAGCCACCTACACTGATCTATGTAATTGTATTGAACTTTTACAAATTGAAGTTCCAAATGATGGTTTAGATACAAATAAGCCTATGGAAAAAAAGACATCATGTCATTGTACTGATTCGTGCATCGTTGGCTGTCCAGGTTATAATAAAAAAAGAGAAGCAAAATCGATATGTGAATGTGAAGAACCATGTAAGTGTTCTGAGTGCTCTGGTAACAATCGAAAATTTTCTCAGAAGAGTACCGTAAAATGTGCTTGTGAGGATTCTTGTAAATGCGTCGATGGATTATGTAATAGTCAGTCGGTTCATTCTAAAACGAATGATTTTAGATCCAAATCAGGAAACGAGGACCAAAATGTTTTGAAATCAACTAGTAACTGTTCATGTGCACCAGTATGTGTATGTGGCGGTGAATGTTATTTTCTTGATAATAAAAATGAACCATGCGATTGCCAACCAGAATGCCAATGCGACGTCTGCGAATCAAAAAAACCGGCTCCACAAACTTTTTCTGATTTGATTGAAACTCAAATTTTAGAAACAGCTCAACCACTTGAACCACTTACTGAAAACATTTGCAACTGTGTTTCTTGTGAATGCGAACAATGTCCAATACAGAATCAAAATCTAAATAGAGAAGGAAGATGCGGCTGCACCAAGCCATGTCCATGTGATAAATGCCTGGGACTTCCGGGTAATAATAGGAATTTGGATACTAATATTGATTGTTGCTGTACTTTACCATGCTGTTGCGATAAATGTCCTGCACATACTACGGATAGTTTAAAAGACATGTTAATGCCCCATGCCTAAATTGTGATAGATTTGCACGTTAACAATTGGAACTTCAAGCTTCAATTTGAATATATTAAGAACATCTAATATCAAAGTAACTTAAATGATTAGTCAAGTTTATCCAGAAGAGTGAAACAACAATTACAATACGGAGACACGGTTTAGTTGCAATAAGAATTACTTTATACATACATAGCAATATATTAATTATTCAATAAACTTTTAAAAAACATTGATTTCATTATTTTTTTTAATCAAGATTTTATTGGGGAATAGAAAAAAAAACAATTATAATAAAAATAGGAAGTAAAAATAGGCAATTGAAAGTTTGTTCGTGAAAAATAATTTTCTTAATTTTTCATATTATAGTAAATGTTAACTTTTTGTATCGGTAAGAGCCATTATGGTATTTTAGACCAGTGCTTTTAGCCTTTGAAAATAGTAAAAAATGAAAAAAATTATAGTAGGATGACACCCATTGGAAGAGGAAGAGAATACAACAACAATGAAAGGAAAAATAAATTACGGTCGATCTGAGCTGGGGAAGTGGAAAAGGCAGGTGTTTTTAAAGATAGAAACGGTTTATCTCAATTTCCGACAAAACTACACGTCATATGGAAAAAAGTTAAAAGGCAAAGTTGTAGGTAATAAAAAGATCTATAACTTTTGTACTAACACTTTTTTCACATAACTTCAAAATTTATGTGAAAAATTCCAACTACCAAGCTTTTGATTTTTAATTTTTAAAAAAAAATTTTACACGAAATTTGGTGAAACCATACCTTTTAATGTCCCAAACACACTGTATTTTTAATTATCTATAATATTAATTTTTTCACCTTGTAATGACTTAATATCAAAAAATTACCCTCATTTTCAATCGAAAATTATCACGTCAAAACATCTGATTTTTTAAGAAAGTCGGTGAGCTTTTTGTTTGTTGAAACCTCTACTTTCTGATGGTGCAAAAAATATTTACATTACAATGTTAAATGGTCTCAGAAAATGCTGCTATAATTAAAGTGTAAATTTTAATAAATTGCTCAAAATTTTACATAAAGCAATTGTACAAATACAACTTTGAGCAATTTATTAAAATTTACAGTTTAACTATTGCATTTTCTGACAACATTTAATATTGTAATGTATTTATTTTTGCACCATCAGAAATTAAAGGTTTGAACGAACAAAAAGCTCACCGACTTTTTAAAAAATTCAGATGTTTTGACGTGAGAATTTTCGATTGAAAATTAGAGTACTTTTTCGATATTAAGTCATTATAAGGTGAAAAAATTAATATTATAAATAATTAAAAATACAGTGTGTTTGGGACATTGGGTTATGTGAAAAAAGTGTTAGCACAAAAGTTGTAGATCTTCTTATTACCTAAAACTTTGCCTTTTAACTTTTTTCCATACGACCTATAGTTTTGTCGGAAATCGAGATAAACCGTTTCTACCCTTAAAAACACCCCCCTTTTCCACTTCCCCACTATATCCTACTATATTTTTTTGTCTTCAAAAATTATCGGCACTGGTTTATTTATAGGGTTTTCAAATAGAAATCGATTTTACTATATAAATGACTTTAATATATTTTTTTTAAATTTCTTTTAAAATGGCAAAGTTAGTTATTCATATAGAAAACTTTCTAAACTGTAATAACAAAGTTATTGTGAAGAATTATTTTGATTACAAAAAAAAAAAACAGAAAAAATTAAAGAGAAAATCAGAAAAACCGCATCAATGCATACGTTTGGGAGCTATGATCCCAGGCAGGCACACAAATACACACGTTAAACTTATAACAACCCTCTTTTTAATTGTTTTTTTAATCCTTGGTTTTACCGTTAAAAATTAATTTAGGATTGGCTAACTTAAATTGTCGAAACGTACCCAAATATAATAGTTAATCAATTAAACTTTAATCAACAATAATATATATTGTGTTTAAAACATGTTTATTAATCATTTGAAATAGTGATCCAAAATCATTTTTAATGAAAAATTTCACACACCATTTATCAGCACATTTTTATCTACATTTAATTTTTGTTGGTCTTAAAAATCATTTGGCGATTTGGTGAAAACTGTTTTCAGAATAGTAGACGAAGCGCCTCTCGGAGGTAATTCAGGATATTCTAACGTGGGGCGTCCACGGTATACTTTTGGACCTTGCGATGTTTTGGGTTTCATTATAACTTCAATTGTATGATGTTCTGTTTCCAGTGTTTTTCGTATATTGTATAATTCATCTTTTTGATTTTCATAAGCTTTCATTACTTTTTCCAGTTGTTCACGTTTACGTTCCACTTCTTCAATAGTATTTTCAAAGTCCATCAACAGTTTCGTTTGCGTTAATAAGCCGGAGGACTCTCGAAGACGAGTTGCTTCTAAACGATAGTTGTCACGTTTTATTTTTAACAGGTTTACTTGTTCTCGGGCCTAAAAAAGAAATTTTCGTTTAGATTATAAGTTTTTAAATTCATGATTTTTCTTTTACATCCGCTAACGAATTTTCGACGTCGCGTAAATTTCCCATTAATTCGCTCATGTCCATCGCAGTAGCGTAGCTTTTTTCCCGAATATGAGCTAAAACTTGGATAGCAAATGTACTTTTTTCTCTAAGTCTTTCTAACTCATCGTCTCGTTCTTCAATTTTGTCTCCAAAATTTTGATTTTCCATTCGTAATTGTTCATAGTCGACAAGATGTAGGTTGTCGCCCAAAGTCTCAACGCATCTTAAAGAAGCTTCTTTTTCGGCCAACATATCTCGAACTTTAATGGTAGTTAAACGTATTTTTCCAATTTCATTCATTTTCTTATCTTGTCTATAAATAAGTTTTTCAACGTACTGAAAAAACAAATATAAATTAACGCACAAGAAACTACAATTGAATATTTATTAACCAAATCGATTAACTTCATAAAGCCAAAAATTCAGGGAAATTATAAAACTAGCTTCTTAAAAATAAATAGATTATTATTCAAAGATTAAAAAATATCCTCAGTTCCTTCCTTCCTTCAGTTTTCAAGTAGGTATCCACCTGTACGTATCCTATATCGCTTGCGATCTATTGCCTATCGTTTTAGTGTGAATAAGAAAATCTTCTTTGAAAAATTAGCAAAATTTATGGTTGTTATGTCTTAAAGATTGAACAGAAAATTGGGGATGAGATGCGCCCTAAGATTTACCAAGTTTTACGAAGACAACCTTATACCATTATTTTCGAAAAAAATGTCTTAAATTTTGATATTTGGATATTGTAGAAAAACGATGATTATCGGCTACTAATGATAATAGTTTATCCGATATCCTATTAGGAAAAAGATAGGCAACCAAACTTTAAGTGATTATTCTTTAGAACTTGCAGGTCCTTGATATTATTTTTTACTTTTTTTTTGGAAGAAGAAAAGAGAAAGAAAAAGAAAAAATATATAGAAATAGCCTTAGCAGGACATGAGGTAGCAATCTTATCAGCCTTTTTCGTTTATACATTTTATTGTCTATAAAACCTATATTCCGTATATAAGGATGAGGAAACGTGAACATAAGTCAAGATCTTACAATATTAGACTATGTTATTTTGAATATTAATCATTAATTATAAACAGCTACAGGTCGATCAAGTGCTTTAACTTAATTAATCTCAAAAATGGGGGTTAATCGATTTGGCAAGTAAAGCATTCGATTATCAGCTCTTACTTTATTTGATATAACTTTCCCTGTTTTACTATCAATAAGACCATTAGCCACGTCACGTTCTCTTTTCTTGAAAGCTTCAAACCGCTTGTACAATTCTTGTTTGGTGGCTTCAAGCTTTTCGTCCATCGCTTGCAATTCATTAGCGACTCGTTCTCGTTCTGTTAAATCCCAATCGATGACTTTTTGCAACATTTTCAATTTTCTTTCGTATTTATCGAGCAAATTAATTCCATCAGTGTGTACCGGCTCCCGAAGAAAATGATCTAACTTTTTCTTTTTCAAATACTCGGCCATTTTTTTGTGTAAGTAATTATTTTTACGCTTTAAAGCTTTTCGCTCCTCTAAAAGTTTTGTGTATTCATCTAAATATTCGTCTCGGTTGATTTTTTCTTCTTCTTCCACTTCCAATTCTTCTTCCTCTTCTTCTTCGTCACTACTTGAATAAGCTAAAATGTGAAAAAAGGAATACTTAATACAACTAAGTATTTAAAAATTAAAATTTTTACTTGATTGCAATAGCTTTAAAATTGATTCTTAGAATGTTAAATATGCTTATAATTTTTAACATATTCTTAAGTTCAAAGAAATATAATTTACACTGCTATGATTTTTGGATGCTACACAGATACATGTTCAGTCATTATTTGGTGTGCCGTGCTTTGGGTTTAAGGCAATTCATTCTCGCGACGAATCATCCTTTGATAGTTAATCCACAATAATACGCCCTTTAAACATCCACTGTTTGATAAACTATTTCATATTAATATCGAGAAGTTGAAATAATTATATAGCTATGATAATATTGTAACGGAAAAGAATAGAGACAAAAAGATCAAACCGAATAGTGGCTAAACAATCTGGAATGTTCCACCATTTATAAAGATTCATCAAGTCGAAGTTATTGGACATATTTTGAAACGATTTGTACCTTATATTTAACTTGTAAATGATGATATTTGCGAAGTCAATGCTTAACTTAATTTAACATTTAAATATTTATATTTGAATTGATTTTGGCTTGGTAAATCAAATTTAAGTCAAGTAGCTTGTAAATTGAGTAAAGTAGCCAGCTAAAAGCAAGCCCACTGTGGAATCCCTATCCACAATCGATGTCCCTGAAACGTAATAGGAACAAAAACTTGGAATATATATCGAGTCGATAGCAGACGGTTAATTAAATCACTAGAGATTTCAGAAAAATGATTTAAATAAGTGATTCCCGTATATAAATTGTGATTTATGTGTTCAAATAAATAGTTAGCTTTTATTAAATGTTCCTAAATTTTCTTTGAATAAAATAATAGTTTTGAGCAAATCCCATTAATTATATAATTCAATAACTAACGACTAATGGCAGCTTTGTTCACATAAAATTTAAAAAAATAAATCAAATTATTTCAAGATTGAGAAATTAAACAGGAAGAGATAAATTATCTTACTAACAGAAGCAGGAATACAAGACTTTCCGAGAATGTAACTATAAAAGTTAAACTTCCAAAGTATGTAACTACAGCAGGTATTATATCATTAACTAAATATACAATAGTAAATTTATAGATAGTTAAAAACTTTTAGTCGCCTATTTGGATAAAATTGTATCCATTTTCCGATTCAAATAAAGCTGAAATTAATTAAATTTTCATAATTTTTAAATCAAAAAAATATTGTACAACTTTTAGACTCATTTTTTTATTTGAATTAGTCCAAGTTTTCAAATTTTAATTGGTTGGTAAAGTAGATCACCATCTCCAGTTTACGGTTCGCGTTTAATGGAGAAGTTGAATACTTTAAGTCGCTTAGCTTTCTTTCAAGTTTAAAGTGGTTTTATTTCATCGTTTATTTAAAAAAGTGATCAAATCCTGTTAAATAATGTGTTATTGCCAAGTGGTAAGAGTCTCATTTTATAATTTTCATAAAAAAACTTGTTACGATTAAAGAAACAAACATTGATAGCATAGGGACGCTAACAATGCAATACTTAAGTACCGCGTTAGTTTGTAAAAAAAATAATTAAAATTGCTCCATTTTTTTCATATTTAAAGAAATTATATGAATAAATTGATTAATTGAGAGATTTGCTGATAATCCTCTGATTTTTTAAGTGAAAAAAATTTTTTTTGAAATTTCAATGAAATATACTTATGATGAATATTAATGATTCTGGTTTACGGGGAACAGAGGTGCTTGGGGCTTATGCACATATTGAGATTAAATTGTGGTTTCCTTGGTTATTTCAGTTATTATTTGTTTTTGCTTTGATACTTTGGAGTTTTAATTTTTTTTTAATTTAAGTAATACAATATGTTGAAATACTTTTCGTCTTTGCCAATTCTTTCAGATTTTTTGACGTTATAACGTCTTATAAATTGATGAACACTGGCAACATGCACAAAAGAGTGTCACGTTCCATTTGAGCTTGTGCGTGAAAGCGAGAACGCGATACAAGCGATAGAAAGGCACAATAGAGTTCTGCTACTGCAATAAGCTATGCCTCGTATTCAATAATTGTCGAATCCTAGACAACGTGTTTTGTGTTTTTTTCTACTTTACTTAATATGATTTAATTGCTTTCCTTCATAATTTTCAGTCTGATTTCATTTGGAAAAATTGTTAATTTTCAATTAACTTCTTCTTTGTAATATTCAAAATAATGATAATTCAGTGATAATAATGCAATTCAATTCATAAAAGTATGCAATTTTTCATTAATGTCTTTTTATGACGTTATCACGTAAAACCATAGATTAAGGTAAAACTATCGTTCGTAAACTGACTTTACAGACAGCCAATTTTTACTTTCTTTTTCTACTATAAAGTACAGGAAGTATTGTAATCGGGTCGAATTTTCGAATTCGAGCTTTCACCGGAAATACATATTTTGAGGTCCCCCGAGTCCAAAAAAGTGGTTTTTAGAAACATGTCTGGGTGTGTGTGACAGCCATATTGTATCGAAAGCTTCATCCGAATTTCACCAAACTTGGAATCTGGCTTCCATATTATACCTAGTTGTACTGCAAAGCTTTTAGTTGAAATCGGTCAACCGAAAGCTCCACTTTCGTCTAAGAGTTTTTTATTTTTTTCAAATTTTTTTGAAAACGGCTCCAACGATTTTTTTTAAACTTACTATAGTTCTCAGACTTATTAATGGCTACAACTTTTATTTGAAACTTTTTCCTGAGAAAATTCAAATAAGGACTATTCTTCTGGGGTGAAGGTTAGGAATTAGTATAAACATCGGTTTTACACATATATGCATATAGTTTTCTGTTTATATGTATAGTTATAAAGTGCTTATATTTCCTTGAACCAACAGCGAGTTTCATAAATTAAAGTAAAAGAAAGTCTTGTGACGCCTCGCAGCATATATTTTAAATAGTACCTATGCGTGCCATTGTTTACATAAAATTAAAAAACTTAAACTGTAAATATAGTTCGGAATAAAAAAATAAACTTCTGTCTATATAAAGACAGAAATTATAAAAATATCCCCTTGCTTCAAGGAGCAGTACAATAAAATCCTATTTACCACACAACGTCACATTACGTAATATGAATGTAAATTTTTAAAATTGCGTATAACGAAAGATTGTGCTTTTAATATTAGAGAGTTAAGTTACGTTTGGGTGCTTACTGAGGTGTATTAGGTATAAAACCTAATTCAATTCAACAAAGTGAACTTAGAATATTTTTTTCAACCCCTAACCAAGTACGTGGCTGTTTTATATATAAAGAGCATGCAGAGATAATAATATGCATTTTTATTTGTAAGTTGTTTATCATGGGAATGAGGGGATTCATCGGGGATGAATTGTCCTGGACACGATTTGTTAGGAATTTTTTGACCCAAAACACAGTAAACATATTTTTTAAGTTTATATATATACCTAGCTATGTGAGGTTTTTTCATATTTTAGTTAACCATTTGTTTTAAAGTGATTTCAATACAATTTTTTAAAAATATGTCCTTATCAAAAATTTACCTGCTAAATCTATTCCGAATGGATTTGTTTCGTCGTCATCGTCTTTCACTTTAAAATCTCCACTGATCCTAGGACGATTAGCAATCGAAAACGATTGGAAACGGCTCCTAAAATTGATAAATAAATGTAACATAAGACTTTTATTAATACGTCAGTATGAAACCGTTTATATTTTTTGAATTTGTTCTTCTCGTCAATCATTCGTTCTTCCACACCTTCGTATTCTTCACCTTCATATTTGTATTCTTCGCCTTCTCCCTCGCCAATTAACTCGTATTCTCCTTCGCCGATAAATTCCGCTTCAGATGCTTCAACTTCTGCTTTTTGTTCTTCGGCGGTGCTATCAGTAATTGAAATGTTTTCCATGGCTGCCGTGAAAGATATTTCATCGGTTTGTTTTCGCATGTGAAAATCAGCTTCATCGAGAATAGCTTCATTGTCTTCTCCTCCTATGGAATCGGGTTGTTCAATTTTTTCGTCACTCATTTTGGAGCCTCTTAAAATTAATTAATTAAATGTATAGTAATTTTATGGCATCAAATATATATTTAAAATAACAAATTGATTTGGTCGCTAAGATACAAGAAATTAAGTGAAAATCGATTCCTGTTCGCATATTACCTATGTATTCATGCCGTTCATGCCCCAAAACTTATTTTATCATAATATTAACATTATTATCAACCTTATCAACTATAAACTTGAAGTCCTATGAAAAGTACAAATCTTTAAAATAAAAAATTGTTGATACTTTAAAACCTAAGACACGTCATTTGTATCAAATTTTATTAAAATCCGGTCGCTTCATTCAGTTGTTTTAGATATTTTTTTTAGAAGAAAAAAATCCAAAATTTAAGAAAATCTTAAATATCTTTATATTAAATTTTACTAACCTTATTAAAATAGGACAAAGCTACTGAATAATGCATTTTCCGGGAGCACTATAAACATTTTTTAATCCTTAGTTATCAATATCTACCAATCAATAGAAAGCTCGTTTTTCACTTCGTGTTTAAACCAAAAAACTTTTTTCTGTTTAATTATTATGGTTTATGAATAGTTATTCTACTACAGAAATCGTCCATTACAATAAAAAATATCTGCTTCGAGGCGGCACAGTACCTACTTTCTTTTATGAAAATCGCTGTTGGTTAAAAGAACATAAATACAACCAAAGATTGGTAAAAAAACTTATAAATTGAATAATATTTAAATATCTATATAAACAGAACAATATGTAAATAGCCTCTATGCATATGCGAACTCCCACCCTTTACTCTAGAACTCTCCTTATTTGAATTTTCCCAGGAAAAAGTTTTAACTAAAAGTTATAGACATTAATTAGTTTAAGAACTGTAGCAAGGTTAAAGAAAATCAATGATACTGTTATTGAAAAAAATTGACCAAGCTCAAAAACCCATAGAATAAAGTGTAGTTTTGGGTCAAACGATTTCAACCAAAAGCTTCGCGGCATTACTAGATGTGATATGAAGGCAAGATTCCAAGTTTGGCGAAATTTGGGTAAAGCTTTCGATACGACATCTAGCTATCACACACAGACATATTTCTAAAAACCACTTTTTTGGATTGAGGAACCTCAAAACGTATATTTCCGGTGAAAACTCGAATTCGAAAATTTGACCCGATTACAATACTTCCGTTATTATATAGGGGCCATTCAATTATAACGTAAGCACTAAAGAGAAGCGGGGGGGGGGGATTTTTGCTATGCTTATTTTTGATGACATGAGAGATGGTAAAGAGGTCTGGATGGTGATTACGTCGCCAATATTTATTTTTTTTTTACTTTTTTGGATTTTCTACAAAAATTCGTCAAAGTTTTGAACACATACAGCCACCCTACTTATCTACTTATGCTCGATAATGAACGAACGATTCAGGGATTCTCCGAATAATATAGATGTACATACTCTCTATATCACTGGTTCCCAAACGGTAGTCTATGGACCCCATAGGGGTACGTGGAGCACTTCTCGGGGGTACGAGAAACACGACCGGTATAAAAATTTAAGGTGATTAAATGGTTTTTTCTTTATATAATATTGTTTTTTTTTGCTGTATATAAATAACAATAAAAGTTAAGCGTACGTAAGAATCCAAATTGTTACCAAAGGGTACGATTACCCTAAATGTTGGGAACCATTACTCTAGATTAAAAAATTATGTACTAATGCTTATGTAAGCGAGAGAGGGGGGTTAAATATTTGCTTACTTTTTCTGGTATGTCCGGAAGAGGAAGTAAGGGGGGGGGGGTTAGGATTAATTTTAAAAAAATTGCTTAAGTAATACTTGAATAGTAGTAAAAGAAAGTAACAGTTCTATTTTCATCTTGATTCTCTAAACTAGTTACCAGTTGCGGTTGTACCAGCAGGCTTAGTAAGCTGAAGATTTATTGACTTGAACAAAACTTAAATTCAGGCATATTAAAGAAAAGCCAATGCAATCAAATTGAGTTAATATGACAATCTCGTTCTTGGCTTCTTGGAACGATATTCATTTGTTACAATTATTTCAAACATATTTAAAATAAGCACAATCAGAGCTATTCTGATTCGTCAATGAAAATCCTACCAAATGGAATTGCAATTTGAATTCAAAATTTGAAACGAGCTAATCATATTATAAAAATCGCAAAGATATTGTAAGGATAAATTCTTATTATATCATAAGATTTATATAATAAAAAATAGCATATAGGTTTCATTGTAACCCAGTGTTTCCCAAAGTGTGATTTGTGTATTCCCACGGCTACTAAAGAGTTTGATGGGGGTACGCTTGGCTTTTTTGACTTTTAGTCAAGGGGTACTCAGCGTTTAAAAAAATTAAAGAAGGGGTACACACATGTAAAAAGTTTGGGAAACACTGTTGTAACCTATTTATAAATGTCTCTGGAAATTTTAAAATATCGTTTTTCGAAAAGTTTTATGGGCAATGTCCTGAAATTTACGTGAACTAATTCACAGATGCAACCACCGACCAAGCTTAAATGATTTTCAACTAATTTTAAAAGTACACTTTTGAATATTATTTATTGAAATAGATTACTTTTCATGACAAAAATACAAATATACAAATCAACTACAACTAAGAAAAAAAGTTGATATATAAAGTGCTTAATAGATATATAGTTAAAAGTGAATTTTAAACAAGACTCTTCAGTAACTCATCACAATATTTGGTGGAGCGAAATTTGTCTCTTGCAGCTTCCAGTTTTTCTCGCAAAAGCTCCTTATTTAGACGACCCATCGATTTTAGTAACTCTAAAAAGTTAAATTTACAATAAACTAGTTTAACAATAAATGAAAATTTACATACCAAAAATTTTTTCTTGGTACGTTGAGTTTTGGTCATCCAATTGGATCAGTAGAGCAGAATATACATAGTCGATTTGAGAAACATGAGTACCATAACTATGAAAAGAACTGGTATCAAGAGCATTCCATAAGTTATATAAAGCCTCGACAGCATTTATTCGAACTTCATCAACTCCATCGTCCAAACGTTTTAAAATTTCTGGATAAGCCTTGTTGACTAATTCACTAGAAAATTTCCCTTCGTTATGTTTAGTAATGAAACTTATAGCACGCAAAACTTGATTTCTAGTCGTTGTCGATCGTTCTTCTGTTAAAGACACCAAAATTGGTAGCAAATATTCAGCATCAACTTTTGGGGCACAATACGGCAATGCAGCACATAGACAAGCCACTGCAGCACTTCGTAAAGCTTCACTAAGACGTCCTGCATGCCATACAAGATTCGGTGCAATAACTTCCATTACTAAAACCCCCATTTTGCTGGCAAAGTCGTCATCAAAACTATCAAACAATTCTCCTAAATCGACAAGTGTCGTCGATACAGTAATAAGTATCTTTATCCGCCCCTCAATATCTGCTTCTGGATGAAATACTTTTTGTAAGATTGTTAGTATTACATTTAAATTGTCTCCAAACACTGACTTATTCTTTAACAGAAGTGTTTCAAATATTAAACGATCAGGTGTTACTACAGTCCATGCATTGGCAGATGGAATCAATTTTTGTAGCAAACTATTCGCATGTCTTTCATATAATTCACCCACATTTTTTAACTCCAAAACTTCAGATAATTGAATCAATAAGGAATCTGCCCTCGTTACGTTTTCTTCGGAACTCAAAGCCATTGTTGTTATGATAATTTTGAACAAATCATAGTCGACTAATTCACACTTGATTTTCGCAACGTTTATTACTTGTTCACATATATTTAGTACTTCAGTTCCATTCTAAAAAAAAAAAATATTTTTAAGAAAAATTAAATCCTTTAGGTTTGTTTCTGATAAAAATAATTCTGTACCATGTATGGTACAAGGCATGCGCATGACTACTCATATTGCGCATGGCTTTTGCCATACAATGTACGGTTTTATTTTCAACAGGAACCTTATACTAACTTCTCTTGTGTGGCATATATCACGATCCCCAATAGAGCTACAAATTTCTTGTAGTTTTGGTTCTAAGTGCATAATAGGAGTTGTACTTATCAGAGCTGCCAAAGTATGTAATTGTCCTTTTATGGGTCCTGAACACCCATCTAATGCCGGGAGTATAATTTCACAGTACACCGAAGGTTTTACAAAACAACCAACTAGCTGAGCAGCTTTTAGGACATTGTTCGAAATTTCTTTATCACTATCTTTTGTTGCTCGAGCCATTGTTGGTAGTAAATTTTGAAGATGTTGAGTTATATCACCCTCGTTATGTAAAACTACCGAAACAAGTAGTCGAGAGGACATTTTTCGAATTTCAACTCGCCAATCGACGAGTTCATTGGAAACAGCACTTAATAAACGCATTGTATTTCGAATGACTAACATCCGACATCCCAAAGTAGGCCTTTTATCTATAAAAGATGGGTAATATTCGGGTGTATCACTCAAGTAATCCAAGTTGTCTTTAAGATCTTTTTCATTTTCTTGTTCATATTGTTTACCGACTTCCTCCCAAAGCGTTTTGGCTTCTGCTACATTTTCAGCGACTTCATCTGAAAGACTGTAAAATTGAAATTAGTAGAGCTTATATAAAAGAATGGGGTACTTGATAAGGTCGGAAACTTATATTAGAAACTATTATAGTTACGTTGGTGTCCCAAAATTATGAAAATACAATTTTAAAAACAAAATCAGTGTACTTTAAAATGGAAAATGTGGAAACTGAAAGTATACTTTCACAAGAAAATGTAATAACGCCGATTTCTGGTAAAGCGACTAGTTTTAACTATTTGTCACAAGTTCCTGGAAATCTCTTACACCAATTGCGACCAAAGGGGCCATCCATAAATTACGTCACACGAATTTCATGATTTTGGATCCCCTCCACCGTCCTTATCACAGCTGGTTATACTTGTGAGACACCCCCCCTCCTTAGTGTGGCGTCACATTTTACAATTTTACATCTACAAATAATTATTGAACTAAAACAGCAGTTCCAAAATTTGTTTTATCTCAACTTAAATAATTTCTTAATAAATTTAACATCAAATCAAACATTTCAAGAAATAAACAAACAAAAAAAGACTAATTAGGTATATTAATTAATGATCCAACTTAATCATCTTGAAAGTCAATTTTCAAATAAAATAAAAACAATATCACCGCTAGGCACGGTGCAACATTTAGCGGCATTTATCAAAGGGCAATAGTATCGACGCGTAACAGTACACTGAGAAAAAAATTCTCTTCGGACAATTGAATCTAAATATTAAATATTTGATTGGCAATGGGCTATCAAATCATTTTGTTGGCATAAATGAAATTCAGTTGTCAAAAGAAAATTTTTTCTTATCGTTAATCTAGTAGAGCGAGTGGCCGACAAAACAATAATTTGAACCTTATATTTCTACAGATAGTGTTGCAAATGTTTTTGAGTTTTTCGTTAATAGTTCAAAGTTCATGTTTTACTTAACACTTAGATTAAAATGGATTTTGAAATGTGACGTCACGAAATTTAGAACCACTCCCACCCCCTAGTCGCACTTCGTCAACCACCTCCCTCCCCCCGCCCCCACGTGTAACGTAATTTATGGACGGCCCCAAATGTACTAAGATTCATTCGTAACGTACTAAGCATCATTAAGCTTTCTTATCTTTTGTTTACATGCACAGTCAGTCAGGATATTTATGAATACAATAGAATTCCTTTACTTTCGAGGACTCGGAGAGTGTAAGCAGATCAAGTTATTTTCATTCATTATTTATGGCTTTTTTTTTATTTAACGACTGTCGGAAAAAGTGACGGAATTATAGTGGTCACTTCATCGTCGTTATAAGCGAAATCCACTGTATCCACTATATTCAATTCCAAAAAACAAGTTGTTCGTAAAAATTATGGATGTCATATGTTAAATGTATAACGTTTTAAGGATATTTAAAGCGGTGATTCAACTAGGCTTTTTATTATGAATTTCATGGCTTCGTAAACACCCTGTATAAGTTTTAGATCTTGCAAGTACCCCATTAAAATACTTACCCTAATAATAAAAGTGGAATAATTTGAGGGAAATAAGAGTATCGATCAGGTTGCCTCATCATCCATGCATGTCCTGCTCGAATTACAGCTAAACGAACGCTTGGAACTTGGTCATTCATTGCACATGCAAGACCAACAATAGCATCTTCGGAAATTTTTCCACCACCCTTTTCAACAATTTCACTAATTGTTTTAATGGCAATAACTCGAACTCGATAATGCTGATGACTTAACAGAGTCACAACTGGTTTTAACAACGTATCAGCTTGTAAATGAAAATGCCTTGGCAGTGCTTTAGTCAATTCAACAATGCATTCACAGCTTTTGCTCTTCACTTTTGGAAACGGATCTTGAACAGTCCGCACCAAAATAGTAGTTAGCATATCATAAAAAGGAATGAGCAAATCGTTCTGATATTTTTCGATAATATAATGTATTGAACAAACTAATTGCAATCGAATTTCCTCAGATTCCTCAATTAAGACGACATTACCCAGACGTTTCTCATAAACAGGAATTATATAGGTTAAATAATAATCATTAGTATCCAAGTTTTTAAGGAAACTTTCAATGATTTTAATTGCGTATTCTCGACAGATTTCAGCAGGATCACTTACACATTTTAGTATGTGAACATAGATTTGATCGAAAATTTTTCGTAGCTCCGTGTCTTTTCTAGCGTTATTGAAGATACACTCATGTAACTTTTGTAAAGTTTTTTTACGAACATTTTTATCTTGTAGCTGAAGATCATTGCACATGTTAAAAATTTGTTCTACACTTGGAATATTATCACCATCCATTTTGGTAGCTTTTTAAAGGAATTATTTTTTTGAGAAAAAATTTCAGCTGATATTTTGTCTTATTTATATTTATTGAACAAACAACTATTATATCAATGGTCACTATGGATACAAATTTTTGGTAAACAACACCAGGTGGTGTAAAAAAAAATATTTAATAGTAATCGAAGATGATCTTAAGCGTTTAGCGTTGGTTATTTTTTACAATCATTAAAAGCCGGCATAAATCTAATCCATCTGATCCATATTTTACCCATTTCAACCCACATTCTCTTATTAATTGCAACACGAAAAACGTGGGGTGGTCGTTATTATTGGTACAGTTCGCGTTAATAATAATTATTATTTACCGTATTTGCCATGCACGGGTAAACATGTTTAAATGCGGTAATCTTACCCATCTTACCATTTAGCGTTGTTTTAAAATATTTAAAATATGTTTAATTCAACCCAGCCCATACACAGCACAAGTATAGCTCATGCTAAATCTATATTCATTTTTTAATGCGACTTTGGAAATCCACGTAAAAAGTGGGTTTGTCATAAAAATTGGTTCAATTTGCGTTGTTAATACAATAGCAAATGTTTCCCGAATTTGCCACGCATGGGCTGGGTCGGCTGGGTTCAATTTGTAGAGGGTGTAAATAATTTTAAACTGTTTTATCGGCTTTATCTGTTCTTTTATATATTACTAGCTGATACCCGCTCGCTTCACTGAGTGTATCTAAATTTAACTAATTGATTAAAAGATTCCCTACGTTCATAGCGAAATATAAAAATTAATCTATTTTAACAGAAAAAAATGATAGATACTTTAGACTTTAGATCCAAAGAAAGTTCATCAAAATTCGTAAAACTACTTTTCAAGAAAGAAGTGTTAGCTGTCTCACATCAGCTGCTATACGATTTTTAGTAAAAAGTATAAAAACTATATTCCTTCCTTTAGAACTTGAACATCTTTCATACCAAATATCATTTAAAACCATACAGCTATTTTAGGGGCTATTTGACGTTTTTTACAATTTTTGAAATCCCATCCCCTCCCCTCTGGTAAGATCATAAGATGTCATGGGATTTGGCATAACCCTTCCCCCAACCCGCAATCTAATGTGATATTTTTCAAAACAAAAAAATACATGATATTTGTGAGACCTTCCTTTTCCCCAAAGTAAGATTAGAAGAGATTCGGCTCGACCCCATCGGCCCCTGAACGCCTCACGTAATTAATGGATTTTCCTTTAAAAGAATAGATGAGTAGCTATCCTACAGGATCTTTAGCAAAACTTCATTAAAATTCGTTCCGTTAAGTAATTGTTAAATTTTGAAATTTTTAGTTTATTATTTTAATACGTTTATTTCTAATTAATATCTTCGATAATGGAAAAATTCAAATATTTGAAACAATTTCATTATTGATTTTATCAGGTGTTAAATTGAAATTCATATTTATTTTCCAGTAAAAATTGTCAATTTTTTAATTTCAACTTTGTAGAGATTTCTTTCGTTATTGTGTAAAATTGGAAGAAAATGCGTTAAAATTCTATTTCACGAACTTTACCGAAACTTTTTAAATGCACGGTTCCTGTAAGATATAATTGTTTTGCCATCCCATGGGAACCATGCATTGTTCTAGCCTTAAAAGTTAAAAGTAATATATATCATTCTCCCCCAAACTTCCACATTACAAAAATCATATAAATCTTTAACTCTGTGATAAACAAAAAATATGTCTATCCCACGGGAATAGTACTACATCTCTCCTGAGTAAAAAGTAGATCAAATCTTCTTCAGAAAAGTGAGTTAAGACTCTATTTCGTGGATTTTAATGAAACTGCTTTTAAATACACGGTTCTTATAGAATAAATACTTGTTTTTCTATCCCATGGGAACTATTTATTATTCTGGTATGAGAAGTAATCTATATCATTTTCTGGCCCCTAAACTACCACATTACAAAAAAGAAAATTAATTTTTTGCTCCGTAAAAACCAAAAAAATATCTATCCCACGGAAACCGTACATTTTTTCTGGATATAAAGTATACTATATGTTAAACCGGATTATAATCTATATCTACGCCAAATTTCATCCAGATCTATTCAGTACTTTTTGAGTGAAAGAGCAACAAACATCCATTCTTACAAACGTTCACGTTTATAATATAAGTAAGATTACTTCTGTATACTTGATGGTGTTATTATTCACTAGGTGACTTCCACGCTATTATAGTTACTTCTGCGTAGTATTTAAAGGAACTGCACATAATTTTCTTATATTTTTCCGATATCTAATAACCTCCCACGTAAGTACTTTTTTTATTTTTTTCAAAAGGACCCCTCATAGTTTTCCGATCATTTTTCAATAAGGACTATCAAGCATTCTTTACCAATGACACCTACGTCGTTTTCTACCTTTTTCAAAAGCTGCCCCCCATAGTTTTTCCACCTTTTTCAAAAGTGACCCCCACGTGGTTAACCCATTATTTTCATTATCGGCTCCACGTAGTTTATCTATCATTTTTTAATAGTGATTACCATTTGGTTTTCCGATCTTTTTTGACAGTGACCCTCACGTAGTCTTAAGACTTTTTCCGATAGAGATAAGTACCTAATAAGATTTCCAATCATTTTCCTTTAACAACCACTGCGTAGTTGTCTGTTTTTTTATAGTAACCTCCACAGTTTTTTCATTTGTTTTTATCGACCTCTCATAAAATACGTTCGCATACCAGGAGGAGGGAGGGGTATCGCTTAGTGTGACAAGGGGAGACGGGGGACTAAGAGAACGTGACGTTCGCAGTCCATGAAATAATTTTCTCACGATAGCAAGTCATTAGTATTGAATATGTAAATATTTTATCTAGATAAGTATTTTAGGTATGTATTTGAAAAATTTGAAGAACTCGTGGACTGCTGATATTAAATAAAAGAATTATTTATTTGCTTATTATTTTAAATATTTATAACTGTTTGGGATTTTATTATGTAAATATAATAAATATTTAAAAATATCAATATTTCATATACTATCGAAATGAACTATTAACAGGGGGGTCTAGCTCTCGTGATGTAATATTTATAGGGAGGTCGCAAAAATGTGACACAGCGTGAGGAAAGAGGATGGAGGGGTAAAATGGCGAAATGTAGTTAGCGTGACGTAGTTTATGAACGACCCCTGATAGTAATTCATAAATACGTTTTTTATTACTTTTTTCGAAAGCAACATCCACGTAGTTTTTTAGTAATAATTTCATTGTTTTTCATATAAAATATGTTGTCTCACATAGTTTATCAATCTCTTTCGATAATGAACCCAATGCAGTTTATTTAATAATGATTCACGCGTAATTTTAGCTTTTTTCGAGAGGAATTTTCAAGTAAATTACCTTTCATTTTCCAACAGTGATCATTATGGCTACTATAGGTTTGTTCCTCTTGTCCATTTGATGATGTTCAAACACGTCCACGAATGATAAAAAGTAAGGCACATTGACCAAGGGACAAGAGTGAGTGAAGAACATAAAGCGGTAAGTTCCTTCGAGTTGACAAACCGGTTATCCAGTGTTTAAACACCTCCAAATCAGTGTCGAAATACGCGATTGTAATGAAAACGTACGTACATAGCTCGATTCTCGGCCTAATGCGGCCAAGCGGCTATAAGCTGAAACATTTCTTCACTCACTCTTGTCTCTTGGTCAATGTGCCTTGCTCTTTGTCTTTCGTGGACGTGTTTGACATCAACGTATGGAACAAACCTTATATGTCAACGTAACACGGTTACGCACATTGTCATTGTTTTTTTTTATTCTATAAACTTTGTGAGTTATCTGAGTGACGTCATTGATGACGTTTTATCAACATAACTGTGGTTATCATAAGCTTATCAGTTCTGAATGAAAATAAAACCGTACAGTCATGATACAAGTTCTGCGCAGTCTACAATTATGGCCACTTTTTATTCATTGCGCATCAATTGTACCGTAAATGTACGGTGTTATTTAATTTGGAACATATAATATAAAACGGCAAAAAGAGCGATTCTAACTGGTTTATAACGTTATTACCATGTTAGAGGAACGTATCCCTATGTATTTTTTTTCAATAGTGACCCCTACGTTATTTTTAGAGCTTTTCTTTGATAGTGACCTCCACGTGGATTTAACATTTAGGCTGTAATTTTAATATACGAGGTGTGGTTATTAAATAACGATATTGTTTTGTAAGCCCTTTTTAGGTACCCGTGCCGCTTTTTCTGTTCAACTGTGAGGGTTTTTCGTCCTGTTTTCAAACACATTTTTTTCATTTTAAAATTATCGTGGAAAACTTGTTTTACACATTCTTTATCGATTCCAATAGTTTTAACAATAGCCCGAATAGTTAACTTAGGGAATCAATACTTAGGGTCAGATCCAGTCAGATCAGCCCCGTACTTAAGCAGGTGCAACAAATGTATGTGGGCCCCCTATTTTTGGAGGGTGTTGGAGGGCCCCCAAATTCAAATATTAATTAAAGCCTTTAGAAAAATTTCTCCAATAGCAAAAAAAAATACCACGATTTTTTTTAGTGTCTGCACAGGGCCTCCAAAAGTTACAGCACGGCGCTGAGTCAGATCGAATCAAACCACTTTGATATATCATCAATTTTAAAGGAAATAAACAGAGTAATAGATTAAACCTAGACGGGTTTATGTTTGTAAATAAAAAGTGTAATAAGTAACCAATATTAAACGCCAAGATAACCTCTGATACCCTATTATTTTAACATCACGTGCACTTATGCATCACAATTAGTTTTATTATAAATATAAAAATTATTTAATACATTACTTAAAGTATATATTTGGTATACCAAATATTTCGATTTAATTTATTAAAGTAAATTTAATTTTTACTATTTAACGTGGTTAAATTAAATTTGTAAATCGCGGTTCTTAAACTTTACAACTTTTGACAATTGTATTCAGGTACCACGCACTACGTAGGAAATCATGGGAGTTATGAATGAAATAGTGCTATACACATTTTGATTCGTGAAGAGAGTACGGATCTGTTCACAATCGTTTTTCTCTCTTCATTTATCAAAAAGTGTGTTGCACTATTTCATTCATTAGCCTTAGTTGGAAACCCATAATTTCGTGTGAAGTGCGTCATACCTATTGTGTCAAATGTGGTAACACTTTTTCGGACACTTTCCTACACTTCTGCACGATGAATGCACTGAACTTAAACTTCAACAGCAGTTCCAAACATTCAGAATTACAAATCACACAGATGTTCCGTGAAACGACATTTACGATTGTTCAATAAAGACACAAAAAAATAACAAAAACGCTATTTATGTGATAAAACATTTAGTTCTACCATTGTTGAATGTAATTTCGATATTGCAACAAGTGTTCTATCGGTTCGATTCCATCACAGACAGCTATTTAATTCGGAAATTGTGCATTTACCAAAGCAATCTGTTAATGTAGGAGGCAAGAGGTCTATTTATATTAATTTACTTAAATTACAATGGATGGAAAAGGTAAATACATTGTAAAATACTTTTTTTTCAATTCTAAAAATTTTCAGAATCTATAAATATATTATATCTTATTTTTATTGTTTGGCGATAGGGATAAAGCTGCTTTGTTTACATATTAACATAAGTAATTCGTGAATAATAAGTTTATTAATACACATTACATGCATTGCAAGATTGTTTATATTATTTTTTAAGATAATTAAACAATATTATTTAAGTCCAACAGATCATAGTTTATAAGTGTGATTTAGGCATTTTGATAATATAATTCTTTGAAACATTATATGTATTTATAATGACAATGACTATCTACTTCCGCTATTATTACTACACAATAATATACAATATTGTAAATGATATTTTTTGTAACAAAAACCGATTAGATACCGATCTATTACATAAAGAACGACAAGTTTTTATTAACTTATTGGACACCTATTTTTTCCTCTATATAATTTTTCTTTTAATAATTCTTTTATCTTGCTATAAGATTCAATTTTCTTATTCTAATCGTTGTGTCTAATCAACAAGTGCTAGATTTACATTTTAAGTTTGCATTTATTTCATTATATTTATTTTTTTAAAATTAATGTTTAAAGGAAAGACCACAACAATGCCATCATTTCGCTTTCATGCGAATGCTGAGGAGTTGGAACAACTTTATATTAGTGATTCGGATACTGAAAAGGATATATCCCAGATCAGTGATTCGGTTCAAATTTTAAAGTCTTCAGGTATGTTTGATGTGATTGTATTATTTAATATTATTGTTTGTATGATAATGATTTTATTGTATAGAATGTAAAGAGTCGCCAAAAAGAGAAGCTAGTCCTATGAAAGATATGCTTGCTTTGTTGAGTAAACGATCTCAAAGTGTTGACACCGGCATTGCTTGTCCTGATAGTTCTCCTGTTTCATCAGCTAGTGATCGTTGGCGTTTATTTTCGGGAATAAAAGGGAAATTCGCTAAAACCGTCGAGGAGAAATTTACTGAAATTAAAAACGGTATTGTTGTTTCTTATATTAAATATTTAGAATATGTTTCTATACAATAGGCTTGTTCCGGATGAAAATAAAACCATGCTTTGTAATTTATAAGCCATACGTAATATAAAATTATGGGAATTTTATTATATTGCGCACAATTCGTACGCTTTAATTTTAATTCGGAGGATGAAGAAAATCCATTTAACAATCTTCTGAGATTTGCTTTTATAATTTCTATGTACTTTGATCTTTGCCTGATTATTCACAAAATATTTAAAATTCAAAGAACTATACTTATTTTTATTAATTGTTCCCTGTCGCTTCGCTGACCGTAAAATAATATATTGTTTTTATTAGGTTTTTCATGGCAAAAATCATCTTTTGGTAATAATAGTTTAATAATTTTTCAAAATTTTATGAAGACAAAAATGTAAAGAATTCACAATGGAAACACTTCATTCTTGCATAAGTAAAGCAATAATTCATTTTAGTAATTAGATTTTCATTGTTGTTGGTCTGTATGGCCTTCTCTGTGGTTAAGAGATGAAGTTTCTCGCATTCTCACGAAATCTACGAAACTCTCAAATGAGACATTATCAAGCCTAAGTACTGGGTATTTGATGGGTATAAGCGGTATAAGAGCTGTAAATGGGTGTGACATATCCTCTCTCTTTTGCTGTTAAGATTCATATTTATATTTTCAATAATAAAACTTTAGTTATTTTAAATTGATGTAGCAAATAAGAATAATTTTTATTTATTCTAAACAACAAGCATCTAACATACAAAAGAAAAAAGTTCGACCAAAAGTTATTCAGTTGTTTTAAATTAAATTAAATTGAGGTAATTTCACTGGAATTGATTATCATTTTATTTAGATATATGTAGATACTAGATAGCATTACAAATATTAATTAAAGTGAAGAACCAAAAACTAACAAAACTGAAAAAAATTGAAATTTATTCTTGAACTAAATAAATTTCGTTCCAAAAGAAAAATAAAATTTTACACTAAATTGTTTTTTGTCCAACCGTTTTAAATATTAGGTAATTAAAAATCGTAGGAAAGTGGACGAAAGATGCAGGTCAATATACAAACTGTTAAATCAGCTACGTTTCGGTCATTTATTTGACTTTCTTCAGGTTTCTACAAACCAAAAACAAGCACGTTACAAAATTCTTACATAATCAAACAATTAAAATATTAATATAATATGAATTAACAGTTTGTATATTGACTTGCATCTTTCGTCCACTTTCCTATGATTTTTAATTAATATATAAAACTTTACATTCAAATCTGGGTGAGCGAGAAAACTCTGTAAGTGAGAGTATTTGCCAAGTTTCGTTATTTTAACCTTCTAAAACCTTTATAAATAAGAAACAAAAACCTTCATAAGAAAAAACTGCTTTTGACTTGTGGGCCTCTATAACTAAGATTGCTACTTGTCTATTCTTCTATTAGCGAAAGTCGAGCGTATTTAAAATGTATGTTATTTAACAGTCATTCTTAAATCATAAATACAAGTTTATCACATATTTGCTGTATTTCTTATAAACCTCTGTAAGTGAGAAAGCCCATTCTTGTAGCTGTGAAGTTATTGTTATTATTATTATTCGACTGTATTTTCAAAGCAGTCAAACTGTTGTTAGTTTTTTTTTTTTTTAATTTAAATTTCTAGTAATACACGGCCGTAAAATATTTCATTTTTACTCTCCCCACCTACGCAATATCCTATTTTAATAATCTTCAATAATCATGGAAATATCGCATGTTTTATATCGCCCCAATGTGAACGGTACCCTACTAGTATTTTGTTAAGACACCAAATATTTCGTATTAACCGAATTTCAATTTGAGTTTTTCTGAGTCATAAAAGTTTTCTCCTGTATGTTGTTGTAATTACAGTATGACAGGATGTCGACGAGATCTGATTATTCTGTTTTTGCCCTGATTTTGAATTCAGGTCTTAATAGTCTTGAGATTTTCCTTATTTGTTTCAATCATTTTTTTCATTTCTTCTGATTTTGAAAGTAGATACGGGTTAAGAAAGTCACCCAAGATTTGATTTATATAGTTTTCTACTTTTTTGTTGGTTAATCAAAGCTAGCATACATTGAAACACGAGTTTCCAAAACGTCTAATGTGAACTAGTTCTTAAGGTAGCATCAACTAGTATGATTGTTAGCTACCGGCGAATCTCAAAACCAAGAAAATTTTTGGGGTTCTGTTGAGATTCGATCCAAGAACTACTAGTACCTATATAGAGCAACAATCTAGTCTCAATGCCACTAAGTGAGCTTATTCTAGTTTTATAATATTATAATATTACATAATTAATGCCCTGATTTTGATCAAAAAAATTTCTTTATTGTGTCCAGTTTTGACCAGAATCAAGGTTGGAAGACACTTTATATTTTTTCATGTTAAATGTTTTCTTATGTTACTACAGTGGTACCTTGAGATACGAATTTAATCCGTTCTGGGATCATCGTCGTATGTCAAAAAAATCGTATCTCAAAGCAATTTTTTCCATTTAAAATAATGTAATATATATTAATGCGTTCTAGCGATATTAAACTAACCTAAAACACAGTTAAATTACATATAATATACACAATTTGTATATAAATAAACGAGTAAGAACACACATAATGTTTATTAGTTTATTTATTTCGTATTTTTGGTAACTTCGAAGCAACGCTTGAAAAGATGTTTCGTAAAAAGTTTCTTAAAATTGGAGATAACTTGTTGATCCATGGGCTGAAGGGTAGACGTTGTATTGGGTGGCAGATAGACAATTTTAATAAGTTTATATTCATCAAAAAGGTCATCCTCAAGGCCAGGAGGGTGAGCGGGAGCATTATCCAACAGAAGGACACACTGAAGCGATAGACCATTATCGATGAAGTATTTTTTCACTGAAGGCCCAAAAACTATGTTCATCCACTCAATAAAATCGCAAATTCGTATCTCAAATTTTTCGTTGTATGTCGAGGTATAAGTTTTAGAATATTTCATGTTATACCTCAAAACATTCGTATGTTAGGACATTCGTATCTCAAAGTACCACTTTATTTCCTAAACGAATTATATCTTAAGGCATATAAGGAAATGTAAACATCCGAATGAAAGCATTTAATATGAGCCTCTTATTTATTCTTGTAATCTTTTATGGTCTACACTTATTTAAATTACTGCATAATTATCACTACACTTTGACTTTATCAAATATTTATTTAAAAAAAAACTCATTTATCAATTGACAGTAAATTGTTAAAATGTCAAAAGCATTAAAGATTTAAGCTTATTTTAATATTTTCATATAAGAACTAAACACAAAAATGAATCAAAATTCATTATTATTCTGTTTAAAATATAATTCTCTATGTTATACTAGATGTTTAGCCATTATTTCATTCTAAATGCGTGCTTTGAAAAAATTTTGTAAACGTGTTAAAAGTATTGTTTAAAATATTTAAATAAATTAATTTTATAGTCTACTTGTGTATGTTACAGCTCCAAAACATATCGATCAAGAAAAAGATCCAGATGATACAAAACAAGCCAACAGTAAAGACAATTCTAGTGTCTCCGATTCAGAAGATGTCAGCACATCGGAAAGCTCCACATCAAAGTTTGCAGATGTTGAAATGTCGTCGACAAACGGAACTGAAGATGAAGTTGAAATGTTGCATACTCAAGAAGAAAAGGCAAAACCTTTAGATAAAAATGAGAACAACTATCTTTTATTATCCCCTAAAACTAGACAACGATCAAACATTAAAGCATTCAGTTCTAAAAATTCTGATCAAATTATAGTCCATTTCAAGCACGACAAACATGAAAAGTCTGATGTAAAAGTACTATTACCAGCAGAACAAAGCATAGACAGTGCTGTGGAAGCATCAGAATATGCTTTTGTTGATGAAGAGGATTCTAATAAAAAGATTTCACCATGCGAGGAAAATCAAGAAATTTATTTACCAGAGAAGCATTTTTATGTGACTCCTGCTAAAAAAACAGAATCTGAAGACAGCGTTTTTCAGTGTTTTAGCCAAAAGAAATATACAATTATATTCATTGCTATGTTAGGAGTTTATTTGACAACACTAAATGATTATATGAATGGATTCATTATTGGATCATTTCTTATGTACTGTTATAATACTCTTAAACAATATTTTAATCCTCCTAGAGAGCAATCGGAACATTTGTTGCCACTTATATATCAAGATTCGCCAACTCCTATAAAAGAATATGAGCCAGAAGGGCATTTTGAGGTAAATTATTTTCTATTTTGAATGTATAATAACTAGTAATAGGTTTGTTCGCGGGTCTGATACTGAACCGATAACGAATCGATCCAAGTGGATTTAGGCTAATCGCCAAACGCATACACGCTTATAAACTGTTTAAGGGTTATTTTCCCGTGAACGAGTTTGAAAATGTTCGGAAGTAAGACGAGGATTAACGAGAACCCACGAAAATTATTAATTGAATTTAGCATTGATAGAAAAGGAAAGCGGAACGAGACTCTGGTTATAGCGATTCTCGGGTTTTTTTAGGACGAAAAATTTGATTCTCTTACTCATGCGCATTTTGATAAAATGTGGCTAGATTTTCTTTCTTTCGCTCTCAACGTTAAATTCAATTAACAATTTTTGTGGATTCTCGTTAATCCTCGTCTTACTTCCGGAACTTTTTCAAACTCGTTCACTGGAAAATAACCCTTAATCAGTTCATAAGCGTATATGCGTTTGGCGATTATCCTAACTCCAGTTTGATTGATTCGTTATCGTTTCTGTATCAGATCCGCGAACAAACCTATTACCTCTTTTTTGGAGTTTACTCCTTATTTTTTTGATCTCCGCTTTTCTTTTATAATTAATACAATGTCCCACTATGTTCTGGGAAAATTCAAGTAATGGGAGTTCTTGGGAAGAGATGGGTGTTATACATAGAGTTCTTTTTATATAGATATTTATAAATTCAATTTTTTTTACCAATTGTGAACTTGATAGACCATAGCTAAAGCCTTTGAAAATGGTAAAAAGTGACAAATATTATAGTAGGATGAAACCCATTAGAAAAGGAAGAGAATATAACCAAAATGAAAGGAAAAATAAATTAAAAAAATAAAATAAAAAAGCCCACCGACTTAAAAAATAGATATTTTGACGTGAGAATTTTCGATTGAAAATTAGGGTGCTTTTTCAATATTAAGTCAAAATAAGGTGAAAAAATAAATATTTCAAATCAAAAAAATTATAGTGTGTTTGGGACATTAAGAGGTAAGATAGTAAGATGTAATATTAGACATTAAGTTTTTACCAAACTTCATGATTTTTTTTTTGTAAAAGATTAAAATAAAAAACCAATAACTTGGTTATTGAAAATTTTCACATAAATTGTAAGGTTTTGTGAAAAAAGTGTTGGCATAATAGTTGTAGATCTTATTACCTACAACTTTGCCATTTAACTTTTTCCTTAGGACTTGTAGTTTTGTCGAAAATCCACTTTTTCAAATCCAAATTTTCCACTTCCCCACCTCAGATTGACCGTAATTTATTTTTCATTTCTTTTCTAATGGGTTTCATCCTACTATAATTTTTTTTTGCTCAAAAATTATCGACTCTGGTTTATAATATTCTTAAGACCTTTAGCGGACATCATTCGTGTAAAAAAATTCTGTGGCGAATGGCAGCAGATATTTCTAATGTTTTTTTTTTAAATATTTGATCAAAATATTTATTAATATCTTTGTAGTGAACATTTTTAAAATAAATGTAACTAAATTTTTTTTAGGGATGGATGAATGAATATCCCAATACTTACAATGTGCTCACGTATCATATAAACGACACAATAAGTACATGGGTAAATTTAGATGGTTGTGTTCTTAAGTTGCGTACAGGTGAAGCTGTGAAAGTTCCTAAGCGGCAAATGTGGAACGAAAAAGAATTGCCTCCTATTTCGAAGTTACCTTTTACAAAAAAACGGACCATAAACATGCACAGAGCTAAAATTACATTACTTCCAGAAGGTTTAACCAAGAAAAGGTGGGCTTTAACATTGAAAATCAATGGAAAAAGAGCGTTTTAGTTATTGAATTTTTTTTTAGATTTTGGAGTAAAAAATATCCAATATGTATAGAAGTAAAAGAAAGTCCTGAGGTACAAAAATTAATTCCAGTAAAACCAGAGTTGGAAAAATGTGATTCGATTATCATAAGTGATGATAAAGGACGACGTGGATCCTTTTCAAAAAACGAAAGTAATTTTAGTTTTCTATTCTATTTCAAGGCTTAATTTTTTTGGTTTTATCATTACAACATTAAAAATACTAGCTATTACCCCAGGCTATTACCTACCTCTTTGCTGAAACACCCTGTATATAATATAATTCATATCAACACGAAACTTATCCCCATATTATTTGTTAGCAAATTTAATTTTCACCTAATATTATTTTATTTTTCAGTGCTTCCATCAATTGCTGAAACGCTTTCAATTCAAGATGATATCACGTCAAATAGTTTTATAATAAATGAAACAGTGCAAGACGAAAATTCCATTTTCTTTGACTGTGAATCGACATATTCCGCTAACCCGACAATGAGCTGCGATGAAACATATGCCATGGGATCTTTATGGGAAAACGTGGAGCCTAACGTCACCCAAAATACTTACCAAATTTATTTATTCGCTAGAACCGGTCGAGAAAAGGAAGAATGGTAATTTACTACTAACTAATCGTCAAATACACATTTTAACTTCAAAATTATTTAGGTTTAATCGTTTTGTTAACGCCACAAAATATGGAGTAGAAGAACATCCTTCGATACACAACGAAGATGAACACCCTTCAAGTCAGTCTACAGATCTATCAACGAACTTATTAAATATCGAAGACTATAGTTTATCACACTATAAACAGTTCATGGCTAAATTTAAAGTAATATTTCTATTTTAATTTTATTTTGATCAATTAAAATTTCTTTTTCTTAGCAGAGGAAAGAACCAAAGAAAATGATAGGATCTAATGAAACACGGGAAGTTGATAAAAATATAATGTGGGTAAATGCTTTACTTGGAAGGATATTATTTGATGCGATTCGATTGCCAGAATGGCAAAATGCTGTGAAACAAAGAATCCAACGCAAATTATCATCAATTAAACTTCCTTATTTCATGGAAGAATTAATTATTACTGATCTAGATCTCGGAGCGGCTATTCCTGTAATATGTAACGCTTCTCTCCCAAATGTAGACAATCGCGGCTTGTGGGTTGACTTAGATATAGTTTACGAGGGTTGTATCAGTGCCACACTAACCACTAAATTAAATTTAATGAAATTAAAAAAGGATCAAAGATCCAAAACGGAACCAATCACATCCGAAGTAATGGAACCTAGTAAATCTTCTGATCTTTCAGAGAGAAGTACAATTTCTGAAATACCAGAACCTGTTTATAATAGCGATGTAGATGATAGTGCGGAATCTAGTTCAGATGATGATTCACATCCAACTCAAACCACAGACTCGAGTGGGAATACGTTAGTACGAAAATCCAGTAAAAAGATTTTAAGGATGGTCGATAAAATCGCTTCGTCCAAATATTTCCAACAAGCCACCGAATATAAATATGTGAAACGGGCAATGGAAGGTGTTTCAAGAACTGAATTGAAATTGTGTGTTGAAATTCGTGGAATTTCTGGGCCCTTAGCTTTAAATATTCCACCACCACCATCACATCGTTTATGGTTTGGATTTAGAAGAAATCCTAAACTATTTTTACACGCCAAACCTATTGTTGGAGAGCGTTCCTTAAATTTCAATCATGTTACTTCATGGATTGAAAAAAAATTAAAAGTCGAATTTCAGGTATGTGTTTAGTGTTTGTATCATGAAGAATATAGACCAATGACCCGAATTAATGACTTAAAAGTAGCGTCCGCGAGTAGTTCTAACTTCTATTATAGATGTCAATGTGGCAATCCAGACCAGCCCCCTGTTACTTAAATACGAGACTAAAAATGTGACCAATTTTTACGCAAATCTTAGTATCTTTGGGTGGCGTTAGTAGCTAGTTGAAAAACAGATGTTAACTGTTTGTGGTGTTATACGAGTCATACGTCTCAAACAGCCCCCTGCCCCCCTGTCGCGTTAACGTCTAAAATACTTATCAGAGTTATTATACTTATTATATAAAAATACTTATCATAATTATTCTCATATAATAACAATAATAATGAAAACAATAAAAATTATTTGCCTGACGTTTATTAAAAAAAATTATTTCTAACTTCCGACCTCCATAAAAGTCTTCAGTCTTCCTCAGTCTTTGTGGTCTTTGTTCAACTAATATTACTGGCGATGTCTACAAATGCAGTCAAAATGGTTACATTTTTGTAATATTGAGTTGTAGGGGGCTGATCCAGACCAGCCCCCTGTCACTTAGATACGAGAAAGGCTAAAAAAACGTGACCGATTTCTACGGAAATCGGTGTTGTTATAAGAGTCAATCGTCTCAAACAGCCCCCTACCACTTAAACTTATCAGAGTTATTATAATTATTATATAAAAATACTTATCATAATTATTCTCATATAATAACAATAATAACGAAAACATTTAAAAAAGTTTCATTTTAATAACTTGCCTGACGTTTAAAAAAAATTATTTCTAACCTCCGACTTCCATAAATTCTTCGGTCTTCGTCAGTCTTTGTGGTCTTCGTTCAACTCGTTTGCAACTATATTGCAACTAATTTACTGCAAATCCAGTAAAAATGGTCACATTTTCGTAATATGGAGTTGTAGGGGGCTGATCCAGACCATAACAGTTGTAGAGAAAAGCAAGTTAATTATTAAAGGGGGCAAGGTGTATTTACGATGTATACCTACAATATTTCCACTGTGTAGTCACTATGGGCTCATAGTCTAAGATCCGAACCTACGTCGACCTTCACCGAGTTGATAATAGAATGAAACATATGTTAACATGAATTTAGTATGTAAGCAAGTATATTGAACATGGGTTGGCTAAAAAAATCCGGAGCAGACTATTTTTAATTATTTTTAATAAAATATTGCAACATGATATTAGAGACAATTTTATATCATCATAAGCGCTATTTTTTTGCGAACACGTTGATATAGGTTTGTCTGCAAAAAGTTCGGTCCTATTAGGGATTAGCGAATTTTAAAGATTTAAATTTTAATGCGTGTGGAAATGTGTGACAGAGAGATTCGAGGTAAGTATACTGTGTATTAATAAAGAACCCAACATCGCAGTCGCCTGTGATGTGTAAAACTTTTTCTATTTGTTGCAAAATTTTATTAAAAATCGTTTTTTTTTTTAATTAATTAAAAATAGTCTGCCCCGAATTGTTTTAGCCAACCCATTTTTAATATATTTTCTTATATACTAAATTCATGATAAAATATGTTTCATTCTATTATCAACTCGGTGAAGGTCGATGTAGGTTCGGATCTTCTACTATCAAGGTTGCGAGGTTCTTTCAAAGCGCGTTTTAGTGTTGCAACTGCCAATACTATAATATTATGTACAAATACATTCCACTTATTAAGTTTAGGTTCGTGGTCTTTATTATTCTTGATAAGTGTGTCTTCATTTCTTCGAAATAATATTTTATTTTTAACTTTCAGAAAGTGTTCGTTTTACCAAATATGGAAGATATTGTGATACCAGTTATGAATAACAATTTAGCCAAATAAAATATTACTTATATGAAAAAAAAATTTTAAAAAATCAACCCAAAAATATTGTTCATCAAATGTGATTCCATTCAGTGATTTTCAGGGTCTAAATGACATATATAATGTTGTTTCATAAGTTTTTACTATTTTGTACTTAATTATATTATATGTATAATTATTATAAACCATTTTTGATGTTAAAAATACTTTTTCAAATTTATTTATTCTTTTTAAGTTCAAAATTATTACGTTTAAGAATAGACAGCTATATTTATTATTATCATTTTTAATTAAAGGCGTAAGAAAGTAATTCTTTAAATAATATATTTTTGTTTTTAGTTTATTATGAAAATATTGTGAAAATAAAAATTAATTAAATTAAAAAAAAATGTTTTAATTTTCTGTGCTAAATTTGAAGACTTTGCGGTTTGAAAGTTTTTCTTATATACACTTTATTATAGGTATTGGAAGATCAAAAAAAAGGTCTATATAATTCATAAAATGGCTTGAAAATAGTCTGAAACCCACTTTAAGAAAACATGGACTATTTGACTGAAGAACCTTTAAGGGACCGTAAAAATTTTCAACACGATTTCAACGCTTCAAAAAAAAACTGATAAAACGTTTTGAACCTTTTTCTCAATATTTGACAGGAAACTTTCCCAAGGCCTTCCCATCTTCTTTTATTTTCTCTTTGTTTATACAAAGTAATTTTCTTGTCTGCCAATTAAGTTTTTAGTTTTAACAAATTATAGATAATAATATTCTCCAAATTGCAAGACCAAAGAAAATTACGGATTCGAGGGAAATCATCCCGATCCCCTTGCCACTCCACGAGTCTTCCTGTTTAAAAGAGAGAGCAGAAAAAAAAATTGTTTTTAACTCAAAATATTTACACTAGAGATGCAACGAATATTCGGCTACTATTCGGCCTATTTGGCTGCAAAAATCATAAATCATAACAAAATAAAAGTTTAATTCAAAATTATATTTATTTAAATTACAAATTAAAATTGAAAATCTATTAGTGAGAATTAATTATGATGAATCAAAACAAATATTTCTGCATTTGAGTAAAGTTTCCTCGAGTAGAAACCTGCTTTGAGTTAAGAAACCACTACTTATATGGATCTGGTGTCCGATCTAGGCGAATACTTAGTAAATAAAAATTGATTTCGGTTGCCGTTAAATTTTTATTTTTTTTTTAATAAAAAATAATGCGTCTCGAGTTACGATTTATTCATAAATGAAACGGCCGAATATTCGGTATTCGGCTAAATCACTATTCGTTGCATCTCTAATTTACACGCACTATACAACTGCAAACTAGTAATAGGAAAAACCCAATGAGCAGAAGAGAAATGGACATCACAATGGACATACCCAATAAGCACAAAATGTCTAACTACGGTAACATTTTTTTCATTATGTTACTGTTACAAAACCTTTACGTAGATAAACGTTAATTTGTTAACATTTTCTTTTTATCGACCTTCTTTCCTAGAAACTTAAAATAAAAAGATATATAAAAACACGTTTTCATTATATTTAAGAATAACAACAGAAAAATGAATATAATTTGAGTTTACTCTTTAAGAATTTAGTTTCATACAGGGTTAAACATTTTATAAAAAATGAAACCAAAGCGAATTTTAATAAAAAAACAAACCGATATATTTTTCTTATATATATAACTATTAAGTGAATATAAAACATCCAATTACGTAACGTTGTCACGTTTTTTGTTTTTACTGCTTACAGAACTGTTACGTTGTTGAACAGTTTGTATACTCACTGGGTATAATTATAGCGATATAAGCGGTAAATATAAGAAAAATTAATATGAAGATAAACATATAGATTTGCAACTTTATTAACATTCGGTTTCACTCTAAAATTTTGAACCATTTTTGGAATATGTGTTATTTACCGGATAGAAGTTAGCCTGGAATTTTTATTTTTTTTTATTAACTATTAGTTACTCAATTGTTAAAAAATTTAAAAACGCAACAATTAAATTCGCTATAAAATCCAAACGAATATTTTTTAAAAGTATTATGTTTCAAAAAATGTCTGCTTAAACGCTCTTTTCGAAAACACAATTGCTCCAGGTATATGATTGATAGGTAAATAGAAATTCAAGTTTTAATAAATGGATTTTTAAAAATTGAATGACTAATTAACGGTTAATCGTACACCTGGAGCAATTGTGGATCCGGAAAGAGCATTCGAGGAGCAATTTTTTGACCGAAAAAACTTTATGAAAAAATTATTAATTGGGATTTTATAGCGATTTTAATTGTTGCGTTTTTTAACTTTTTAAATATTGAATAACTAATTAACGGTTAACTTTACACCTGGAGCAAATGCAGATTCTGAAGGAGCAATTTGTTGGCATATAGTTTAATAAAAAAAATTAACGTTCTACGCTAAATTCTTTCCGGTGTGTTATTTTATAAGTTTATGGAAAAGAAGCCCGATAAGAAGAAATGCTTAGAGCTACGAAAGTGAATTAATCCGGCCCTGTTTTAATTTTCTAACAGATTTATATTTTTAGACATTTTTCGACCTTTTCGACAATGGAAAATAAAAGTAAAACGAGCGAATCATGAAATGCGTTTTTTCTTTTTTAAAATTCGTCCTTTAATAAGAGAATCTGATAATTAACAGGTGCCAAAATTTAATCGCATTAATATGTAGTTCCTGTAGTTCTTTGTAAAATATTGTTAATCTTTTAAGCCAATATAAATTACACGATAGAGAATGAACTGGAATGAATCATCATTACAACAGATAACGGTACCTATATGAGATTAAAGTTTTATTAAATTCCTCCACAACACTAGATTAAATTATCCCAAACGGTTCCGAACGCTGTACACGCTGTACATTTTCACGAAACGGAACTGTTATGAATTGATTAGTACAGCAAAGATAAACTGCCAACGACCGCAAGTGAATGCTTTTTGCTTCTCTATGATACAACTCGCGTTAGTCTCTATCTATAGCATTAAAATGAACTGACGTTGAATGTTTATAAGTTAAAAATTTATATTTTCTTTTAGTAGTTCATTGTATTTTACATACATTTAACTGTAATTTACATCAACGTAAGTTTTTTAAACAATTGCTTTTTTAATTTTTGCCCAAAAATTTGTTATTCAATCAGAACATGTGTTTGTTGATTGACAGGCGTTGTCTTAGCATTAGCCGAATGGCTGAGCATTGTAACAAAAAAGTTTTTTTGCCCGTAAAACTAAGCAAATTGAAACATTTTTTCTGAAAATAACAAATTAAAAACATCAATTGCACATTTTTTAGTGTTCAAGTTTTACTTGATTTTACAGTTAAAGACAATAGAGTATCGGCTTTTGTCCGGCATTTGTTTATAATAGGCATTTATTTTGATTTGCAGATATCTAAATAGTTTTAAAATGTTGAAATTTATTCGTGGAAAAGGGCAGCAACCCACAGCCGAACGAGTAAAATTGCAACGTGAATTATTTGCATTTCGCAAGGTAAATATTTTATTTATTAAGTTAAAATAATATTATAATTTTTCGTTGGTGAAATTTGGGAGTGTTACCTACTGCATATCATTTGCTTATCAATAATTATTCATCTACCTGTTATCTTTTTGGAGTATCCTATCTTATCGTTCTTCAAATATATTTTTCATATTGTTTGTTTAACGTTATAATTTTGAGATCGCATTGCTTCATTTTCACTATGTATTTCCACACATTTAATATTTGTATCGTATATATTTTTTTCTGATAAGCGACTTAATAATTAATAGCTCTTAGTTAGCACTTCCTTAAACTTAACTATCATAAATTATATAGAATACTATTTACAAGATGAACAAGCTGAAATAATATTTTGATTTTTAAAAATGTTATAGTTCTGTGTAACTCCTCATAGGCTAAAGCATGTATTTGTTTAATTTTATTAAAATGGGGTATTTGAAAAGATCTACAATGTATAAGAAAAACGGCTGTAATAACGTACAAATAATTCCAGTTAATCGGTTCTTGTTGTTATAAACTGAACAGAGTAACGTAAAGTGTGGGTGGCTTTGGCTTTGGGTACTATAACTCTGAGCGGGACAAATGTAGGGGGCCCAAGAAGCAGTTAGCGTTGATAATATTGTCAGCAAATTGATGGCAACTAAATAAAATTTATATCTAAAAACTATATTTAATACTAACTTTCAAGTAGAAAAAGCCACATCAAAATTGGTCATTTTGTTTGGTAGCTACAATGCCACAGACAGACATACGGATACACAAATCAATCTTATAATATTCTTTTTTTGCCGAGGGTTAAAAAGAACAAAAAAAAATCCAAAAAAAAAATTCTTTAAAAATACCAATTTTCAGGTCTTAATAGTTTAATATTTTAAGCAATTATCAGGTGAAAAGACCAGTTTTTTATTTTAACAATTTATTTTCTTTTTTTACTACGTTTCGTCGGTGTTATTCCGACTTCATCAGGTATCTTAAAAATTGTTATACCAAATGTAATAAAAATATAATTAGAATATATCTTTATATTTATAATATATATTTTATACACCTGAAATTTTGTATGGTTAAATTTATATTCAAATTATATTCTTATTATATTTGGTATAACAATTTTCAAGATATCTGATGAAGTCGGCATAACACCGACGAAACGAAGTGTAAAAAGCAAATAAATTGTTAAAATAAAAAACTGGTCTTTTCACCTGATAATTTCTTAAAATGCTTTAAAAAGTACGCTCAAAACTTGCCTTAAAACCTGGTATACAGTTTTTATTTTCAAACACAATTTTTTTTTATTTCAAAAGCAACGTTTTTCATTTCAAATAAAATGTTTTTAGTAGTTATTATTAAATAATAACTAGATGTACAAATGTAATTTTTTTTACTCTTTCAACCGTATTTTTTTTAACCGTACTGTTAAAAATTCTTCACGGACCGGTAAAATTACTCCGCGAACCGGTGCCGATTCGTTGGGCCAGTGGTTGAGAATCGCTGGCTTAAACCATTGTAGCATGCTGTAGCTTTTATTGTAATAAAGTAATCAATGTCTGCACGCACTCTAGAATTACAAACTAATAATAGGAAAAACTCAATGAATAGAACAAAAATGAACATAGTATTGATTGTATAAGAAAAATAGAGATGACTAAAAACTTAACGGTTTGGATGTTGTTAACACTCAATTGAAGATTTTTTTATACCGTGCGCTATACAAAAATCACCAAAAATTCTTTAAGGTGTATAGTACCATAATTCGGTGATTGCAGTGCCATTTAAAACTGTTCAATCGGTTTCCAAGCTTGAGGACTCAGACGAGTGTATGTTATATTGTTATGATCGAAAATAATATTTAAACGATACAAACCGTATCAATAAGCAATATAACATACACTAGCCTACACCGAGTGACAATATTATTTCAATATAAACTCTATTAAGTGAAATTAAAGGGTTCGGGTAATATTAAAAGTGGTCGTTGACCGGAGAGTAAAAGTAAACTATACAAGTTTGCGAATATGTGTTAGAAACAGTAGTTGGAAGCAAGAAGTAAGCACTTACTTGCCAATTAAAACAGCCAATAAACATATTTCTAAGTACTCAATTGTGTGTTCGAAATATTAACGACTATTTACGACATCAGTATTGTACTTTAGTTGAGCCTACTTATACACTGTGTAAACTATTTCAATAGATGGTTGTAAAACGGTTTGTTCCAGATAAAAAATCATAAACGATACATTGTACGATACAAAGCATGCGCAATTAAAAAATAATAGTAACCTTTATATTGTATGTGTTTTTTTGTACAGCGCATGACTTGTACCGCAAAATGTACGGTTTAATTTCTATCTGAAACAAAACTAATGTAAATCATATAAATCTTCATAATTCTACGTTATAAGGAGTTTTTCACAGGTTTTAATCACAAAAACCAATTTATCATAACTTATTATTTGTGAATTATTTACATGATTCAATAGTTTTTATTATCAGTTACAAACCTTGTCAGGTATACCTTTTCAATCAGTATAAAGAAAACTTAGATTATTTTGTATAAGCATTTAATTAAAACTAAAAAAAAAACATCAAGGATATGTGCATAAAGCATAACGTTTTTATTTAATATTTGTATACATTAATGCATAGTTGTAATTAAAAATCAAAAATTGATCTTTAGATCTTCTTTAATCGACCTTTATGTGTTAAACCTTTGTTTAAATGCTACACTTTATTTAATTTTTCAATTCTGTCTATGTTAAATATCACCATTTCAAGATTAGATAACGCCATTTAAAAATACTTTATCAAAAAAAAAATCGATAATTTTCTAGACGGTGCAACATGGATTCCCGAATAAACCAACAGCTCTAGCATGGGATAGCGAGTTACGTTTACTATGTATAGGCACCGCCAGTGGTGCTGTGAAAGTCTTCGGAAGACCTGGAGTCGAGTTTTATGGTCAACAAGCTGCCGTTGGAGGAAATGCAAATGCTGGCACTGCAGGATTTCCTCCCTCTGTCGTGAAACTTGTCTGTCTTCCAAAAGGACAAGGACGATTGGTTTCTTTATGTGATGATAACTCATTACATTTATGGGAAATTAATAAGAGTTCATTAGTTGAAGTAAAATCTTTATCTCTCGAAGGGAAATTGAAGAAAATAAGTGCAATATGCGTAGAAAGTTCTGGGGAACATTTGTTACTAGGAACCGAAGGAGGCAACATTTACTTATTAGATTTAGCGACTTTTACAATGGCAAACGACATCATTTATCAAGACGTCGTTATGCAAAAGTAATACACAAAAAATCATTTTACTCGATGATTATTTAAAAAATTTCCTTTAGTGTTCCAGAAGATTATAAAGTTTCACCTGGAGCGGTTGAATGTATAGCGGAACAACCAGGAGAAAAAGATAATATTCTCATAGGATATACTCGTGGATTGATGGTTTTGTGGTCACGAAAACAAAGTTCTGGAGCCTTAAAATCATTTATTAGTCCTCAGCAATTGGAAAGTGTTTGTTGGCATAGCGATGGTCAACATTTCACGTCCACACATAATGATGGCAGTTATGCTGTTTGGGATATTACTAAGGGAGACAAACCATCCTCTGATCCTGTTACGACTTACGGTCCTTATGCTTGCAAACCTATCACTAAGATTGATGTGAAAACATTACGAGGCAATCCTTTACTCATTTTTTCTGGAGGAATGCCCCGTGCGTCGTACTCTGATAAGTATACAGTGACAGCTATAAATGGAGATAAACATGTGGTTTTCGATTTTACTAGCAAAGTAAGTTATACAGGGTGTTACATGGAAGGGTGTAAATAATTTACTGGGAAGTATTTTATATTCTAAACTACATAAAATCTATTTAACAACTACTTTACGGTGTTTCGCCTTGAATAACTTGTACTACAAGATATAGTAGACATTAGGGTATTTCAAAAATTTTAGTCCAAAAACGAGCTCTTATAATGGTGGCCTGACAAAATGTCATGGGGACAAAATATAAGATGTTTGGGTATTTACTTGTCGTTGATCAGTTGGGAACCGGTACCAGACACTGCACTGTGTAGCATAAATCTAAAAATATAAAACCAAGAACGCTACTCTTTGTCATTGAAAGAAACACGCAGTATTAAAAAGTAACGAACAGATTAAAACTATAACGTATCACCACGATGCACAATTTTTGATTCTCAGGGTGTGCACGTGGAGCCGTAGAAAAAAAAACAAGTAAAATAAAAATTAAATTCAATGTAATATAATCAATAATCCAAAATAATAAAAACCAAACTCGATTGAAAGGAAAACACCCACTGTTGAAAGATTTTCAACAAAAAGAACAAAGAGAAAAATAGCCTAATAAAATCACGGCACAGAGAGGTTTTTATCTCCACGAGATTCGAAAAACCAGAGAGAGGGCCGCCTTTCAATTTTCCTCTATTCGACCCAAAACTCTTGTTTTCCCCCACTCAACTGCCTACGTCATCGCAAACCTGTAGTAACTGCAATTATAGAACGAAACGTCACATCCCCTCCTCCTTAATCGCAGTTACTACCCCGAGTTTGCCTATCGAGACGCTTACTCCGCCTTGCCAATTTTAGGTCACTAACGTAGTATTTCCCAATTTCCTTGTTGGTACTATCGCTAATGACAACAACTAGGGGAGACAAGATCCTCGAGACGACCGCCGGCCCCTTAAATCGGGGAGCCAATTTCGCACAATAACCACGGGACGCATTCGACAGCCTATGGTTAGGATAGTAGACTACATCACCGAGTTTGATGCAATCTACGCTACCACTACGTCCGTGGTTATAAACCCGACATTGTTTTTGCGTGCTGACTCCCATCTGCTTTTCTACCTGTTCACGCAGGTCTTTCAGCTTCCGGACGCGTTTTAGCCAGACCTCTGTCTGACTAGACCCCAACGCATCAACCTTTCCAGAATCTGGGAGAGATTCGCCAACCCGCCTAGGCTCCCGCCCGAAATTGAGGAAAGCCGGAGATACACCCAGGGAAGAGTGAACAGTTGTGTTGTAGGCAAACTGCACTTCCAACAATCCCTGGTCCCATTCTCGATGATCATCCCCAAGCAAACTAGTGATCATCGACTTTAGGTTTCGATTGACACGTTCCACAGGGTTTGCTTGGGGGTGATACACCGGTGTGGTCTTATGGTCTATCCCCGACTCCTGTAAGAAACGCGAGAACGCTCGGTTAACGAATTCAGTCCCATTATCCGTAAGTATAGTGCGCGGAGCCCCCCACCTGTTCAATACGTTACGTAGGGCTTTTATAATGTTCCGTCCGTCAGCTTTCGGTAAGGCGAAGCATTCGATAAAACGAGTGTAAGTATCTAAGCATACTAAAATACTCGTCTTACCAGACTTCGATCGTGGGAATGGACCAATGATGTCCAAAGATAAAACATCCCAAGGCTCAGTTAGCTTCCTTGGATACATGAGGCCGCGAGGTGGCGTATTTACGGCTTTACATCTCTCGCAGACCTCACAAGAGTTAACGTAGGCTCTAATATCCTGGAGCATACCTGGCCAGTAAAAATATCTCAATATTAACTGGTACGTTTTCTGGATGCCCGGATGTGCTGACTGAGGAGAATCGTGGTATGATTTGATGGTCGCAAGAATATCATCCTTCTTAAGAACCCTTTTCCACGCATTATTATCACCAATACTACCTTTGGCTCTATTAGGCTTATAATAATATAAATTATTATCATCCCCAATTCTAAAGCGTGGAAGGTCTTTAGATGTATTCTTAACCAGTTCAAACGTCGCTTCATACCACGACTTATCCGTATTAGCATGCATTACTGAAATGGACATCCGCGAGTCATCGTACAACCGCGATAGAAGGTCTGGGGCCTCATTTAAACTTCCCTTACGATATTCTATTGTGATATCGTAAGATAGGAGTTCCATGGCCCAACGAGCCAGTCTACCTATAGGGTTCTTGAGGGTATACAACCACTTCAAACTAGAATGGTCGGTAACCACCGTGAAGGAAGTTCCCTCCAAGTAGCAACGCAACTTCCGAACTGCATGAACTACAGCCAGACACTCCTTTTCTGTCGTTGTGTAGTTCAGCTCCGGTCCTCGTAGTGGCCGACTCAAGCAACAAATTAGGTTTTCTTTTCCCTCGTCCTTTTGCACTAACACTGCACCTATCCCCGTGTCACAGGCATCTGTGTACAAAAAATATGGGAGGCCAGTTTGGGGTGCTTTAAGAATTAGTGCATTCTTAAGTGCAGCCTTAGTCTCTTGGAAAGCCACCTCACAATCATTCGTCCACTTCCACGGAACTTTAGGACTGGCTAATTTATGGAGAGGGCCCTGAATTTTTGCGATATTACGCAAATGTCGGTGATACCAATTTACCGACCCGTTGAAACTTCGTAATTCCTTACGATTCTTGGGTCGAGGGTAATTAAGTATAGGCTCTATTCTTTCAGGGTTAGGTTTTACGCCGTTCTCGTCCAAGACGAGGCCTAGAAATTCGACTTTACGACACGCAAAGTGTGATTTCTCACGATTAATTTTTAAACCAGCGTCCCGAAATACTTTAAAAATAATTTCTAATAAGATTAGGTGTTCATGTAAGGTTTGAGACACAATAACCCAATCATCGAGGTAGGCGAAAACTTGTTCATTATATTTTTCGGGAAGTTTATTCTGACGGATATGGATTATACATTTTTTCTTTATCTCGTCCATAAACCGTTGAAATGTCGCTGGTGCATTCGTAAGTCCATAGGGCATTCTTTTAAACTCGAATAGGCCTCGTCCCGCTACTGTAAACGCCGTATAAGCACAGCTAGCTGGATCCATTGGGATTTGGTGAAATGCTTCACTTAGATCTAACGTGCTTATAATTGTTGCTCCGTGGAGGGCATCTAGGATGCCGTCCATGCGTGGAAGGGGGTATGCCGATTTTTTGGTAACTCGGTTTAACCGGCGGTAATCCACGCAAAAGCGATATTTGCCGTTTTTCTTCATCTCAGAAGGGGGGAGCGCATACACGATTTCCTCAAAATCCTACCTTATTTTATGATTCGCTGCAAACCCCTCTCGTATGTTATAAGTGCGGAGGTCGGGGACATTACGCTAATGTCTGTCCCAGTGAATCTCCTCGGGATTTGTCAAAATTTCCTCAAAACACGGTAATGGAAATTAATCCCAGGAACATTCCAAAAAACGGGCAACGAGTCGGGAACTCAGAAAAAAGAATGAGATCCCCGACTCAACTTTAGATTTAGGTTTAGATTCTAAGATAAGCCGTAGTTCTAAGTTTAGCTCTGTAAGTTTTAATTTAATGTCCGAGGAGTCCTATTCTGGGTCCAATACTAACCCGAGGAAGGGTCAAGTTTTTAAAGGACATGCACCACCTTTATTGCCAGAGAAAAAATTAAGAGTCCCTGTATTAATTGAAATTGGGGAACACAAAATACCAGGCATCCTGGATACGGGCAGTGATCGCACGTACATGGATGGTAGCGTGTACGATAAAGTACACGATTTGCAGCGATGTGCACCAATCAGGGATGTCTTGTCCTGTGGGGGCGTACAACTCGCGCCACGTTGGGCGTTACATGATATATAAACACTTCCAAAAACTAAAATTTGAAATATTATATGGAAAAGTACCTCTCTGAAATTAAAATAGTAAAAACGCACTATTTATTAATGAATATTCACTATTTCAAATAGTTAAAAGTACACCACTGCTAAATAGTGAATATTCACTAATCGAAATTGTCCTAGCACCCTTATAAACAATATTAGGTTTGGCCTCATCCTTTTTTTTCATTTTCCATTTAAACTACGCGATTTTGGATTTGGTTGGAGAATATTAAAAAATTTTAATTAGTATTATGTTTAGCGCTGCTATCTTTGAAACGGTTGATCTGAGGAACTTGGTGCTAAGGATCTTTGATGTAGAGCGTGAAATTTTCTTTAAATAATTTCTTTCAGATTGTTGTTCCAAAGTTATGAAAATTAAAAAAAAATTCTGGGTTATTTAAATGGAAATTGAAAAATGAATTGAGGAAAACCTAAATATAGATATTAAAAGCTCGTTTTTTACCAATTTTTTAAAAATATATACTATTATTATCCATTAAAATTCACAACACAAATTATAAATTAAAGTAAAATAAATGTAAAAATCACTAAATGAAAAATCCCTATTGTTAATTTTGTATCTCCAGATACGTATTTTAAACGCCATGCGTTCGTCATCAGTGGATCAAATTGAAGTGTCTTCGAGGACAATTTCCTGCTGATTCACACTCAATTGATAAATGAATCAGCACGAAATTGTCCTCGAAGACACTTCAATTTGATCCACTGATGACGAACGCATGGCGTTTAAAATACGTATCTGGAGATACAAAATTAACAATTTGGATTTTTCGTTTTGTGATTTTTACATTCATTTTACTTTAATTAATAAGTTGTGTTGTGAATTTTAGTGAATAATATTCGTGAAATATAATAATTAAGTCCAAAATCCGCGAAATTTAATTTTTTATACACTATTCATTTTTGGACAACTTAAGAAATTTTTACACCTTATTGGGCAAAATATACTCGTATGGACTAGTCCTACCCTCCTGTAAACTATTTACACTCTTCTTTTAGCACCCTGTATAAAAAGTCTTTATCAATTTTTCAATGTATTAAAATGTGGTTTTTTGTAGGTGATCGATTTCTTCAGTGTAACTCCACTATCCGGAAGTGAAGAACCGGATACATTAATTGTACTAGCTGAAGAAGAATTGGTAGCAATCGATTTGATCGATTCTTCATGGCGAATGCTCGCTCCTCCGTACCTCGTTTCTTTGCACGCATCCGCTGTAACTTGTAGTGCCTACGTTGGCCCCGTTCCAAGTGGAACTTGGCGAGCTATAAAAGATGCCGGTAGAAATGCTAAAAGCCAACGAGTTTTCAGTGATAGAGAATGGCCTATTAACGGAGGATTCATCGAAGATGAAGTATCAAACGAAGATAAACGAGAATTCCTTTTAACCGGCCACGAAGATGGAACAATTCGCTTTTGGGACGCTTCTGGTGTAGCTTTGACTCCATTTTATAAATTTTCAACGGCAGTTTTGTTCAGTGGTGATGAAATTCATACGAATGAAGAGGGAGAAGAAAATGGTGAATTAGAGGAAGAGGAATGGCCACCGTTTAGAAAAACGGGTGTGTTCGATCCGTTCTCTGACGATCCGCGACTGGCTATCAAAAAAGTTACAATGTGTCCTGTGACGGGAACTTTAATTGCAGCTGGAACTGCTGGACATGTTGTCGTTGCTCAATTGGTATCTGATTCACAAAGCAGTTCCGATCCTCCACATGTAGCAACCATGAATATTGTTTGTGATCGGGACAGTTTCGTATGGAAAGGACATGAACAACTGACTCCTCGTACAACCGGCCAGACCCATTCCACTAAGGGAGGATTTCAAGCTACCACTTTGTTACAATTACATCCTCCTGCAGCTATAACATGTGTGGCACTACATTCTGAATGGGGTTTAGTAGCAGCTGGAACAGCACATGGACTTGCCTTGTACGACTATCAAAGAAATAAACCAGTGATTATTAAGTGCACTTTAAATCCAAATGGTAATTATAACAATTATGAGTCATTTACTGTGAAAGAGGGAAAGATCTACTTTTATATTCAACAGTCAAAATTGCCGCAGAACCTCCATTTAAAAGACTAAGGCTCAGAGACTCCAAAGAATTTCTGAATTCATAAATGATTGAGCATTTTATTATATAAAAACGTAATTTTTTAATGAGCACTTAAAATGATGGGTTCAATTAGCCTTTTTCCTGGGAAGATTTAAAAAAGATCCGCTAGGGGCAGCACCGGTGGGGGGTACATATGTTTTGAGTTCTTTAATGACAACAACGTCAAACGTATAGAATTACAGAGAGAAGACTGAGAGAGCCAGATCGCATGAATACACGTGCTGCCATCTACTCCGAGTAGAGATTGTTTGGAACTATTCCTTAGTCAGTTTGTGTTTCTTTCTCCACCGGTCTACACTCGGAACGTCTGCCATAGAGAAGGTTCTCTCTGTCAAAACATACTCGGAACGCTTTTCTTTCTCTCTCATGAGCATAGATAAGTCGTAAGCTATCGCAAAATAAGTAGAGCTATAATTCTCAACTGAAATAGCGATAGCTTACGACTTATCTATGCTCATGAGAGAGAAAAAAAAGCGTTCCGAGTATGTTTTGACAGAGAGAACCTTCTCTATGGCAGACGTTCCGAGTGTAGACCGGTGGAAAAAAGAACACAAATTGACTAAGGAATAGTTCAAAACAACCTCTACTCGGAGTAGATGGCAGCACATGTATTCATGCGATCTGGCTTTCTCAGTCTTCTCTCTGAGAATTATAATGGAATTAACGGAAAATGGTGTACCTGAAGCTAAATTGAAATTTGCAAAAGTGCAAGATCATCTTGTCCGGGCTTACATGTCGTGGCTTAACCGTGTCAGGTAATAAAAATGTCCTAGTTGAAAAGTTAGTTGGTTCATAAATTTTCTCGTATATGTCATTGTGTTGTTGAAAATGTTTTTTTTTTTCCCAATTTAACGTGCTTTAACAGCTAGGTCATTAGCACTGCAGATGAGACGGCTATAATGTGTCGAATATGTTTGCTGTTTTGAGCTGGTCTATGAGCGCGGGCCAGTCTTTCAGGGAAAATGTTATTATTTTAAATAAACTAAGTTTTTTTTGTGTATATTTGAGAATTGAAGAATGCAGTGCAAACGGCAATGGTAACATTTTTTTTTGATAGATTTGATGTTGGTAAATGTCTAGCGGATAAATAGCAACACATGAAATTACTCAACCCAACTCTACCAAGTTCAACATCATGCAGTTTTCCTACTACAAACTGGGCAAATTTTCCATCCCAAGCTATTCCTCGTTCCTTTTGCTATGCTATAATATTATGCAGTAAATTAAGTAAATAGTATTGACTATTAGACGTACAATTAGCAAATGAACAATGTCTTGTAGGCGTGACATTTTTTTTTTTGATCACAATATTAATTTATTTTAATAATAACAAGACGTACGTTTGACGTTGTTGTCAATAGTGAATTCAAAACATGTACCCCCCACCAGTGCTGCCTCTAGCGGATCTTTTTTAAATCTTCCCAGGAAAAGGCTAATTCTCAATAGGCAATTCTTATTAATTTTAAGTAAAATGTTTATAATTTTTATAAATTCTAGATCTTTCTGGTGCTGGAGATACACCGATATCAAGACGCAAATCGTTCAAAAAATCATTACGGGAATCATTTCGAAGACTACGAAAAGGACGTTCCACTCGTCGAACCGGCAATGCAAACCCACCCACTGGAGCAACTTCACCTCGTAAAACAGTCGCAACACCAGTTGATGAAAATCCATTAGATGCAAAACCTGTTGAAAGACAAATTGAAGCTCGTCCCGTTGATGATTCACTAGGCTCAATGGTTAGATGTCTATATTTCGCAAGAACGTTTTTAATAAGTGGTAAATACATATTTTAGTAATTAATTTAATCAGATTTCTAATTACATATTTTTTATAGAACAAAATACAACTCCTACATTATGGGCTGGTACAAATAATGGAACTGTGTATGTTTTCACAATCACTGTCCCAGTTGGAAGTAAACGTGAAAGTGATGACGTTACTTGCCTACTAGGAAAAGAAATACAACTGAAACATCGTGCTCCTGTAATAGCCATCGCCGTTTTAGATGGTGCAAGCAAACCCTTGCCAGAACCACTCGACAGCAGAAAACCCGACACCAATCAAATGCATCGTGTAATCATTGCTTCGGAAGAACAATTTAAGATATTTACTCTTCCATCGTTACGCCCATGGCGAAAATATCGTCTTACAGCGAAAGAAGGTTCTCGAGTAAGACGAATGGCTTTCGCTGATTTTTCTTGTAAGCTTCCCGATTCACCTGACGAAACACACACAGAATGTTGTCTGTTATGTCTTACAAATCTGGGCGATTGTCTGGTATGGAGTTTGCCAGAGCTTGTTAAACAATTAAACGCAGCTGCAATTCGACGAGAAGATATTAACGGGATATCATCATTAGTTTTTACTCCATGGGGAGAAGCTTTATACCTCCATAGTTCTTCAGAATTGCAAAGAATAACAGTGAATGCAAATCATGTAACGGCAGCTCGTTGTTATTTGAAACTTGCTCGCGATCAAGCAAATGAAAATGGGGGCGATGATGAACTGGATACAAAGAAAGTGGAAGAAGTACCAAATTCTACCTCGATTGTAAATGGTAGTACTACAGGTTTAAATCATATCGAAAATGGAGACGATTCCCACGATATCACTATTTCAAGTAGTGTCGGAGATATAACAATAGATTCCGTGAAAGATCATTTGGCTAATAACTCATTGGGCGGCTTGAGTAATAGTGATGCTATCCCGGAGGATAACGCGACAATAACATCTTCCAGCTCGACAACAGTTTTACAACAAACACGAACACATCACGTTACGAAAACTGCAACTGTTACAACTAATATCCAGTCTCCAAGCAATGGTACATTACATTAACGCTATTTTAAATAACTTCTTTTAAATTTTGAATACATATAGACCAGGGCAAATCATTTTTGAACAGAAAAAAAATTATAGTAGGATGAAACCCATTGGAAAAGGTAGAGAATATAACAAATATGAAAGGAAAAATAAATTACGGTCGATCTGAGGTGGGGAAGGGAGGGGGTTAAGGATAGAAACCGTTTATCTTGATTTTCGACAAAACTGCAAGTCCTATGGAAATAATTTAAATGGCAAAGTTGTAGATAATAAGTAGATCTACACTTTTTGTGCTAACACTTTTTTCACATAACCTCAAAATTTATGTGAAAAATTCCAATAACCAAGTTTTTAGTCTTTTATTTTTATCTTTTTCAAAAAAAAAAAATTGACATGAAATTTCGTAAAAATTTACCTTTTAATGTCCCAAACACACTAATTTTTTTGATTTAAAAAATTAATTTTTTCACCTTAATGACTTAATATCGAAAAAGTTCCCTAATTTTCAATCGAAAATTCTCACGTCAAAATATCTGATATTTTAACAAAGTCGGTGAGCTTTTTGTTTGTTGAAACCTCTACTTTCTGATGATGCAAAAATATCTGCATTACACTGTTAAATGTTCTCAAAAAATGCAATAATTAAAGTGTAAATTATTAATAAATTGCTCAAAATTGTACATAATGCAATTATACAAATACAACTTTGAGTAATTTATTAATGTACACTTTAATTTTTGCATTTTCTGAGAACATTTAACATCGTAATGTATATATTTTTGCACCATCAGAAAGTGGAGGTTTCAACAAACGAAAAACTCACCGACTTTAAAAAAATCAAATGTTTTGACGTGAGAATTTTTGATTGAAAATTAGGATCCTTTTTCGATATTAAGTCATAATAAGGTGAAAAAATTAATATTTTAAATAAAAAAATAGTGTGTTTGGGACATTAAAAGGTAAGTTTTCACCAAATTCATGTATTTTTTTTTGTAAAAGATAAAAATAAAAAACCAAAAACTTGGTTATTGGATTTTTTCAAATAAATTTTTAGGTTATGTGAAAAAAGTGTTAGCACAAAAGTTGTAGATCTTCTTACTACCTACAACTTTGCTATTTAATTTTTTTTTCGATAGGACTTGTAGTTTTGTCGGAAATCGAGATAAACCGTTTCTACCCTTAAAAACCCGACCCTTTTCCACTTCCCCATCTCAGATCGACCGTAATTTATTTTTCCTTTCATTTTTGTAATATTCTCTCCGTTTCTTATGGGTTTCATCTTACTATAATTTTTTTCACTTTTTACCAGTTTCAAAGGCTAAAAGCACTGGTCTAATATGGAAACATTCAATTATATAAAGTAGATTGTAGATATGGATGTATATCTCTTATGTATGAATTAATTCAAATCGAGATAAATCTTAGGATCAAGAAAATAGTTCTAGAATAGTCGCTGATGCTATTGGTGGTCTGTTCAGGCCTGTTATATAAATTGAAGTTAGTTAAAATGAAAACTTATGTGGCTTATGCAGGGCACTTTCCTAATGCTCTAAGCATATGTCTAACAATCAATTTAAGTGCCCTTTCTTTAACATAGAGGTATACCTCCTTTCTACATTCTTCATGGTAGGCATTTAGCATTTGCTTTTATTGTTTTCATTTTGTGTTGTAATTTACTTCATTGCTTCAGTAATTTAATTGTAGTATCAAAAGATAGATAAATTGAGTCGTTACTTTTCCAGTAATATTTCATTACTTGAAAGTAATTTTTTTTTAATAATTATTTAGTTATTATCTTTATCAAAGCTTTACATTTTATGTTGCTTACCATTTGTAGATGACATCAATTCCAATGGGGAAAATTCATCATCAACTTGTATTGAAATAAACGAGGTTAGATTATAACACCAATTAATTAGTACTCTTTTCTATGTGTTCTGAAATAGCACTTTTAGTCTTCAAAAGAATAACATTTATTCATTTTCACACTACTTACAAATAAATTTCGGTGTTTTGGGATATTGGGATATAGAATGAAATTTTTCTGAGTATTATTTTACTCTGTATAACTGCACTCTTATTTTTCAGTATAAAAAAAAAAAATCAAATCTCTTTGTACATTTTTAGAATTTTTACGATTGAAGGTTTTATTCACGTAAATCATTCTTTTTGCATAAGTATTTTTAATATGACCAAAAAAAAAATGCTTGCACTAAAAGTTGGTATAATGTATGATTGTGTGAAATCAAAGCTACGTGAATATTACAAGCAATCTTAAAATTTGTATCATCACTTAACTAAATTTCTATTAGTTAACTTTCTAGCTCTTAGTTCTAGCTCTTCTAGTTCTTATACTAGCAACTTTATATAATAATATTAGTAATATTTCATGGTACATAATTCATGGTTTAGGTCATTTAGTGGCGTGGTTGACTGGATAGTTGTTCTATACGCCAGTGGTTCTGGGGTCGAATCCCAATGATAGCTTTTGATAGTTATTTTTATGGGTTTTCGGATTCGATAATGGTCATAAGTGGAGATGCAACGAATAGTAATTTAGCCGAATACCGAATATTCGACCACACTCTCGACCGAATCGCCAAATATTCGGCCGTTTTATTTATGAGTATATTTATCACAAGACGCATTATTTTTTATGAAAAAAAAGAAAAATTTAACGGCAACCGAAAATGCTTTTTATTTACAAAGTATTCGCCTAGATCGGACACCAGATCCATATAAGTAGTGGTTCCTACTCGGGGAAACTTTACTCAAATGCAGAAAAAATTGTTTTGTTTCATCATAATTAATTCTCCCTAACTGATTTTTAATTTGTAATTTAAATATATATAATTTCGAATAGTACTAGTATTCGGCCGAATAGTACACAATATTCGGCCAAATACCGAATATTAAAAGAAGCAGCCGAATACCGAATAGTAGCCGAATAATCGTTGCACCTCTAGTCATTAGCGACCAGCCAATCAATCAATAGTACTTGATGCAACCTGAAATAAACCAAAAAAAAAAAAAGTCATGGATTATCTCATCCCAGTATCTTCAAAGATGCATAAAATTCTCATCCTCTTTCCATTGTACATATTAATGTTTAAATTATTTTTAAGAGTAATGTCAAAAAATAATTAAAACAATACTGAAAAGTTGTATCTAGCCCATCCAATCAATTATTTCGTCTTAACTTAATCCAATTTTTACCTTTCATTTTCAACGGCTGTTGAAATTAATTATAATTCAATAATAAAAAGGGCTTATATCTTTTCATATCATCATTTTTGGGGGTAAAGTTTGCTTTTGTTTGATGTTGTAACGTAACGCAAATAGAATATTTCTTTTTTTAAAGTGAAACTTTTTATATATCGTCTCAAATTTTTTGGTATGTCGCTAAATGTAACACATTCTCGGCAGGGAATCAGCAAGTGTTCGGCAGAGCTCGTATACACATTGTTAGCTATATACCATGTCGTTTTCCCAGGCCTGTTGCGCGAGTTATTACTAAATGTATTGAGCTATTTTCCTTTCCATGACAACGTTTTAGTATATTATAAGTTGTCATTAATTTTCAATCATATTTGTATTGGTATTTGTATTTTGATCAATGTATTGATATAATGTTATTGTTCACTTGATCATGATTGACAAAGATACAGCTAGTGAGAATAGTGCGAAAATATCCGACGGTGATGTTACAATAGATAACAACAGGCAGATGATCGATTTAACAACAATCAACAAATTCAATAATGAAAATAACATTCGAGTATTAATATCAATAATAGACATTCAAAAATAGTTATAACGGTGCGCGTCACGTCAGACAGTGAATTCGTATCACATCCCTTTCTTTCTATTCTATTTTCATACCTTAAGTAAATCGAATAATTTTCCGAAAATTTTCAGTTTCTTAAGCGCCTAAAATCCGAAAAAAAAGTTTCACTTGCATCGTAGTTTCGTAAAACCACAAAATAATTTTTTATAACTATTTTCTATCGATTGTAGCGTTCCGCCTAATCTACTGTTCAGTACTACTTGTCTTAGCAGAGCAGTAATTAGTTCTAATTTTTAATTATTTTATTTTATTTTTTTGATAATTATATTATTAAATAATGTTTTTAAAACATTTACCCAATCAACAGCAGCATTTGGCTACTTGAAATATTTTAACTGGTTTAAATTACGTTACAAACAATATTTATGGCAATAATTGTCGGGCGGGGGTGGGTTAAAAACACCAAAAAACGCATTGCATGATTTATAGATATCCACTTACAACAAATGCGTGTTACTAGTGTTTAAAACATCTACTTCCTAGAGATAGCAGTTAGCACCAGTAGTTACACTTTTTATTATTTAAAGAAAAAGTCCAATTCAAAAAATACCATGAAATCGCTGTAATCCCTTGCTTTTCTATTGAGTTTAACATCGCTTTCAATGTTAATATTTATTAACAAAAAGTTATTTCGCATGGTTGTATACTAGAAAAAAAGAGTTTATATGAAATATGTTAAAACTAAAGTGTAAAAAAAAAAAATTTAATTTGTTATATTTTATTTTTTAGACTAAGATTACAACAAAAGTAATCACTGATAAAACATTAGCTCCGTTGGCCTGCGAGGAAGAAGAGCTGGAATCGGAAACAAAAGCCGCTTAAAATAAAAAATTTTTATACTTACAAACCCAATAAATATAATACGGAAATTAATGGAAGACAAATGTATTTAAATAGAAAGCAATCTTATGGTAAATCTGTGGTGAAATTAAGGTAATTTTAGAGCACATTTTTACATCAGACATTTTACAATGAAATGATTTTTTTACTAAATTAGTTGTAATAATAGACTACTATTGACGTAAATCGTATAAGAATTTTCGAACTATATTTACAATTAAAGGTGTTCTACGACATTTTATAAATTGATTTTGTAAAATTCAACTTTTCATCGTCAAACCAATATAAATATATATAAATATGAACATTCCAAAATAATTAAATATAAATCTTGCATTGATTGAAATCGTCCTTTAATTGTGATTATAATCTTTCTTTAGCTTTTTATTGATTGGAAATTTTAAATAAGAATTTATTGGGAGTGGGATTGATAAAATAATTATTATTATTTTAATAATTGGTCAGCAATTATCTTCCCTTATTTTTTGTATTATTATTTCTACTTATTATATTATTTTCCTTTTAGCAGCATTTGATTTTTTTTAAGTTAGGGTAATTGCAACTAATAATAAATTGAATAATTTAAGGCCTCAAAATTATTTTGCTAAAAATTAATGAATAAATATTTATCATGCTTTTTGAAGACTATTTTTATTAAATATACTAATCTAAAGCTTTTACACAAATTAAATATACAGTATTTTTTAAACCTGTTTTTATTATACTAAACTTGATATTGTATTTTTTCTTTTCTTTTTAATTAACGAATAGTTTAATGTCTTTTAGAAAATATTACATATAACGTAGTGTTGTTTGTTAAAATGAAAAAAAAAAATAGTTTCAATTTTTCTAGATGTAAGTAAAAACTTACAGCTGCATCACATTGATTTGGCGATCAAAAATATGTTCTGTAACGATTGCAATAAATGGCATCTATTTTTCAGTAAATAAAAATTAATTTGGCAGCGATTAAAATTTTACATTTAAAACTTGTTCTCGGTGAAAATTTGTACACATCATGCACAGTATAATATAAAAACTTTTTTTTATATTGTGCATGACTTGTACCATACGGTGCCCTGACATCTGACTATTCGTTCCTTTCACAACTGGGGGTCTTATAAAATTCAGCACATCTACAGCTGTGACTACAAATTGTTTTGTGTGCAAAAATTGTTACAAATGCTTAAGATTCCTATTGGAGATTTGTTATTGTTCCCAAATATTTGAATTTGTCGGGTTCATTTTGTTAGCTTTGTACAGCAGCAGCTATTTAATATTCATATTAATAACTACGTACTTTTAATGAAACTCAAATCAATAAGATCATGGCATTAACATAAATTAAAGATTAATTTTTGCTTTAATTAAGATCAAATTATAATTTTTAAGACAAAAGCTTTCCTAAAACTGTCATAAAATCAATTAAACTTTTTTATCGGGATTCGGGTATTTAAAAAAGAAACATTTTGATTAAAAACCGCAAAAGGTCCCTGTTATCAATGGATCCCAGTTTTTAACAGCTTCAGTTGTGAAGGGCCCAATTTGTCGTTACAACTGTCTGGTTACAGTAACGTACAATGTACGGTGTTATCTTCATCAAGAACAAATCTTGAAAAAAAAAACGCCTAAAAATCACATATATATATTAAGTTCATTGCAAAATTAGTTATGTTATGTATTTTTAAATCTTCAAACGAATTCTATGAAAAAAATTTATATTCTTGTTAGTTTTATGTTAAAAATTTTTAACAAAAAATTATTTCCTGGATAACAAGTCGCATTGATCTCGAAATGAACTAGATTATTATTAAATCATTTTAATGAGTGAATTGATTTTTACTGCATTTGAATATATGTAACATGTGCCTGATCGAGTTCGTCTTAAATTTGTTATCCAGAATTCTTTTTTTTATATTATGGTCTAACATTAAGTTTTAAATATTTAATATAATTTATAATGAAAATAAATAATTAAACAAATCAATATTTCTTCCACTACAACTATTTAACATTTCTAATTTTATATTACACCCAATAAAATCAATTATAAAGTAAAATTGTTTGAATCTTTTCTTTACACCTGGCATCATTTGTATCCAGGACCGGATTAATCATATCAGAACCCCTTTACTCTTTTTAACTTCCTTACATATTTTTTTCCTATTAAGACCATAATTTTTGTTATTATTATATTTCTTTTACGTGAAAAAGAAAAACAAATGAAAATCTGTCTTCTGTTTTCAGGTATTTTTGTAAAAAATTAAAATGTTTAAAAATTAATTCTTTTAACGTTTTTAGATGAAAAATCGTTCAAATAACGGTCAGTAAAAGAAAACATGAAATTTGAAAATATTATCCATGAATTGGCTGTGGTTCCCACTAAGAAAGGATTTTTCGAAATTCCACCCTTATGAAGTTCAAAGAAAAGAGTTGAAAGTTATGAAAGACTTTCTCCTAAAACAACAATTTCCTCAAATATATTCTTGCAAGTATCCAATCCACATGTAAATGTAAAAAACTTCTGCTTTTGTAGTTTTTTTAACTCCTTTACTTAAGGGTTACATTTTTTTAAATTTCAAGATAACCCTCAAAGATATTATTATTGACTCATTTATTAATTTATTTTCTTAAACTGATCTTTTTCTACTCAATTATAACATATTCATGTAAACAGTGTATTTGGGTATAAAAATTCAATTTTTTTAAAGTATTACGTAAACCGTATAAAATAAAAATTTTAAATAACGCTCCGTCTTCTCTCTTCATTGACTGAGTAATATTTTTAAGGCTCCGCTGTGTTTTGCTTTTTTGTCAAATTTTACGTGAACGAAGTCACGGGTACCACCTAGTAACAATATAAAAACTTAAGATAATTATCGTCATTGCGAATTTATTGTTTATTACTTACATACAAAACTTTAATTTTTATAGGACGAAATATTTCAAATAATAAATTTAGCCAAAATTTAACTAAAGCCTTTGAAAATGGTAAAAAGTAAAAAAAATATTATAGTAGGATGAAACCCATTAGAAAAGGAAGAGAATATAACAAATGAAAGAAAAATTAAATTGCGATCTATGTGAGATGGGGAAGTGGAAAAGAAGAGTGTTTTTAACGGTAGAAACGGTTTATCTCGATTTCCGACAAAACTACAAGTCCTATAAAAAAAATTAAATAGCAAAGTTGTAGGTAGTAAGAAGATCTACAACTTTTGTGCTAACAATTTTTTTCACATAACCTAAAAATTTATTTGAAAAAATCCAATAACCAAGTTTTTGGTTTTTTATTTTTATCTTTTACAAAAAAAAAAAAAAAAAAAAAAAAATTGTCATGAAATTTTGGTGAAAATTTACCTTTTTATGTCCCAAGCACAGTACAATTTTTTTTTTAAGTTTTTATTTTCTCACCTTATTTTGACTTTATATTAAAAAGCACCCTAATTTTCAATCGAAAATTTTCAAGTCAAAATATTTACTTTTTTAAATAAGTCGATGGGCTTTTTGTTCGTTGAAATCTCTACTTTCTGATGATGCAAAAAAAAGTTTCATCTTACTATAATTTTTTTTGTGTTCAAAAATTATCGGTACTGGTCTATCTAGGCAGTTACCTACAGTAATAGCTAATCTGGTTCTGTTTACATCCAAGAATTCCTTACTTTTAAATCATAACTTAATTATTTTAAATAAATATAATAAAAATGTAATTTAAAGAAGAAAGTTAATTTTCTCAATCAAGCATTTTATTGTAGTATTTTAAGCGTAAACAAATCTAAAAATTGTAATAATAGTATCAATAAAGTTACAGATCTTCAAATGTAAATTTTAGACGATAACATATTTAAAAAAAATAAGGTCCCAGCCAGTTGCCTACACTACCTAATGCCTAATTCGGCCCTGCTTGTATTCTATTATCCCTTATTTTTAAATTATAATAATTTGATTAAAATAAAATAAATGTATCAAAAAATTAATTTTCTCAATTAAGAATTTTTCTGAAGCATAAATAAATTTAAAATTTTATATAATTATCTCAATAAATTTCATCAAGTTTGATTCTCTCGTCGAGTTTCGATCCAATGCAATTCTATGGTAAATTTAATTGTAATAAGTTGGCTATATGCTTGTTATGATTTTCTTTGTACAGAATACAAATGATGCCGTCAAAAAATGAAAATTTTCGTGCGCTGTCGTAATGTACCGAGTGCACATCTAACACGTAAACGCCTAACCGAAGTTTCTAGTTTTATCATGTAATATCGCTGATTCATTATCAACAACGCTTAGAATGAAAGAGGCCTGGTTGAGTTGTTCCTTCTCTGTTTACATACAAGTTTTTATATGTCTCTTCTTTATATTTAGTGTTAATCGAATAAGTTACCATAGACTGAATAAGAGAAATACAGTTACGGGGATTAGAAAAAGACAGTGGGATTTGAGATGGTGCGTTCCTTCTCATAGAAATTGTAGTTAAATGTTTTAGTTAGCAATAGATATTTTTTAATCATTTGAAATCATCGTCATTAAATTCAAGTTGTTTTCGATTTTTAATAATTCTGCATGTAAAGTCATCAACGTTTCGCATACGGTGTTTATTTTTCACCATCATCACATATTTGCCGGACAATTTGATGGTCGAAATATCGCGACGATGAAGTTACGTCAAAGAGACCAAAACCACAAAACTTCCTACCACTGATGTATTGTCTGGCTCTTGTCTTCTAACTTAAACATGGCGGCGTTTGATGAAAAGTAACTTAAGTGAACTCAGTTTTTATTAAATTTATTGTTTTCTATTTAAACTAGTGATAGAAAAAAATAAATTACACAATGGAATTGCGAGTCGGTAACAAATATCGACTTGGTCGAAAGATCGGCTCAGGATCTTTTGGTGATATATATTTAGGTATGTTTTTGTTTTCATTAATTTATCAATATTTTCATTTCCATTCATATCCTGTAAAAACTTGTTCTAATTTACGATACAAATTCATATTTCGTTCCAAGTAAACGCCTTACGCGACATTTTCATTGTGATTTATTTACAAAAATTCTCAAAACCGTATGTTTCATGTTCTACCTTAGAAAATGGTTGAACATCAAACTGTATTAGAAATGCCAGGGCTAATTTTTGTTCATATATTAGACAGGACCAAATTATTCATTGGGCAATGCAGGTAACTGCCTATAGAACCTCTGTATCGATCAGGGGCCCCTTGTTTTGTGAATTTCTTTAAAAAATCAATTTTAAAGATGTGTAACAAACCCTCAAATACAATATTACCTTGTTTTCAGTACATACGTAGTAGTAGAAAAAAAATAAAAATATATACTTTAGAAACGTAGAAATGTTTTGTTTACAAAAATTTTCAAGACCCTACGATTAATGTATTGCCTTAAAAAATGATTGCACCCAAAACTACATTAGAAATACGATAATAATACGATTAATTTGTGTTAATAAGCTAAACAGAGCTGGATTATTCATTACGGAGTGTAGGCAACTGGTTAAAGGCCCCACATCGAATAGAAGCCCTGTGCTAAATAAACTGTTTAAAAAAATGTTTCTTAGAAGAAAAATTCATTTAGGCTTTATAATGTAGTAGATTAACAATAACATTTTTATCATTTTGTTGTTTATAATAAGTCGTCATTTTTATACATACCTTGTAGTCGAAAAGAATATTAGGAAGTTAGAAGAAAAAGAAAAATATCTGCTGCGAAGCGTCACAGTACATTATACACATAAACAGAACTATATTATGCATACAGCCTATATGTATGTACGAATTCCCAAGCTTTACCCCAGAACCGTCCTTTTTCGAATTTTCCCAGGAAAAAGTTTCAAATAAAAGTTGTAGCCACTAATGAGTCTATAAGAGCTATAGGAAGTTTAAAGCAAATCGTTGGAGCCGTTTTCGAAAAAAAACTTGAAAAAACTCAAAAACTCCAAGAGTAGAGCTTTCAGTTAATTGATTTCAACCAAAAGCTTCGCGGCCCAACTAGATATAATATGAAAGCTAAATTCTTATAAGATAAAGCTTTCAATACGATATGGCTGTCACACACAGACATGCTTCAAAAACCACTTTTTTGGACTCAGGGAACCTCAAAACATGTATTTCCAGTGAAAGCTCGAATTCGAAAATTCGATCCGATTACAATACTTCCTTTACTATAATATAGTAGTAAAAGAAAGTAAAAAGAGCTTCGAGTAGTTCATTGCTTTATAAACACTGATATTGGACATTTATATGTAAAACCGTAACTAGGCAGGGGCACTTGTCCAGGGCCCAACTCGTAGAGGGCTCAAAATGACTTATAAAAAATAATTTCAGTTATTTTTTTCCTTATATTGAGATACAATTATAAGTTGTGTTTATTTTATTATTTATTAATATTGTTTATATTTTACAAACCTACCCTATAGTTCATAAGCTCACACATTAGTAGCTCTTCATTTTTTACTAATATACAATATGCATAATCGGGCCTATTCCGTAAAACGTTTCACTTGTTAAGTGAGACGACGTTTGTCACTTCACAATAAATCTCTTGAGTTTCTCGTTTCAAACGACAGTTACACAATATTATAGTATACCAAAAATAAGGTTTAGTTAGGTGCGGTTTTCAAACAAAATACAAAAAAATTTCCCACTTTTTGCACACGCCATTTGTCATGAAGCGATAGCTTTTAAAACACGACTTTAACTATCATCTCACTTAATTTAAGGGTCAATTTGAAAACACTCATCAAAAGCTAGTTATGATTCTGAAAATGGTTTCGCACAAATCTACATTAGAAATGCAAGGGCTCTTTATTAATACTAATAGTCAAACCTGGATGAGTAAGAACTTGGTAAGCGTAAAAAAATCTGTGAGAGTATTTGCCAGATCCCCTAATTTTAAACCTCTATAAGGAAAAACAGAAATCTATCACAGAAAATCACCCCTCAAAGCGAGAAAAGCTACCCGTGCATCTTAGTAGGCTAGAAATACAGGTTAGTGAGAATTCCTTAAAAGCGAAAAAGAGATCGGATTATCCTCGCTTATCCAGTTTCGACTGTATTAGACAAAACCTGATTATTTGTTATAAAATATAGGCAACTGCTAAAGGACTCTGCTAATAAACTGTTTTAAATGTTACTTTGAAAAATTAAATATAATTAATACTTAGCCAAACCTGGATGAGTAAGAACTTGGTAAGCGAGAAAATTCGGTGAGAGTATTTGCCAAGTCCTCCAATTTTTACCTTCTTAAAACCTCTATAATGAAAAACAGAAATTTATCAGAAAAGGTGACCCTTCAACGTAAGAAAAGCCTCCCATGTATCTCATAGCCTAGGAGCCCGCTGCATGATTGTTAGACCCATAACGTAGCTTAATCATTTATATATAAAATGAAAGCTCTTTTTTTCTGTACATGATGATATACGGGTGCCAATCTAAAAGTAGCCGCAAATAAGCGAAAATAGCTGTTAAAGATGCTGTAAAATAAAGATAAAGTGAGACGATATTTTTCAAACAAGGAAGGTGAAAATTAGTCTGGCGAGTTTTTAATCTTTTGTATGACTCAATAGACCGAGACACGCCGACGAGATAAAACTTGTAGCGCAAACCCTCGTTGTTCTCGTCTGACAAATGTCACAGCGCGTTAACTATCCCTCTCTTTAACAGCTATTTTCGCTTATTTTCGGCCATTTTTAGATTGGCACCCTTATATCACATGTAATGAAAACAAGAGCTTTTATTTTATATAATATAGAAATGTTTAAGCTACGTTATGGGTGTAGCAATCATGAAGCGGGCTCTTAGGCTATCACTACGCTAGAAATTCAGGTTAGTGAGAATCCTCTAAAAGCGAAAAAAAGATCGCATTATCCTCGCTTATCCAGGTTCGACTTTATTAGACAAAACCGAATTATTTAATATAGAATATAGGCAATTGTCCAAAGGGCTACAATAAACTATTTTAAATGTTTATTCGAAAAAAATAAATATAATGTTTAATGTAGAAACGTTCACAGACAATATTATCTCATTGTTTTCAAAAATGTTCTAGATGCGTAATATACAAAATGTTACCATAGTTATTATATACTGCGCAAAACTAGCATCGTAACTGTACGGTTTTATTTCATCTGGCATAGACCTATTGCCCAGCGACTTCGATACAGCTAATCGTGTTCTAATATTGTACACACTATATGTAAAATGATTTTTTTTTGTTTTTTTTAGGTACTAATATATCCACAGGCGAAGAAGTAGCTATCAAGTTGGAATGTATCAAAACGAGACATCCCCAATTACACATAGAATCAAAATTTTATAAAATGATGCAAGGCGGAGGTGCGTACACATTTTAAACGATATTTAATTTATATAACGTCACATAAAGACACTTTATAAATCGATGAATTACAATGAGTTCAATTTAACTTGAATTATTCAATATTTGTGTATTCGTCTTAAACTGTATTTTTTTTAAAATGACCTCGAGTGCAAGTTTAATATGTTTTCATAACACAGAAATTTTCATTATTCGATATAAATGATGATTTTTTTTCTATTTACCTAAAATGTTATTGCTTTCTTTTAATTTATGACTCATTTTACGACTCGACATAATTGCATTGAAATGTTTAAACGTTTTAATCACATTCAGATAATTGGTCATCGACAAGATATATAATATATTTCAAATATTATCATTTTGATCAATATCTTATTGCTATTAATCCACATAAATACATTTTCAATTTGACACCTTTATTTTTATCAATGATCGTAGAATCATTATTTAAAAAAAATATTATGCGGTAGACTCTTTCATGAATTGCATTTTATAATAAGTAATTCATTTTTAAAAAAATCTTTAAAGTTTTAATGAAAATTGATAGAAAATTAGTAAGCAAATAATAAAATAACGAAACATATTTAATTTACATATCTAATTTTATGAATTTCCAAAAGGCTTTCAACATTAACAAAGTTATTAAGTTTTCTATTTCTATCAATTTTATTGTTCATGCGACCATTCTTAAGGGTTCCTCGGGTTCTCGGTTTGATTTCGATCCAATAAAATATTGTCAAGAAAATACTAGTTTACTGGAATCAGGGATGCTATAGATATGAAATTTCGGTTCTGCGTACTGATACGGATATTTTCGAAACGATAAGTGATATTTTCTTGTAAATCTAATAGGAGTCATAATTCCAAGCTTGTAAAAATTTAGCTGCATATTAGCAGAGAAAATACCAGACAACCGAACGGTTCTTTATTATTTTTATTCTTCGTAAAATCGAATTTTACACCTCTTAAAATGTAAAAATACAAATTTTTAGTGGGAATCAACGTTTTTTTCTTGGCCTAACAACGCAGCATTGTTTCGAAAATAATAAACCAAAAAGGAAAAGGCCAATACGTTTTTAATACTTCAATATTACATTACCTGTACCGATATATTTAAATATTTAATTTTTATGTAATGAAATATTTATTACATCAGTTAACTATCTCAAGGTTTTAGATCGCCATAAAATTGTAAAATTTATTCCAATTCAAGATATTCTTAAATTTTACGAATTAGTTAAAATACAAGCAAACGATAAATGTATTGTTGAAGATTAGTAATTGATTTCGATGTATATATTACAGTTGCGTAACAGTTTCTGTTCGATAAGTTATACAACGTATTCAATGAAATACTAATTGAAGTTTGATAAAAGTTTTGAATTAAAAGTGAAATAACTTTATGTAAATAAACTGTTGCGATAACAAAATTAATTTTAGTTGTATAAATTTTAAAGATATCATAACAAGGAAGTAATGTTTTATTGTTACTTTCCCAAAATAAAATAATATTTGTTCTTTCATTTTTATGGTTAAATGTTTGCATTAAATATTTAGTCGAATTAATTGGAATAGTAGCAATGGAAACCGTTCATTAAAAATTGAATGTTTCATACAAGTAAAATATACAGTGAATTTCGCTTATAACGACGATGAAGGGGCTACTATAATTCCGTCGCTATTTCCGACAGTCGTTAAATACGAAGGCATAAAGAAAGCAAGGAATAACGAATGAAAAAACTTTACATGTTTACACTCTCTCTATTATTCGAAACTAAAGGAATTTTATTGTATTCATAAACTGCTGACTAACTATGCACGTAAACAAATGATGAGAAAGCTTAAAGATGTTGTGTATGTTACGAATGAATCTTTGTATGTTTGGTCGCAATAGGTGCAAGGGATTTCTTTTTTGTTCTCCTAGTTTGTCACTTGTTTAGCGAACCTCAAAAGTCGCTATTCATAGTGCTGATATGAGTGTTTAAGTATTTACGTAACTAGAGGTTTAACGTTGATCCTCGAGCATTGTATTGTTTAATTTTTTTTTAAATAATTTCCTGAGGAAGTCTTTTCTTCAGTCTTCTCTGAATATTTGTAACTTCTTAAAATTTCCCTCGGAAGTGTTGAACCAAACAGAACAACCATAAGTCAATATGGGTCTGATCATAGCTTTAGATCATTAAAGAGCACTCGCTGCGAAGACTTGATTTTTTATTTAAAAGAGGGTAAAGCTGAATTAAGCGAGTATTTGCTTCCCTTATTTTTGAGATGTTGTGGTCTCTCCAGTTCAGCCTGCTGTCAAAGGACACTCCGAGGTACTTTACGAATTTATTTTTAGGGCACCCAAGAATTTCGCTTCCCCCTTAAGCAAGGCTATGTTGTTGCTCGTTATTTCCCGCAGAGTGGATATATTGGCAGAGCTTTTTGATGGATTTACCAGGATCCTCCATTCACCATACCACGTTTTCAATATGTTCAGCGACCATTGTGCCTTCATAATTGCTAGTTCGAGGTTGTGTTCTTGGGTTATAATAGCCGTGTCGTCAGCATACATGGCGACAGTACAATGCTCACTCTGAGGAAGATCGGCTACATAGATGTTAAATAGGGTGGGGCCTAGCACCGAGCCTTGGGGAACTCCAGATCTTGAGTATTTAGTCGAAGAAAGGTTGTTTTCATTTTTGATTTGAAAAGACCGATCTTTTAGAAATGAAGCGATAATGTTGTAAAGGTATTCGGGCGCATTGAATTTGGTTAATTTTGTGAGGGATTTCTAGAAACTTGTGACCAATGGTTCATTAAAACGAGTCGCTATACCAGATATCGGCGTTATTTCCGAAGTCGTTATAGCCACATTATTTTCTCCTGAAAGTATACTTGAAATTAAAGGGACCTAAAAGGTATAGCCGGGTTTATATGCAAAATCTGCCCCCACGGTTTTTTTGATTTGCGGTTGGGGGATCGATTTGACATCAAACAAAAATAATTAACCCACATTTTTAGCGCCCTATTTCAAACGGTTTTCAAGATTTTAAAAAAAAACTCATTTTTCGATTTTATTTTTTTTCAATAGTAAAATTGAATATTAAGAGTAGGGATGTGACGTTCTACACAAAAAAATTGATTTTTAATTAATCGATTGTATTTTTAGCAATAAAGCCGATTATTTGTAATATTAAAAAAAAATCGAATTTAATCGATTATTTCCTCAATCGGTTATTTTTTTCACATCTCTATTCGCGCTCCAGGCTATAAAAGACTTAATGTCGGAGAGTTGCAGATGAAAAATCGATTGATTGATTTTTGATTATAAAAAAATCGGTTATTAATCGATTATTTGTAATATTAAAAATTAAATGATTAAAAATAAGTTTAAAATCGATGTTTACTATAAAAAAATCGATTGTAATCGATTATTTTTTCACATCCCTAATTAAGAGTAAGAAATAGGTTTTGAAAGTCCCGGCCGATAGCGTTATAGCGGTTATTAACTAGCGCTGATGTTGAAAAAAATAGTTTTTATTTTTTTTCATACTGTCCCACCACATCAAAAATTATGAAAAAATTCATGAGTTTAAACTGTACAGGAATATAAAAGACATATTCTGAGAAAGTTTGGTGAATGAGACTTTTAAATAACATGGATAAAAAATATTTTAGTTTTATTTTTCCTCTGGAAAATCGGCTTTTCATCTGAGATTTTTTATGATAGTGTCAGAACATCTTTTTTAGTCTTAGAAATTCGAAAAAAAAATTACCATTCATTAATATTAAATTTTACTATTGAAAAAAAAATCGAAAAACGAGTTTTTTTTTTAAATTCTCGAAAAGCGTCTGTCGAATTATTTTTGTTTGATGTCAAATCGATCCCTCAATTGCAAATCAAAAAAGCCGTGGGGCAGATTTTCCATATAAACCCGGCTATACTCTTTAACGTCTCTATAACCAAAAAGTCATCGAACAACATAGGTCCTTATAAATGAAATCCACTGTAATATGCATAATAAACAATTTTTAATACATTATTGTTGAAGTTCTTAGATTAAAAATTGTTTTACATCTTAGTCAAAAAATTTCCAAGTAGCCAATTTTTTTAGTTAATGGCATCGCTCAGTACAAAAGAAGAGAAATTGAATTTAATTTTGAATTTGAAAATTAAAGTTTAAACAAATATTGATAATCTTATTATAATGTGTCTTTAATGTTTCATTTAATTATATTTGAAGAATTATTATTAATAATATTGAAATTTCAGTGGGTATTCCAACAATTAAATGGTGTGGCTCCGAGGGGGATTACAACGTAATGGTTATGGAATTGCTGGGACCTTCTTTAGAAGATCTGTTCAATTTTTGTTCACGTCGCTTCTCTCTTAAGACTGTACTACTTTTGGCAGATCAGTTAATATGCCGTACAGATTTTATACATTCTAGAAATTTTATACATAGAGATATTAAGCCTGACAACTTTTTGATGGGGTTGGGTAAAAAGGGTAATCTTGTTTATATTATAGATTTTGGGTTAGCTAAAAAGTATCGTGATGGTAGACATCAGCATATACCCTATAGAGAGAATAAAAATTTAACGGGCACAGCGAGGTACGCGAGTATTAACACGCATTTAGGCATTGAACAGTCGCGGCGAGACGATTTAGAATCGTTAGGATATGTATTAATGTATTTCAATCGCGGCTCATTGCCATGGCAAGGGCTCAAAGCGGCTACAAAACGACAAAAATACGAACGTATTTCTGAGAAGAAAATGTCAACGCCGATTGAAGAGTTGTGCAAGGGTTATCCTAACGAATTCCCCTTGTTTTTTAACTACTGTAGGCAGTTAAGGTAAGACTTACAAATTATAGTTCATCTAAAATGTATCCGGAAGAAAAAACCACATCTCGAAGGCCTCGAATCTCTTTTGTGTTACTTCGGTAAATGTCCAGAGTTCAATTCCATAGTACACTTTTCTTTGAATTTTTTAAATTTTCTTGGGATCTTCTTTGAAATTTTGAAAACTTATATTGTTTGCAATTTTGGCTTTTGAAGAGCTAAGACATTTTGCTGAAGTTAGCTATTGTTTTTTCTTTTACATTTGATTGCTTGTGAGTAGGGTTTGCAAAAAACCATATTTTTATGGTTTTTCAGTATTTTTCTTATCCTAAACCGGGTTTTAAAAAAATTAAATCTATAATAAAATCACCCCTCCCCCCCTTATTGTATTTATTTACAACAAAAAAACATCATTAATTAATTATTTATTTTTATTTTTAATTCAATTTCAGTTATAAAAGTTCATTTGCGAATTTCAAAATTTAATAAAACTGATAAAAACGTGTTTAAGGAGCAATTTTGCTCTAAAATTTCCTGACAGAAAATGTTCTTTCTGAATCCGTCGAAGATGGTTTAACTGTGATTAAGGCTGATTAAGGCATTTTTAAAGTAATTTTAAGTTGCTCGTTCTTTTCCCGATTGTTTCAAATAACTGGCATTCTTTTCTAAAAGTTAGTCATTTAGCGGCATTTCCACTTCATTCACTTTTATGTATTTGAATCTCACTATTCTCACCACCTACTGGTGACTGATTCATTTTTTTTAATAATCGCCTGCCAAAATTGAACAATTCTGATTTTGACGAATATGGCAGAGAAACTCCCGGTTGAATAATTGATTTGATTTTGAATAGTTTGGGTCTTTTAAATACGTCGCCAAAGTTCTTTTGTAAAATTTATTTTAAAAAAATCCTGATTATTTTTATTGAATAACCGGGTTTTCGGTTTTTGATTTTTACTAAAAGAACCCGGTTTTTAAAAACCGGTTTGCAACTTTCTACTTGTGAGTGATCCCGCTATTCGTTTACTAAGATTCCCCAGTAGACAAATTTGTCTCTTCTACTGGACTATTTATAATAAATAATTGGCAACTTTTTTAGGATAAATATTAAATTCCGGATACTTTCTAGATAGACTATACACATGAATATGTAGTAATACAGTTTATCTTATTCTGAATATTATTTTAGATTTGAAGAACGACCTGACTATAGTTATTTAAGACAAATATTTCGGACACTATTTCATAGACAAGGTTTCACCTACGACTACGTATTTGATTGGAACATGTTGAAATTCGGTGGTGCTCGTGGATCTCACAATGAAGACGGGCGCGATAATAGGGATAGTGGTCGAGGTGATCGACGTGTGCCGAATGCAGTTCCCAATCTGCCTCAGGGCACCACAGCCATGATGGGAGCTGGAGAGCCTGTAAATCGTTCATCTCGCAGGCAACCACAACAACAAAATACTACAGAACGCATGGATATTACTCCTGCTCCGGGTGTTAATAACGATGCGGAAGTAGCAAGTAATGCAATAGTAATTTAAATATATTGTTTTGTTGGTACTTAAATGAAATTTTTATTAGGTTCGCCACGGTTATATGAAAATCATGAACGTCGCGTTTCTCTTCGTCTTCGAGGCACTTCAAATCAACAATCAGTTCCAGCTTCAACCCCCGATTTAAGTAACAGTCGCCAACCAAAGTGAGTATTTTAAATAAATTTTTCTCCAACGTTCATATTATAGAGTACTTAATTAGAATTATACTTTAGATTTTAAACTCAAAAACTACTAAACAAATCATTCTTAATAAATGAGTAGTTTTTTTAAAACGGTATAAGGAGTATAAGTTCATTTTATATCAACGGTAGAAATATCAAAAATTATAATCCTCGATTTAGTGTAAATTAGTTTACTGAATGATTTGATATGTAACATACTTTTGATTGAGATGTTAGAGGGCTTACATCAAATTGAGGGTTACAACCCTTTACCTTTCCACTGTTGATATAATAGACATGGTTAAATTACAGCTCTTTAAGCTCTTTGTTCCATTAAGTATGGTTCTTAATGAAACAATAATTTCCGCTTTCATTGTTTTGTGACAAAAGTTTCTTATTAGTTGTAATATAAAATTTGAATAATATTTATAAATAATAATATTTCAACATGCATATTGTTGATTACTAATACTTATTTTTTTCAAACCTACTTCTTTATGCAGATGTACCTGAGGGACTTTGTTTGATTGAATTTTCAGAATATATCCTCCTTAACGTAACGGCTATATATTTTGATTTTAAACTTACGCAATTTTAAAAAAATTATTTTCTTAACTCTAAACGTCTTTCCATTATAAAAGCTTTCAATAATGAATTAAATTTTCTAACGATCTGAAATTTTCCATTCAACCCACGTACATTCAATGCATTCAGTAAGTAATACAATGTTGAAGGTTAGGCAACCCATTATTCTTCAATGTATAATTATATTACCCCGCAATAAATAAAAAACTGAAAATACGCAATTTTCTTAGAATGAGAATAAATTAAATTAATTTTTATCTCCCCCCCCATTTATTATAAACTTCATATAAATCGCTATTTCCGTTTTCGAAAAAAAAAACGATTACAAATGTGTGTACAAAACTCAGATCGTCAGATTAAATAAACCATGTAAGTCATAAGACATAGACAAATTGTTTTCAAAAAACCACTTTAAATTATGCACAGTAACTTTCGTTTTCTTATCTAAAAAATTAATATTTTTGACTTATGCGGTTTAATACGCCGACCAGTCAAATATTGTTTGTTTTATTATAGAAATTAAAATAAAATTTTTAATTTTTAAAATGCGCAATATTAGATAAAAACAACAATGGTGATAAAATTTTGTTAAATTTTTTTTTAAATTAAATTTTTCAGCATTTTGGAAATCGTTTATAGATAAAATGTAATAACAGATAGCATTTACTATTGTCATTAGCTAATTTTTTTTGTCAAAAATGAACTTATACTACTTTCCAATATAACGACTCGAATATATATTATAGACGGACATTTTTAGAATTTAAACATTTTTAGTTAACAAAGAAATAAATCCAAATTTTAATTTAAGGTCACATCAAATCAAGACTACTTCGAAGAAATAGCCAAAAGAAAAATGATTAAACCTACCATTTCAGAAGACTATAATTAGATAAAGAATTCAACGTTTATTTGAAAGTTTAAATTATTTTTTTTATTTTTTTTTACGGTATATTTATTTAAAATACGTGAACTTTTTTAAAAATTTATGAATTTATCGAGCATCCGGAAGATATTTAATTATTTTTTATATACAAATTTTACAGAAAGTAAAAGTTAAAGGTGTTCACTAGACAAGATTATCTCGATTTCCATTTTTACATTCGTCCTGGTTTTTAACGTAAATGAAATATAAAAAAAAGCTTTATGAAATAATTATAAGGTTGTTACATATGACGTTTTTGTATGTATCTACTTTGTGTTTGTTCTTAGCAAAGCTTTGAACGTCTATTATGAAATGTTCAAAATCAATCAAAATGTACAAGGTGTCGCAACAATACCTGCTCGAGACCAATTATTGATATTTTTCAGATAGATCTAACAATTTAAAATCACAAGTTCATGCGGTACAAAAACAAGTACAAGTCACTTGAGACGCCAATTTTTTACTACATATCTTGTGCCATTGGTTTACAACATTTGTGGCTGTTTTTGTACCACATGAACTTGTGATTTTATATTGTACTATTTTGAAACCGTAATAACAGTACTTGGTCTCAAAAAAGTATTACTGTGACAGATTTGCGCATTGTGACTATTTTCGAATTGACCTCAGACGCTCTCAAAATCTTTGTTACAACCTTAGATTTGCTCCAAACGAAAATAAAACTGGATATTGTACGTTACAAGTTATACACAATATATAATTATGGCAACTATTTTAAAAAATCGCATCACTTCTTTTTAGGGACTATTCATAAATTACGTGAGGCAGGGGGGTAGTCTGAATATTATCAATTTTTTATATCGGCAGGGGGGTAGACAATCTGATTTTACGTATGATTTTGAATTGAAAATTTTACTATTTCACACTAAGTATCGCTCTGATTAAACGATTATTTTATAAGTATGTTAATTTTTTACGAAAATTTTTTATGAAAGGAAAGGGGTCAGTAGTTGTAATCTTATGATTTCTTATAATGGGGTGGGTAAAAAAGCCTCAGAATCGTCTTAAATAATTTATGAATGGCCCCTTACTCTGCCTGACTTGTTCCACACAATGTACGTTTTATTTTCATCTGGAACACATTTATATAGATTAAATCAGCACATAAGCGAATGGATATGTGAAACTTGAAAATTCTTAGTTCTTATATTTCTCCGAATTTTTTAAACGAATCTTTAAAAAAATTGTTTGCAAATAATACCATGTAATAATAAAGCTTAGAAATTATTTTTGCATATAAAATTTCATTTCTTCAAATCTCCTTAATGCCCTAATTTCGACCCAAAAAATGCCCTTTTTTGTCCTGATTTGACTAAAACCAAGTTTGGTGGACACCCAAAGTTGTAAAATTGATAAATAAAAATATCATGATTAATTATAGAGTAAATGTATTGAATTGTTTAACAATAAGTTTACAAGAAATAATCTAATTTTGCACGTTCTATTTGTTTTGGAAGCGCCTCCGTAGTGGCAATGGCGCCACCGAGCGGGGGTCAGGTGGTCCCCGGGCCTCATTCCTCCCGTAGAGGTAGTGCTTCAAAAGATCAACAGCAGACATCAACATCTCAATTACGGCAAAAAAAATAATTTCAATGTAAAAAAAAACTATTAACTAATAGACGTTTTTTCTTTTCTTATGAATAAACTTAAAAATAACCAATACATTTTGTAATAAAAAACAAGTATTTTATTCTGTGTATTTGTGCTCTACAATGTGTGCAAGTTCATGTATATAATTTATTAATATGCAATTTAATGTTATCGAATTTTGTTTCTTGATATATTTGACTGATAGTGGATGATACTTTAATAATAATTTAGTGTAAATGTACGAACATTTTTTTTATTTTATATAAAATTACTACTATTTAAATACAAATTGTAATTTGCATTTTTATATAATTAAAATGCTCTTGTGTATAACATCACAGTCGAATTATTAACTACTCAGCGAATGGACGATTATCACCAGGGGTCTGACTCTCAACATCTTTATCCTATTCTCTTATTTGTCCTGAGGAGAAAGCCAAACTGCCAACATTATAATATATAGTAACAAATAGTACCAACTTAAATTGAATAATTCTGATTGGTTCGTATTTTTAAAAATCACAATGGTAAACTCATGTCCAATAAGCCTATAGGAAAAACCCAGAATGTCAGACCTCTGATTATCACTAATACAGATAAGCAATGAAAATATAAATCTAGTTCTCTACACAGCTTAACATGAAGTTTATTAAGAATGATATCAAATAGAAAAGTTGTCGCAAATCTAAAACATTCAAATGCTTGTTATAGATTGATTGTCTTTATTAAAAAGTACCTTCAATTTTAGTAACCTACTAATATCTAAGGAACATTCATTTAATCGATTAATTCATGGATAACATTTTAAAAAATGGATGTTTAAAATTTAGTCTCAATATGAATAAATTATTCATAATTAATTAGAATTAAGAAAAGTAAATAAATATGTGATACGTTATTTGATTTTTCCTCTCATTAAACAGCTTAATTTTACAAATTGAACAATTATTATATTATTTTCCACTAATATGTCAAATATTTTCTAAAAAAAAAAATAATTCCTGTATATAAGCTTGGTAATGTAAAAAACTGAATATCATTTCTAAATTTAAGGGACTAAATATCAATTCCAATAGTTACTTAGTTTAATTCAAAATTATTGATTCAATGTTCAGCAAATTGCGTTTTTGCAATTTTATATGTTTTAACTATGAACTGTAGTTAAGGGCGTATATCTCTTATGGAAGAATAATTTAAAATCTAAGCAAATGTAGATAATGATTTAATACTTTTACTAATAGCCACTGTGGCGCTGTTAAGCGTGAACGTTCTAAGTACTTCGAGTTATTTTTTGCTATTAGCTTTGATGAACTATTTTAACTCCTACTTAAACTTGAGGTTTCTCTAAGAAAACCATGAACTTCAAAGATAGAAGTGTAAAATGTTGAAGATTACAACTCGAACAAATACGGCACAATTAATATCGCCCCCTACACACATTTTATCTCCCCACCCATTTGATCAACACTGAGATATACCTCCTTTCTATATCTTTCATGGCTTGAACCGTAAATTTACATTTCTTTGATTTTAAGCTGAGAAATGTTTTTATTAAAATATAAATCTGATAAAGATTTTTTTAAACAAAAAAAAAAAATCTAAAAAATATTTATTGTAAACATGTAATTGAAAAATTAATCAGTCTGTAATTTTGATGTGCGGATTTCATCAAATTTCTTTACAACTTTGAAAACATTAAAAACAATTTTCAAAGATGTTGAGGCGTTTTTTGATTATTTCTAATGTTGGTATTAGGGGGCTATTTATAAACTACGCAATGGATTTTTCGTGGAAAAGGAAGAATATTCTCTTATGTCTTAGCAGAGCAGTTTGCATTTTTATTGGTTTAAAAATAACACTTATTGATAAAGGAAAGGATCTAAAATGCATTATGTAGTTTGTGTATAGCTCCTGGTTTTAATTTGCTTCTGTTTATTGTGTTCATTAAACGTCGAATTCAATATTTAATCATCCTTATTATTAATGCAAAGGCAAAAGTAAAAAATATACTCAATGTTTTCATCTCCAATCTCGAATTTAACACAAATAACATCATAAATGAACATGGTTTGATTGAATAAATGATTTAAACTAATGTGATATTTGTAAGTTAAAATTATAAGTGAAAGAAATCTTTAATTAATCGAGTTCAATGTAAGGGTGTAACCTCATGCATCGCTCGCTTTCCAGCGATTTTTGGCCACATGGTATAATTTCGACCAATGTGCTGCCAGGATTTTGAAATTGGTAAAAAGATGGCTGCCCTCTGAGCGATTCCAAACTTCAACAATTTGACACTAGCAGCGCTCAGGCAGCAGTTTAAATTTCAAAATCCTGGCAGCACATTGGCCGAAATCGTACCACGTGACACAAATCGCTGGAAATCGAGCGATCCATGAGATTGCACCTTAATTATTAAAAACGATCGTTTTAATCTCAAATCTAAAGCTGGCTTTACACTATGGATATAGTATAATACGTATTTCGAATTGTAAGTTGTATTCTGCGATAGGACATCTTTTTAACTAGTTAAAATACGATCGTTATGATTATTAATTCTACCAAGTGAAAGGAAAACGTTGGTGAGGATGATAAAAGGTAAAATATTAACTCTGAATATCGCCTGATCGATCAGAAAATTTTTTTTGAGATGTAATTTACAGGTGATCCTTCTATGTTACCGGGAGCATCCTACATATTACAATTCTGTATATTACTTGGTGTACTCAATATATTACATCCATGTTTATTACTAGGAGCATCCCGTTTTTACATCTATGTGTATTATCGAGAGCACTCTGTATAATATACATCTACATTACACTTCCCCTCACAACCCACTTAAGTAGTCTAGTTTGTAATGTGGGGTCTCCATATAACGTTCAATCTACTTATAGAGTCTGATTTGTAAGACCCTTTGGGCCATTTGAGCAGGAATTACAATGGTGATGATTATATAAAAATATTTACCCTACCCTACAGTGTTAGAGACATGTAATACATAGAGATCATTCTCTCGTAATATACAGAGATCCTTTTCAATCCACATATCTATGGCAAAGGTACTCAACTGCCAATGTCAAAAATCGAATGTTTTCAGGGGGGGCATAAAAACATTTTTATACTCCCCTTTTTAAGTTACAGTGATTTAAATATTTTTAAAGATTTATCAATAAATTTTTATTTTATAAAGACAAAATTATATTTATCATACAATTAGTAGAATAATTATATGTAGGAGGTTGAGAAAATACACTTTAATTGACATTGGAGGTTGGGAATTTTCACCTTTGATATGTAATCCGCCCGTTATGTTTTATAAGTCTCTTTGGAACATTTGCAATTCCAACGATAATAATGTAAAAATTACTATTAGTTTCTGAATGTTAAAATTTCTGTATATTAGATCTCAATATTAGAGATTTCCTTCAAATGCATGATAAACGATTTAAGCTACGTTCCACTAAGTGGTAACAACGTTAAAAATCAGTTAGAAAACGTTCTTCCAGCCGTTTATTTATGACAACCACAGTCATTGTGTTTAGTAATCCGTCATCAACGACTTCAATACTTTCGCTTACGTAAACTCTTTTTAAAAGACGAGTCAGAGCAATAAATTCACCGCTCAGTGCACACATCGATTAACTCCACTTTTTCAACTTTTACAAATTTTGATGTCAAAACACTTGGTTGACTCCTAACTTTATATACCCGAAAAATTTTTTTCTAATAAGTAAAGGCCACAGGGGAAAAACTCTGTCAGTCAAAAAAAGCTGATTTTTAGAAAAACTAATTTGAATGTTTTTTCATATCATGGGGCTTAAAAAATGAACAAAAATAAACCCAAAAACAAGTAAGTATTAACGACAGACAAAGATAACGTGATCGCAAAGATGACCGTTTGGAGCGCCTTGTTATTGACTCCCGGGGTTTTTCCATACAAGCCCTTTGACTGACGGGATTTTTCCCCAGTATTTTTAAATGAATATTTCCAATGGCATACGGGGTTTTTACAAAAAGATGATCGACTATTCGAAAAGTAAACTTAATTAACCACTAAATAGCATCATTGTTCCATTTTCTTGAAAAAACTGACTGTCGGGGTTTTTGCCTTGTACCCTTCAAGTAATAACAGCTCTAAATGACAATTTTCTTTTCCATAAGAGACAATATATTTCAGAAGTCTATTTTATCAATTTACTCAACTTTTGCATTACGGAGTTAATTGATGTGTGCACTCAACGGCTCAAATGATGCACAAACACTCTAAAGTTAGTGAAATACACAAAAAACAATGACAATAAGCGTAATCGTTTTAAACACTTAGTAGATCATAGCCTTAAATTAATATCTTAATATGTAATATACATTACTTTATATACTATTGTGTTAAGCCGGCCGAATGTTTATAGTCTTTATAATATTTTACTTTCTCAGTCAATTGCATCAAATGCTTTATCATCAGCGTGTAAGAAAATGTTCAATTTGTAATTGAAGCTGCATAATCTATCGTTTAGAAATTTTTAAAAACTAATTTAAACATCGAAGAAAATAAATTTCTAAAATTAAAAATATAAAATTGATTTCTATGTTTATCTCTAATTTCATTAAAATCGGTTTTACTATGTATAAAGTAATTAAAATCAGCTGTAGCTGATGGCCAATTAATATAACAATTAACTCAAAATATTAAAATGAAAAAAGGTCAACGAGAGTCGGCTGTTTGGATGGAACAATTCTTCGTGTTTCAATGTAACAGAAATAACTTAAAAAAAACTAATTGTAATATTATCAAATACCATCTACTGTTATAAAAAAAAATAATATCATCTTATTCCCCGTGTTCCTGAATTCAAACAATGTGCAATTTTATTTACCATTTATAATTATATTGAGTGTTTTTTTAAACAAGAATATTTTACCTTTAGTTTAAGAGAACGAAGAAGAATAAATTTTTTGTAAAGAGGTAAATATTTGCATTATTTAATGATTAATTTGTAATAAGTTAGAAAATACGAGCGTCAAGAAAAATAAAATATTTTACTTTTTGTGATAGAACTTTATTTTGTATTCTTTTCTAACCATGTACTCATGTTACTTATAGCAAAGTTTTTTTTTTTTAAGTTAACCGGCTAAAAATCCTCCATCAATTGGTAATGCGACTCCATTGATCATTGATGCCTTGTCCGATAAAAGAAAAACAACAGCATTGACAACTTCTTCAACTTCACCGAATCTACAAACAACCAACCATAAACATAAATTGTGTTCCTTTTGAAAATAAAACCGTACATTGTACGATACGGTTATATTTTCATCTGAAACAAATTTATTATAAAACATTAACAAACCTTCCCAAAGGTATTTTCGAAAGCATAGCACTTGCTTTTTCTGGATCTGACCATCCAAGCTTTCCCATTTCAGTCATTATAACGGTGGGATTCACAGAATTAACGCGAATGTTATGTGGTCCTAATTCCAAAGCCATATTTCTTGTGATTCCATCTAATGCCGCTTTGGTTGCACAGTAAACAGTGTGGTTTAGAAGAGCAGCTTGGCTCGCTTGTGAGCTGATATTTACTATAGAATACGGAGCTCCGGGTCTTTTTTTCATATCATTCACAATTATTTGTGATACATTGATCACGGATTTCACATTAACATCAAACAATCTAAAAGCAGTAAAAGGCAAAACTAAATGCAGTGTAAATAATTGTAGAAATAGTTTTTTTTTTGTTTATTTAAAGTCGCATCAAATACTATGGTCATTAGCGACCGTCGAATCCGAAAACCTAGAAAAAACATCTTAGGCTTTCATTGGGATTCGAACCCAGGACCACTGGCGTATAAGGCAATTATCTAGTTCACCACGCCACAAAGTGACCAGAAATTGTTATTTATGTAAATAATGCCCATGGATTGAAATTTACATTCAGCTCCAGGGTGAAGTTTTTAATACAATGTATAATTGCACTGCTAAATATCATTTTGTATAGAAAACAATATTCTAAAATAAATAAATAAAAAAAAAAACAAAAAAAAATTAAATAATGCTAGTACTGTTTCTGGACCCGTGCAGACGTAGTTTATGCCACACTTATTATGCCAATTATATTTCAAATATTTAAAAGAAAATTAAAAAAATGAGAATTTGAAATTACCTATTTTTAAGGAATAAGGTGTTAGAAAAAATTTTTACTTTCTTTTACTACTATATAGATAGTAAAGGAAGTATTGTAATCGGGTCGAATTTTCGAATTCGAGCTTTCACCGGAAATACATGTTTTGAGGTCCCCTGAATCCAAAAAAGTGGTTTTTAGAAACATGTCTGTGTGTGTCTGTGTGTGTGTGCTGTGTGTGTGTGTGTGTGTCTGTGTGTGACAGCCATATCGTATCGAAAGCTTTATCCGAATTTCACCAAACTTGGAATCTAGCCTTCATATTATACCTAGTTGTGCCGCGAAGCTTTTGGTTGAAATCGGTTAACCGAAAGCTCTACTTTACTCTTGGCCTTTTTGAGCTTTTTCAATTTTTTTCGAAAACGGCTCCAACGATTTTCTCTAAACTTTCTATAGTTCTTAGACTCATTAGTGGCTACAACTTTTATTTGAAACTATTTTCTGGGAAAATTCGAATAAGGGCGGTTCTGGGGTGAAGGTTCGGAATTCGTATACCTATACCTATGTACATATAAGCTGTATAGTGTATACATATTACTTTTTTTTACTACTTAATAGTAAAGGCAGTATTGTAATTGGATCGAATTTTCGAATTCGAGCTTTCAACGGAAATACATGTTTTGAGGTCTCCTGAGTCCAAAAAAGTGGTTTTTAGAAACATTTCTGTGTGTGACAGCCATATCTTATCGAAAAATTTATCCGAATTTCACCAAACTTGGAATCTGGCCTCCATATTATATTTAGTTGTGCCGCAAAGCTTTTGGTTGAAATCGGTTAACCGAAAGCTCTACTTTACTCTTGGCGTTTTTGAGCTTTTTCAATTTTTTTCAAAAACGGCTCCAACGATTTTCTTTAAACTTTCTATAGTTTTTAGACTCATTAATGGCTACAACTTTTATTTGAAACTTTTTCCTGAGAAAATTTGAATAAGGGCGGTTCTGGGATGAAGGTTGGGAATTCGTCTATATACATATAGCCCTATAGGTTGTATGCATATAGTACTGTTTATATGTAATGTTACAAAGTGCTTATATTTCTTTAACTAACAGCGAGTATTTTCATAAATGAAAGTAAAAGAAAGTAGTGTGACGCCTCGCACCAGATATTTTTTATTACTTAAGCATAAGAATTCATATTCGATTTAGATTCTAATCGATAAGATTTTATTTTTTTTTTTTTGTAAAAGTTTATGAACATTGCTTTATAAATCTCAAACTATGCAAAAACTAGAAGGGTGTAATTTGTGTAAGTAGTAAGTTCTTCTTTTAAAAAATAAGAGGTAAACATGTAGTGTAGACCAGGGGTCGGCAACCTTTGGTTTTAAAAGGGCCAAATATTTTACTTGGAGCTTAGTACTTGGGCAGTGGGGGAACTAATGGTAAGCATTTCAGCAAATGCTGACTAGAAACACCCCCTGGGATCACCTTGTGGGTCATACACCGGGAACATTAAAAAATCGACGTACGAACTATCAACGAAAATTATCACCATATGTACTGATAATTGTACCCCAAAAATAAATCTCATACTGTACAATCTCCGACATTTTAACTTCGAAATACCGCAATTCAAGGAACTCCTCGCGAATTAGCACCGGCCTGCATAGAGAAATGTACTCGCAAATTCTAATTAGTAAATATCTTGCGGGCGGCACCAAGACGCCCCGCGGACCGCTCATTGCTGACCCATGGTGTAGACAAGGGGTCGGCAACCTTTGGTTGTTAAAGGGCCAAATATTTTACGTGGGGTTTGGTGCGGGCCGCACTTGGGCAATGGCGGATCTAATGGTAAGCATTTTTGCTGACTAGAAACATCTCACCCAACCCCACGGTTGCGCTCCCTGGAATACCCTTGTGGGTCATGCATCGTGAACATTAAAAAATCGACGTACGAACTACCAATGAAAATATTACCACCAAATTCACTGTTAATTCTACTCTAAAAATAATCTCATATTGTACAATCCCCGCCATTTTTGCCTCGGAACCCCGCAATTTAGGGACCTCCACGCAAATTAAGACTGGCGTACATAGAGAAATATGCTCGCAAATTCGAATTGCCGAATATCTTGCGGGCCGCTGGTTGCCGACCCATTGTGTAGACTGTAGACGATGAACGTAAAAATTATCATGATTCAATATTAGTTAGCAAATTAAATCAAATGAATTGACTCCAAAAATAAAATATGCTTAGTGAACAAAAGCTTTGTAGCTTCGTCTCCAATCAATATATTTCTTAAAGAGCCACAGATTAAAACAACGCTACTAAAAAGTTCTTCGCTTGCTACCTACCCTGGTGGACACGATAAATATTGGTAGGCAATCGACATTAAAAACTATTAACTAGACTTCGACCCCCGTTAAAACTTCCGATATAAGAGTGCCGGAACCAGAGGTGAAATAACAATCAGAAGTTCCGACTAATCGGAATTGGATTCAGAGCTCAGTAACATCCCTAGTAGTAAGTACATATATACTATTATTTTCAGTTTTGGAATAATCTCTGGAATAATATAGAAAAATTTGTCTTCAAGGCTTCAGATGGAGACCCCAAACTTAAAAGCATTGATGGTTTTATGCGTTTTTCATTACAGAACTATGGAACAATTAGCCTATTTACGGGGGCAGCAGTTTTGAATACTGACACATGCGCCAATGGGCTAAATTCGAATCCTGCACAGTTTACATTAGAGAAATATAGTTTTAGGAAAATATAAACTGTCACTAACGAGCATTAATATTGATTCAACTATAAATTAACGAATTTAAATAAAATCATATTACTAATCGGTTTGTTTATTTATAACCCAAAATAAAAGTTAAGGAAAGCTATGAAGTAGTTGTGTTAATTGTGTTAATAGTGAAAGAAAAGTGCAGCTCTTACAAATCCAAAGTATCTTCTTGTATATCATCGAAACTTTCTAATTTAGCCACAGCTGCATTGTTAACAAGACCATCAATATTTTTCACATCTTTCAAAGCTTCTCTTGTCGCCTTCCAGTCACGCAAATCAACTTGAATAGTATCAATTGTTGGAAGTTCCTGCTTCAATGTGTCTACGAAAAAAGGTAAATGAGTTATAATAGGCCCCAAAATTCTAAATACAGTATAAATCGTTTATAACGACACCGGATATAATGAACAACCGGTTGTAACGTACAAAACCTTCGGGCCCCGTGATATGTCTTAGCTAAGACGATGCATGCGATACATATCGGTTATAGTGAATATCGCTTATAACGAACGAAATTTGACGGTCCCCTGAAGTTCGTTATAAACGATTTCTACTGTAAAAAAAAATTCTTTACTAAGAATTCCTTAGTCCTACTTTTTCTTACTTTTCACGAAACCATAATTCTACTTAAATCATAATTACTTAATAATAATAGTAAACTTTAAGTTGACTTAAAAAAGGAGTTATATTTCAAAAAAATCTCCAAACTTCTGTGAAAAATGTTTGACATGAAAACGCTTAAAATCATAATTGGCTAACATTATATAATACCGTAGTCCTTGAGTAAGTCCAATTTTTGATTTAAGGGAGAGAAAATCCTGAAGAATGTATTCTCTTTGTACAAAATAATGACTTAAAATCTCTTTATTATATTCTCTATCATCTATGAATACGTTCTACTAAACGATATTAACGTTAAAACAGTTTGGAAACGTTCTTTTTAGCATTTATGACAACAATAGTCATAGTGTTAAGTAAATCGTCATCAATGACGTCATTACTTTCATTAACATTAATGTAAATCCTTTTTAAGAGATGGGCTAGTACTGAACGTAGCTCCAACGTTACCAAGAAAATAGAATGGACAAAAAACAAAACGTGTGTAAGCTCTGTTCAGTATAATGATCATGATTCTTTACATTTTTTTTCTTTTAATACGAAACAAAAGTCATTTCGAATGAACAAAACATGCTCGTTTAGTAAAATTAATATAAAGGTCGCTAATTATATCACTACTTATATCAGTGGTTCCCAAACTTTTTTGGCCCACGACACAGTAAAAGAAACCAAGAATTTTGGCGACACACCTGTTTACACTAATGAATGAATTTCTTACAAATTTAATTCTCTGATTTCAAATAGAATGCAAAAATTCAGTGAAGGAAAAGAAACGAGATAGCCAGTACGCTCTGGTAGATATAAATTTTACTCAAATAAATTTTAACATTTTTTGAAAGTCTCGCGTCACACTTGGGAATCTCTCACGACACACTTGTGTGTCGCGACACATAGTTTGGGAATCAGACTTATATTATATATACATTACTATCCACCCTTGAGCCTTTAACTAAAATCTTTGGCCATAAAACTAAGGCTTCTAATTTTTTTTGGGGAGCTCCTTAAAATTCAATTAAAAAAATGTAGTTTATTTTATTCATTTAAAACGAAATTCGTTTATTACAAAATAATAATGTTAGGGTCTCTTAAAATTCATCTAAATTGTTGTATTGATGCATATATTCGAAATGGGTTGTGTTTAACTTAAGAAATTCTGAGGTAATATACCTAAGTATATTTTATTGTTTGTTTTCAAGCGTATTTCAAAAATTCAACCCTTAAGTTTGCTGATAGTAGATGAAAAAAAGAGTTACATTTTTAGACCTAGACAAAAATGTGATTTCGTGAAAGAAGTAAGAAAAATGAAAATATGTTTTTCAATATTTGGGATTTTTTATACCTAAATTATTTTTTGTTTTGCTGATTGCAATTACGTGTGCTCCATATCGAGCTAAAGCTCGAACTATGTCCCTTCCAATCCCTACAAAAGAAAAAAAGCGAATTAAGAAATATTCCTGGTATAATTATCATATTAATGATCGTATTTAGTTACATTTTTCTTTCTCTTGTTATTGTTATTGCTGCTTATCATCGTGACCTTACAAATTTATGACTTTGAAAAGTGTGATAATGAAATGTAAAATATTTTCGAATTCAAATAAGATTGTTGGGTATTTTCAATAGAACAAGGGTTCTGTTTTAATTATTAAAGAAACTGTTTTTTTCAAATGAACATGTTGGTTATATAATGAAAATTCACTTAAATGGTGTCATCAGTATGTATAATGAGTTAAAATATTGTCATTGTGAAATTATTTCTTAAATTGAAAGTAATTGAAAAATTACATTACCATTGCCAGCACCAGTTACCACAATACGTTTATTATGAAACGATATTTCCATGATATTTTTTATATTTAAATATTTAAAGATTCTAAAGATTATATTCTTATTTTGCTACTTCACGGAGAGAGTAGGAAATGGTCTGAATAAATGCAAGTCTCTCGTCGAGAGTGAACAGAAGACTGCTTATAGATTATTTAAATTTCGTATATTATCAAACTGTGTATCAAATATGCTCAGTGTTTACTTTTCTAGTAAGTTGATAGTTAATTTCATGCAGATAATAAAAAGAAATATTCAATTTTTTCTTTGTTTGATATTTTTTAATTTTATTTTAATCGTATCTATTACTTTCTTATTAAGTAGGTATAATGAATAAATAACTATTCTTTTATAGCACCAGACATGTGCAATATACCTATACATTATGTATACACATAACATCTAAAGGTAATACAAGGGGGGGGGTATCGAAAGCTATGAAAATTAACCCCAATATGATAAAAAAAATGTAACTATATATTTTTATTTATTAACACATTTCTAGTAAATACAGAACACTAACTTAATAACACTACAATAATATATAAATAAAAATAAGGACATTTTTTTAAAAAAAATCTAATAATTATTAAGAATGTTTTTTTTTTGCAAAATTGTACCTTTTTTTAGCATGTCAAATTTTTTTAAAAATGAACTTTTTTTATTGTTGTTGGCATTTCAATACTTATATTTCTTTATTAGTTGGCGCTTAAAGAACGTAATGTAAAAAAAGTGCGCTCATGTCTAAAAAATTTGATATAGGTAGGTACTAAGAAAAGGGTGCAGTATTTCAAAAAACGCCATTCTGGACACAGATTTTTCTTGTGAAGAAAACGTTATCATGTTTACTAATAAATTTTTATAGTGTTAAGTTATTGTTTGTATTTTACTAGAAATGTGTGAAATATGAAAAAAAAAAAATAATTACATTTTTTATCATATTGGGGTAAATTTTCATAGTTTATCGATACACCCTGAGAACATAATATTAGACCTAATATAAATTAAGCATAATGTACCTACTCTTAAAAAAATAGCAAAATATTTTAAAATTAAAAAAATCGCAATAAAGCAGGTCTATGAATAGGTGATAGATCTATAACAGGGGTTGTGAACTTACGACACGCGTGTCAGGCGTGGCACGCAGTGGAATTCTCAATGATACTCTACAGTAGTCAGCGAAATCGCGATATTTACTATTTTTAATTATTTAAAATAAATTATTTTTAATAAAATATTGCAACATCAAGATAAAAGAAAAAAATTTATATCATCATAAGCGCTGTTTTATTGTGAACACGTTGATATATAGGTTTGTCTGCAAAAAAGTTCGGTCCTATTAGGGGTTTGCAAATTTTAAAGATTTAAATTTTAATGCGCGTGAAAATGTGTGACAGGACTCGGAGAGATCCGAGGTAAGTATACTGTGTAATAATAAAGGACCCAACATCGCAGTCGCCTGTGATGTGTAAATTTTTTTCTATTTGTTGCAATATTTTTTTAAAAAAAATTTTTTTGAAAATAATTAAAAATAGTCTGTCCAGGATATTTTTTAGGCAACCCATTTTTAATATATTTTCTATAATTTACTAAATTCATGATAAAATATGTTTCATTCTTTACTCGGTGAAGGTCAATGTAGGTTCAGATCTTCTACTATTAGGTAGGTATATATTATATAATATTTTAATTTTTAATAATATCAAATCATATTATGACTTGACTTGACAAGCTATTTCATTTTCAAGTCGGAATACCAAGCTCGATTTTATACTTAGTAAATGTTCAACTAGGTACTTGACTTGGTGAATTCCTACGAAGTCAACGTTTTTTTTTTGTTTGTTGGTTTTCTTACGATTATTAGAAATAGTTAGCGCTAAAGAATTATGAGCTTTAGGTCCAAAGAATAAAAACTTAAAGCTACAATTTTCTCTACGATCATTAGTCTTCAAATTACAGATTTCAGTTACGCTAATTGTAAGATTTAGAACTATCAAATATCCTTAAAATAGTTCCTTTTATTTTTTATTATATTTAGTATCTTTATTTTTTCCGTCTAGTTATAATTCTTGAAAGATAGTTTTAAATAGTTTTAATTTTGCGCTTTTGGAAAGTATAGAACAGAGACTAATGTGTCTTTTTACATAAAAATTTTGGAAGATTTTAATCTCCGGTGGGTTCGTGGATCGGGATTTGATGACACTTATTATTAAAAGATTTTGGAGTTACATTCAAGGTATTTATCGTTTTCTTAAAAAATGTACGGTTCCTGTAGGATAGAATAAATAGAAGCAGCGTTGATTTTTGTATTTATCTAAGTATCTTAGAGCCTAAAAGACACAACGGAATATTCCTTTTCTTAATAATAAATATTACATTTTTCAGTTAAAATGATTGAAAATAAGTTCCTGATTGCAGAGTGCTATAATTATCGTTCTGTTCAATTAAGATACGCGCTTATTGAAACGGGCGGGTATCAATTATCCATTAAACAAGCCAGAACTCATTACTTGGTTTCCTTATTCATTTCGTATATTATCTTTTAATTATAAGCATTAAACTATTATTATGTAGTCTTACACAATTTTTATAAATTCTAAAAATATAAATAACAAAAAGTTATTTAGCCGAAACTCCATAGCCTCCATCAATTGGTAAATTAATTCCAGATATAAAAGATGCTTTATCGCTAAGTAAAAAAAGAACGGCATTAACAGCATCATCCACTTCACCAAAACGTGCCATTGGTATGCTACCCAACATTGGAGCTTCAACATGAGGATCAGTCCAAGCCATTTTCCCCATTCCCGTCATTATTACAGTAGGATTCACTGAATTAACACGAATTTTATGAGGTCCTAATTCCAAAGCCATACTACGGGATAACGAATCAACAGCACCCCTTGAAGAACATAGCACGGCTTGATCATGAAAGCCAACTTTTGAAGCATGTGTCGTTACATTAACAATCGATCCTCCTTTCTTCGATTCAACCATTTTTCGGGCTATTACTTGACTTACGTTAAATAACGCTTTCACATTTAAAGAAAACACCCTTAAAATATTTTATATTCATTAGTTTATCGTTAAATAATTAACGTAAATTATTACCGGTCAAAAGTTTCTGGCTTGACTCGCAGAAATGGTTCTAACGTTAACATCCCTGCATTGTTGACTAAACCATCGACAGAACTTATTTCTCTTAATGATTTCCTCGTGTTATCCCAATTACCTAAATCAACTTCTGCGGTATCAACACCAGGAGCATGTTTCTTAAGTGCATCTAATAGTATCTTCGATTTATCAACAGCTAAAACTGATGCTTCGCATTGTAATAATTTGGTGATAAGAGCTTTTCCAATTCCTAAAAAAATTACTAACTTGAACACCAATTTGTTAAAAATGAAAAAAAATTAGAAACCTTCTCCAGCTCCCGTTACGAGTATTTTTTTTCCAGCAAAGCTAATATTCATTAAAAGTAAAGCACGAGACAACCACAATTATTTGAAAGCCATTCAATAAATATATACCATAAGATGACAATTGATTCCTTGGCAAACTACAAACTAGATTTTCAATTGAGACGTGTTTCAAAAAAAAAAAAAAAAAAATCAAAAGTGAAATTTATAATCAAAAATTATTTTTACTAAATAAATGAAGAAAAAAGAAAAGCTTGTTAAATTTTTTACGGAACAATTTTTGAATTTTCATAACTTTGGAAATATTTATCGTAACAATAATCTGAAAGAAGAGATTTAACGAAAATTTCACACTTTATAAAAATAGTGCTTAGAACAAAGTTTGAAATTATAAAAAAAATTTAATTAGTGCTATTCTTGAAGTCTGATATCTTCGTTATGAGGACCTTTTTTGTACAGCGTGAAATTTCCTTCGAATCCCTTCTTTCATAATGTTACGATGAACTCTTCCCAAGTTATGAAAATTTAAAAAAAAAATCCTTTACCAAGTATTTAAATGGAAAATTTTTGACGACCAAGTCGCGACATAGCCTTAGCAGCTGGAGCGACAATAAATAAATAAATTTAAAAAAATGGAAAATGAATTGAATGGATTGAGGCAAACCTTAATATTGATATTAAGAGCTCGTTTTGGCGCCAGATTTTTTTTTTTTTTTGTAAAATATACCTACTTACTATCAATTTTTGGTTACCATAAGAATTTTTTTTAACGCTTTAATGTCGAATGTATTCATTTCCCAAAAAGGGGCAACCATTAATTACGTGAGGTATTTTTTTATTATTTGGAATCCTCCCCCCTTGATGAGATGTGGTTTACCCCCCTATCCCACACGTGAGATTTACTTAATAAATTTAGCAGTTTCAAGAAGTTGAAAAAAAGTAGCGTTTGAAAAAGGTAGCTGCTCCTTATTACATGTTATGTAATTTTGTTTTTAAATTTCCAGAAAATATTTTTGAAAAGTTTTACAAAAGATAAATGGAAATTTTTTTTTGATTTTTTTGATGATTTTTTTTGAAGCCTATACACTTTTTCCCTTGATAACAAAAAAGTATGTAAAAGTTAATTTTCCCGCACTACAGTCAACACTCACTCTACAGCTTAGGGTTGTTGGACTCCTGATCCACGAGTATTTCTATTATAATCAACACTTTTTTTTATTTATTTCAAGTCCAGCATTCCACCCATTCTACTTAACAGAAATAATCCCTGGACTAAGTTCTTAAGGGGGTATTCTAGTCTAGAGGCCCGAATTTCGAGCGTTTTTTGGCAATTGTTAAAAAAAAAAGCATTTGATATTTTTATCATACGTTTTTTTATCATTTGTTTATTTATATTCAGAGAGTACACAAAATTAATTTCAAACAAAGAAATTTTTTTTTCATTGAGTTATGCGTCATTGACTTAAAGGGGGGAAAAAAAGCCGTGTCCTCGTGGCAATGTTTTCTACCCTTGTGGTCATTTTAAAAATAAAACAATGATGAATTCTTGATAAGTACGAATGTCGCTATCGCATGAACTTCCAAAACTGAAAAAAAAAATTTTACTCAAAGATAAAGGTTGATTTTTTCACTCATTTTTTAACTTTGTCGAATTTTTAAAAATATTAAAAACTTGAAATTTTTATTTTTTGTTGATTCATGCGATAGAGCGATATTAAAAAAATATTCATGCCAAACTTCAAGTAAATCGGCTGATTAAAATTTGAGATATTGTGGATTTGTGGCTACCGCATCGAAAAAAGTAGTTTCGAAAAAAACGCGTTTAAAGTTTTACGTTAAGTCTCAACCGGTCCAGTTGCCACGACACGGTATAAAACGGCTATAACTTCGGAAGTAATTTGAATTTTGAAAAATCCTTTTAGGGAGATATTTTTGAATATATAAACTACTTATCAGATTATGAAAAAAAATTTCGATTTTTTTAAATTCCTAAACCAGAATACCTTCTTAATGTGATTTGACTCTATTAGGGTGTCATCGATCATGTATAGATGTGATTATCATATCCTGTAATAATCTCATATCCCATATCCTATAGTTATATCTGTATACCTAAAAAGACATATTGCTACTTTTGGGAAATTTTTTGGGAGCTTTGCAATCAAATATAACGTAGATTACACTTTCGTCCTAATCACCACATAAGTTGTGTTTTTGGTCCTCTGAGTATATCCTATTGGTTTGCCAATACTTTTTCAGTACACATTTATCCAGAGCCGTCAATATCCTGAATTTCTTCCTTGCTTAGTACCTCTACAACGTTCCCCCTCGTTCTCTTGCTCATTCAGTTTCAGACCGGGAATTTTTTGTTAGTCCTTTTCTGCTAATGTCTCAACTGATTTTTTGTTGCCCCGTAGACTTAGTAGTAAATATTTCGGGCGTAACAACATATAAAAATGTATAAAGCTGAGAAACCTATTCTTTGAACATGTTAATCTCAAATACTAAAATTTAAAAGTTAAATTTATTCTTAGATTTTGAAAAACAATTTATAGTTTCGTTAATTTCCGCTCATCTCACTTCTAAGTTCATTATTTTCAATATAGGAATTCACTACTTGATGTTCAAGCCAATTGACTTAAATTTTGCTTAAAATCAAGTCAAACTAAAGTCAAATGTTGATATTTAAATATTAATTATGTTTAAGCAATGAATTAGCATGTCATTTCATTTTACATTTAAAATGTTAAGCTCAACTAATTATATAAGATGTCCCGTTACTTGACTTGATGAAATCCTAATCTTTAATTGAAATTTAATCCTACATAATTTTTCGTTTTGTGAGTAAACATATTGCGGTCTTATATCATTTGTAAATTAGTTGAAATTTTAAATAGGAATTAATTCACATTCACCATTCATTACCAGAAATAATCTTAGCTGTAAAAAGGAAATTGCGGGGGACTATAGATAAGTTTTACCTTATTATCGTTAAATATATTATTCAAAAACATTATTCCTTAGTGTTATCGAATATGAAATTTTGCTCATTTTAACATATAGTATAGTTAATGTTGTTTTTGTGTAAGTAATAATAATTGCTTAGTTAATAATATTATGAATTAAGTAACGTTTAAAAAAATATTTTTTCAAATACTTATAATTACCATACAGTGAGTATAGCAGTGATTTTGAATTTTTCGTAAAGTATTTTTTTCCTTTCAATAATCGAAAAAATAATATTTAACAAATACATTTGATATGAGGTAATAAGAATACTTAACAAGCTTGCTAAATGTATATTTTACTATCGTAAATGTATCATCATGTATAGGCAACATTTTATTTAAATGAGTCAAAAATGTAAATTTAATTTTTAATTCATAGATAAGTTTATTCAGAAAATTTTTTAAGCTTAATAAGTATGATTTTAAAACATTTTAACAAGTAATTATTTAGGTACTACTAAACCCCTATTAATGTACTCGTACTCTGTAAATACCATCGAAATCCAAGCACATGAAATATGTATGTTCGATTTTTGAAAAAAATCTATAAACTCTAAAAAGAACTAACTCTAAACTCTAAATTTTGCAAAATTCAACAAATTTAATATGCTATTTTGTTCCATGTTACTACGGAAAATGTACAAGGGATGTCTATCGGGTCTATCGATACCTTTACTTCGAAAATTTCGCTTTTTAACTCATTCATTTACTTATATGTGACCAATTTTGTTGTCTACAAAGTGTGCACCATATTTTGTTACTTTCTTTTACTACTATAGAGTAAAGAAAGTATTGTAATTAGGTCGAATTTTCGAATTCGAGCTTTTACTGGAAATACATGTTTTGAGGTCCTCTGAGTCCAAAAAAGTGGTTTTTAGAAACATGTCGGTGTGTGTGTATGTGACAGCCATATCGTATCGAAAGCTTTATCCGAATTACACTAAACTTGGAATTTTGCCTTTATTTAATATCTAGTTGTGCGGCGAAGCTTTTGGTTAAAATCGGTTAACGGGAAGCTCCACTTTATTCTACGAGTTTTTGAGCTTGATCAATTTTTTTCGAAAACGGCATTTCGGCATTCGAAAACGGCACAACGAAAACGATTTTCTTTAATATTTCTATAGTTCTTAGACTTATTGATGCCTACAGTTTTTATTTGAAATTTTTTCCAGGGAAAATTTGACTAAGGACCTTTCTGGGGTGAAGGTTAGGAATTAGTGTATATAAATTTATATACATATAGGCTGTACCTATACATATTACTTTCTTTTACTATCTACTATATAGTTATGACAGTATTGTAATCGGGTCGAATTTTCGACGGAAATAAGCAATGTTTTATAAACATGTCTGTGTGTATGTGTGTCTGTGTGTGACAGCGATATCGTATCGAAAGCTTTATCCGAATTTCACCACTTGGAATTTAGCCTGCATATTACATCTAGTTGTGCCGCGAAGCTTTTGGTTGAAATTGATTGGCCGGAAGCTACACTATATTCAAAGAATTTTTGAGCATCTTCAATTTTTTTTCGAAAAAGGCCCCAACGATTTTCATAAATGAAAGTAAAAGAAAGTGCTGTGACGCCTCGCAGCAGATTTTTTTTATTTTATGCATTTGCAGTTATTGTATTTTGAATAATTAATGCATATTCATTAATAATATAAAATTATTCTTTGATTTAAGAACATTTTATCCTTCAATTATGTTCCACTAAGTTCTTAGTTCAGTATACATTTTATCGATATCCAGGCACATAAAAATTTCGGTCGTTTTCAAAAATATTCATGAACTACCTATGTAATATATAAATATACTTATGCATTTTGGGAAAAAAGCATCAAATTTCGCTATCTTTAGATACAAATCAACAAGAGATAGGAATCTATCTATGCTTTAAAGATTAACATTTAAAATTCCGTTTTTTTAACTCATCAAGCTGATTGTTGATGCCCGATTTTGAAAGCTACAAAGTCCTTACAAAAAAAAATTACATACTTTATTCCTTTAATATGATTTTGTAACATTTCAACGTGCAAATATGTTCCAATGAATTCCACTATATTTACAAAATTTTTGTGTCGTCTTATTCTTTAAATGACGACTTCTTCAATAACATAACGATGACGTGTAGCAATAGATTGATATAAATATTTGAAATTTGATATGAGATTTTTAAAATTTGTTCCAAATGGAATTTATTAAATTTTTGTAAACATCGACCATTAAACTGATCAAATTACATTCAGTAAAACTTTAGATAACATTTTTATTTTTATTAAAAGCTTCGTTTTAAGAGTTGACACATTATACAAGTTATTGTTCCAAGTGTTGTAGTTATATTTATGTTATAATTAAAAATACCAGGTAATATAAAGCATTTACAATTACTCTATTTGAATCTTTTTTTTTAAAAAGCCAATTACTTATAATCTATTTTATATCAATTTTAAGCGTTTCCATTCTATTTGTTAGTTACCGTTGAAATTATTTAATTTCAAAAATTTAATTTAGAAAAAGAATTGGTAAATTAGGAAGTACTGTAAGAACAGTATGTTAGTAAGTAGATATATTCAAAACATTGTTTGGTAGAAAAATTTTTATTGTTAATTAATATAAGCTTTTGAAGAAACATTATATGGAAGTATTTCCCACGATGAGTTTTGGAACTCCAAACTTTATCCTTTATTTGTGTTAAATGTGTGTTATTGAAGGCCTAAAAATGAGATAAAAAAGGGAAAATAAAAAAATAAAGTCTGATAAGGACCTTTTGAACCCTCTAGGTACATACAATATGGTTTTCAAATTCCTCATAAGGTAATCCTAATTTAAACCTTATCAAGTTATAGAATTAAACTGATAAGATCCTTATCAAGTTTTTACAGTAAATTTAGATATACAAGTTCAAAGATCTTAAAAAACTTATCAATTAAAATTAAAAAGGTATTAATGTAACAAAGAATTGTAACCAATTACAGATTAGGTATTTGATGTTAAATATATTAATAATAGTTTTAAATAGTTAAAATTTCGGTCTTAAAAAAAGTATTTAAATGGACAAAATAAAATATGAAAATGTTAACATATTGATTTATATTGGATATTAAACTACATGTTTCAAAATAAATTGTTTAAACTCTTGTACATATTTTTGATAAAAATAGAAACTGATTCTTAAAATCAGATAAAATTATTTAAAAAAAATTTATGAGCTTAATAAAACCTACATTTCAACTCAATTTCATTTGATTTCCGGACATTTTTGTAAGTAGATATAGCAGGTAAAAGAAATTGTTCTCGTAAATATAATGAGATAATCCTTGAACTAGATTCAAAGGAATTGATAACTATATTTGTCACTGTCTTCCTTTTATACATAATATAACTAAGAAAAACTTTTATTCAAATTACATTTAATCAAAGCTTTTAAAATCTAATGATCCTGTACCTACGCTCATTAAAAGTCGATTTTATTTGATTTCTAATTTTCTTTGTAAGTGTTCTAATGAGCGATATAATATTGAAAAGTTCAAAGTTTAAATAGTACTAACATATATCTATGTATCTGTTCTGTTTGAGACATTTCAATTGAGTTCCAATACTTTTCAGATAGAATAAGTTAGCATCCAATAAAAAAAACAACGAATTTAATTAAATTTAAACTTTTAAAAGGTCAAATCGGAAAGTCAAAATCATTTTGTGTTTAGAGTAGAATTATTAAGTATATCTACATATCCCTACCTTTTTAAGTAAAGTTTCTTCACGTCTAGTAATAGGGAACTTTGTACATTGAATTAAGCTTAATATTTTAACTTTGAAATGAAATTATAAACAAATTGATATCATATGTAAATATCAACATTTTACTTAAGCTTAACTTGATTTTAAGCTTTTAAGTCAAGTAGCTTGCAATCAAAACAAGTAACATAGTAATCAAGTCAAGCAGTTATTCGTCACATTTAAGTAGAATCAAGTATATAAAATATTTATTTATAAACTACTGAAGATGAAAATATTATTCCTGAGAGGACTATGTTTTCTACTAAGGAAAATTAAGAAAACTAAGGAAGGATTTTTCAAAATTTTTTCACCAAGCTAAGGATTGTTGTAACGAAATTCATGTTTATTCTCCTGCAGCTTCTAGAAAGGTAATTTTATCTTCATAGACAGAGATTTATTTTTCATAAACCTACTAAACGAAGTCATGGGTAGTCACGAATATAAATAATACTATGGGCAATATAAATAATTGGATACTAATATTTATAATGTATGAACAATTTAAAAAAATGCTTAACGGGTAATGCTATCTAACATTAAATTATATGGAAAATATTACATTGTCCGGGCATTATGAATAATGCTAGAAGCATTAAGTGGCAATTTGAGAATATTTTTATTCCTATTTCTTGACATACAAAAATAAGAGGATAAATTTTATCAAAGCAAATTGTTTAATAACTAACAAATAAACATCATTTTCTGAGCTAATTTATTTTTTCTTATTAAAATCTTCCTAGTCAATATGTTGGTCACATTAAGAATTAGAATCTTGTGAAGAAATTTTATAACCTTCATACGCGCATTTTTCATGACTTGAATTTTAGGAGGCCAAAAAAAATATTTCTCTTTTGTTCTAATCGAAATCAAAGCTTAGCGCAGATACCAAATCATTAAAATAGTGAACATATTAAAAGAAAACTGTTTCTCTTCGTTCTGTTGACTTGGGTCTACATATATTATTTATAATGCCTAGGCAATTTGATATTTATAATGAATTTATCATTTTGTCATTGCCCTTTGAACATTTTTAAACTACCCAGACATTATAAATAATACCCAATTATTTATGTAGCCAGTGACAGATAGAAAAGAAGATAGTTAGAAAGATAGTTCCTCTTCGTATTGTTTACTTGAGTAGTATTATTTTTATTTTTTGGGCAATGTGCTATTTTCCTAATTATTTATCATTTTGCCATTGGCGTTTAGGAACTTGTTTATTTTTTCGGGAATTATAAATAATGTCCAAGTATTATTATAGTTACCAACCGAGTATCAACCAACCCCACTAACCCCTAAATAATAATTATTCCCTGTATTTTTGCAAGTCAATAACCTTTAAATTTATAAATCATTGAAGACCTAATAAAATTATTTAAGGGTACCCGATATTACCCGCAACATATTATATAAAAACTAACCGAACAAAATAATTAACTTATGGCATTTTTAATGAAAGCATTTATTTCTGTTTTGTTTTCATGGAAATCAGAATCTGGTGCAGATAACAAAATTGAATGTTGAACATTACTATTATGAGGAGATAGTTCTTATTTGTTAAGTTGGCATGGGTCTAGTATTATTTATACTGTCCAGGAAATATGATTTTTTCCATAGAATTTACCATTTGCTTATTTTCTTGGAGCCCTTTTTTAACTACCCGGACATTATAAATAATGACCATTTATTTATAAATTCCGTAACAGATATTAATAGTGTCTACTAATAATTTCGTTCACATAACATTTGTCAAATTAAGTTTAAAATTATTATTATATCGCATTAATAACTGCATTGCTTGAGCACGTTTTAAATTTAATGCTGGAGCATTATTAGGAATTCTCAATTATAAATGAGAACTAAACGTACAAAATAATAAACATAATTGTTGGAAATTTATATCAGATAATTAATTAATGAAGAAGTATTATAAAGAACGTAGATAAGTAATTGAGTTTTCTTTTTTCAATCAATTAAAAAAGCTCTTTATTTAACTTATGATATTAATCCATATATTATTAAATATTATAGAAGAGGTAAGAAGTTCAATTTTTGTTTTGAAATTTTTAATAACTGTCCTATAGCATGCAGTAAAAAGATTTAGTTTTCATAAACAAGGTTTATTTTCTTAAGGTTCAACTGTGGTTACTTATATTGTTAAATGTTACGTGATCGAAGTCATGGGTAGTCACTAGTAATATGTATAAGAACTAAATGTCCAAAATATTAAATTTTGAAACAAAAATTGATTCATTAAATGAAGGAGTATTATTAAGAATATAGCTAAGTAAATTTTTCTTAATTATTTTTAAAAAAATAAAAATAAATGAACTCGTGAAAGACCTTCTATATTTTACTAATAATATTAATAGCAATAAGTATAATACAACCCACCAAGTGGTAATGTGGGACACATGAATGTTGGAAAATGCTTAAAGAGAGCATGCTCATAACTTCGTCAACATCGATTTTCTAGGTAAAGCTGTTCTGGTGGAAAACGCCATTTTGTAAGCTGTCGTGTGGGGTTGTTGCAGCAGTACTCCACGATTGGGACAACTATCGCTTTTCCGCATATATCACGTAGGAAAATATTATAATCTTATCGTGCGTGGACAGAACCCATCAAAAATTTAGTGCATTTGTGACGAATCGTAGTTGAACAATTAACAAAAAAATGAATCATTTGTGAAAATTATATTTTTAATCAAGTACCAGCTTCGACAAGTTTACTTAAAACTATTGTTTTAGTCGGGCAAACAGAAGGTCAGTACCAAGCTTTGCTTCCATTTAAAAGCTTTATATTTTATGAATATTTTTTCAATTTTTTTTTAAATATTTCCATTTGCCTTGTAATAAATAATATTTTAAAAAATTTGGCTTATATTTTATAGTTGAAGCAATTATATAATTTGCCTTGTTCATTAAGAAATTAATGCCCTGTAGTATAAACATAATTCATCTGAAAATAACTATCAAAACGATGATAGTTTCTCAATTTTTTTGAGGAAAATACAATCGTAATGTTTCCATATTATAATAAATCGCGTCGACGTCAGTTTCGAGAAACGATCAATGCATCCCTCTATCTCGCTCGTTTACGTGTAATTTCCATTCGGAAAATGTTTCTTCTTATCTCGATACGTTATTAGAATGAAAATGATTGCTACTCATCGTGAGGATTTCCTCGTATTATCGTATTATTGTATTATCCATTTTCTTAGGTGTTTAAACCTAAGGCTTTTGTCTCTCACATCACTTATCATTAGTTAAATTTTCACCCCCAACGCAATTCGTGTTGTCGATTAAATAAATTGGATCCTTAAACGCTTCACTCACTCAAGTACTTGACCCGCCTATAAATAAGATAACGAAGTTAAATTAATTCAATCGATTTGTTTCTTTAAATTTAATCAGACGCAAAAGTTCATCTCACTTCATTAAATTTGTCAATTTTTTTTGTTTTGTAGAAAGTATTGATTTTATATACTACAAAAAAAGTACGGACTATTATTGCTTATATTTTTGTCATAGAATATATAATATGATTTCCGGTTTCCTTTAATATTTTAAGTTAGGATCAGTGAAACAGAATAATCATTTATTCATCAAATGAATGAGTTCGTATAAATGGAATTAAACGCTCTGGCATTAAATTTTTAATTTTTTACTCTCCACGACCACGTTTTTTAATCGTTAACACAAACCCAAGTCCATTTGGCATTAGGAATATAATATGAACATGTTTTGTGCCAAAAATATTTTCCGCAGAATAAAACATAAAACGTATTTTTTAATTGTAATAGGTGATATCATAGAGCAGTTTATACTCGTAGCATAGATATGATCAATGAATCATTTTTCCACCTAAATAAAATTCTATGAAATCACTATTGCTAATAATTAGTCTAGCTAAAAAGTATTTTCTAATCGTATGGTAGAAGAAAATAAATTACTTGTCTTTGTAAATAAGAAATCAATAATTGTATTAAAGTCTTGTAGCATTAAGCATCCGCTTTTATGATGTATCAGATCACTTAACTTTAATTGAAATTCTAGATAAATTAAGACAGAACTTAATTTCTTATTCCAATTCGTACATATTTCATTGATTTATCTATAACCAAATTTTCTTTTTAAAAGCTTAATTTTAGTCTGAATTTAGATAATAAATCTTGAAGAATATATGTGAGATTCTTTGTTAAATTTATAACATAGATCTAATATCTTTGAATATTATATTATATTATATAACAAGGGCTTGAATATTAAAAAAAAAAATCCTTTTAAATTTAATAGTAGAAAAAGTATACAGAAAACATTTTTCCATAATTTCAGGCTATTCAAAGTAAGGCTTCAAAAGAAAGCTTTTGGAAATTTTAAAATCATGTTTTTTGATTTTTAAAATCCACTCAGCTTTTTGAAAATATCCAATTTTCTTCTAGATAATTACTAGGATTTCACTATTGGACGTGATTTCAATGCTACTTGATTTTATTTTCAAGCTGCCTAATCTAATTTTAACTTGAAATCACGCCAAACTCTAATCAAATATTTAAATGTTAAAGCAAGGCAACTTTTGCTTCTATAAGTTATTTCAAGTATAAGTCAAAAATATCATGCACAAAAAATGTCTAACTACTTGACTTGATGAATCCCTTATAATTATGATCGTCGTGTTTCAAAGAATTTTTTTTAAAATGAGACTTCTTTAAGAATAATTATAAAATTTAGTACAACATAACTATTAAAGAATAAACCGATATGTCATGTTACGTTACGTTACGCGTTACGCCCACTACACTCGCACATAGTCGTATAGCTTTTTCAAGCCTTTAAAAATTATAAGCAACCATAGTATTGTAAAATGTGGCATCAAGTTTTGTGGCATTTAGATTTGTTTCAATAGAATGGTAAAACTGAATATATTGTGTGCATATTTGCACGCACTTTACAATTACAAAGTAAGGAAAACCCTCAATGAGATTAGAGATGGGCGTAGTAATACCTATTGATATAAGAATCACCGGGATGAAGAAAATTCTTGTTAAAATACAATTTCACTTCCCATAAAATTTTCAATCAGTTTTCTACATATGAAAATCAATTTTTATTGAATAAACACGACAATATTTCTCTGTCTTATCTGTTAGTTTTTCTTTACGTTTAAATGTTAAAACATGTAAAAAAGATTTGCTGCGTCGCGTCACAAGACTTTCTTTTACTTGGAACTCGCTGTCGGTTAAAAGAACATAAATAAAAGCCACAATTTGTTAAAAAAATATAAATAGAATAATAACGCCTATTCTTAACTCTAAGACCCTCCTTATTTGAATTTTCCCAGGAAAAAGTTTCAAATAAAAGTTGTAGTCATTAATGAGTTTAAGAACTATAGCAAATTTAAAGAAAATCGTTTAAGCCGTTATCGCAAAAAAAAATTTAAAAACTCAAAAACTCATTGAATAAAGTGAGGCTTCCTCTGAACCGATTTCAATCAAATGCTTCGCGGCACAACTAGATGTAATATAAAGGCAAAATTTCAAGTTTGGTGAAATTCGGATAAAGCTTCCGATACGATATCGCTATCAAACACACACACACATTTTTCTAAAAACAATTTATTTGGATTCCGGGGATCTGAAAACGAGTATTTCCGGTTAAAACACGAAATTAAAAATTCGATCCGATTACAAAATGGTATAAAACCGAAAAAAGTTTCACTTCTAACCCGTATACGATATTACATGTACCATTTTTAACTACTCCAAATTGAACTTTTTTTGGATATAATCAGTGGAAGATTTATATATTTGCCATCGGTAAGATAATCAAATTTTACAGCCCCCACCCCACCTCTACAATTCGGCACGCTGGTTCACAATCATAATCGCATTAATTACAATTTTTTTTTGTCAACAAAAGTGAAATTTAATAATTTTTATTGGGGTCTCAAATTTGTCGCCCTAGGCTCCAGCTTACTCAAAAATCAATGGCTTCAAATTTCAAAACTTGAAAATTCAATTTTTATTTAAATTCCTCATTTCATCAAGATCTTGAATCACCTACTAACAGAAAATAGTAGACCTCTAAATACCTAATCAAGTTATCTTGATCTAACAATAGCCCTTTTTGTTAAAAAATCTCTAAAAATAAAATTTCTACAATCAAATTTTCAATAAAATTTTTACAAAATATTGCCGACATGTATATAATAATTTTTTCATTATATTTTTAGAAAATTTATTTTTTTAACCTTCGAAAACCATGCAACTTCTTAAATTAGCTTCTCTAAGTATCGTTAGATGAAATCTTCATAATTTGAGCCACATAAATTAAAATGTCGTTTCTTTCAATTCTCTGGTGATATTACGTTTCAACGATCAGCTTTATGTACATATATATGTAAAAGCTAGTCGGTAAAGCTGAAGGAATGCGTGGGAGTCTTACCCTTATTTAACTTGATAAACGAACGCAAGACATTTTCTCATATATCCGCGATGAAAATTTCCATTCCGTTCACAGTATATAAAAATACTTCACACAAGATTGTAACGCATTATGCTAATGTTATAAAATATATATTACTTACTGTTAGCATCATGGCTCCGTCAGTTTTATCAATGTTGAGAAAACGAGAGGCCGGAGAAGAGCCTGCGGCGGTCGAAGGGCCCACAGAAGCTCCTCCAGCCGCACAAGCTCCTGCTGAGGGCACAACAATCTCATCGCCTCATATTTTCAACAATCCTGAAATACGTCACCGTCATACGACAATATCAAATAGTAAGTATCAAATACCTTAAGGAAAAGCAACCCTTAAAGCACTTACACAAAATTTAAATGATAGTTATAGATGAATCAAGTACAGTACCAGCACCTACAAAAAGTGAAGCTGAAAAAGTTGGTGATCAAGCGATTGATATCGCCGAAAAGTTAGGAGCAAAAATGGGTATTCCAACATGGGGCGTAGTAGCAATCGTAATAGGTAATATAACAACAAAAAATGTTTTGAACGTACCATTCAAGTGATATTAATATTCTAGGAATTTCCTTGATTTTCCTTTGCATAATTATATTTTGTATAAGACGATGTTTTCGAAAACGTCGAGCTAAAGATGGAAAGAAAGGTATGAAAGGAGTCGATTTAAAATCGGTACAACTTCTTGGATCTGCTTATAAAGAAAAGGTAAACCAGGAACATTAAAGTTAAATAACAACCACATTAATAATTCATCATTAAAAGGTTCAACCTGACATGGATGAATTGACAGAAAATGCTGAAGAGCCCGATGAAGGTGAAAGTAAACAAAGTGAAGTGAAATTAGGAAAACTACAGTACAAGGTATGAGAGGAAAAATCGCAGTGGTGGCTCGTCTTTGGAGACAAAGAAGGCAATGCCTCCCTTAAACAAACACTCAAGTAGTCATTTTTAAATGGCCAATTTAAATAGGTTTTATATTTTGATTCTAACAGAGTGGAATAGAAAAGAAAATGATTTACGGATATCGGGAACTTGAACCATAAAAATAAAAATAGATGTTCAATTTTTAAGGTTTCGCTGATTTATTTTAAGTTTCTTCAGGCAATATTTAAGGCTAATTTTAAGGCTTTAAATAAGCTGAAAATAAATTAGCGGAACCTCGCAACATTTAACAATTTAACTTTTTTTATGGTCTTAGTCCCTGATATCCCTAAACATTATCTACTAAATTCATGGATATTTCAACAAAAAAATGTTTATAAAACTTAAAAGATTAGTTTCCCAAATGTCTCCCTTCAATTTAGTTTATTTTGAGTTATATTATTACTCATCGAAATCTAAGCAACCCTTATTTTCTTATCAAAAAAACACTTTTAGAGACTAAGACACATTCTCAACATTACCCTTTACGACTTCATTATTGCAAATTTTTCGAATTGGGACGTTTTTAGAACTGATCTACATATCAAAAATTATCACAATCATGGTACTAGTTTCATATCGGTCAGATTTATAGGGGAAAAATTATAATTGATCCAAAAAAGTGTCCAAAAATTGATAGTCCATATAAAAATAAAAATTTTGGCGTAAAAATGAGCTCTTAATATCAATTTTAAGGTTTGCCTCAATACATTTTTTTAATTTTCTATTTAAACAACACAGAAAATTTTTCTTTTGAATTCTCATAACTTTGAAACAGTTCACCGTTACAACAATTTTATAGAAGGGATTTAAAGAAAATTTCCCACTATACAAAACAGATCCTTAGAACAAAGTATAATTAAAAAATGTTATTTAGTAATATTTTTGAACTCAAATATCTTTGAAACGGTCGGAAGAATTTTGTTTTAAGAATATTTTTTCGTTGGGCTTAAAATTTCCTTTAAATCGCTTTATTGTGATTGTTTTTACAATTTTTTTCCTTTTTACGGATTCCATAGGATATTCCTTCCCTTTATCACCGCGACCAAGGAGATCTATTGTGATATGACCCTCTGTGTTTACTAGGGGAGCGTCAGCTTTTAAAGAAAGCCAGCACCTACCTAGGGGCTGCCATCACTATCTCGCCAAGTATTATGTCCGTCTTTCCGAGATGCTTCAGTATTCTTTTAAAAACTGCCTCAGATGAGCACAAAATGGATTTGAATGAGTTTTAATGCTTTCCAGCAGAGCCCACATTCGTATGTTGGTGTCGGCTTTACCGATCTTCTGAAGATGGTAATTCAGGGTACAGTGACCCGTATAAAGGCTTGCTAGGAGCCTTACGCCCCTTTTGTCGAGTGACAATATGTCATGAGTTCTCTTCTTGGAGTACTTTATCAGTTTCTTAGCTTGCCTATGCCCCGGAGTATTCCTCCAGTGCAAGGCCTTAGTTTTGGTCTCCCAAGCCAGAAAAGCGTTTTCGATTCTACTTTTCGATATTCTACAAAAAGGTTCAGGTCCTATGAGGTCTGATGAGGCGCCATTTTTGGCCAGTTGATCGGCCTTTTCATTGCCCTCTATACCCTCATGTCCTGGACCTCCATAGGTAGACCTTGTCGCAAGTTGCTAACTCCCTGAGAGTTTGTGAACATTGCCAAACAAGCTTAGACTTCATCGTCTTAGATGACAGTGCTTTTAACGCTGCTTGGCTGCCACTTACAATATTGATGTGTGCTTCATTTAAACCCTTTGAGAGGTTTAGTCTGGCACATTCATCTATAGCAAGCACTTCAGCTTAGAAAATGCTAGTGCACATTTTTTTATTCACTTCAATACAGAAGTAAGGAGCCATCCATAAACCACGTAACGCGTTTTCTGTATTTTTGAACCCCTCCCCCTCTACGTATTGTTATTTAGAGTATTTAAATTTTAGACTATCTTATATCTTTTAACCGTACATTTTTTTTTATTATAAACCAATATATTGCACCTAAGCTTTGCTCATTTAGCAACTTGTCTATCCGATAAAATTTTGTGTTGGGAAACTGCCCAGTGGCTGTTCCCATATAAAATAAAAAACGCACAGCTACATCATGTCAACTGGCTTTATTCTCTTGAGCCGACGAGGAGGGTTAGGCTCATTAAGCATCTTCGGGACCTCAGGATTCGGGTGAAGTCGAAGACGCTGATGGTGTAACCGTACATAACATAAAAACTTACCCCTCTCCCTTGGTAAAGTAAGTTACGTGATTTAGAGATGGCCCCTAGGAGTGAATTTTAAAAATTAATATTTCGGACCTTATAATTGGTTTTTCGAAAAACTAGAAAACCACTTTCTTTGTCAGTCGCAGTTTTCCGAACTACCACGGGGCACGACTACCTATGCGAGCACTTGCACCGTATTGGAATCCTACCGACTCCAATCTGTTCCCTCTGCAATAGGGAACCCATGAATGCCATGCATCTTGGCAATTGTCCTGCACTTGCAGACGTCAGGGAGAACAACGAAAACAACCAAAACCAACTAGTCTCCAACCTCTATTGGACGGCGCGGCACCGAATGACAGAAATGTCAAGCGTGGGCGTTGGATAAGAAGAAGAAACTTTCTTTGATTTTTCTGCTCTTTCATTTGAATTGTTTTCTTTCTAACAAAAATTTCTCATTGAAATGAGACTACTACCATGGAGTATTACCATTTGGCCATTTACCGTCTTTCAGATTTTTCATGTAGATCAATCCTTAAAAGTTGCAATTCGAGAAGGAACTACAAAAATGAAGCTTTAAGAGTTAACTTTGATAATGTATTTCAACCCCTACAAGTGTTTTACCATTTATAAAAAATGGGTCACCTCGATATTTGATGACGAATAACAGATATATAAAACGAAATCGGAGACATTTGGAATATTTTTCTTAGTTGTCATAAAATTTGCTTTTCAAAAAGTTTAAATTACGAGCCACCACTGAAAAATTTTTCTTACAAATTTTTTTTTTTTCAATTAATAAATGCATGATGAATAAGACTTCAATTATGTTTTATCTTAGTTGGAATACGATTTCAATTCGAACAGTCTATCAGTAACTGTTTTACAAGCCGAAGAATTGCCTGCTCTTGATATGGGAGGAACATCCGATCCCTACGTGAAGGTCTACCTCTTGCCGGACAAAAAGAAAAAGTTTGAAACTAAAGTTCATCGAAAGACACTGAATCCGGTCTTTAACGAGACATTCGTATTCAAAGTATTTATTTCTTTACTTTTCACTCTGATCGTGTTAATTTATACGATTTATCCTTTCCCATAGAGCGTTCCATATGCTGATGCGATGAACAAGACGTTGGTGTTTGCAATTTTCGATTTCGATCGTTTCTCTAAACACGATCAAATTGGTGAGGTGAAGGTTCCATTATGTCAGATCGATTTAGCTCAGACCATCGAAGAATGGCGTGAACTACAAAGTGTTGAAGGCGAAGGTGGACAGGTGATATCACATTATTTTTTATCTTTGATGTGTTTGTATTTACTGGAAATTTTTACACTATGCAGTTATAATATATTTTATAAAATGATCAATTATGTCACATTAGATATCACCTTGAAAGTTTGATCCTTGAACATGTGTTTTGAAGAAAAAGCTTGGAAAATACACTGTACAGAATTGGTGAAAAATCTATGTGACATAATAAAAGAATTTTATTTTTAAAATATTATCGCTATCGCCTTTAATTATATACAAAACTGCAAAACAAGGATTACACTTGGCCTATTGATGTACACCCAGTTCGGACCAAAAAGCACAAAATTAATCTAACAACTCAAATAAGTAATCTACAAATCTTAAATTCATGATTCGCGATTGAAAAAAAAAATTTTTTTTTTCAAATTTTCAATTAACATATCACATGCTAATCAACATTTTCAAAATATGCGGGATCATAATGGTTTTTCATCAGTTAATAATTTTCATTTTTTTTTTCGTCATATTTTTTTGATTTTCAATCACATCAATTCAGAGTATTTTGATTTCAATGTACGATTATCATTTTTCTATAATTGAAAAAGGATACTCTAGTGTTTGAATTCTGCATCATGAGTACTTTTCACTTTACGTAGATATACTGGCAGTATTTTTTTTTTATATAATTCATTTTATTGTTATTTAATTATTTATTAAAGTTCATTTGAAGAAAATGCACTTGGAATGTATTTGTAGATTTTTCAGGGATATAAATCAACGAGCAGGACAACATCTAAACGTATCATTGATTTCATTATTTAATTAACGCCTGATGTCTGATATTATCATACTTAATATTCATAAAAACGTTTTTGGAATCGTGAAAATTTCTCCCGATAGTATGATGATATCAGACACAAATGTTATTATTATATTCGATGCTTTATAATTTTAAAATGAAAATTTTGAATTTACGTGATTTGTTTTCTCTTTTTCCCTCATATTTTCTCTGCTCTGCTTATGGTATGGCCTGTTTAAATGGTTGTGCCTTCGACTCATTGCATGCTGCTTCAAAACAAAAATCATTGACGTAAGTATTACTATATTTTGAAGCCATTTTACAAATAATATTTGATAATTTTCGTCAAATTAAAATTAATTATTGGCTAATTATTAACAATTATAACTTTTTTCATGCATTTACCTTACAATTTTCAACCAACCATTAAAAAAAAATAAAACTATCAATTTGAAATTTAAAAATCACATGCATGAAAAAATTTATAATTGACAAAAATTAATTTAAGACACAATCCCAAAAGTATTTAAAAAACATAAATTGGTTCAATTGGGAAAAAAAAAATTAATTCTATGAGTATTTTCGATCAATTTAAAAATTTATACATAAAACGGTCATAAAATTGCTTGAATTTAGTGTGAAGCTTTTCACATTATTTATTTTAAGTTTTAATTTGAAAGCTCTTTTTGCCACTAAATTCAAGTTCATTTTTTCCGTTTTTAAAAAATTTTAATTGGAAATCTTGAAAATGGTATAGGTGGGTGATTCTTTTAAAAAAAAAGAATTGGGATAAGAAAATTTAAAAATAGAAAATACTCGAAAATTTAAGTACGGAATACAGGGAAAATCAACACCAGACAATAACTGGTACGTGCTAATAATTTTTTTGCAATGTTTTTATGGGGAAAATGCAATTTCATTCCATATTTAAATACAATATATTTGAAAACATTTAATTTTAGCAACATTTATGCCATGAAAATGATTCAACTAGTTTTATTAATTAATTATTAATTACTATATTATTATCAACTATTATTTTAGCTTTTAATCAGTTTTTTGAAAATTACAATTTCTATTCTTATTCAAAGAAAAAGTTCTTTTAACAAATTTTTTTTTTTTGATAAACTATTTTAATTTAGCCTTAATTCTCTCCAGAATCTTGCATGTTTCGATTTATAAAAGTACCAAATTTTAAACATTTTATTCTATACTAAAATGGTTACTTTATTAATTTCAACCTATGCTTGCCTCTTTGCCTCTTTTCCTGATCACTTTGATTTGATTTCTTCTTTATACTCAATATATTCTTTCTATATATACAAATCCTTGTTTGTGTTCTATGGTTCGATGTTGCCTTTTTATAAAACGATAAGTCTAGAAGCGTTAGTAGTGCATGTGTCGCAAATGTTCACAATACTTTATTGTTTCTGCACGGCCCGCCAATTGTTAATTGTTAATCGACTAATCAAATGTTTGATTAATTTATTTACTTACATAATGATCAATTCAATTCCAAAATGGTTTTATTTGTCATTCATTTGTGATTAAAATACATTTAGTTGTTAACTTTACCAACAGATGAACTCTTCTAATATACAGCTTTGTTTGATTATTTCAAATTTGAACAATTCAGTCTAGACAGAACGGCCTTTTGAAATCTATTAAAAGTTAAACTTTAATCGTGTTATACACTGTTAGTTAAATACAGTTTTTAGATTTTCCAAATATTTGTCAAAGTCTTTGTGTAGAAGAAGTAGACAATTATTTGCTTATTTAAAGAGATCGTAGACAATATATAAATTTAACATATTAATAGCAGAACAATTTAACAAAAAAAAAAAAAATATGAATTAATTTAATAGACTATGCTATTAGTAAACTTTGATCATTCTTATTTTCTATATTAACTTTGACCTCTTAAATTTTTACAGTTGACATTTAGAAAAAAAAAAGAAATAGTTAATTTAGTATTCAAACTAACAATTTTCGAAAATTGAATTTTGGTGAATATTTCGGTTTCGGTGCTTTATTTATAATTAATAGATTACAACATTTCCTATAATTTGAGTTTTTAGCACATTTAATTTTGCTTGTAACTTAATATACTCTTAAAAGCACAGAAAACAAGATATTTAAAAAAAATTTAATTTTTAAATGTTTTGAGCTTGAAAAGTACAAGCTAAAGATTTTTCATTTCACTAGTAAAAGATAATAAGCTGGAAACATTTTTAAAGTTGGTTCAAAAGTTTCATCGATTTTGATGTAGGTACACGATATAATCTCAAAGCTCCCAAAAGTTAACTTTTGTGAATATCTCGTTCCTTGTGCTCTTAAGAACATAGTCTCTGTAGTCCGGCACATATGGGATAAAAACATGTCGGATTACTGGCTTTTCAGTGAAAAATGAATTTTTATATTAATTTCGGATTTGTCAAAAAAGTATTGTCCCTGAAATCAAAGAAAACGAAAAGTTTACAAATTTTATATTTTTAAGAGCTTTGAGCTTGAATATTGTACTTTTATTTTATTGAATAAAGTACTCTTAAAAATTAAGCTTTAGTGAATGTTTCGTTTCCTGTGCTTTTAAAAATTAATTTAATTTGTTACAAAACTTGTAGTTAAAATTTTTGTACTCAGTAACTCAAAACGCTTTGAAAGCATAAGAAACGAGAATGAAAAAATCTCGATTTTTGAAAGCTTTAAGCTTGTACATCGTGACACGTCGTGTACTTACATCAAAATCGATGCAACTTTAAACCACCTTAAAAAATTTTAAACCAGAAACTTTATAGAATTTTGCAGATTATCCTAGATTTACATTCCTAGATAGACGCACAGGAAATCCTGTGGGTACGTGTATCAAAATATTCAAACTGAAACTCTCAAAAATTAAGCTTTGTTAACACCTCATTTCTTGTGTTTTACTGTTTTGGTATTAGAAAAATTACATTTATTGGAATTTTTTGAAAATCATTATAATTTAAATATTTAGAAAAGTTCAAGTTTTGAAAGCTTTGAACTTAAATATAGTAACACGTAGTTATCAAAATTAACAAGACTTTTGTATCAACTAAAAAAATCTTCAAGCAGAAAGATTTAAGAAGTTTTCAGCTATTTTCTTTTATTGAGAGATTGAACCATTATTTAAATAAGTCAAAAGCATTCAAGATATAAAAAAAAATTAAAAATTTTCATATTTCATCATGTAACTCATAGACAGTCTCTGAGATACAAAATCTTGATGTACTAACAAAGCTTAAAAAATCCCTCAGTGGCGTGATGAATCCCAAAATTTGTCTTAGGATTTTGGTAGGTGATGCAACATTTAAAAAAATGAAAGAAAATAAGATTTATCAAGTTTCCAAAAGTATAGCCACAAAATCAGTTATAAAATTAAATTTTTTTGGTCTTCAACTTTTCAAATCTAAAAATGATCCCTTAAGTCTTAATTGGAATTGAATGACTTTTTTTTTAATTTGAACTAACTTATATATCATACGTTTTATAAATCTAAATTAAAATCGTGTGATAAAATCAAAGAATCGATGTGAAAATACTTCATAAAACTCAAAGGACAAAAGAATTGAGTGCCTATTGAAATGGTTTATTTTATCCTTATTGTTCTGCATGTACGTGCTATATATTCCAATGATTGATTTTTTTCAAATAAAAAACTTTTTTCTTACAATCAAATCCCGTTTTCTTGAACAAAATTCTTTTGTGATTGGAATTATAATCTAAATTATCAACTGCACAAATAATTGTTGTCTCACGTTTCTCAAGAAATCGTTGTATTTACAAGTGATTGTGTGGTTTCTTTCGATATATTATAATTTCTCTATATTTGTAACTCATTCACCTCGAAATCTGAAAGCCAGCTCAAAATTTAACCCCTTTTATTGGCAGCAATAATGATTTTATGTTTTATATTGATATTTAGTGTGTAAGTAGTAATGTAGTAGTCGCTTTTTAAACGAATGTTTACGAGGCCGCTGGAGATTATTGATAAAATTTTTGATTCGAAATAAAACGTAATTTTCACACAATATATTTAAGACACCAAAGACAGATTTCATTATATAATATATTTAAAACATTAAACGCTATAATGTCTGCAAAAGTACAAACAAAAAAAATTAACATTTTATTTATAATATATTCCTATTTAGATTTAAAATGGGGCAAACGAAATTTCTTGCATTTGAATGCCATTGTTTCAAGTATTGAACATTTATTATTTATATTTACTTACACAGTATTTGATACACACTGCAAAATGCAACACTTCGCTACTTTTTTTTTTATTAACGTTTTGATACAATTGCATTTTACTTGTATTACTTTCGTATTCTATTTCATTTGGAATCAGTTGTTAATAAGGACGTGGATAGATGAAATTAAAGATTTATCAAGTTAAGTAAATGGTTATTTCGACATGAAATAACTTGCAAGTTCAGTGCTTAACTTGTCTTGATATTCAAATATTGGCTTGAGTTTGGCTTAATTTTATGTTAAATTGTAGTCAAGAAGTTTGAAAATCAAGACCGACAATGAATCTTTAGTTGACATCTAGAAAATAGTTCTGAAAAAGTACGTGTAGCGCTGTTGGTCGCAAGTACAGATCAGACGATAGTTATGTTTGCAGTTTGCACTAATTTAAGTGCTCTTTCTTAACACTTTCTTCTTCATGGAACAAACCAATACCATCTTCTAACAGTATCAATATTAAAATATTAATAATAAAATTATCTATTGAAAAAGGAGTCCAAATGAAATAGAACCAAACTGATTTTAGTAGTTATTTTGATAATTTCGTGATTATTTTTATTTTTTTTTACATTCTGAGTTCTGTACGATTGAGCTATAATTTTCGGATTGCGCACAATTATGTATTAATCTCATTCACCGTTCAAACAATTCAATTTTAAAAATCAAGTTGTATAGAGTTTGTTGTTTAATTAACATTGAGACACAGAAAAGTATCTGCAATTGTCACAAGTGAGTTGTAACATATTAAATATTTTCAATTTTATCAATTTTATTTTCATAGATCATTTTGGTTTTTCATTTCTTCACAAATGTTTTTTATAATGCACTATTAATATCTGATTTGAATCAGTGTGCGCGTTTTTCTTTTTTCAATTATAATCGCGTTTTTTTCTAGTAGATCTTTGTGTTGATTTAATTTTTAGTAATTTTTCTACTTTTACTATTATATATAATTGCAGCTAACACATTGATAATGTCTCGCAAAATTATTAACTTGATTGTTTCGTTCTTCGTCTGAACTTTACTTTGATTTATAATATTTAAATGTTTGCACTTTTGTTGTTAGTTAGGAAAAAGGTGGCGCAAACTGAATGCAGACTAGCGTGAGTTATTCACTGTATAATTAATGTTATTATATAATACATCGTTTGATTTTTTTTTTCTTTTCTTTTTCATATACGTAATATACATTTACAATATCATACAATATAAACTTTGTTCAAAACTAATTAGCGCATTGAAGTCAAGTGAAACTTTTCAACAGTTCTTACTACTGCATACTATAAGTGAAATTTTTGTTTGAATGAATATTTATTATCTCCGTGATATATTATGCTTTTTGTTCAGTCATTGGTTAATTAAAATAAAACTCATTAAATTAAATCAATTAATTTTTTTTAAAAAAATCAGTGGACTCTCTTAAAATTGTTCTAGTTGATTTTTTTTTCCATTGTACAGGTCTCAGGATTTTCCTTTCCTTTATAACCGCGACCAATGAGGTCTATTGTGATGTGACCCTTTGTATTAACCATTAGGCTTTTCAAGAAAGCCAGCACCTACCTAGGGGCTATCATTGCAATCTCGCCAGGCATTATGTCCATTTTTCCGAGATGCTACAGTCTTCTTTCGACAGGTACCTAAGTATATACTCCGTCATTTCTGCCGCTTTCCAGCAGAGACGACATAATATGTTGGTATCGGCCTTACCAATCTTGTGAAGATGGTACAATGACCCATATAAGGACTTGTTTCTTACGTCTCTTTTGCCGAGTGACAATATGTCGTGAGTTCTCTTCTTGGAGTACATTATGAATTTATTAGCTTGTCTCTCCTCTGGAGTATTTTTCCGAGGTCTTGGTTTTGGCCTCCCAAGCTAGAAAAGCGTTTTCGAAAAGCTTTTTGTGATTACACAAAAAGGTTTAGGTCCCATAAGGTCTGATGAGGCGTTATTTTTAGCCAGTTGATCGACCTCTTCATTACCCTCTATGCCCTCATATCCTAGAGCCTACCATAGGTACACACTATTGTCAATCGAAAGCTCCCTGAAAGCTTTTTACTGAACAAACAAGCTTAAGACATAACCATCTTTGATGACAGTGTCTCTAGCGATGCTTGACTGTCACTTACAATGTTGATTGTTGATGTGTGCCCCATTTAATCCCCTAACAGCTTTAGTTAAAAAAAACTTTGGTTTCAAAGTTATTTAATAAAATTTCTTTTTGTTAGTGCGTAAAGTTCTTGCTGGTTAACTTTTAGTTGTAAGTTTTTCGATGTCATCTTTATCTAAGCATAACAGCTATTTCGTTCCTTTGATCGTTACTGAATTTTCCTTCTCTTTATTGGTGACTTTCCAATAAACAGAACAAGTAATGAGCTTTTAACGGTTATTTGACTTTCACTGAATCACATAAAATGCGTTTGAGCTTATTTAAAAAAAGCTCTTGTGGTAAAATTTTGACTCTGTCTCTTTCGATGTCATCTTTACCAAAACTGCAGTTTTCATGTACCTTCTTTTAGATCTGACTGACATATACTTAACTTTCTTTATTAATGGCTCTCCAATCAGCAGAGCAAGCTTTTGATGGTCATATACAAAGAAACGCCAATCTTAAAATAAGAGCATAAGACAAAAACAAGGCCCATTTGACCGTTCATTTGGTTGCATGAAATAATAACGTGATTACTAATTATTCATTGTGTTTGGTGCTTATTAAATAAAGCTCTTGTCGATCAATTTTTGATTTTGACTTTTTCCATGTCACTTGTTTCTAAAGTAAAGCTTTTTGTCCTTTTTTTAGCCCGTGATTCAGTTTTGCTTTTACTGATGACTTCTCAATGAACAAAGCAAATGACAAGCTTTTGATGTTCATTTTTAAAGTAACAAAAATTAGAAAATAAGAGCACATGACGAACAAAATACGTTTGACCATTCACTTGATCGCATAAAATAATAAATGTGATTATTAATTTATTGGGTTAGTACTTTAAAGTTTTTGTCGTCAAATTGTAATTCTGACTTTTTCGATACTATCTTTATCGAAATTAGAGTTTTCATATTCCTTTTCTTAAACCGTGATTGAGTTTTAACTTCTTATTGATGAGCTTTTGATGATCACTTAAAGGTCTTTAAAGTTTTTGAAAAAAAATGAAAACCTGAAAATACTAGTAAAAAACTAGAAGATTTTTTGAACATTCATTTGATCGTATAAAATAACAAATTTGATTATTCTATCATGTCCAAAGTGAAGGTCCAACTTCAACGTCCAAGTTTCGTAGGAATTTGTTAATTGACCAAAGTTTGTTTTATGCGACAGATCTAAATCCCACTGAAAGCACTAGACCTTAATCTCAGGTTTTCGAATTTGGCGATTGCAAATAAAAATTAGAAAGCCTAAAAGTAAATTGTTATTTTCAAATTTTACCTATGGTAAACAGGAAGGTAGCTCCCAATGATAGAGGGCCCCCGAACTAAAGAGGCCCTAAGGTGTATAGGCAAAAATTATTAAAATATTATTCGCAATTTAATTCAAACATAAGCAGTTACCCAAATAAAATTCTCTACAAAATTTTGATACAGTGCCTGTCTAAGGCTACACACTTTTGATGGTTATATAACTTTTCTTACGTTCGAATCAGTTTTACTATTTTTGATAATAAAATAAAAATGGTATCTAATAAAACGTACATCTACTAAGACTAACTAATGCGCTAATTAGGATTGCTTTCACATTTCATAAAAAATATATAATATAAAAACTTTTTTTTTACTATATCAAACAAAGTTTGCTTAATTAGTCTTCGAAAATCAATCAGCGGCCATTTCCTTAAAAAAAATTTTAAAAAATAATAAAATTAGTTAATTTTGTTCCTTTTAGATAATTAATAAAATGCTAATAGTATTTGTGTACAAAAATAATATAATAATTTTTTTTTCATATTAGTGACACGAAGGTTTGAGCTGGGTGTTTTTAGCTTTTACTATCATATAATATATTTTATTGTATAAAAATGATTAATATATTTTCTTTTGATTTTTTTTTATTCAATTTATTTACAAACTAAATTTTAAAATCATTTTTTAGTCTTCAACGAAATAAGTACTGATTTATTATTTTTGGATTTTACGTAATTATTTTTATATATATGAACATTTTATTCATTTTGTCTATAAATATCTTTATCACATTTTTTGTACCAATTGGATGTTTATTGTTCTTATTTTTTTGTTAATATTTTTATTTTTTTCGTTTTAATGTTTGTTGTCATTCCTTGCAGCACTCATTTAGTATTTTTGTGTGTTACTTATGACCAATGTAAAACTAGGCCCTTGTGTTTTGTCTTTTCCATTCGGTTAATTTTGTACGATTTTCCTTTTACAAATACTCTATCTATAAGTAGTCACATTCTAAAATCAATAAACCAAAAAATAAAATATTTAACTTTTAATTCCAAGACTTTCTAGTTTTGGATGACTACAAATATGTTTTAGATATTCACTACTTGATTTGAGTTCTAAGTAAGGGAGCATCCATAAGTAACGTGAGTTAAAAATGGAGGGAGGGGTCGAGTAAAATCCCATCAAATCCAATCTTAAGAGGGGAGGGTCATTGAAAATCTCGCGTCAACTTTTAAATTCAAAGAATATGTGTTATAAATTGAAAATTTATTTTTCATTTTTTTTAAAGTTTATTGAGTAAATTTAACGTGAGAGTTGGGCGGGGGGGGGATCTATATCATCTCACCAAAAAAGAAGGACGGTTCAAATTATAAAATAATATCTCTCGAAATTAATTGATGCCCCTAAGCTTAGCCTAATTTTCATGCTTCTTGACTCAAAATTGGCTTAAAACCAAGTCAAACTCAAGTCAAGCCCAAGCATTAGTAAGTTTCCAAATTATTTTATATAAAAATTATAATATTAAAGTCAATTCATTCCATTAATACATATCTAAGATAGTTTTTACACTTCAAATAGAAGATTTTACAAATCAAATTGGGCACTTTTCAAATCAAATTGGACACTTAAGTACATATTCATAAAATATTTACAAACTGATTTTTATCCTATTGAACTAACTATCCACAACCAAATCTTTAGGGTACCTTTCTTTTTAATCTCCTCCTCTCAGATGTATACCTTAATTGTAAGGAGAATTGCGTTAGCACAATTAATCAATTTCATTTGCGTTAGAACAGCTTGATTTATTAAAATTGAAGTTTGTTGTATCCATCAACAATTCATTTGATTTCAATCAAATTGACTTTCATCAGTTATCTACAATTCCTATGTACGAGTATAACAAACATTTAATGACTTAAGTGTCACATTTGATTTCTAAAATATCCAACTTGATCTATAAAGTGTTCAATTTGATTTGTACAATGTCCTATTTGATTTGCAAAATGTCAAAGTTGAAGTGTAAAACCGTATATATTTGAGAATATACCTTACAAATTGAAATCGATGTCAAAAACCAATGGTCTTAAGGGTTCTTCACGTCTAATAACTGAACATTCTGAGGATGAACCAAGCTTTGAACCAAACATTTTGACTTTAAAATGAAATCAATTTTAAAAATTCAACTCTTGACTAGACTCAATCTTTAAATATCGACATTTAACTTGAGTTTGACTTGACTTGAAGCCAAATTTAAATCAAGCAACTTGAAAATCAAGTCAAGTAGTTTAAAAATCAAGCCATGTGAATCCCAAAATGACTATAAAAAGCTCTGAAAAAAAAAGGAAAATCATACAAATTAATTGTGATGAATAAATATTTGCTTTATAGGTGACCATAAGAAATTGTCATGAATATTATATATATTTAATTTTTATGTGTACCATCCTCTTAATTGGATCCACCCTACGCTCTTATTCTACAATTTATATATTTATAAATATATATTTTATAGGTGTTCTTCTCAGCTGTATCCTCATGGTCTTGCCCCCCTACACACACCCTTTTCAAATATTTTAGCTTCTTTTATATTAAACAAATTTCTTTATTACTTTATTTTTAAATAAAATTAAAAAGTCTCGATAAATCGAGATACTTTAGTTTCCTGTATGAGTATATTTTATTATTATAGTTTCTTTTTTAACTTGATTGTTACTTGGACATTATAAAGTTATACTTCCTCATTAGAGTTTTGTTTCACCGAATTGCAGGATAACAAGTTGGGAGATATTTGCTTTTCTTTACGATATGTGCCTACCGCTGGAAAATTAACGGTTGTCATTTTGGAAGCAAAGAACTTGAAGAAAATGGACGTCGGTGGTTTATCTGGTAAAGACTATATTCAATCAAACACAAACATAAAATCTAAGATATGGTCTATAAAACAATGTAAAACAAAATAATTTCTTTAAGATCCTTACGTAAAAATCGCGTTGATGCAAAATGGAAAGCGGCTAAAGAAGAAGAAAACAAGTATTAAAAAGTGCACACTTAATCCTTACTACAACGAATCATTTACATTTGAAGTTCCGTTTGAACAAATTCAGGTATCCTTCAATGAAAGCATTAAGTTTTTATTTTTAAAAAAAAAAAAATTTCGATTTTCAGAAAGTGAATTTGATGGTAACTGTCGTGGACTACGATCGCATAGGAACATCCGAGCCTATTGGAAAAGTAATTTTGGGATATAATGCCAGTGGAACAGAACTACGTCATTGGTCTGATATGTTGGCCTCTCCACGCCGCCCTATTGCCCAATGGCACACGCTCAAAGATCCTGAAGATGATAAGAAGGATTAAATTTCCTCCTAAAGTAAGTCTAAAGTTCTATTTTAAAGATAATAGGACCTTGAAATTGAGCTTTTATCAGAATATGATTCTAAAAAAGATCACAGTAATAATAGTAGAAATCTAAGCTCAATAAATACTATCGGAATAGCTTATTAAAAGACCTCCCACAATATACCGGATATTCCACTATTGACACTCTACCTGTTGGCATTCTATTGCCATCAACTGTTATCTATTGATAATCGATTTATTTTAACCAATCAAAACGTATTACTTATCAAAATAGACTGTTAATTTATCTATTAGAATATGACATTCTTAAAAAGGGTGTCATCTAGAAAAAAAAAACAGAAACTAATTTATTATAGCTTTAAAAGAAACTTCATGTAAAGTAATTTCTTCAATTTTGAAACTTTTAGAAGTTCAGAAAGGTGAATATATATCGAGGGCTCTATGCCAAAAGAGCGTATCGACTGTTTTACTAATTTTGAGATACTTCGCTGGTATATTGATTTTCTACCATTTATTAGGACCATATTTACTAAATTACTATATTTTTATTCAGTGCTGACCCTAGCCTTTGATTAGGATACAGCAGTGGTTCTTAAGCTTGTTGGAGGTACTGACCCCCACTAGTTTCAAATGCATATTCATCATATCAACCCTTCTTAATTATAAAAATAATTTTTTTTCAAATTCAAAGTAAAAGTATGGGACCTATATCTCCGTATATCTTATATTAGTTGGGTGTGTGTCTTGACCTCTGCTGAACCCCTGGGGTTCGATCGAACCCACTTTAAGAACCACTGGGATAGAGTGAGATTGTCTTTCAGCCCCCTTTTAGGAAGCTCTGGTTTCAGATGTGCACAAAAGAGCTGTCACCCATGCAAATTAACAAAACATGCATCTTGTAGACTAGGTTCGAGGCTAATATAACTGCTTCATAAAATTAGATTTAACTTCTAATAAAATCAGACTTAATATTTGAAATCGATGAAAATCCACAAATTTTTCATCGTCTCCCAGATTTCACAGATTTTCAAAAAACTGACCTAGCGACACTGTCCCGTGTCTTCCAGAAGATACCAACAAAATGTTGCTTTTTGCTGAAAGCTGTTTTTCGCATTTGACTTTTCGGCGCCCCTTGCTACCTGGCGCCTAGAGCAACTGCTCCTTTCGCTCTACCCCTGAGCCGGTGCTGTTTTTACTAAGGTTGTGACTTTAGCACAATTAGCTTTTCTAAAATAACATTATTTAAAAATTTGCACGACTTTTGTCGTTGAAGAAATGACAAAAATCGAAGAAAGTTGCATTTTGGTGGATACGCTTTAATGGCACGATACCCTCGCTATACATCGTTCATAGTAATTTTGATGCTTTAGTTTATTTTGAAAATTCAGATCCTCATAAATAGTATTCAATAAGGATTGAATTTCGACGTTATTTTAATACTAAGTACTTGCTTTTTTAAGTACGATAAAAGTTACTTGTATTGCCATTCTTATTTCTCCATTCTTAATGAGCTTTTGGTATTCCTGCTTTCTTACGATGGAAAACTTTTCAAATTTCATTTATATTGACAATTTTTGCCGAATGTTTCCACAATGATTTCCTACATGATTGACCTTTTACCTAAGCCCGGAAAGTATCCGAAATGTCCTCTCCGATTTCGTTTAGTTTGATACGTTATTGTTGTTCATCGAAATATAATAACTCTTTTTATCATTGGAAATACTTTTAGGAGTTAAAACATCCCTCAGCTCTCATATTTGCATTTATACAAATCTAAATTTGATGATTAATTTACATCAAAAACGAGTAGACATAATAACAAAACGAAATAAAATGTAAAGGTCATTCAGAAAGTCATAATTGGCACAATAAATTGAGCTTAATATTTGCATTTTGAAATGAAATAATTTGCGAAAACAATGCTAGACTTGACTTGGTATTTAAGTATTAATGTTTGATTTTCATTTAACTTAATTTTGACTATGAGCCAAATTTAAGTCAACCAATTTGAAAATAAAGTCAAATAGCTTAGAAATCAAGTAAAGTAGTGAATTGCTATCGTCATCATGTAGATATGCATGTCAAGATATTTATTCTCAAAGCTCTCGATAGCAAACTTGAACAAATATCTCGTTTCTTGTACTTTTAATGACATTTTAAGGTATTTAAAAATTTAAAGAACAGAAAATTTCCTACAAGTTTGATTTTAAACAAAAGTTTATATAGTTTACCATTTTTAAGATACAGCCTTAAATGTGGAAGGAGTCAAGTGCTATGTGTGCAATACGTATTGGGAATATTATTAAACTCTGCCATTGTACCATAAAGAAACCTTGAAACCTTAAGACCCTGCAAGCTTAGTCCTATAGCTTGCAGGAAATTTACTGTTCAATAATTTTGTCAGTAACAGAAAATAGCAAAGCACAGGAAAGAGATATTTACAGAAGTTTGTTGTTGAGAGCTTTGAGCATAAACATCTTGGCATGTGCTCACGATGAGCTCCTTAGTTTAGCCTCTTTTAAACGGATCGAAGTTAGACCACCACTATTTTTCATAATTTCTGATGCAGACTTATCTTAAAATAGTCTTATTGCATAATAAATAAAATATAAAAATATCAGGCAATGACAGAAATAAAATTCTTGTACTCTTTATCAAGCCCGATCCAGACAGTAGATTGGATAAAAAAATCATTGTCCTGATGGCCATTAAAAATAAATAAATAAATTTTTTACGAACCCTAAGCAATATTTATTTGTAATTTTGACATCCTTCTGAGTAATATTTTTATTTATTATTAAATTTTTTTATGTGAATTACTGGTAGAACTTATGGCTATATAGGTATAACCCATTAGTTCGCTGCCTCCGAGTGCCAACATTTGGCGATTCTCGACTTAATTTTCAAGCTACTTAGCCTAAATTTGACTTGAAATCAAATCGAATATCAATATTTATTTTTCAAGTCGGTTATTTCATTTACAAGCCAAAATTTCAAGTACAATTCATTTTTTAAAAATGGTCAACTATTTGACTTGATAAATCCTTACTCGTATCTCAAAATCGAAAGAAAAAAGCTTAAGTACCCATATTAGTGCCTCGTTAGTGAAACTGCAATAAAATTTCAGTACCTATTAATAAACATTATGTACCCGCAATACCCGTAATTCTCTTAGTAACTAATGCATTTTTGATATTTCAGGTGACAATGCTAATTTAAAAAAATAGGTATTATTAAAATATTCACAAATTACTTGATAAAATCCAGAAATATAAATCATATTATTAAGCAATTGTATAGATGTCACAGCAAAATAACGGATCTTCAGCTCATACTTACTAAAAACCAAAAAAAAAAAACTTATTGATTGTTATTGTATGATTATTATTATATTTGTAGAATAGTCCATTAATATGTTTTATTATTATTAAAAATATATATTTAAAAAAAAATATTCTACTAAATATTTAACAAGGAACTGGCTTGTTCCTAAAAGCTTGCCTTTCTCTATAAAACCTTAAAATCATCAAAATAGATATAAACATGATCAAATCTATCTATAATAATGATAAAAGGCATGAACAAAGAATATAATATGTGTAAAGCCGACTTTATATTCAGTGTACAGATGGAACTCTTCATAATAGTTAAAAATTATTTGAACAATTTTCTTCTCGTCAAACCTTTACAACAGTAAATTAGATGGAAAACGATCAATAACTATACGTAGTTATTGACTATAATCGACTATAGTTGACGCTTTTTAGTTCCCTAAATTTTCGATTAGTTAGTTTAAATAAACGCAAACTGTAATATACTGACAAATGTGTTTCATAAAAAATATCAACTTAACAAAAAATGAGGGGGTCCAAATAACTGATTTGTAACTCATCTCAGATACAGAGAAATGATAACATGATTATTATAGTTAATCTGTGTACATGAATTTGGTCGTTTTAATCTTCCAAGCTATCAACAATTAGACAACAAAATGTTCATCTAACAAATCATTTTTATTTTATATATATAAAATATAATAAACTCTGTAAAATATTCGCTGTATATTTGATGGAAAATGTATAATATGTTTTTGCACATTTATCAATTAACAATGGTTTTACAATTTAGTTTGATATTGAATTTAATTTTAATTTAATGATATTTAAATCTATTTCCTTAGTTATATTTACTTAACTAAATGTTTAAATCATTCATAGTTTCGTTATAATCATGGATCATGATAAAGCCATTTTTAATAAATAATAATGCAATTCTATTGATGTTAACAATTGGTTATAAGTTACCTACTTTTGAACCTTTGGAAAATGTAGTTATAGAAAAGTATTTTAAAACCACCGTCGGTTGTATAAAAAAAATCGTTATTTAATAAAATTTATGTTACACGTGTATAAAAAATAAGCAAATAACACATTTTTAAACAAAATTCTTATTTATTATTATCGGTAGTTAAAATACTACTATAGATTATGGAATATAATTTGAAAGCTCTTTTACGTTACAAACGTATACGATTTTTGTTAAAGAAATAATAATCAGGGCCAATTTTTACAAATGTTAACGATCTTTTTTTTAAAGAAATTTTTTGCTAAATGTAAAGTTGTAATTTGACGTTGACAATAGAATCTCGTACTTATATTTTAATTTTGTATATAGACGATAAAATTATACACTGTAAGAAATTTTACAATTCGGCCTAAAATTTAAATAAATCAAACACATTATAACATCCTTAATGAACGGAAATATTAACTACATACTTAAGATCCAGGATTTAATTTTTGGTCATTGTTAAAAGCTTATCTTATAACAAATAGAACGAAAGCTCAGAAAGTTTAAAAAAAGACAACAAAATTATAGCTTCAAAGCAAAGATGATCAAAATTGGGTTATTTTCAGATGGATCCATAAAAAATTAACACCGAATGATGTACTTATTTTGCTATGTTTCTTCTTAAATGTTTTATTTGCTTATTTTTTATATGCAATTTTAACCCTCACTAAGGCTTGAAAAAGTTGTTTTCCTATTTTTTTGGTATTTAAGGACATTCTCAAAGAGCAGGGTAGCTTTTTTCTAATTGTTGAAAACCACTGAGTGGGGTGACGGTTAAATTGCTGCTCGATACATAGTAAGCCAAAGTTCTAATCTCACAATCACAAATAAGACTAGGATTTTTGGATGGTCGTTGATGATTTCAGTAGTAAAAGCAACCGTGAATTAAGCAGAGGCGTAGTGTGGGCGGTGCGAACGCTACTCCGGCACCAGATGCCGAATGATGAAAATGTCGCGCGATAAAAGCGAAGATCTAGAAGAAGTATAGATCTATTATTTTACAATATATTTCAAAAATGGGAAGTGAGTGGGTATTTTATTCTTTCACACTAGGGGTCGTAATATCACATTACGGCTTTGGGCTTAAAAATGATGCTGGGTTAGTTTTAGTCTTTGAAATTATTTTAGTACTTTGAACGTTTGCGGGGGTCTGACTCGGGGATCATAGGTTTGCTCCTAGTGGGAAAGAGCAGACAGCGATAGCGGACAGTAGTGAAGTTATAAAGAGCAGTGATGAAGGGCAAACAGCGCCCACAGACCAGTTAATATCTGTCCACCGCTCTCCAAGTACATACGATAATATTTTTGTACTTTATTAACATGTTTCATATGAAAATAAAAATATACATTGTACGGTACAAGTCATGCGCAATGTAAAAAAAAACTGACATACTTTTATATTGCGCATGACTTGCAACGTACAATGTATGGTTTGTTTTTTATCTGAAACGCTCCTTATGATAACAATATCCAACTAGATATTTGTAAGTTCATGAATTAACTGGGTTAATTTTTGGGCTAAGTGACGTTTTTTACAACACTATTGAGGATTTGAATGATTAAAGTTGAACTTTTCAATGAATTGCAATATTTTTTACGTATGTATTAAAGGTTTTAACAGTTTTTTTTTTAATTTTCTCTACAGTGCGGCGTTTTTGTATCATCAATTCTTGTTGGTGAAGACTTTTATGCTATGGATATAAAGTTTTCGTTTGCTAATTCATGGTCACCCTATAGGAAAGTTATGAACTAGCTTTATAATAAAACACTATACACGAACTTTACAATTACAGACCAATAAATGAAAACCTTAATGAGTAAAACAGAGGCGGAGAGGTGGTATTAATTAAATAAGGAAAATAGAGATGAAGAAAAACAAAATGGTTCATATTTTTTAATGGTTTCATTATTCATAAAATGGTTAATTCTACTCTCTGCATAAAAAAATGAATTCTTAAGGAGTAAACTCCAGAAAAATAGGAAACCATCATTATTATATTAAACTTTTTTATAAGTTTATTTCCTAGATTAACCTATAGAATAGAATTTAATTAATAAACCTTGTATTTCAACTATTAATGTTTTTGTGTATAAAAAGGACTCTTTAATAGGTGTATATAAACTTTTGAAATTATTGCAACAAAACTTTTTTTTTTTGAGAATGTTCTTAAGTAACAATATCCATTTAAAGATGCCTTAGTAAAATTATTTTTAAAATTAATTTTAATCATTAAAATAATTTCATATCAGACATGTAAATTATTTGACCATCTATTAGACATTTTCGATTTGCAACATATATCACTAAATATAAATCTACGAGTATTAACATCTCATAGGTCGTAATTCTGACTTAAGCTGAGTACTCACTAGTAGACATGTTGCGCGATTTGTCAAGATACTGTCTAGCGATCGTCTATAGACACGGTATATAGACCGTCTAGAGACATTTTGTCACCCTTTGTCTCGTCTAGCGTCTATACTCCGATGTGAATTTCTCAGTCTTATTGTATCTCATATATGGCAGAAAAACAATAACAACAACAACAAAAACGCAGCTGGTACTGTCTCATAAAGTCTCCCATTCCAATCGAGAGAAGACGTGAGACCTGCGATCTTTGGTCTCGCAACAGGTCCTAGACGGGGACTCGTCTATAGACATGTTTACGGAGACAACTTGAGACGCGTCTCAGAGACCAAAATCGTGCAACATGCCTACTTAATTAAGTGAGTACTGAAGTTAACAACTAATAATAATTATCAGATATTTTATGTTAATCGAAAGTGTCTTCAAAAATTAATTCTTTTTTTGTATCATCTTTAATTTAGAGCAACATCAATGACAATATAGATATCTCCAAATGTAAATTAGATATTTAATCTTTATAAATATTATCTCATTTTACTTGTACATGTTTACCATAAGATATAAACCATAAAAAAGTTTCCATTGATTTGTCCCTTTTGGTTTTGTAATTGAAACAAAAATATCAAGACTTTATTAAACCAATAAATTGTGTGATATCACCTAAATGCTCTATTCATTTAATTTTAAATGAATTATTTTAATTGAAAATAAAAAAAAATGATTTATATACACACAGTTATAGTTTGATTATTTAGATTTAATAAATGTTGTAAATAAAAAGAAAACATTAATATTATATTGAGCATACAAATATTAAAAACCAATAAAAAGAAAAATTATATATAAATATTAATATAAATATGAACATTGTTAAAATTTCTGCAAAAATGTTTAAGCTATCAATTTAAAATGATATATAATATCAATATCTTTAATTTCTACCTTATTTCGAACAAATGGATTATTATCATTTCCTTGTATAGAATTATTCGATTAGACTTAAACAATTTGGTTGCTTTGAAATAAGGTGGAAATCAAGCATTAAAGTTTCTAATTTTATGTGAAAAAAATTGACGATTTAATCATTGGAAAATAAATGATTGTGATTAAAATCGTTTCACCAACTCTTTGCAAGTGTGAACAAGGATTATTTTCCTTCAGTTATTTGTCAAAATAACTATATATCTACTTAATATGAAGTTAGTAAAAAAAACGAAAATTGAAAAAATTTTCACATATTAAAAGTTTTAAATAATTGTGTGAAACCACGAATCCATTATGCACATGAAACTAGATGAAAATCCCTTTTGAGAATCAAGCTAATGTTATGAATTATTTGCATTGAACGATCAAAAAAAAATTTTTGTAAATTTTATTAGAAAACAAATTAGAATTATTTCAGTACCAAATAATGATACATTTTTGATGAAATGATAGCATAGTATTACAATAATTTCATTTATTTTAACTTAAGTATATAGATCAAAACAATACGAAAATTCACTTTTAATTTACCAAAAAAAAAAAAAAAAATGGATAAGAGATAATCTCTTTGATTGTAAACGCACTCAGTCTATAAACTTAAAACAAATTATAAGTAAAAATTATATTATATTACAAAAAGAACAATAAGTAAACTATTAAACGAACATTGCATACTATTTTGGGATTAATGCTATTGTTGAATAAAAAAAAATTAAACTATTTAATATAATATAAAAAAGTAGAAAAAAAATGTTATTCATATCATTAGCTCTGTTATGTAATATGTAGCAAAATATATTTTTATTCAAATAATTCTTATTATCTACTATATAAAATATGCTATCTAACTCCGCATATTGTCTATATATTTTTTGCTTGGTTAATATTTCCAAAAAGTATAATTGACTAAAACATACCTAAATAAATAAATATACAGTTAGTGTTCATTTCTTTTTATTGAATATGATATGTTAACAAGTATTATAAATAAATAAATAAAACGTATTCATTTCAAATTTAAAAAAATAGATATTATATTTACAGTACATATTATATATAAATATAGATTATAATCTACAGACTATACATTGTTGTAAAAACAATTTAAAATAATAAACGTATATGCGTATATATTTATTTTTGTTGAATACATTTGTTTAACCTTTGAAAATTATCCATTTTTCTGATCAGCTATTTAAGCTCTAGTTAATTATAGTTAAAGCTCACTTGGACAGTGCTTTTATTAGTTCTGTGAAGTTGGCACCGCCACTACGAAATTTAAAAAAAATATCTCATTCGTTTGCCCACCTCCCATTTTATTTTTATTACAATTTTTTTCTATGTAAGAGCAACGTTCAAAAAGTGTAGATAATTAGCAAAATTTGAACCTCCAACACTAAAATTTCGAAAGAGAAAATTTCCAGCCGATTGTCCACTGATAATCCAGGTTTGCCCAGGAAAAATTTTCGTTTGTCCACCCCTCTATTTTTTGCTAATTATTTACACTTAGTGAATATTACTTTTACATAGAAAACATTTAAATATTTTTATAAATAAAGAAAAATGGGAGCTGGGCAAACGCCCATTTTTCCCTGGAAAAACGTGGACAAGCGATGGACAATCGACATGAAATTTTTTTTTTCGAAAATTTGTTGTTGTTGGTTCAAATTTTGCTAATTATTACACTTGGTGAATGTTGCTTTTACATAGAAAAAATTTTAATATTTTTTTTAGTAAAAAAAAATGGAAGGAAAACGTGGACAATCTACTGGTTTATTTTTTTTTTTTTTGAAATATTTGTAGTTGGCGGCTTCATTTCTCAACATTCTCAAACTTTGAACAATTTGTGACACCCTGTAAAAAAATATTTTTTTAATTTATTTAATTTTGGTGGGAGGAAAAACGAAAACTTTTTCTGGAAAAACGTGGGCAAACGAATGAGATTTTTTTTTAAATTTCCGAAGGGGCGGTGCCAACTTCATTGAGCTGGTTCTATTAGATAATAAGACCAAGACCTAATGATGTATGTAGGTACATTTCATGAAGTGTTTGATGGACGTTGACATTTACATTATTATAGTAGTATCTGCTGGATAAATAAGCAGACAATCATGTGTTAGCCTGACCTACCTGGGGACACTATCCATAAGAAAAGGTTCAAACAGTATGTCCCAAAATTTGCATCGCTTATATCTCAAAAACGGTGAGCTTAAGGAAAAAAATATTCTTAATAGAATTAAACCTAATTAAATTTACAACAATTTAGTTTCTATAATTTTTTTCTCTTTTTACATATTTATCATCCTGATTTATCATAGGTACTCATTTATTCATACTGAGAATAAGGAAAAGGAATCAAAGCAGCGAGTCGAATTACAAGTCAAAAATTCATAATACCAGTAGTGCTCAAGACTTGTTGGATCGATCCTAGGTCGAAACTTGTATCCTTGTATCATTCAAAACATGTTCAAACCTAGATCGATCCACAAGCCAACTGAAACGATTGAAAAAGTAATTATGGAGTTCATATTCGGTCAGTGACGAGATTCAGTGGTTCATTCATTCTACAGTCTACAGTTCGACATTCCACATTCTATATTCTACTAGCATACGCAACGGATTCTCAGCTCTCAGCAGCAACATCCCAACAACATATATTAAATATTTCTATGATCATCTTTATTCTTAACTACACATTTCATTTCTAATTACAATCATTTCATTAATTTCAATCGTTTCATTCATATTTTAATTTAATAAATTTAGTTTCACTTTAGTGCGTTTTGTTTTCCTTAATCATCAAACCCTTATACAGTCCACTCATTCATTCCCAAACAAATTGCAAATAGTTAATGGAATGCAAATATTAGAAATAAAAGCTGAAATATAAGCTAAATTCTATGCTGAATTCGAACCTGAGTCCTTCTGCTCTGCTACTTGTAATTGTAATCGCATAACTATAAAAGATTATAAATAATATACGCTGACTACTTTTTTTTATTTTAATTCTTTTTTCAAAATGTTAATTGTTAAGTGGTATAAATTCAAATGTTTTTCATGTGATTTTATTATGTGATATGTATTATGATATTAAGGTAAAATAAATAGAATATAATATAACATATATAATGTGTCATGATTTCTATAATTTTTTTTTAAATTTTCTTATTTTTTTTTTCATATTTAATCTTTTTTCTGGAGTCGAAAGAATGGTTTGAAACTGCAATTTTCTTTCTCCATTAAATGTCTCTTAATGGTCTTAATGTTTAACATAGGCAATCGCACGATACATAATTGTTATCTGGGTTGCCTGTACAAATCATACAATCTTCATTATGACTTACAATTAGTAAAATCGAAAATTAGGAATACCTCGGAAGGGACAAAATATCGGTACCGACAACTTTTCCGATCTTACCCTCGACTATCTATATTCTGAGTTTCGTCGCAAAAATCAATCGGGAAGTCTCGACTAAACTTTTTCTTGACGCAAGTTTGGAGTTGTATTTAACCACATTGAAATTATATGAAAATAAAATAATACCGCATATACAAATTTCAACGAACAATTCTTAGATCTCTTTTAAACTAGGTGAAAGAGACGTCGGCAGCCAACCAATGGTCCTCGGTTCGGTTCCAGCACCCACCTTCCTTCGGATTTTTTTCTTATATTTACTGTATTTCTATATATATTTCTATATGTATTACAGCTTGAATTTTCATATATTAACGTTCATTTGAATTTTCCAGTTATAGGTACTTTGATTGAATTCAATCCTTCGATCATTCATTCAAGTTATATTCCGCAATTTGAACGATCGTAGGGTTGAAGTTATGTTATGTTTTTTTCTCATTATCGAAATTAATTTTATTGGATTAATTAAGAATTTGATTACAAATATAAAAATAACTTTTTTTTATTAAAAAATTGGTCGGAAAATGTATGGGTCAATTTTCCAATTTTCACTTTCGGGAAAGCGAGGTTTGAATCGTGCTTCAATTTCCAGCCGATCCCCAAATTTTGATTTACCATTTTTATTTTTTTTGATGTGGCGCCGCAACAAAACCGCACTAAAATCTGAGAAATTCCTGAAAAAGTGGCAAAATTGGCCCTTTTTGCAACTTTAACATCGAATATCTCCTTAACTATCGATCGTACGTTAACGATCGTAGCATCATTGGAATTAACGTGAATTATTCTATCGATTAACACCAAGAAAATGCCGCAAAAGCTTTAGGGAAAAATTTTAATTATGCGACTTTTGAATTTTTTTGAATCCTTCTCCATATGCCTTTAGAGAAAAATCAAAATCGAAAAGCAGACAGTTAGACTTAAGTGATCCCGATTAGGAGTTTGACTTATGTAAGAGATATTAAAATACGCAGAGCTACATAAGGATGAATTAGAAACAAAAAAAAACGTATTCACGGGTGTAACTTTAAGGGTTAAAAATATATCAAACGTAAATAACAGATAAAAATCCATTGAAAGATGACTGTACTACAAATAGTGAGATATTTTTATATTTTGCTATGACAGTTTCTATTAACAGAAAGAAGAAATTTCAAATTTTGCAATTTTATTTTATCAAAATAATAATCAATCTCGCTTTAAATAAGAGAATAATTGCGTGTTTCGTATTCCATAACTCAAGTTTTATTAAATAAATACATTATTTCAGTGATTTTCAATTACAAACATCATGTCTATTCAATATTATCATCATGGATCATACCGACGCTAAGCTTTTATAAAATTTCGTCGATGGATTGTGATCGTAATCGAATTAGCAGACGCCTTGGGGAGAGTAAGATTAGCGTGGCGCCAAGAATTGATGACGGTTCTTGATAAAACAAGTCAAAAGAAAACGGAAATGAAGAGTGGTAATTTGCGAGTTTTCGCTTCGTTTTTGATAAAAACCGGATTTTAAGACGCTTTTTTCTTATGGGAAATGATTTTGATAAATCTGTCAATTAAGACGTAACTATGGGAACTGTCATTCATGGCATTCATGGCGTCCGTGCAGAATGGGATGTCGCTATGACGACTTATTAATATTAAATAATAATTAAATGTCGCTATGTCAACTTAGTAATTAATGGCTGACAGGCTTGTCCTAAACATTTTATTGAGATAAAACCTTTAGTTGCGAATGGAACGGGCAACTACTAGTTACATATAAATTCATCCAACAATTTTCTACTACAAATTCCAAAGGGGTCCAGGGGGGCCCCTGGCGAGGGCTTGGGGGCGAAGCCCCCTACAAAAGAAATTGTAGTCACTGTTCGTTTACCCGATTTTCATTATTTGACTGAATGTGCACTTCCTTACACCACGAAGTTTTTCGGCAGTATTCGTTGAAAATCTTGATGAATACAGATCAGCCTCCTACAACTCCATGTTACAAAAATGTGATCATTTTTACTCGATTTGCAGTCACTAGTTGCCATTTAGTTGCCAACGAGTTGAACGAAGAAGACCACAAAGACTGACAAAGACCGTAGAATTTATGAAAGTCGGAGGTTAGAAATAATTTTTTTTAAACGTCAGGCAAGTTATTAAAATGAAACTTTTTAAAATGTTTTCATTATATATATATATTATATATTATTGTGATTATGAGAATAATTATGATAAGTATTTTTATATAATAATTATAATAACTCTGATAAGTTTAAGTGGTAGGGGGCTGTTTGAGACGTATGACTCTTATAACAACACAGATTTCTGTAGAAATCGGTCACGTTTTTTTAGCATTTCTCGTATCTAAGTGACAGGGGGCTGATACAGATCCTGCATTATTAGAGCATTTTAAATTTATAGAATATTTTTTAAATCTAGTTATCTTTATTTAAAATACTTGGTTTCTAAGGATTGTTTATTTTGTCAATTATATTTTCTATATTATTTGAGTTCAACCTCGAATCGCTTTAAGTTAGAATTTAATTAATTTTATGGTGTTTTCTGTGTTTTATTCTTGAAGTTTTGTATTATTTGTGATATTTATAAAATATGTGTCCTTTGAATTGCAAAATAAATGGAAATTTTTATCACTCAAGGGAAATTTAATATTGAAAACGCGTTCGCAAATATGAGTAAAAAATATTGAGTTGTTAAAATTGGACCATATAAGTTCCCTTAGTTACTCATACCTTGAATTTTGCAAATGGCTTGCAAAGCCATGCTGATCAGCCTCATGCTGATGTCAAAATTTATCGATTTCTCTTGAAATTTCGATTTTGGGATAATTGAAACGCTATTTAGCTTCTATTGGCCATACTTTATGGTTCCACAAAAGCATAAAGTTGGGCGATTTCAAATACTCAAAGCGCCACGCTAATCTTACTCGTGCCGACGCCTTTGTTTATGACATGATTATTCTCTTATTAAACATTTTATTGAGATAAAACCTTTAGTTGAGAATGCAACGGGCAACTACTAGTATAATTATATATGATCATACCAGGGCAATTTTCAGATCTGATTATATATTATAATATATGATTAGATAAAAACATTTTTCCCAGGTCGTCTATTTTCATACCCTAGATAGAATAATTTTCCGAAAATTTTCAGTTACTTAAATGCCAACAATTCGAAAAATATTTTTACTTGCATCGTAGTTTCGTAAAACAACACAATAGTTTTTTTGGCTTCTTCATTTTCAAAATTCCAAAATTTGAAAAAATAATATAAAAAAAGGTGATACCGGTTATCCGGTTATATATGGCAAAATATCAATATTGACGCAAGCGGATGTATTTGTATAAATACATACACGCCATACATATACATATATGTATATTATATATATATGTAGAATACATAGAATACTATAGTAGTTTTCAACATTATAAAATGTCCCAAATGTGTGTCTTGCAATAAAATATTTACAGTAAATTTAAAAAAATCATCTCTCATCAAATCTCAGTAAGCATTCCATTCCAATTTTCTTATTATATAATAAAAAAGTTACTTTAACATAATATTATTCATAATATTCAATGTAGCTTAGCTGTCATTCTAACCGTCATGTCATGTCGGTGAAATACATTGGGAGATTAAAAGGTTAGAAAGTAAAAGCGAAATTAATTTCGTTTAGTTGACAAATTGATGAAATAATTTATCAATAATTATATTTTACATTTTTCAAATCCTTATTTGATTTACTTTCTTTTGTATTTCATACCACTCCTTACTATATTATGAAAAAAAAAAAATAGGTAACATTATCAATATTAAATTGGCATAAAATTGAGTTTAATTTTAAATTTAAGCTTAGCTCGCTTAAATAAAGTAAAAGATTAATGGTGTGTTGCTAATTTTAGCAAATATCGTTTTTTGACTGTTCAAAACATTCTCTTGCGCTTTGGAATTTTTTAGCTCATACTGGGATCAATATTTTGGAATGATCAAAATATCTACTTATAAAAAATTTAAGACTCTACAAAGTAGTCCTCTTACAATTTCTTGGTATATTTATTCCTTCAAAAGTTATTCAAGGTGAAAGTTGGGTTGATGATAAAATTTTAGATTTTTCCAATTTTTTGACAAAACCTTCAACTTTATGGAAAAATGTCAGAAGACATTTTTGTAGAGCATTTCATTCTCTATAAGTTATGTTTATAAAAGTTTTTGATATTTTTTACAGGTCGTAAGTTATTTGCATTAAGAATTATAAAATATAAATCAATTTTAAACAATAAAATAACGAATATTAACAACAATTAGTTAAATGTGAACAACTTACGTCCTCTACAAAATACGGTACGTGACATTTTGGCGCGGAATGTTTTCCCGGTGTCCGACCAGTTTTTCGAATCACAATTTTTCGAATCACAATTCTTCGAAACACAATTTTTCGAATCACAATTCTTCGAATGCACAATTTTTCGCAAGAAAAATTTTTCGAAATAATGCAGTCTAAATCAACTTCTACAGGTAGAGTACACAAAAATCAGTGTAAATCAACCTCGACGGGTAGGGTAAATGAAATAGGTACATAAATGTGTCAGTACATATAACTTTTTTTTCACATTTTACAATTTCTTTATCTCTTTTCTTCTGGAAATAGCGATAATGTAGTACTTAAAATGAAGGGGAGAGTAAGGTTAGCGTGGCACCATGAATTGGCGACGGTTTCTGATAAAACAAGTCAAAAGAAAACGAAAATGAAGAGTGCTAATTTGCGAGTTTTCGCTTCGTTTTCGATAATAACCGGATTTCAAGACGCATTTTTCTTATGGGAAATGATTTTGATAAATCTGTCAATTAAGACGTAACTATGGACGTAACTGTCATTTATTTTAAGTTAATTCATATAAATTCATTCAACAATTTCCTACTACAAATGTCAAAGAGGTCCAGGGGGGCCCTCTGGCGGGGGTTTGGCGGAGCCCCCAACAAAAGAAATTGTAGTCATCCGAATTTCATTATTTGACTGAATGTGCACTTCCTGACACCACGAAGTTTTACACAAAATTAAATGTTTTAACATAAAAATTATGCTGCAAATATCTATGAGTTTTCAGTATTCGTTGAAAATCTTTATGAATACAGATCCTGCATTTTTAGAGGATTTTAAATTTATAGAATATTTGTAAAATCTATAGTCATCTTTAAAATACGTGGTATCTAAGGATTGTTTATTTTGCCTATTATATTTTCTATATTACTTGAGTTCAAACTCGTTAGATTTTCATTAATTTTATAGTATTTTCTGTGTTTTATTCCTGAAATTTTGTGTTATTTGTGATGTTTATAAAATATGTGTCCTTTGAATTGCAAAAATTTGAAAATTATTATCACTCAATGGAAGTTTAATATTGAAAACGTGTTTGCAAATAAAAAATATTGAGTGTTGAAATTGGACCATGTAAGTTCCCATAGTTACTCATACCATGAATTTTGCAAATTGCTTGCTTAAGCCTCATGCTGACGTCAACATTTATCGATTTCTATGGTACACAAAAGCATAACGTTGGGCGATTTCGAATTTTCTAAGCGCCACGCTAACCTTACCAAAAATGAACAATCTGTAAACTATAACTTATAAGTACCTATTTACAAAGGTAAATTACATGTTTTTTTTGTTTAGTAAATATATGTTAAAATGTCCAAAAAATTATTAAATCTTATTTACTAAATAAAAGTTTTTTTTTCAATTACATTTGTTTTGTGTAAACTGGCAAATAAAACTAAATTTATTCTAATTATTTCTGTCCCTAAAATTATTTATTATTAATTTTTCGAAAAATTGTTCTTCCTAAAAATTGTGCATTCGAAAAATTGTGTTTCGAAGAATTGTGATTCGAAAAACTGACACCTAACCATTTTCCCATGGGGGTTTCGCTCTATTGTACCGGCGTCTTAAGACCGCCGGGGGTGTTTTTTTATTTGTATCATCTTCTCGTTTTTCATTTAAAACTTCAGTGGTTGTCCACCTTAAATCCCGCGCCAAAACTCCCTGCTACGTACAAAATACCATAAACTTTTATGGAGATAATTTATAGAGAATAAAATACTCTACAAAAAATGTCCTATACATTTTTTCCATAAAGCTAATGGTTGTCTAAAAAAATCGGAAAAATGTAAAAATTTATCATCAATCCAACTTTAACCATGAACAACTTTTAAAGAAACAAATATTTCAAAAAATTGTAAGAGACCGTTTTTGTAGAGCGATAAATTTTCTATAATAATAAATCTTAGTCCTTCCAAAATATTGTTCCCAACATGAGCTATAAAATTTCCAAGTGCAAGTGAATGTTTTTCCCATGTTATGTAAATAAAAATGGAAATTTGTAATGCGACATCCCTTAGTATTAATATTAAGGCTCAAATTTTCACAGCAATCGTTTTTCGTCATTTCCAACAACACTGTCGATTAAATTAAGAAAAAAGGCCATAAACAGTCCAATCCTTATACAGAGAGAAGGTTGAGAGAGAGGTCGCACGAATCCACATGCTGCCCCCTACTCCGAGTACGAAATTTGGAACTTTCTTAGTCACTCGCTTACACTTTTCTCCACTGTTCTACACTCGGCTCGACTAAAGCCTTAGAGAAACGGGCGAGGCTAGTGCTTTAGGCGTTCCGAGTGGAGAATGAAACAGACGGGTGACTAAGGAATAGTTCAAAATTTCGTAGTCGGAGTAGGGGGCAGCACGTGTATTCGTGCAATCTGGCTCTCTCAACTCTCTCTCTGCCTTATAATAGGCTTAATAAACCTATCGGCTGCCATATTCATAAAAAAAATTTAATAATAAAGTATCGTTTTCTGATTTCAGATAACCGACATCACCCAGACATTCCTTTAGTATATGATCGAATTACATTCTGTTAATGCTTAGTTAAGGAATAAATTCATTCAATAATTTTAGTTTGTAAAAATTTACAAATGCCACAGAAAGTGTTTGAACGAAAAACAGATTTGTCTGCAGTAAACCGAAGTACGAGAAGACAACGAAAATATCTACAAAATGAAACTCAGGAACAAAAAGAAAAGCGATTACTGCGGCAACGTATGTGGAAACAGTGGAAATTAGCAAACGAAACCGAGGAAGAGCGTCAAAAACGTTCCGAAAAATTAAAACAAGCGTACGATCGTCAAAGAATAATAAAACGAAGCCGTCTAACAAAATTGAAATACGACTTCAAAAAAGAATACCTTAGGGATCCGGAAGGGTTTAAGAATGGAATCCAGAGAAGTTATAGAGGCATTTCGGAAAAAGAACAACAAGCAATAAAAGAAAGATTCCTTAGAAATCCAGAAAAACTACTTGGAAGAAAACCAAGAGAATCAAAAACTCCCAAACAATTGAAAAAAACAAACAAAAAGAAAAGCAAAAGGAAAAACAAGAAGCGCGTTTATGCCGAGGTTGAAAATCAACCAGAACAGGCGTTTGATATAAATTTAAGTGAAGCGTTAGTTAATTATTGTGCATCGAAATATATGAATACATTACCGGCTTATCAATATCCAACAATTGAAAATATATCGCATTGTTCGAATTTATTACCGCAATCTTCATATCAGACAATATGTGTTGACAAAAATATACCAATAAGCCAAGTTTTTACGGAACCGAAAGCATTAGATTGGAACAGTTACAAGAACGCCATAGGAATTAAAATAGAACCTACAGAAAATAAACTCGAACCTATCAGTGAACCTAAACACGAAAAATCAGAAGTTTCAATAGTGAAGATAAAGCAAGAAATTCAGGATGTTCAAGAATCAGAACAAAACGCAGAGTTCGAGGATACAATTGACATACAGGAGTTTCCTTTTTCACAGATAAAAACTGAATATTAGTTATGAAATATCAGAGTTTGGAGTCGTTTTAAATGAATCTTTATATTAATTTAATACGTCATTTTGAATGGATTGAAGCCATGAAGATTAGAAGTTAGGAGGCCGAACTAATGGAAGTCCTACGGGGAGTTCTATTTTTCGGGTTTCGCTCTATAGAAGAAGTTAATTTAAATGAAAACTCACCCTGTGGTTCAATTAGAAGGAGCTCTTTTTTCTTTAGCGGAAAATCAATGTGCTAGTTAATTGAACTTTTAATATGACTTAACAATAGGTTGGTTCGCGGATCTGATACTGAGCCGATAACGAATCAATCCAAGTGGATCTAGGATAATCGCCAAACGCATACACGTTTACGAACTGATTAAGGGTTATTTTCCCGTGAACAAGTTTGAAAATGTTCGGAAGTAAGACGAGGATTAACGAGAACCCACGAAAATTGTTAATTGAATTTAACGTTGACAGCGAAACTGGACTTTAAATAAGCCACAATTTATCAATCGTAACTGGTTCAGAATTGGTTCTAGCTATACTCGGGTTTTTTATAAGGACGAAAAGTTCGATTCTCTTACGCATGCGCAGTTTTATAAAATGTGGCTTGAATTTCTATCATTTGCTGTCAACGTTAAATTCATTTAACAATTTTCGTTAATCCTCGTCTTACTTCCGAACATTTTCAAACTCGTTCACGGGCAAATACCCCTTAATCAGTTCATAAGCATGTATGCGTTTGGCGATTATCCTAAATCCACTTGGATTGATTCGTTAGCCGTTCAGTATCAGATCCGCGAACAAACCTATTATGTTATCAATAACTTCCTTCGCGGGTCTCATTCTGAACCGCTAACGAATCAGTTTAAGACAGATTTAAGATTATTGCCAAGCGCATGCACGTTTACCAATTCAGGAATTTTTTTTCTGTGAACTACTTAAGAATTGTTTTGAACTAGACGAGGATTAACGAGAACCCACGATAATTGTTAATTGAATTGAACTTTGATAGACTTTGAACTAGACACGATTTATAAAACTGCGCATGAATAAGAGAATCGAATTTTGCGTCCTAACAAAAATCCGAAGATCGCTATCAATTCTGAATCGATAACGAACGCATTTCGTGTGCACCGCAAACATTGGACTGTTACTAAAAATTCAGAATTCACTGACCGGCGAACGCTCTTTTTAAGAATGCGCATGCGAATAATCCTTGAACTGGTTCAGAATCGGACCCGCGAACGAAGCTAATGTTAAAATACTTTTTTAAGGTGTAACACCATTTGTCCATCGATGCAATACATCTACGATCTAAATTGAAATTTATCATTTATATTACTTGTACCACATGCAATATACGATTTTATTTTCATCTGGAAAAAAAACCTTTATAAATGATGCCTAAGGCCTTATCTAATTTTGAGGTTCGTTAGGGCAAAGGTAATTTGATTTATATGTTGCACCAATATACGAAGAATCTTCATTCAAAAGAAATTCTATTTACCTATATTTTAAAATCGTATTTTAACTAATGGTAATTTTTAGTAAGCATAAAGTAAAATATTAGTCAACTACTTATGAATACTCGATTTTAACTATGTATATTGAAATGAAATAACTAATAGAATTGCTTTGTTCATTTAACAGTCGGGGACTTTGTATTTTTGAACTTTTTACGGGAACTTAATTTATATATTTTCAATATTTTTTCTCAAAGTTTCAACATTGCCAAAAGAAATCTGCTACATTTATTAATAAGAATAATTGTTTTGATTCCTATTTTGGAGTCATCCATAAATTACATCACACGTTAAAGGGGAAGGAAGGGTATCACCAGAATCTGACAAAGGGGGGGGGGATCAAAAACCTTTGTGACGTTACATGTTAAAATTTAAAATACTATAAGGCGAAATTTATATGTGCATAAAAAAAAAACTAAAAATTTACGAACTCGATCTATATTTGTGAATACATTAGCACTCTCGCTATGAGATTATCTCTCACCCAACAACATTCAACTTCTAGAGTGGCGTTGTAATGCATAAATGTAAATACATACATAAAATTGAAAAATGTGTGACGTCACATCAAGGGGAGGGAGTTTAAAAATGTGACAAGGACGGGGGAGGGGTTAAAAAGTCCTGCAATTCGTGTGACGTAATTTAGGGATGACCCCTTTTGATCAAATTGCTATTTTTCTTTTTATTTACCTATATAAATTGAATTTTATTATGTTTTGAATAATACAAGCATCCTTTGATGTACGCGGTTAAGGGACCATCTATAAATTAAATTCCACGTTAAGAGAAGAGGAGGGGTCAGGAAAATGTGACAAAGGGAAGAATGGGTCTTTAGCTTTGTGACTTAATTTATGGATGGACACCTAATTTGTTCCTCGAAATCATCACATTCTTAACATTCGCGTAACCAAACTGCGCTACTTTAAGACTTATTTGCGTGTTAAAAAAAAGGAATAAACGCTCAACCGCGTTACGTTAAGAAATCTCTGTACTGTACTGAATACTATTAATTTATTTACAATATGAATTTTCAAATTGGTTCCATGTAATGTAAAGAAAACTAAACAATACATTATAAAAACATTATCGATTTTTTATTTTTACATTTTCAGATATTTAATATTAAAAAATGTTTATAATAGAACAAATAGACATGAAATTTTAAATAACACTATCGATAATAGAGGAGGGGGGAAGAACGACGATATTCCTGTATCGTCATAATTACCATTTTTACCCTATACTCATAAACTGTATCAATGTACAGCATTATATTGATATGGAATAGACCAAATCATCATATACCACCATTTAAGTCAGCGTTGTCCATTTTTGATAGTTTGGGACAAGTGAAAAAACGAATCGCAGCAAAATGTACAAATAGACCATATAGTTGTCCAATTTGAAAGCCTGCCCATAAAATTTAAAAATTTGTTATAATTTTGTTGCGATTCGTTTTTCCACTTGTTCGTTGAAGTTTCACTTTTACTATGTGTCCCAGCACACATTTCGATGTTTTTTTTTCCTTCGTAAAAAAAGTGGGCTTTTTTACTAGGAATAAGTTTGCAAAGTTTGTAGTTGTCGGTTATAGATTTTACTGTGCCTACTCCAACTAAATTAATTTAAAACAACAAAATCCCTTTTTGTAAAAAAATATATTATATATCGATGAGTTTAATAACATTTGAAATTACAGTAAATGTAAAATATCAAACAAAATATATATACAATAGTTCTATTTATAGAAGATATTTTAATTATAAATTCAAGTTATAACACTAAAGCACTTTCTTTGTATATGCAGTAGTTTTGAAAAACTTGACTGCCCCACGGAGACCCAAAAGACAGTTCCTCTCCTTAACTTAGGCTACGTTCCACAACACGTTGACAACGATTACGCTCATTGTCGTTCTTTTTTTTTTTCACTTAATTTGAGCGATGTTCATCACTCAGACCCATCTCACAAGACAGATCTGTGCGACCATAATGACGTCACTTATGGCATTTTACTCAACCCAACGACCGTGGTTATCATGATAAACGTGTGAAAGAACGATTAGAAACTGATTTCTATCGTTAGTGGATAGCCCTATATTCTTATGAAATCTATACTAGTATCAATGTAGTAACTATAGTTAAATGAGTGTTATTGGTTCAATGAATATTCATGTTTTAAAATTGATCATAGCCTTTTGAACGCTATTAAAATTATCTAACTTATCAGTGAGTACAAAACGTTCAACTACGTAACAGTTACATAACGACAACGATGTTATAGTAACAAAGAGCGATAGAAAAGAAAAAACATTCTTGATTGTTCCATTGAAACTTTATTTTTTGTTTCATTATTCAATGGTTAACGGTTCTGAAAGTATCTAGAAGCACCGAACTCTCTAATTTTCATTGCCTATATAAACAGACACGACCAACCGATTCATCGAGTCTGAATAATTCTGTCAGCGACTACAAGTAATGTTATTTGTAATGATTACTTTTAAATTACAAGTGAAAATAAACATAGATGTTGGTCATTTAAACGTTTTTGTGACAAGAATTTCAATACAGGTTTAAGAAATTCCGTTACATAATGTTATAATTGGAAAATGGTTGAAAGTTTTATGCTCACTGAGATTCGATTTGCAATTGGTATTCGATGTGGAGTACTTATTTATATAATAACCATATGAACCACCAATTTTTACTATAGACATAACTTATTAATCGTAGTATCGATTTTTCATTGCTCTATATTTTTTTAAAAAATAAAGAGCTTCAATTTCTTTAACTACATACTGGCCACGTCGAATTAATCGTTTTATTTGTTTCGTATCGTCAACATCTTTATTTTTCATAAATGCGTCGTGTACTTTTTGGCGAAAATTTTCGTAGCCCGTTGGATAATTTTTGCCTAAATGTAAAAACTGAAATGTTTTTAAATACATAATATTCTCATTCTTTCCCTTATTCTACTCACTGTTTTATAGAGTTTTATAACCTCAGAACGTGTGGAATTCATTTTATTTTATATTTAACTGCATTTAGAGTTTAAAAATGGTTTAAGAAAAATATTTTCACAACTGAGAAGACAGAAGTTTGGTAGTTGGATGCAATATTGTACTGATTGTATTATTTTTATTTATCATTCAAACTGATTTAAATTATGTGTCAAAAGTTAACATTCTACCAGTGGCATCCAACCTTTTTGGGTTCTTAATTTTGCGCCCTAGGTTTCCTACATAGACGAACCGGCCCTAGGTCTGTTCTAGATCAAAATAAAATCATGCCTTTACGGTATAATTGATACGCGATATTCAACAAGTTGCCATAATTGTAAACTGCGCAAAACTTGTATCGTAACGGTACGGTTTTATTTTCACCTGGAACGCCTGGAACATATCGCACCCCTGCGACAAAAGTGGCACAAGTCAAAAAAGTCATTTTTTTAGGAAGCGAACAAAAAGTTTATAAATATATCGGAAATAAAGTTTCAAACAAATGTTATACATTTTAACAATAGATATTAACAAGTTCTATAACTTTTGTTTTTACTATTTTTCGATTATATATCGATTATTTTTTCAATATATCGGTAATTTTGTTTTAACCTAGAGTATTTATTCATGGAATTTCGAAAAAAATTGGAAATAAATATAAACCTTAACAAAATCAAAAAATTCCACCTAAGGGCCAGATTAGCTCCCTGTCGCTTAAATGCGAGAAAGACTAAAAAAGTGACCATTTGTATCGCATGTTTTAGTACCTTTGAGTGGCGCTGATGAATTTGAATTCAGCTCATAAAAATTTGGGAAAAAAAATCCTTTTCGACACCCCAAGATTTACATTGTTGGTGTACATTACTGACATCGCGAAGTTTTACAGAAACCAAATATCTTAATTGTATACAACTTTGCGATCTCAGTATTATTATATACTAGCTGATACCTGCTTCGTCCTCTGCGTAGGTTATTATGTTAAGAACATATTTAATTTACAGAGGAAATACATTTAAAAATTTAAAGCAACAATATATTAAAAATAACTGGAAAGAACTTAGAGTAGAAACTATACGCCAAAAAATTGCTCCTGCACAATCCGCTATTGCTCCAAGTGTATAGTTATTAGTTAATCAATACATAATTTTTCAAAAATAGGTAAATTCAAAAATAAAAATTGTTATATGATTCAAAATAATCACTTTTTTCCAAAAAATCACCTCCTTCCTGATCCGCAATTGCTCCAGGTGTATAGTTAATTAGTAATTCAATTTTTAAACGATTCATGCTTATAAGATCCGATAGCAGTTGAAGACGTCATAATACAACAATACATGCATAAATAGTTACAAATTATTAATTAATAAAAATATTGCAAAAATTTGATTCACTTATTTGCGTAATGAAAAGAGCAAATAGAGAGCTTAAAAAAAAACTTTAATTAAAGAATAATTTTGGGTTTTATAGCGATTTTAATTCTTGACATTTATATTTTTAAAAAATTAAATTATTAATTAACTATTAACTATACACTTGGAGCAATTGCGGACCCGGAAAGAGCATTTAAGGAGTAATTAAAAAAAACTTTAATATCGCCAACTTAACTCTTTCTGGTTAAAAATATATGCAATAATAAAAGGGAGTGTTGAAATGCAATTTGATTATTGTAACGGTTGCAACTTAAAAATGTATTTTGAATTTGTATTGACAGTAAAATATGAAAAATGATAAAAGAATTAACTTTTAAGTCTACGATCACATGAGCGGGTTAGTGCACACATCGATTAACTTCACTTTTTCAACTTTTAAAAATTTTTATGTCAAAACACTTGGTTGACTCCTTACTTTATAGATCCGAAATAAATTTTTCTAATAATAAGTAATAACAGCTCTAAATGACAATTTGCATTTTAGCTTTTCCATAAGACACTATGTATTTCTGAAGTCTATTTTATCAATTTACTCAACTTTTTGCATTACGGAGTTAATCGATGTGTGCATTGAGCGGCTCAAATATGAAATAATCAGTAGGCAGTGGAAGGAGAAAAATCGTTTGTTTATCCCATGAGTATTACATCGTTTGCCCCACTCTATCAAAGCGCCAAAAAATTCACCGCTTAACGCGTTTTGCTTGTAAAAATCACATTTTTTAAAACTTTAATTACTTTGTTTTTAATGAAGATATCGTGATAATTCTTTTTTTTAGATAAGGACCAAGTATATAAGAAGTAAAACAAAAAAAAAATGTATCGAAATCTATCCAGTAGTTGTTGAGCTAAAAGCGAACATTGAAAAACAGCTATCATTTTATTTATATAGATATTTATGTATAATATAATATAACATTTACATTAAATAAAATTGAAAATTGCATTGTACACCAAAAATGTAAGGTTAAGTAAAAATCATGGAGTGTCTAAAACATAACTTTAGCAAAATCTGTAACGATCAACTATTAAAGTAAAAAGAGTTGTCGGGGTTGTCAAAATTATTTGATGCGCTGTTATTTTTGCTATGAAAAAATCAATTAATCAATACGAACCAATAGTGTTTGTTTTAAACTCAGCTAAGCGGGCGGGTAACTGGTTTTAATATAGTTTATTGAGTACTTATGGTACTTATCGTACTTATGGGGATATTGCTGTTTCCCGGGCGCCAAGATTTGACGACGGATTCTTATAGATCTTGCAAAAATAAATCGAAAATGAAGAATACTAATTTTCGAGTTTTCGCTTAGTTTTCGAGACAACCCCGATTTTAGTTGTACGATTCCAATAGTATTTCCCGTATTTCCTATGGGAGATAAATTTGGTGAATGCGGACATTTTAAGAACTACGATGTTTTGATAGGTGGGACCAGGTGGGACAGGTGATCGTAACGATCGTAACTATTTTAGAACGTTCACACGCCGATTTTTTTCCGTATTTATGAAAATGTATGATGGTATGATACGTATAGCGCGTATAACATCGAAACCGATTTTAATGCAATAATATTTTCAAAAGTGAAATAATTCTGAAAAGAAAACAAGCGGGGCCCGGGGGTGCAGCTCGCGGCGGGGGCTTATAAATAAATAAAAATTCTTCTCAACTTATTTCTCAAGAAAAAAAATGTATTTTCCTGTGACCACCGCGTTGTTTTTAGTCAAAAAATAATTTCCTAAAGCACTAGAAACGTCCAAAAATTATGTTTTTCAATTTACTATTTCCTTCATAATTTTGAATTATTTTTATTATTAACGGTCTCCATACATTATTTACATTATTACTTTCTTCTTATATAAAATCATTTGAAAAAGAAACGACAATAGTGATCATAAAACAATCATAGTTGATTACGGCAATTTAAATTGGTTAATAAGTGTAATACTAAAAATATTTCTTCTCAATAATAATTTTAATATTGCAAATATTTTATTGTCGGCATTGTTATTTGTTACGTTTCATATTGTTGACTCGTTGACAATGATCTAACGTAATTTCACATACGACTTGCTCAAGCCTCGTGCCTACGTCATATTTTGGCCAAATTTGACGTTTTCGATAAAATTTTTAAAAATGTTAAAAATCGATATCTCGAAAACTAAACGAAAACTCGAAAAATTGTATTCTACATTTTCGATTTATTTTTGCGAGATCTATAAGAATCAGTCGTCAAATCTTGGCGCCCGGGAAACAGCAATCTTGCCGTACTTATTATAATGAATACGACTTGGCACTAGTTTTAGTACGAGTCGTACGAGTATCACTGTTTGAGGACGCCTGCTCTAAGCAACTGACGTCTGACACAAGTCACAAATACCAAAGTTACACAAATTGTACAGATGGTAAATTTTGAAGTAATCATTTGTGATATTGTGTTGTTCAAATAAAATAGATAACATTGCACGCGTATTGGTTTTATCTGATTCAATTTAAAATAATTTTGAAAAATAAAATTACCAACTCGAAACTAAACTACAAAATATTGGTTCAATTAATAATTTTCATTTAATATCAACTTATAATCACCACGTGTTGGAGGAATCTTGGAGAAAAATGCATCGTGTTCATAAATTATCTTTTTGAGATTATTTAAATAATTTTATTTGCATCTAATTTTATGAAAAAATGGATCCGAAACTAACCACAGAATCACCGTTAAAAACATTATTAAATAATCCTATTAGAACCAATACAAATGTTTCGAGAGCCGAATGGTCATCTGGCCCATTGCCATCGGTAATAACATTTTTATAAAATGATAATTAGTTAAGACTCAAGTAATACAAGCTTAAATGTATTTCAGACGTCTTTGGCTACTAAAAGTGGACCACCTGCTTTTAATATAACTACACCAGCATCCGTGATATCTGCAGGAGATTCAACAAGCAATATCCGAATTCAGTAAATAATAAAATCGCTTGAGCCATAGTTCGAGCAAACAGTTCCAATCTTGGGATTTGATTTGTCTTGAATTGGATTTTGGTTAAATTTAATTGAAACCCATTTCAAATAAAATTCAATTTTTGTAATTTGAACTGGATGCTCGAACAAGCCAAAAATAAGAAACTATCATAGTTTATATTTGCAGAAACTGTGTTTCGACTGTAAGTCTGGGATGTGAATTAAATTTGTCTACTATTAATTTCCGTACTCGCAATTCGGAATACAATCCATCACGTTTTCATGGTGTTATTATGCGAATACGTGAACCTCGAACAACAGCACTGATTTTCCGTTCGGGAAAACTGGTTGTAACCGGGGGAAAAAATGAACACGATTCGTTGTTGGCTTCAAAAAAATTTGCTCGAATCATTCAAAAGTTAGGCTTTCCCGTAACATTCACCGATTTTAAAATACAAAATATGGTAGCTACTTATGATTTACGGTTTCCGATCAAATTGGAAAGTTTGCATCATGTACACGGGCAGTTTAGCAGGTGGTTATATTATATAAGTGCAGAATGGTTAAGACAAAATTGAAAGGACTGAAATAAATGGATAAATGCTTTGTGATTGTTTGCGATTTTTGTTTTGTTTCAAAAAAATGCATGGGAGTAGAGATTCACTACTTGACTTGATTTTCAAGCTACTTGACATCAAGTCAAACTCGAATCAACTATCAATATTTATTCTTCAAATCAAGTCCAATATGACTTCGAAATAGATTTTCTTTACATACCAAAATACACATAAAATTAAAATAGTTAGATGGGACCAGCCCCCTGTCACTTAAATACGAGAAAGACTAAAAAAGTGATCATTTGTGTCGCATGTTTTAGTACCTTTGGGTGGCGCTCGTAGTTTAGTTGAACAACAGCTGTTAACTATTTGTATTGTCATTTATCAGTTCCTAATGCTATTATAATCGTTACTGTCACCAATGACAACTTCATAATTATTCTCATACTAGCTGATCCCCGCCCGCTTCGCTGAGCGTTTTTAAGTTTGGCGATGTAAGATTTTTGTTGCAGTTTTTATTTTTTTTCTCAGAAAATCAAAATTATTTCGAAATAAAAAGTATTTTATAGCACTTTTTGTAATTGTTACTACCAGTATGTGAAAATTTCGTCCAAATCGGACCAGCCGTTTTCAAGTTTGCCAAGAACAAACAAACAGACAAGGAAAACTATTCGAAATAAAACGTAGCCTATAATGTAAGTTACAATATTTAATAACTTTTTGTGAAAATTTCATTGAAATCGACCCAGCCGTTTTCAAGTTTACCTTGGACAAACAATTTTTTTTGGGAAAATTTCAATGTAAATGGCATTTATGTTTTTGTATGAAAATGTAGGTAATAAAGAGTATTCATCAAAACACCTTACATTTTTTATATTAGATAAAAATCTCAGCTAAGAAAAATAATTCTATTTTTGTTCTCTCGCGGAGGTAACACGTAACGTTTTTATTATATAACTTTTCAAAAAGCAGGAATCTCCAATCTTGATATTATCAATGATAACAATAAAAATAATTTGTCTGGCGTTTAAAAAATTTTTATTTTTAACCTCCATAACAGTCTTTGTTCAACTGTACTACTAGCACTATCTGCAAGTAGTAACAAAATAAAGCCATTTTCTGTAACATGGAGTTGTAGGGGGCTGGTTGGGACCATAGTATTGTTTGGTATGATCTAAATTTCGTCTTAAGCGTTTTCGTGTTAAACGTTCTCCGCTTTATTTACGTTTTTAATAAAGTTCTTATTAATATTTGATGAATTATTTTTTTTCAGTTATGAACCCGAATTATTTCCTGGACTGATTTATCGAATGGTTAAACCTCGTTTAGTTTTACTTATATTCGTTAACGGAAAAATAGTGTTGACTGGTGCCAAGTCGCGACAGGATATCAAGGATGCTTTAGATACAATTTATCCAATCTTAAGGAGTTTCCGTAAAAATTAGTTTTAAATGTACGATTTTCAATGATAAGTTTAAATATTGTATAACGTATACATTATCAGTGTGTTGTAGGTGCATTTAATTATTGTTAACTTTTTTGTTGTATCAATTATTTATCTAAAGTGATTAAGTTAAATTAAATCTGTAAATATTGGAAGTTCGAAAAAGAAGATAAATAAAAGCAATACACTGTATCTATCTATAAGAAAAGTATTCATATATAATGTGTTATACTTGAAGTTATGGAAGAAAGTGAAAGTATAAAAGTAAATTTTAAAAATAAGTTTTTACAAAGCATTTTTCAAAAATAACTAGTAGTTTTTTAAATTTTAAGTAATTATCAGGTTATTAAAGACCAGTTTTTCTATTTTAACAATTTATTTTCTTTTCACACAACATTTCGTCAGTCTTATTCTGACTTCATCAGGTATCTTGAAAATTGTTATATGAAATATAATAAAAATATAATTTGAATATAAATTTAAGAAAATTTCAGATGTCAAATATTAGATCGACAAAAAAATTTTTATTGTTAAATTTATAGGTATTCAAATTATATTTTTATTATATTTCATATAACAATTTTCAAGATACCTGATGAAGTCAGAATAAGCCTGACGAAACGTCGTGTGAAAAGAAAATAAGTTGTTAAAATATAAAAAAAAAAGCGGTCTTTAATAACCTGATAATTACTTAAAATATAAAACTATTAAAACCTGAAAATTAATATTGTAGTTTTTTAAACTTGAGTACTTTTCTTATACTACTATCAATCTATATCATATTTAAATTTTTGCTTTTTTATTTATTTAATATTTATTAATTATTAATGGCTCTAGTTATCTTCTAACTTAATTTGTTTTTTTAAATCTGTATAAGTTATATACATAATAGAAATACCACTTGATACTATGAAACTAAAAAACAAACAAGACTATAAATAAACTATAAGCTCAACCATCTGATCATTTCTATAAAAGCATGGAACAATAAAGCATTCTTATTAATAAGAAAACATTTATTTTGAAAATAAAGGATATTTTCCTCACCGGTTGGCTCTAGTAAGTTTTATTGACTAAACTTTTTGAAAATACTCTCCGACGGTTTGCTATACCACTATTTTATTATGCTTTTAATTTTTCAATACTGGGTAGTATGAATCAAGTTTTGGTCCGGTAAGGAAAAGTTTTTTGAAATTCCAACTACGAGTGGGCGAAACAGGGTTGAATAAAGACAAATTTATAAACTATCAACTTGAGAAAAATCAACTTTAGCGATTGTCAAACTGTATAAAATTTAAGGAGGTCCTTATTTTTTTAACTTTATATACGTCTTTTAGGCCACTTAGTGGCGTGGTAATTAGATTGTCGCCGTATGGTTGAATCCCAATGGACAACCACGTTTTTTTTTTTGGAGTTGCTGGTCGTTAATGCCTATAATATAGCAATTAAAGCGTAATAACTAAAAAAAAACTAGTGCAGGCAGAGGACCCCCGTCAGGGACGAAGTTATTTTTCATCTATCAACACTCTAGTTTCCAAAATAAACTAAAAATTTAACCATTTTCCTAACAGTCCTTATAAACTTTGTGAAATAAATGACTAACTCTATATGACTTTTGATTTCGTCATACTCCATGTAAGCATGTTTTAGCTTCGCTTTGTTAGCTTGGGAGATCAAAACCAAGACCTCGCACTGGAGGAATACTCCGGGTAGGGATGTTAAAAAATAATCGATTTTTATTTAAATCGATTATTATTTTCTAATAGTCGATTTTTAAATAATTACGCGTTTAAATCGATTTTCATAAACAGCGCAAATTTAAATGCAAACTAGCTGTAACGGTTTTTTCATTCTTCTCATTCAAATATAATAGACATTCATTCAAATATTTGATTGTTAAAGGATCTAGCCCAATAGCCATAAGCAACGTGCCCCAGGCGGTTTTTGAAAAATGCTTCCGTGTGCTGATTCCTCTCCATGAAAAACTTATTGTCGCGCAATTTTAACCCGCTACCCCCACTTGTATTGGAGTTACGGGGTAAACTACCCCAGACGTTAAATTTTTTTTTCAAGAAAACTATTGAAGATTTTTTCATAAAATTAAAACTGTACGTAGATATTGATAAAACGCATAATATATATTTTTTTCAGAATTTTTGTAAATCTATAAATGATGAAAAATATTACTTTTATTTTTTGAGGGTAGTTTTTTACATTAACCTTTAAAGTGACATATTTTTTTAAAAATGTGATAAGTGCATTTATTATCTATCTTTCATTTAAAAAAAGTCGCTTTAAGAAATTCGTTGTCGCTCACCACCAAAATGAGGTCATCCAGGGACAGGTTTGTAATAAACAGCCATGAGTCAATGCATTTCGTAAATGCATTTATTGCTTTATGGCTTGTATATATATATGTCATAATATGGTTTTCGTCTAGAAAAAAAGTCCTGAGACAGAAATTAATTTTTGAAATTTTTTAATAGGCCTATTAACAATATATTGCTGGGATCTTTTATCCATTCTTTATACTAATAATAAATTCAACGAAAGTTTGCTAAATAATACCGACTTGGAATTATTTTGGATCTTATATTACCTACGTTTATACTCAAATATTGTTAGTATTATTATTTGAATCAAGTTATATTTTTGTTTGTTATAACTAAAAATAATTCATCATTTATAGATTTACAAAAATTCTGAAAAAAATATATATTATGCGTTTTATCAATATCTACGTACAGTTTTAATTTTATGAAAAAATCTTCAATAGTTTTCTTGAAAAAAAAAATTAACGTCTGGGGTAGTTTCCCCCGTAACTCCAATACAAGTGGGGGTAGCGGGTTAAAATTGCGCGACAATAAGTTTTTCATGGAGAGGAATCAGCACACGGAAGCATTTTTCAAAAACCGCCTGGGGCACTTTACTTATGGCTATTGGGCTAGATCCTTTAAAATTCATTATTCAAAGATTGAAATCGAAAATAGTTTTTGAGGCAATAAGGTTGTAATTGGGATGTAAGGTTGTAATTGTTAGGATGCTCATCATTTCATTTTTATTATAATAAAACGTTTAATGCAAAGTAGTTTAAGGCAAGAAGAATTTTAAATAATAGAAAAATTCGATTTTTTTTAATTAAAATCGATTTTTGACAAATCTATTAATATTGAATAAAGAAAAATCGATTTTTATTTAATCGATTATTTTCCATTAATCTCACATCCCTAACTCCGGGGCATAGACAACCTAAGAAATTCATGAAGTACTCCTAGAAGAGATCTCATGACATATTGCTACTAGGCGAAAGGGACGTAAGACTCCTAACAAGCCTCTATACGGGCCACTGTACCCTGAATTACCATCTTCACAAGATCGGTACAGCTGACATTAACATACGTCGTCTCTGCTGGAGAGCGGCAGAAACGGCGGAACACATTTTGTGCTCATGTGAGGCAGCTTTCAAAAGAAGACTGAAGCATCTTGAAAACACGGACATGACGCCTACGGCCTAGCGAGATAGCCCCTAGGCAGGTGCTGACTTTATTTAAAAACCTGACGCTCCTCTAGTAACTACAGAGGGTCACATCATAATAGCCCTGATAAGTCGCAGTGATAAAAGGAAGGAATATCCTGAGACCCATAGAACGGAAAATAATATTGTTGATATTACAGAACTGCTACCATAAGTAGACGTATTGTACGGCGTACGCATTGTGTTGATTATGACCAATGCAGGACAAAATAAGCCAATAAATAATAACAAAATAAAACAAACTTATATATACTCAACCATACTAAGGATTATTTGATTTGTAAATAAAAAATTACAACATTAGAAATCTTATGGAACTTTCGTTCGATACCAATTGAATTGAGAAACTGTAGAAATCAATGAACTGCAGAAGTTTTGTTATGTTCTTCAAAATATTTCAAAGGTCTGACTACGTAACAGTTACATAAAATCAAAATAAAAAAAAAACATTCTTTCGTTATGTAACTATTACATTTAAGTTATGTAACGTGACATTATGTGTTAATTTCACTATGGGCTTTGCATACAATTTTTATCAATATTCGTTCAGAAATTTTGGAGAACCATGGAAACTAAAAGATTTTTAAGTTTCACAGCCTCTTAATTACAATTTAAAATTTTAATTTTTGTACCTTATTTGCGTTCAAAATCAGGACATACCTATTATGAAAGCATTTGGAGAAATTCATGACAACTAGGATATGATTTCGAAATTTAAACAGCCAGGTTTGATAGACATCCTGGCACATTACTATTACCATTGATTAATACATACATTAAATCAATTACTTTATAATTTCCATTGATTATTTCGCACTAACAGAATAACAGAAATTTTGTTTTAAAATCGTTTTTGGTTCTAAAAGAAAAACACCAGGTGGCGGTGGATTTAATCTAGTGATGTAACCTCGTTTGTCAAAGAAGTAGAAAATTGACATTTATTGAGTAAAGTATACTGAAGAAAAAGTAAATTATTTTTTTTAGTTTTAATTAACCGACTAAAAAAATTTTGCTTATATTTTAGAAATGGCGTCCGATACCGGTGGTGTAAAACCCATGTCGATCGCTGGTCGAATGGTCCGGGAACGGGAACGTCTCCTGGGAATGACTGCTGAAGAACGAGCCTGGAGAAAACAATGGCTTAAGGATCAAATTTTGGCCCCAAATGAACCAACAATTCCTCCCAATTACTACACAGAACGTTACAATCCCATTAGACGTTTTTATAGAGCACCATTGGAAATGCTGCAAAAAGCCTTAACTCCTTCTTTAGGCGCTTACAAAGCGCAGGTTATTCGATTTTGGACTGGAAAAGCATTGCTTTCAATAACAGGAGTTTATTGCGTTGCCTATTATTTTAAATATAACCAAAATGATTGGACAAGAAAGGGAGGATGGAGAGTGATTAAAAGTAGAACATCAACACTTCCAGGAGATCCTGGCTATCCGAAAGTTTCTGATAGAAAACTTCCTTCAGACTATGCAAGTCGTGGATTTGATAAATCTCCGATATAAATATGCTCATCATAGTTAGAAATGAGGTTGTTTAGTAATAAATAAAATTGTATATTGCTTTGAAATAAAATTAAAATAAATTTTTCTTCTTTTATGAAACTCAAATTATTATTTTTGATTATTTCTTAATCCTAAAAATTTCAATTAGCTCTAAAAGTTATGGCTTTAAAAAAGAGCTTATTTTTTGCTACAAATATAAGTTTTGACCTATATTTTCAATAAAAAAAAAAAACTCATAAAATAAAATATGATTAGTTCTTGTTGTTTCCAGCCTTATTGTTAGATTTTTGCCCTTTTAATTTTATTTAAAATATATTTTTAATGAGGAGAAATTGGAAAAATCATTGAATGATTCAGATATGAAGTAATCTTTTTTAAATTAATTATTTATAAAAACTTCACGAACTTACTATGTCCTAAAAATGTAATTTATGGTTAATATTTAAACGAAATAATGGCGACGAAGAAATCAACATTATTTAGCTCTTTTATAGAAGAAACCATAAGGTTTTTTATCATCTGAAAATTTTATTTAAAATGTAATACCTTTGGTGGGGAACAATCACTGGGCGTCGATATAAAGTTATGTTTTGAAAAAGATTAATTTCAATTTATATTAAATTCACAATCAGAAAGAGAGATTTTTGGAGATAGGCATTTAGTGTAACAATACTGTACACATGTGTGCCTACACACTAGCGATTATTAATTCCATTTCATCACATTTTTGGCACGACTTCAATCTTCTTCAAATGACAAATAATTATAATTTTTTTTTTCTGCTTTTCATATTCCTTGGTTGTCTCTTAATGGACCGTGGAATCCCTTTGCCATTGAAAAGCCACTGATCCCACTGATTATGTGGTTCACAGTTAGGACATCCCTACACCCAGAATAAGACAATCGTTGCTATTTGTGTACCACATTGTGGATGATGTTCTTATGGCCGTTGTTTATTATTAAAAGAACATTTTTATGTAATACTTTACTTACCATGAAGAGAAAATAAGTTTGCTTAATTTTGTTTGTACTCTAATCGTAAAACAAGAAAAGATTATTACAGTATTAAGCTCTATAAATATTTTCCAACGTTAGCTGTTTGCAGAATCGTATCAAATTATGTTTGATGTTGAAATTGTAAATGGAAATCATTGTCTCTAAAAAGCTTACATTAACTTATATAAGCATAAAGTTTTATGCATGCCATCTTTCCAAGGATGCAACCAAGTAAGAACTAAGTTCAATCGTAGACTTGAATTTTTTCTATATGCAATTTATTTTGAAATACTAATTTCAGATGAGAGAGGTTCATTTTTCTATCCTAAAAAAAACATCAAATTGAATAAATATTTTTCTTTATTAATCTAAATATTCAATAATTGAATCAATACGAGTTTATATTTTCAATAATTTATTATAATTTGCTAATTAAACCTATTCTAAATGTAATTTAAATAATTAGATCGAAAGTTAAAACCATTTAAAATACAATAAATACGAACAACTTTTAATTAAATTTATTAAAAGTTACTTTAGTTTGATCAAGATCCGAGGCAAAGCGCACTTTACCGTCCGTATATGAATTTGTAGTATTCAACAATGAAAACGAATTCGTGTCTGTTGCGTTTGCAATCGATGGAGGCATTATAACAACAGTGTGATCACTAAAATGAGAAATACTTGGAAATTCTGTGCTTTCAATTGGAAAACTAGGCGATTGATTATCAATAGGCGACTCGCGAGAACTATTATTTTCATTTTCTAAAATATCCTCACAGGCCTCCTCATTCAGAGTTTGTAGCGCTCCACAGATCATTTGATCTTCCATCGTGACTTGTTTTTCAATATTGTTACTCGGTTTGGTCGAAGATCTATTAGATGTTGCAATTACTGGTGTAGCTCCTCCAAAATCAGTTTGTACACTGGACATTTTATCGCCACTACTTCTATTTGTTGAATTATTTGAGACTGGAATTGAAGAAGTGTTGCATTGATTTGAAGACATTGAGTGTCCATAAAAACCGGGCGTTTTATTTGAACTTGACTCGTTTTCGTTAATCATCATTAGTTCTTGTTCTCGCAAGCAAACGACCAGCATTCGAAACAGTTCCCAGTCTCCAAAGCTCATAGAGCTGATTCGTTTGAGATCTTCTAAATCACAATGAAGTAGCACACGGCCGTTTATATTATTATCTCTGATCACTTCTATATATTTCATTTTCATATTTTTGGATATATCCTCCATTTTTATTATTAGTTCACATACACCATCGATTGAGAGCTTCGAAAGTTTTGTTTGAAGAATATCATCCTTTAAAAAAAAAAAAAGTATTAATATGAGATATAATGTGAAGATATGATGAAATGTCGTACAGGTAGTTTTGTTATTGACGGCAGATGTCCATAAAGATGATATTTGGGAGACATAGTTTGGGTAAACCAAGAGGGTTGCGACCATCCAACAACTCCAGGTTGAGGTGAATGATGGTACAACATATCTGATGTATTGTGGGGTGTATTAAAACCACTCGTTCGCTATAAAAATAAATTAATTGATAACAATGCATAATGAAAAACAGAGGACAATATTTAACACAAAAAGGCTTAAAACAAAATTCGGTTTAGATGAAATAATACCGTAATTTACAGTAAACAAATAAAAATTATAAAAAAATTAAAAACCGACTTCAAAATAAATAAAAAATCTTAAACAATAAATGCACTAAAAAGTAAAAAAATAATTGCGTATCCTTAAAGTGTCTACGACTAACAAATTATTAGGATTATTGTTATTTTTGGAGTTGGTGTCAGTCAAGGAAATACGACTATATTGGTACTTAGCAATAAACGAGAATACCTTATGAAATATATTTTTCAAATGAACTTTTATACAAAATACACGAACTGTAACAATATCTAGCAACCTTGGAACTACAAAATACCAATAACTAATTAAACCTTTTTACAAATTATCATTAATATTTATTTCATTGGCTGACACCAACTCCAAAAATAACAATAGTTGTACATTATATCATCCTAATATTTTTTTGTAAGTCGTAGACACTTAAGAATATACAATTTTTTTATTTTATTTTTAAGTGCATTTTTTGTTTAAGATTTCTTATTTATTTTGAAGTCGGTTTTTCATTTTCAGTTTTAGTGATCTGAAGTCTGATAATTGATTTTATTTTTTTGAATATGGGTAAACCTACTAAATGCGCAGCTCATCTGAGGCAGCGCCGTTAAATGTTAAAAGAAACTACATCATCCCTTATTGTCCTTAAGGGTGGAATTATTTTGCTTTTAAATGTAACGATAGAACTAAGTGATAAAAATACTCTTTCTGATAAAAAAAAAATTATCAAAATCCGATGATTCAGTTAAACGTCACTATTTCATCCCCTATTTTCATCCTTAGGGGGTGAATTTTTTTCTTCAAATTGAAATGTGAACAATTTAAAGGTATGATGCACGTAATAGAAACAAAACTATCGAAATCGGATTAGCCAGGAAAAATTTATTATTTCGTCTCTAATTTTAAACCCCATACGAGTGGAGTTTTTTTATAAAAATTAGATATGAGATTAATTTAAAATTATGTTCTACTAATAAAAAAAAAGAATTATCAAAATCGAGCTATCCAATAAGGAGTGAATATTTCATCCCTTAGTTTTCAACCCCTTAGAAGTGAAAGATTTTCTTCAAACTAAAATAGGACTACACGGGAAGAACCAGCTTTCAAATAAAAAAAGAATTATCAAAATCAAGTTATCCAATAAGAAGTTAATATTTCATCCCTTAGTTTTCAACCCTTTAGAAGTGAACAATTTCTGAGGTAACAAACATAAAAAAAATACAGTCTGAATTGAGAACCTCCTTTCTTTTTGAAGTCGGTTAAAAAAGTTTAAAGCAACGTTCGGTTAAAAAGTAATACTCTGGTTTCACCTGAAACAATAAGTGGACAACACGCAATTCGGTTAATATGAAATAACAATGCGGTCCCATCTAAATTTTAGTATGATTCCATACATATTTTTTCTTTTAAGACGAAATAAAAATCAATTCGTTTAAAATGAAAATATAATTAGGTTTCTTCCGTTTTCTTTTTTACTGTATAATTAGATAATAGACATAAATACCGGTCGTTTTTGAAGGACTGATTTTCCAGTTGAATTCCACATAGGCATTGAAGTTGAAGCCCAGTTTGTAGCTGGGGCTGCAGGAGTCAAATATGGGGGACGTACACTTGATGTGTTTAGTAAACCATCTTCATCTAAACTTTGTTGTTCTTCTACAAATAGATATGTATTTGAAAAAAAAATCAAATTTCAATAAACTATAATGAAACATACCTTTAATAACTTTTTTGATGTATGGATCTAAATTAATAGTAAATGGCAAGAAGATTTTCAAATCGCTTATTAGTAAGCTAGAACGGTGGAAAGTTAAGAAAATATCAAATTTTCTTTCATCACGATCTAAATCAAGTAGTGGTTCTTCTTCACGAGCATTTGGTATACATCTTCGTACCCTATAAAACAATAAATTTAGTTTTCTTGTAAAATGAGTGTTTTTCTGGATTTGGTATGAGACTGTTTGATCATGTTGGCAAAGTAAGTTAATAATTAAGATTCTATCGTCTGTTAAAGTTTTGATCCAGACATACATAGTTATAATCAGCCCCCTGTCCTTTAAATACGAGAAAGACTAAAAAAAGTGACCGTTTATGTCGTATGTTTTAGTACCTTTGGGTGGCGCTGGTAGTTTAGTTGAACAACAGCTGTTAACTATTTGTGTTATCATTTATTAGTTCCTAACGCTATTATTATCGTTACTGTCACCAATGACAACTTCATAATTTTTCTCATATAATAACAATAAAAATAATTTGCCTGACATTTAAAAAATTTATTTTTAACCTCCATAAAAGTCTTCGTTCAACTGTACTACTAGCGCTATCTGCAAGCAGTGACAGAATAGGGTAATTTTCTGTAACATGGAGTTCATGGAGTTGTAGGGGGCTGGTTATAATATGAGTAGAATAAAACCCATTTATAAAAGAGACTTATACCACTTTCAAAAGAAATGAACATTATATAGTGTTAACTAGATCAACTTACTTATCATAAAGACTCTTTAAGGAAGTGTTATCATCCACTGTTTCCTCGTGTATTTCATGGTATAGAATAATCCATGAAGTTCTAAATGGCCATTGCTCCGTAATATTAACCCAACTCGCCAAATGATACCAATTAAAATCGATTTGAAAGGCTTTTAGTAGCCTTCCCGTAACATATACCACGTTCATAAGCCGACGCATTGACCGAGGATTAACATCACTGAAATAATCATCGGTCAATAGCATTTTCGAGAGATCATGTGCGCCTCCGATGCGATTCAAATTCGACCCGATCGAGCTTGCAATCGATTCGGACAACTTTAATTTTCGAGATCCTTTACGAGGCGGTGGTGGTTTCAGTTTTTCACAGCTGGACATCAACCCACTTTCGGTTGATAGTCGTCTACTTGAAACTGATCTTCCCAAAGTACTAGGACCTGGACCATGTTCTTCAGCTCCACAAGAACGTCGATGCGACATTGATGTAGTCTGAGCAACTTTGACTCGTCGCATTCCCGAATTTTGTAAGTAGAACGGTAAATGTACCATATTACGTAGATAATCATGACCCCCAATATTTGAATCGCTGAACAATTTCTTGCTATTTACTTCCACGGCCTTTGATATTGCATGTGGATCAATTGCGAGAATCACAATGAAAGGACTATTAGCATCAGAAAAAAGCATGTGAACAGAATCGAGAACCAGAAGAACTTTATCCTGTTCACAACTGTCTAAGCCATCAACAATTATAACTAATCGGGTTTGTTGTCCTGTTAAACTATCTAAACATTTAATCATATCCGTCATAAGTTTAACTTCGGATCGAAGAATTTGAAGAAAACCTTCTGATTTTAAGGTTTCTAAATTAGCGATCGATTTTTGTAGCTGTCTTCGTTGTGAAAAAAATAACGCTTTCGACATTCGAGCCCATGTGTACAAATTGGCAATAATCGCAACACCCACAGGAAGGCTTAATGTTATCAGGATAATTTGCAAAGTGATTCTGGAAAAAGTAAAACTTATTTTTTTTAGAATACACAATTGAGTGGCTCAGAATAAATGCGAACCAAAAATAAATCTAAATACTTCTTTAATGTAGCTTTGAATTTATGAATGTCATATAATTATAATTCAATAATAGACCAGATCGATAAATTTTGAACAAAAAAAAATTATAGTAGGATTAAATGTTCCCAGAAAATGCAATAATTAATGCGTAAATTTTAATAAATTGCTCAAAATGGTATTTGTACAATAATTGTTTTTTTTTTGATTATTTATAGTCGCTTGGAACGTCCAAGGTCAATAATTGCACTATGTACAATTTTGAGCAATTTATTAAAATTTACACTTAAATTATTGAATTTTCTGGGAACATTTAACATTGTATTGCACCGTATCAGAGAGTAGAGATCTTAACGAACAAAAAGCCCAACAAATTTTTTAAAAAAGTGGATATTTTGACGTTAGAATTTTCGATTGAAAATTAAGGTGTTTTTTTTTAATATTATGTCAAAATAAGGTTAAAAAAATAAATATTTTAAGTCAAAAAAATTACAGTGTGTTTGGGACATTAAAAGCTAAATTTTTACTAAATTTCATGATTTTTTTTTGTAACAGATAAAAACAAATAACCAAAAACTAGTAGAGATATATGTATATACTCCGTGACTTGGTTATTAGAGTTTTTCACATAAATTTTGAGGTTATGTGAAAAAAAAGTTAGCACAAAAGTTGTAGATCTATATATTATCTACAACTTTGCTTCAAACTTTTTTTCCATAGGACTTGTAGTTTTGTCGGAAATCGAGATAAACCGTTTCTACCCTTATCCCCTCCCATTCCAATTCCCCACCTCAGATCGATCGCAATTTATTTTTCCTTTCATTTTTGTTATATTCTCTTCCTTTTCTAATGGGTTTCATCCTACTATAATTTTTTGTCACTTTTTACCATTTTTAAAGGCTTTAGCTCTGGTCTATAAGCAAAATGAGTCATAGTGTTAGTTCAATATGAAGGTGGCTTAAATTAATTCAATTTGATTGAACCAAACAAATCAATTTCATTGATTTAATCAAATTTTCATATAATTGTACATTGAAATGCTCGCTTGAAAGTAAGTTGAACAGCTTTAATTTTTAGTCAATTTAATAAAAGTACCCATTGAAAATTGTTACCTTATTTTCAATGGGAGTTGATTATTAACAGTTACATCAGTACAGTTGATATCTTAATATGTTTGAAAGATTTCAAAGGGAATTTTTGTTTCATTGCCATTTGTAATTGAAATTTCAATGAAAATTAACTTTTAATAATATTTTTGATTGTTTTAACTTCATTGAACAATGTAAACAGTGATCATTTCAGTGTAGTTGAAACATTATCACTATTTCAATAAAATTGAATTAATCATTTGGATTTGTGTAAATCTGCTTAGTTGGCTATTATACTGAAATAATATGGCTAGACTTTGGTTCACTTTAATGTTGAGCCACTTTATTATTTCTAAGGGTATATCTTACGGGTCACTGTAGTTTAGTAAGTAGATAGCTAAAACACAGGCTCCAGTTAATACGCAGAGGAAGCTTATTTCAAAAATAGCTACGTAGGGTAAACAACACATTTTCCTCCATTTCCAAGTCGAGTTTTCTTTAATGGCTTTCGGTCGAAATGCGCGGTATAATCGAGTGGGAATAATTCCATAATCCGATTCAATGGCTTCGTATAAACATCCAATCATCTGAACTACGGAATTTTCACCACTTGTTGTGCTACTAATTCGGGTTTGATCCGTAAAATAAAATCTGAAAAAAGAATTGCAAAATTTTACATCGATGAAATCGTATTAATAAAAGGCTAAGATGATTAAAAAAAATTATGAAAGTTTAAATATTAAGACAAATCTTTGAAGTTAAATTTTGTTCCGTATCTCCAGCTTCCACCTTAGCTTTTTAATTGAAAAAAATATTTCCATTGCAAAGAATGTTTGTCAAATATAAATTATTTCAGAACAAAAAGAACAATTGTATGAAAATAAGTTAAAAATTTTTTTGGTAAAATATGAAATTTATATAAAAATATTTAGTGAATGCTATGTAATGTTGTATTTTTTATAATGTAAGCTTTCCAGTCCATTTACCAAGACTTTCCATTTCCCATTGCTTTAAGAAACATCAAAAAATTATTTTCTTTTTTCATTCAATAGAATAAAACATTTTCATTCCCACGAATAATTTCCCAAAGATTCAAGCTACTAATAGAAGACATTTTTTTTAGTTTTTTCCTTTCTTTCCTGATTCCATATTCAATGAATTGAATAAACAAATCATGAACAAAATTTCTTAAAAATTAATCAACCGATCATTTAAATTATTTGATATTTTGCACACAATTTTTAAATACAACGTGTAAAAAATTAAACAAAAGTATTTCTCAATTATAACTTCATAGCTTATGCCCCCCCCCCTCTCTTCACTGAGCATAGCTAAATTAAGCTGATTAATTAATAGAAACCTTCATAGCAAAATTAAAAGAAAAAACCTTTCAACTATTTCTCTCTTAAATCGAAATAATGACTATTTACTTTTTTTGCAGTCTAGAGTATGCCACTAAATTCAAATAGTGGTATACTTTTCACTACTAAATAGTGAATAGTCACTATTTGTTAGTCGAAAGTCACTTTTTCGATTTAAGAGAGTTTGTCATAAACAAGATATTAGATATTCCTCAAGAGCCACACATTTTCCAAAGAAACAAATATCTGAATATTAGAGTTAGGCCGCGTTCAGACGGATCAACTCAACTCGCCCGACTATTTTCAATCTTGTAGACTGTAGCAGGGTAAGCGACGCGAGAAGTAAAGTACAAGCGAGTTGAAAGGGAAGCAAATTGAAAGAAAACTGATCAACTAAACTCGTTCAACAAAAGATTGACTGAATCAAACTTTTGTTGAACGAGTTTTGTTGATCAGTTTTCTTTCAATTTGCTTCCCTTTCAACTCGCTTGTACTTTACTTCTCGCGTCGCTTACCCTGCTACAGTCTACAAGATTGAAAATAGTCGGGCGAGTTGAGTTGATCCGTCTGAACGCGGCCTTAGATTTCGAAATTAATTCATCAAAATCCGTGAAACTATATTTTAGAGAAGTGAAAAACATACAAAATGAAATAATGAAACAGTGTGAAGCACTTTGAAATACCCATTGATCGACCGAGATTCAATGTCATTTTTAATCCGATTTAGGATTCAAGAGATTAACTTATTTTTCAATCTTGACATTTTGGATTTTGCATTTGATCAATATTTTTCTCATCAACTACAGAACATTGAGTTAAAATATAACATTTTATCTAATATTTAGGTAAGGGGTTCAAGAAAGTTTCTAATAATAAAAAAAAAAAAACTATAAAAACTTTTTTCCTTGTAATTCCTTTGTTTCTTTTAGTTGGTTTCTTTTCATTTATTATTTTTATTAATAGTTTATCAGTAATTACTGATAGTCGCTCATATCCGCACTTAAATTAAGCTGCTTGATTAATAGAAACCTTTATAGTAATACTAAATCTGGTATATCGGTATATTAAAGTAAGAAGATAAGGAAACTTGCAAAGGTTTAATAAGATAAAAAGAAAGAGAAATATGCGTTTTTAGGTAAAAGCTCATCTAAGTACTCACTCAGTTATGTTAAAAAATTGCAAATTGTTATGGGTGTTAAGGTCTATGACATGTATTAAGTAAGGTCAGGGTAAAGGCAGGTACTTTTAAAGCAGAGATAGAATCATAGACGTTCTTTTTCCCTCTAGACCATTGCAAACGCACTTAGAAGCTTCCCTTTAAACGCATTCTTGGGACCCAACGATGCGTAATAATTGACCCACATTTTTTATGTACTTTTCCTGTACACACCTATTTAGACTTTATTTCGGATCTTTCAAGGTTATTTTTTCAATACGTGCTTTGAGCTTGCTGAAATTTGTGACGTCATCAACATAAAGTTTGTGAATAAGTAACAATTTCAGTTATTTTTTAAATTAATTTAAACGTATTATACACTGCAATTGAGACATATTAAAACTTACTATTAAACAAATCTTCACAAAAAAAATAATACTAATATTATTAATTAATTATACTTTATAATATTAATTATTAAAATTTTGCAAAAATATCATCAATTATTTGCGTAATCAGTAGAGCTGATTGAGAGCTTTTTGAAAAAAAAAAACTTTAAAAAAGAAATTATTTTGGATTTTATAGTGATTATAATTTTTGAGTTTGCAAATTTAAAAAAAAATTGAAATACTTGTTAACTATTAACTATACACCTGGAGCAATTGAGGATTCTGAAAGAGCATTTAAGGAGCAATTTTTTGGCATATAGTTTAATAAAAAATATATGTTCTACGCTAACTTCTTTCCAGTATTTTCTTTTCTTTTTTCTTATTAATAACTTGAACACTGAGCAATAAAAAAATGCAAATGTTTTAAAAATGTTCATTACTATTTTTATCGAGTGTTAAATTAAATAAAATGTTCAATAAAATGATGTAATTATGCTAATTTTAAACTTCTAAGATCATTTCTTACGTTACTGTGTAAATTTGCGAAGTGTTCTTGAGGAAAATCAACGATTTCAAATCTTTCCCAAGAAGAAGTTGAAAATGTTAAATTGTTGAGTCTTCCTCCTAAATTATCAATTACGAACGTGCATGCTAAGACTCATAAGATAATTTTGTTTTTAGATTCGTTTAATTGAGGGTTGGAAAAATTGTTTGTAGTCTATTAGTTATATCTAACGTTTTTAATGAGTTTAATAATTTGTAATAGAATTCTCGGAAATTTGCCAGCTGTCTGTAGTGAGGTGATTTGGTAGAGGTTTTCTTCATAAACAGGGATATATTTTCTTAAGCCTGACTTATGTTCACTTATCTTGTTGAATTTTACGTGAACGAAGTCACGGGTTGTGGGTAACTAGTCGTTACTACTAAATTCTTGAAATTCTAGCTCTAGAATCTAGAAGGTTCTAGTAGAAGATTTCAGAAACTTCTAGAATTAGAGCTTTTTAACGGGTTTTGTTCCTTGGGAATATTTCTTTAAAAACTTTAAACTTTCATAAAAAAATAATATTAAAGTTTGCGGTTTAAATAGTTTCTAAAAATCAAGGTGCAGCGACCGATATCTTTGAAATTTTCAATGAAAATAATACAAAATATCGTTAAAAAAATTTGTGGTCAAAAATAAAAAATATTTTTTTTTGATTTCAAAAGGAAAAAAAATCATTTTTAGCTTTCGAACCCCATGTAAGTAGACCTTCAAGAAGATATTTTAATAATATGTGAAACCGACTTATTCTTTACAATGAATATATATTATGTAAATCAATAAAGAAACTACATTACCTTATTGGTTGTGCATTTAAGTCATCAGAGCTTTTCGATCCTGGCGGATGACAGAAGAGAACTTGTAAAATCAATTTAAACGAATTCAATTTCCTTGTCAATAAAATATTTAAGTTATACGGCCAATCCCAATCGTACTTCTGTCCAATGTACTGAATCACAGTTAGTCCAATATAAAGCAACGCCAGAAAACACAAACCAGTACTCAATCCAATGATCCATTCTTGGAACAAAATACCAAAAAATGCTCCAATTATCAACGATGCGTGTGCGATTATGACAAATAATAATACTGAAAAACTAAAATTTGGCTCGACCCATTGCTTTGCAAAATTTTTCATCTCCTCCCGAAGTTTGTTTAAGAGAAACGATTTGCCACTGCCCCATTTGGCGTAGAGACCCACAGTAATTGGCATACTTAGTGATGGTTCGCTTAAGATATCAGCTAAAGCACTGCTGTACAAATCATACCCTAGCATATTTTCATTGTCTTCGTTTGTATTTAAGCGTCTAGCTCCGAAAATTTGGCCTAAGATAGTTTTTTGGTGCCCCACATCAATGTTATACGGGGTCTCTCCTTGTCTGTTTGGCCGATATAAAAGCTGACTGTGTTTTGGATTGCGTAGCAACATCTCCACAATAGCCTTGGAACGTGCTCTCATAGCTATATGTAAAGCTGTGTCTCCTTTTCGATCAGCCGCAGATACCTTAGCTTTCTTATCCAGTAATAACTGAACTATTTCAACGTTCCGAATACGCACAGCACGTAGTAGAGGTGTATCACCATCTTTTGTTGGTATTTCTAAATCAGCATTGGCACTTAGCAACAATTTTACTATTTGGAAATTTCCTTTTTCCACTGCATTGTAAATGGCTGTTTTTCGATCTTTTCCAGTTGTATCTACATCAGCATATTTTTTAAGTAATGCTTCTACAACACTTCGATGGTTTCCTTTAACAGCATGAATTAAATTCGTATCACCAGCTCTGTCTTGAATATTTATATAAGCTCCAGCGTTGAGAAGAGCTACAACAATGTCGTGATATCCTTCTTTACAGGCTATTGTTAATGCAGTGCAACCATCTTTGTCCAAAGCATTGACATTCGGTTTGTGTTCCAATAAAAGAGTGACCACATCAACAAAGTTGCCCATACTAGCAACTAATAAAGGAGTCCAGGAATACATTCCAGTTGTATCTACATTAGCTCCAGCTCGTAATAGATGTTCTACAATTTCAGCATTTCCTTTTCGACAAGCCCAAATCAACGCAGATGTTCCATATTTATCTCCTACGTTTACTTTAGCTCCATGTGCGATTAAGGTTTGAACGATGGCAGTATGGCCCCGACCAGCAGCCCATACAAGTGAAGAGACGTGGTAGTTTCCATGAGCGTTGACATCAGCGCCATGTTCGACTAAAGTATTGACAGCTTCTGTGCGTCCTTTGTACGCTGCCCACATCAAAGATGTCCATCCTCCGGAATCTCGATGTTCTATATAGGCGCCGTGTTCTAGTAGTAAAGTGCATATGTCAGCATGGCCTTCTTTGGCAGCACATGCCAACGCACTCCATCCATCGGAATCTTCGGCTTGAACATCTGCACCATGTGCGAGAAGCTCGCGAACGAATTGGATTTTACCCTTTTCAGTCGCGTAGAAAAGTGCCGTTGTTCCATTCTAAACAAAATCAATAACAATTGATCAATGAATCTCATCTAATGCTACTTTGGGAAAAGGGGAGGGGTTAATAAAGTAATTTTGTTTCCGCAAGAAATAGAGTAAAATTGCGAAAAAATTGGGTTCAATTAAAGTAAAACATGTCCCTTCACTAAAATATGGCCAAATATCTATATAAATAAAATGATAGCTGTTTTTCAATATTCGCTTTAACTAAAAAAACTACTGGATAGATTTCGATCAATTTTTGTTTGTTTTACTTCTTATATACCACTTGGTCCTTATCTAAAAAAAGAATTATCACGATATCTTCATTAAAAGCAAAGTAATTAAGGTTTTAAAAAATGCGATATTTACAAGCAAACCGTGTTAAGCGGTGGATTTTTCGTCGCTTTGATAGAGTGGGGCAAACGATGTAATGCGCATGGATTGGAGAAAATATGTTTATGGGGCATTTACACTAGAAACACACGTTTTGAAAAATCTCGTGAGATTGAAGAATGGGGGAGGGGTTTGTGCCAAATCTCACGACATCTCACCAGGCGGGTGAGGGTCGGGGTTCAAAAATGACCAAAACGCTTCGCGTAATAAATGTATGCCCCAATACTTGGAGAAAAGTTTAAATACCCTTTCGAGTTTTTTTGAAAATATACTTTTTCACTCCACCCCACCCACTTCGTTGTTAGGACTTGTAATTCTATTTAATATATACGACTATCTATACGACATAAAATCAATCTTACTCGTATGTTTCAAATTATGTTTACAGATAAGATTTTTTTTTTTTTTTGATTATTTAAGGTCTTATTAACTACTGTGGTTATTAGTAACCGATAAAATCCGAAACCCCTAGAAAAATGTTGGGTTTCAACCCCAGGATCACTGGCCGATAGGACGACAATCACCATGCCACTAAATGACCTCGGTTAGGATTTATTGTAATAGAATTTCGATACATTTTCGATAGTATTCCGATAAAAATTGTAAAAGTTATAGTGAAACTACAAACGTTTTTTAAACTCGATTCTCTCAACAAATGTAGAATTTAAAGAATAAGCTTATTTAAAATCCTTTCAAAAGAGTTCAACTTTTTGACATTGAACTAAATCCTTGAAGTTCAAATAAAATTACCATTATTAATCATCTTAGAACCAACTCAGGGCAGTAACAGAACTGATAACCGGACACTGTGGACTGATGAAGCATCTGCAGACTATTGGGATGTCTCAACGAGACCTAAACTGCAAATTGTGTGGGGATGGGGAGGAAAACGCGACCCATGTCATTTTCGACTGCAAGGCCCTCACAAAGTGGCGAAACCTGTATGGGATAAATGACGCCCAAACAGGCTCAAATCGCGCAAGCTTAGTACAAGGACTGCTTTTGCTAGGCAGAATGCTGAACTTGGAATAAGCAAGGATCCTTGCTCAACAGGGATTCATGAGCAGAAGAGGATAATAAGCATAAGGCTGCAGTGCGGGGCGAACGAGCCCTAACCTGGCTTTCTGCTAACGAGGAAAAAAAGGAAAAAAAATCATCTTAGAAAATTGGAAAACACTGCTTCAAATAGGAAACAGGAAATATTAAACATTTTTATCATTAAGAACTATTCGTTATTTGAAATCCACTTCGAAACAGTTTAAATCCTGAAACTTGAACTGAATCCAGGATCGTAGCTATCGCTGGATCAATGATACGAGGCAACAAATTGCGGTAATAAAAATTTATCCATAATAATATCATTTAAAGTTCTAGATCATACGCTAAATGTAAGCGGGCATCTAAAAGAGCCCCCTGACAAATTTTTATATAAGGCCTGTCTAGCGCAAGTTTTACCACTGATTGAATCCTATTCGTAGAATAGAATTTTGAACACACCTATTAATTATTAATTGCATCAAAACATTGAAACATTCTTCTTTAAAGAGGAGATATTCAAAATTTTTAGAGTTAGGAACTATGAGTATAGGATGATTATATTTACCTCATCTCGATCATCGACTTGAATTGACTTGTTGTCGAGAAAAGCTTGAAATCCTTGCAAGTTATTTTCGTTGATGAAGGTGACAAACGATCGGAAACATAATGAAGCCATGGAGTCTGATCGATGCAGAGTCTAAGAAACAAAACCAATACAATATTAGTTGTAATTTCCAAAAGTAAAAATCGTTAAAAATTAGTAAAAAAAAAAAACAAACAAACAATATACCATTGTTGGTTTAGCTATTATAAAATGGTTTTTTAGAAGAATAACTCGCATTTGCCAACTTGTAAGGCTTGTAAGTATCAAACATTAAGGTTCAAATTTTAAAAAAGCAAACGAACTGTAAATTGATATTAGAGAGAAGTACATTGTGTAAATCGTAACGTATTAAGAGTTTGCTGATTGATGCAAAAAAATTAAACAAACACAAAATAAATACTTGGAAATTGAAAAATTATTTGGTAAATGTTTAATGTTAGATGGTGGAAATGTTTCATTTAAAAATAAATGTTAGTGTTACTTTAAATAAGATTGTATTAGTTTTATTAATCTCAAGGTATTTGAGAAATTTGGCATCTTTTACTTGATGAGCTACTTGTTTTTAAATCAAAAATAACTTACAATAAAAATTTGCTGATTTTAATTGAAAATAATTTTGTTCGATTCTAATTTTATTTTAAAGTCTCTCTATATGTTAGGTGTTCATTTATTAGATATGAAGAAAACTGGGTAATCTAATTTTAAAGATAAAAAAAGTTTTAATTTATTAAGGTAGAAATATTAAGAAAAGTTACGACTTGGCGCAAAATTAGAGGATATTTATGTCACTTTCAGACTTGTTTCCTCAGAAAAAAAGCGATTATCGAATTAGATAAAATTTTTGGGATCTCTATTAATTTCATCATACGAAAACCTCAAAAGAAACAAATTTTTCTACAAGGTAAACAATTATATTTTAGTACAATGGGAATCTTAATAGTCAGGTCCCAAGTCAAATAACTAGAAATTTTGTACAGTGAATTGAATCCAATGCTTGTCTTGTAGTACAGTCATTTGATTCTAGAATTTGGTTCTAGAGTAAAAGGTAATCTGGAAGTTTTTCCAGGAGTTTTGAAAATTGGTAAGTTTATAGATTTCAATGGACTTTTTTCGTATCTTTGACGTTCGTGCCGCCATATTGTAAAATGTCACCTATAACACTGTTTTTGACAATATCTCCATTCCTACTCATTTTATGAGAAAAAAAGTTCTATAAAAAATGAAAGTAGAGAAAATTTTCTACAATTTATGTAATCACCCTTTTTTCGTAATACAACAGTTGTGACATAATTTTGTAGTAGCGTATTGTATACATAATATGTGTGTTTAAAATTGTCACGCATTGGCGTAGATGTATAAAAATTTATGGCGCTCGTACGCCAAACTGCTGATTTTACGAAAAAACGGTCCTTACATAAATTGTAGGAAATTTTCTCTACTTTCATTTTTTATAAAAATGTTTCTGTCGTAAAATGAGTCGGAAAGGAGAATGGTCAAGAAACAGTGTTATAGGCTGTATTTTCCAATATAGCGGCGCGAGCGGCAAAGATACGAGATGGAAAAGTTGAAATTCGGAAAGAACACATCAAAATCTATAAAATAACCGATTTTTAAAATTCTCGGAAAATGTTCCAGATAAAACTACCAAATGTCTATAGACCTAATATCAGTTGGCTGAGTTTGACTTCATTTTAAGCCAAGTTTAAGTTAATTAGCTTAAAAATAAGGTCAAGTGGAATCCTTAAATCTTAAATTTTTAAAAACTTACTTTTCCGTAACTGATTAATTTTTTTTTTAAACTATCTGCTCCATATGATATTAAATTTATACTTTATTACAAATAAATAAGATTTCGTCCTATACGTTCGATATACATTTATAAAATATAAAAATCGGGTAATTAATCTAAAATTAAAGTTAAAAAAATACTAATATATTAATGCTGTTATTAATTGAACACACGCACGTAAAAACTAATACAGTGAACTTTCGATAAGTCAAACAGTTTTTTTTGGTATCAATTCATCCCTTTCTAATCCCCGGAATTTCTCCTTAGCGATTCGAATATTTTTTAAAATCTGGTAAATGAGTTCTGCTGGAAGAACCTTGCGGGAATCTTCATCTTTATAAGTCGAACCCCTAATCGGCATCACCCCTATAAGTCGAAATGTTTGATTTGGTTATTTATTCTAACCAGGGTCATCTGGAGCTTTGATATGATATTTATTATTTATTTAAACGAATGAAATCGAATTCACTACCAATGATTTCTTAATAATTCTAACTTTTTCTGGCAATAAGTCGAACGATCGATAAGTACTGCCCCCCCTCGATAACTTGAACGCTTAGTGAGTCGAACCACCGATATAATTCGAACAGTTTTTTTCGGCCCCAATTCGTCTCAATCTAACCCTGTGTACTGACACCTTAGTAAGTCAAACATTTCTCTAGAGACGTCTAGTAAGTTGAAAAAAAAACTTGCATAAGTCGAATCAGTAAGTTTCATCTTTATAAGTTGACCTGTTTTGTTTGTTTATTCCGACAGATATCATTGATTTTTATTCTAACGAATGAAACAAGTGCACAACCAACAATTTCTTGATAACTTGAAATTTTTCCCTCGATAACTTGAACGTTTGGTGAGCCGAATGATGAATATAGAATGAAGATATAAGACAGAAGTTTTTCTCGCTGTTTCTAGCAAGCAGTCAAACAAATGTTGCCAACAACCTCATGAAAGTGGGAAATATTTTCCATTACAAAACTGAAATGAATTGAAGTATATTATCACAATAATCAAGACAATTCAAATTTCTGCTATGTTTTTAATGACCACTGCAGTTGTGAGGAGGGGGGGGCAAAACAGATCAACAATTTGTTATTGAGATTTTGACATAATATCGAAAGATCACTGTATTATAAAATTAGAATAAAATCAAAAGGCAAATCGGTAAATAGATAAAAGCGCACACAGAACTCGAAAATCGCTAACCACATTGGAATGGCGTCGTAATCCCAAACCGAAGTTTAAACCGAATGTGGGTAAATGGAGATAATGCAATTGGGACGCGACGGATCCGTTAAAAGAAAATGTCTTACTTTCTGTCGATAGACCTGAGTGATCGTCAAAATCTGCCGTTGCGGCATGATTTACGGATGCAGCGTGCGAATTGTGGCGTTCCGGTATGTGCAAGTGGAGAAACGACGACAGGCGTCGCTTGTATGAAAGCGGCGTCGGTTCGGGCGTTAATTTTTGCAAATTATCGCCGGCCACGGACACACTCCGACCGCGCAGAGAAGAATTTTCAGACATCGTGATACTGTGCCGTACTCTTTATACAAAACATTCCATTTGATATAATTATTAATTTCAGTGATAAGATTTATGTTAAAATAATTTTTTTATCCACATTCAAGGAGATTAAGACTTTGATATTTTTATACGATTAAGTGTACGTAAAAAACGAAACTATTCAACCTTTGAGATTCAAGGGAACTTGTTTCAACTCAATTTCAATAATAAAATACTCAATTATACACGTATGAATTTAATAACATTTCTTAGGTGTAAACTTAATATCTTCTTTTAAGAGTAAAGTAATTCAATTACGTTACTACTCGTAGAAATGTATTTGATTTTGCGATGTAGTCTGTAGATACGAGTAGAATCGTACGTGTATTATCTTAAGATTAAAGATAAATATATATCCTTTGAAAGGAAATGATAAAAATATTTTAAAGAACTTTAAAAGTAATATAAAATAATCAAAATTTGAGAAAATATTAACTGTATTAAAGGGTAGTAATGAGTAGACATTTAAAAAGAATGCATCTGGAATATCACCATTCAGTTTGAGATATTCTTTTTCAAAATTAACATTTTTTTTTACTAACGAAAAAACACTTTGAAGTGGTGAAACTTACCCCCTAAAACTACAGTTTTACAATTTTCACCAATTTGCCCTTTACTTATTGTAGCGCATTTTTTTTTTTTATAAATCTAAATACATACGAGTATAAAATTGTTTTTAATTTAAAGTTTCTAGTTTTTATTTTCAGCCCTAAAATTTTTTTTCTTCTAATTAAATCAAATCGACATGGAATCACCGCTAAGTGTATATTAGCGATATTAGCCATACAAAATTTTCATTACAAATAAACTTAACTAAAAAAAAAAAAACAACCTTTAAATGCTCTAAAAAGAAAAAATAAGCCTTGAATTAAATCAAACTCATCAAATTATTACATAAAATAAAAGCTTATCGCGAAATATACGTAAATACATTTTTTTACTTTCTTTTACTACTACCAAGGAAGTATTGCAATCGGGTCGAATTTCCGCATTCGAGCTTTCACCGAAAGTACATGTTTTGAGTTCCACTGAATCCAAAAAAAGTGGTTTTTAGAAACATGCCTGTGTGTGACAACGATATCGTATCGAAAGCTTTATCCAAACTTCAAATTTCACATTTCATGTTTTTTATACAAATTTCACCCAACTTGGAATTATGTCTCCATATTTCATCTACCTAGTTGTGCTTTTTTGAAAACAGTTCCATCAATTTTCTTTAAACTTCCTATATAGTTCTTCGACTCATTTATGCCTAAAACTGTTATTTGAAACTTTTTCCTAGGAAAATTCAAATAATGAGAGTTATAGGGTAAGGGTGAGAGTTCGTATTCTTTGGTGTTTTATTTAAGGTCGCATCAACTACTATGGTTATTAGCGAATTCGAAAACCCAAAAAAACATCTTAGGCTTTCATTGGGATTCGAACCCAGGACCACTGGCGTATAAGGCAACTATCTAGTCCACCACGCCATTATAAGTAACCTAGTTCGTATTTAAATATAATTAAATTTATAATTCTGTAACCAATCGTTGGTTTTAATTTTTAGTTTAAATTAGCGCGGTATTCTATTAACGTTATTATTAAAAAATTTAAATTCGTATCCGTTAAGTAATTTGTTCTTATGTGATTTGTAATACTTTGTTTGAATGTTCTAATCCTGGATGTCGATTCAAGGCCATTCTTATTATAAGAATGAAATATTATTGAAACTGAACCAACATGCAAAATTTCAGTTACATAGAATAAGAAGTGGTTCTTATTCATTTTCAAAGATTGATCTTCACAAACATTGCAAGTTAAATAAAAGTTTGTAGAAAAGATTGCAAGTCTGCGAAACCTGTGAATTTCTAGTTCTAGAAGGTAACTTTGAAAGTAAGTTTCAATACTTAAAAGGATTTTTTTGTCAGACAAAAAAACATTAAAGTACAAATCATGTTTATTTTACGTTACTAAATTCTAGAATCATGTTTTAAAAGTGGATATAAAACGCTGTATTTTAATTAATTTATATACTCGTAAGAAGCTAAGAGGTTTTCGGCTAAAAAAGACTTGGAATGTTTTTCTAAGATCTAAACTAACATTACACAAAATTTTCTTAAATTCATGCAATAGTTCGACGAAGAATATTTAATCAATGTGATTCAATGTTAGAATGCTTGTAACTTTTATTTACTAGACGACATTTTTCTGAATCTTTAGTTCCAAAAATACTTCTTGCATATGAGCAAATATATTGTCCTTATATTATGTAAAAAATTTTGTATGAACTTGACAAAAAGTACAGTAAAACGTCTTAAATACACCATATGCATATTCATCAGAGATTTGCCAAAAGCGGCATTTAGTCAAGCGTTTTCATGCAAAGCTTAAAAGCCAGTTAACCGAATATTTGTGTTCCTTTCAATATTTCACGCTCGTTCCTCGTTGGGGAGTCAAAGATATCTAATTTTTTTTTCCAATGGATGCGATGAATTCAACATTTCAAGCTTGATGATAAGAAAACAAAGTTTCCATAAAAAGTCAAATTTTTGGGAGTTACCATGGACAGCCGGCTAACTTGGAGAAGCCCTTTGAGGCACCTTAAAGGAAACTACCTCCAATGTCATGAAAATTGTAAATGGAAAAAACAACGGTGCAGACATGGAAAGTCTATTAAAATATAGATCCTTTATCACATCTAAAATAGACAATGATTCTGTGGCATGCGCATCAGCCAAATACACAGCGCTAAAAATCCTGAACCCAATAAGTACACAATTAAGGGATCAAAATCGCCACAGATGCTCACTGAACCAGCATGCTCGTTGAAGAAACTGAACTAGACCAGAACAGCCTAAGATTAGTACTCATCCTGAAATATTGTATAAAGTTCATTAGCACACCAAACCACTCAAATAAATCCTTAATCAAAAATTTCTCATTTCCCAAACTTTCCCGAAATAAAATCAACCACCCAAAATCACTTCCGGTCGTATACAAAATTTATATATATAAAAAAAAAACTAAATATTAATGGCTTTCCGTTCACCCAAGGAAACCTCAAACAAAATATTAAAACTATGAAAGAACCCATAACAAAAGAATGACAAAAAAAGTGGAAACAAGATAAGGCGTATCTGAAAAACTACCAAAAACTAGTGGAAACGAAGACATATAAAAAAGGGAAACCGACCAGGTGATTTTGCTTCGACTACGAACGGGTCACACCGAGAAACTCATAGCTGGAAGCTGAGAAGAGATGAACCCAGACGATGTCCCAATTGCCAAGTACAAATTAATGTTGACCACATATTATCATGATGTGGCGGGATGCCTAACAGAAAAGAACTAGATCCATCTTCCTCAGCGGCAAAAATAATACTAGAAATTATATCAACATAAAAAAACGGCAATTAACATTACTAAACATTAACATTAATAAAACCATAATTAACATTATATTAATCTTTTTATGTTATTTTAGTCCGTTTTGTAAACTAGCGTATATAATCGTAACCGAAGCAGGAAGTTTTAGCGCCAATGAACCACTGAAGTTTTAAATTGGAAAGTTGATACAAAAACCACCCCTGCATAGTCTTAGGACCTCAATACAATGGAGCGAAACCCCCCGCGGGAAAACGTCCTGCACCAAAACGGCGGCGCCAAAACGTCCCGCACTAAGACGACGGCGCCAAAATGTCACGTACCGGTCGTAACGGCTGAAAACTCTTTTAAAATATATATACAACAACAAAAATCAATAATTCAGGTAACTTAGGAGCCACTGATCATTGATATTGGCATTGATATCGATTTACTAGACTTATAAATATATTTCGATAAAAGATTGTTAAAAATTTATTTTTTTTTTGAAAGTGTCGTTTATTTTAAAAACATGCATTTTGTCAATTATCATCATCATATCTGCAAATTATCGGAAAAAAGTCAGACCATATTTGATGGCTATTGTAGATACTATCTACAGTATGATAATCGTCCAAATTAAATTTTACCTTCAACCCAAAAATCAAAAAAAAAACATGTTTTAAGATATAGATAATATTTTAATCGAAAATATTAAGTTTGATTTGTTTATTTTTTATTAAATTTGGTTTTTGACCCTTTATAGGTGTTTTGTCGGATAAAATGTCCTTCAGTTACATATAAAATTTTTTATATAACCAATGGCAATTTAATCTGGCCTTGATTTAAGAATTAGTGCATTTTCTCTGGGATCCCAAAAATGAAGTTGATTCTGAATACTTTTAGAGGGTTTTTTGATAATTTATTAGATTTTATTATAGATTTATAATGTATTGTACTATAATACGAAGTCTTTCTTAACTAAGAGGGTGAACCTTGCAAAAGTGCCTCAAGAAAAAAAAATTTTAAATTCTGGAAAAAATAGAATAAGAAAAAAAGTTACGAGTCCATTAGTTTTAAATCATCTCCTAACAAAATATTCATATCAGAAGTACCTATTGCTAAAATATCTCAAGACAATGATGAAAAACAGACACAATTTTTAATACTTGTAAGTTTTTTTTATTATCTCTAAAATAAAATTTGTACGTGTTAAAGGATTATAATTTTGATAAGATTTAAAATCAAAGTTTTAGAATAACTTTATAATTATAGCCCCGCAGGTATTGTTCAGTTTTAAAATCGCGAAAATTAATTACATTTTAAACAAGGACACGACAAAATTCACTTTATCAAATACTATTAAATTTACCTGCATTAAAATATTATGCCTGGTAAACATTTTAAAAATGTTTAGTTCTCGTTCAGCACCATTAATAATACTTAATAATTGAATTCGATGTAATAATTAACTATAAATTATTTTCAATTTACAAACTCATGAAACTGTGACGAATCATTTCCACGACACAACATAATAATTGTAACTGTGCTAAGTAACATTCAATTTACAAATTAGTAGTTGATTTAGTGGAGACTCAATATTTGAGTCCGTTAGAGAGAGCGGCTTTCTTAGAATACAACAAATAGTCATTAGATTATTTAATATTTGTTTTCTAAGATATACAGATTATGTTTACGAAGCGAAATTTTCAAGAACATTTAATCAAATGCATATGAAAATTAAGTTAATAGTAATTCGAGCTATGGCTAAAAAAATGTTTGATTTCTCATGGAAAAATGTGGTTGATTTTTTTTAATATTTAAAAAGTGTATCTTTGTTTGCCTATACATAAACAATGCACGTAAAATAATTTAATACAATGTTGGTAATTTCTAATTTCAAGTCATAACTTTGATAATAATTCAAGTAATTTATAAGAAAGCACATTTTTGCACTTTACTATTTTAATCATGAGCAAGTATAAACTAGTTTTGAAAGAATTAAACAAGTTTAATAAAATAAAGCGCTATGCGCTAACAAATGGGGAGCGGATTCCCAGATCCTAACTAACACATATTAAGCAATTATCAGATCTAAATTGGATTAGTAATAGTTTACAATATGATCTCGAAGTCCCAACTAAAAAAAACTGGACCCAATTCAATCAACAGCCCTCATATTATCTTTAGAAGCATTTAAAACGAGTTCAAAATCTAACTTACTAGCAGAAACAAATGAAATATCCTTAGAACTCAGGCGAATCGAAATCACTCGTAATTTCATCCCTTATATAAGCATACTAAAACCACATCTTTTCGATAACAGTAGCCAAATCCCCAATAACCCATCCCAACCAGTTCCCCTGTTCAAATTTATGGAAAACTCTCTCCAAACATTTGAAGCCACTAACATTCAAACAAGTACTCTCCATACTAGCCCAATTCCTCCCTGATCTCCCATTTTTGCTAATTTTGATTTATCAATTTTAAACCAAATCGATAAAAAACAAAACACCTCCATCACTGTCGTTTAAAACCTGTACCACTCAAGTATTCAAAAATACCCTTTACATACAAAAGTTTTTACAGATAGATCAGTCTTAAACGGAAAAAGTGGATGTTCAGTGGGTTTAAATGACTAAACATACAAATATCAATTACCTAACACATTTACCATTTTTTCTTGCAAAGTCTATGCCATTATTAAAGCATTACAAAAAATAAACGAACTGGGAATAAATAAGGCGCTGATTTGCACTGATTCGAAAGCAACAGTGGATAGTCTCTTCAACAGAAACATTAACAACAAAATAGTCCAGGAATGTCAAAAAATCCTCACATTCCAAGCAAAAGTAAGGATAATAACAATAGCCTGGAACCTTCTTGAATTCATCTAAAGATCTCCCCTAGTAGACAATCACTAAAGCCAGTTAATGATGATGCGACTCAAAATAAATAAACAAAAAAAAATTAATTAAAGTTAGTTAATAATTTTTCTTAATAGAAGTGTTTTGTAGTTTAAATTATTTACTAAGGTAAGTGTTGTATTATTATGTAGTTTACTATCATGGCAAACGTTTACCTATGTATAAAGTGCCTTGCCCAAATTTTGTACATTTTTAAGGGTTCATTAAGAATAAAAGGAAAAAATCAAACAAAAAAATATGTAAAACTGTTTTTCTTTTAATGTTTATTAATTTATTATTAAAATCATTATTGAAATCCTAGATACTAGAGAAAGATTCAAGAAAAAAGCTAACGTAAGGTAACGTTTATATCTTAATATTAACTTAGTATTTAACTTTCAAGTCCAGTGATTTGTAAAGAAACAAAATCCTTTCGTTGATTTAAGTTACGTTATCCAACATGCAAAGGTATTCCAAAAATTAAAGCTTAGCTAGAATGAGGGAAGCATTTTACAAAGAGATTCATCAAGGAACATATTTGGACGCTTTGTTAATTGAGCTTAATATTTACACTTTGAAAAGAAATGACATGCAATTCAATGCTTAACTTGTCGTTTCAATATCTAAATATTAACATTTTACCTGATTTTAAGCCTCTACGTCAAAAAGATTGAAATGAAGTAAAATAGTGAATCTCTAATTGTACAAAAACATAGTAAAATTACCTTATATGTGTCTTTAAAAGACACAAATTAGATGAATATGTGTTCATTTATAAAACAATTATGCTTAAAATGTTTGAAGTATAACTTCTTTACGCGCGCTGAACTTACGGAGTAAACTGGTAAATGTGTTACGGAAGCGTTACGAAAAGTGTGATCTGGCGAGGCGATCAAAGTTAAGAAAAGAGATATACGTTGGTCAAGACAGAAAGAGAGAGACTTGCATTCGTATATCTAATACACAGTGCAGGCCTATTTTCCAATTCCCTTTTGTGCGGATCTTCGTGTGCCCCCACTCTTACATTGAGTTTAACGTCTAAAGTAGAGAGTTTACATAGATCTAGATACATTCTAGGAGCAAGCGAGTTCATACATTTCTTTTTCTCTCTTTCTCTCATTGCCCGTTGTTCTTCTTTAAAGATAATTAATATAATTCTTAAAATTTCCGATACAAAATTTGTATTAAAGCAATGCAAAATAAGCTAAACTTAAACCGCAAATTATTATAATTACATATTATATAATTATAACTATCAAGTCAACTAATTAATTTCAGGAACATGAAGATAAACCAATTTGGTGTAAAATAAATCAATAGACAGCTAATCGACCCTTAGAAAAAATATGCTGAATAGGATAATATTTTAATTTCCGATAACATTATCTTTACGTTTTCATTTGAAAATTAGTTAAGATTTACGAAACTTTTAGAGTAAAATCTTAACATGAAAATAAATAATTTATTTTATCAACTAAATTCAAAAATTATTGTTTTAAATTTATGGTAAATGATTAATTATTCTTGTACAAATAATAATAAGCGATAAACATATTTCAACATATTTTTACGCGTTCATTTGCGTCATTTTTTCAATATCTTATTTTCTTAGACTTATATCAATTTTTTTATCAATATTAAATTACAATCCTAAATTTTTGTCAAAACATTACTAAATGTAGGCTCTTATTTAAAAATTTCAATAAACATTTGGAAATTAATACCAGAATAATGGTTCAGAACCATTTTTTGGGAATCACAGCTTAAACGTGAGCTAACAATTTTATTAATATTATATAAAGTGTGCAAATATTCCTTATCTTAAATATTAATATACGAGTATTTATAAGTTTAAATTTAATACCTATAATATTTAGTTCTGCTAATATTTATTTAAAATAAATATCGTCTAAGATTAAATAATAATATTTTGTAGGCATTATCTTAAACATTTTAGTAAATATTTTCAAATTTAAATTGGAGAAAATAAATTGTAAGTTTACCAACGAAGAAAACTGGAATAGTGGAATAGCACAATTATTTTTTTTTACAAATATCAGACATACTAAATAAAATCTCTCAAATTCCAATGTCCTATCGTTAATAATGCACTTTAAATAGACAAAAAAATTGTTTGAATTAATAATAAGAAATTGATGATCAATGTCATACCTGTTGAGATCCTACTTTATTAACAGCATGTTTCATAAAATGATAATATGGAAACAGTGATCCGTAACTTTTCGGATGTAATTGTAATGAGATAAGTGGAACATTTTCAGATTGTGGCTGAGAACGTGGTCGTGGAGACGTTGGACGACTATTTCCACTAGTACTACTTGAAGACATATCACTTACAGGTAATTATTTCAATTATATTTTGATCATAAAATATTTCATATGACTGCAGATAACAAGTACTATACACTTCTGCATGTCAGACATACACAAACTGTTTGTGTATATAACGTACAACCGATTGGACCAAACAAGTCAATTTTTCAAACATTTTTAGAAATTGATTTAAAACGTATTTCAATTTCTTTGTAAGAATGTGATATTATTGTAGGTGATTTGTGAGAAAACTGGAATTCGAATTCAATCAAATATGAAATGATGCGTTATTTGTTCAAGCCGAAGTTGGAACTGGATAATTCTCAACTGATAAACCTCTTATCATATTTTACAATATTATTAGTCAACTATGAGGGTTTCAATTATATTTTATATGGCTTAATAAATAAACCCTCCTTTTACCAGACTAATTTTTTAAAAATAAATTTGAAAGGAAATATAAAAATATATTTTAGTACAAATTATTCTTTGTGATGCTTAAAACTTACAAAAAATTGTTAAGAGGAAAATCGAATTGTTTTGACTTACTGGTATATAAATAAGATAGGATGTACAATATAAACAGTATCATTGAATGAATAATACAAATCTAAACAAAGAAATTAAATTGAATATAATTTTTGAATCTTCACAATATAGGTGCATTGTTCAATGTGCATAATCAAAAGATTAAATGTTCTTGAAAATCGCCAATTTTTAATGGAATTTTTTCAGAATATTTTTATCTATGATAGTTTTATATATAAATTTATACCATGGTGTATTAGCGGAATTATTCAATTTTTCTATTCGTGCTCAAGACTATGGTGTCAGTGTTCTGAAAAGGTCAAATGCTTTAACTTTCCATGACCAAATACAATACTAAATTTTGAAAATTTTTTTTGAATGATAAGTTTGGAAACGTAATTGAGTATTCTTTTCTTAAATATACCATACGAGTACAATTACTGATTTTCTTCTTTCGTTTTCCATAATTTTAAAAATAAATGGTAAAGTCAAACTTATCAAAACAGGTCCGAACTTACTCCACTTAACCTTACCAATATATTTCAATGAAAATTTTATACAATACTGCTTGGTATTGCTAAAATGTCGTTGGTTTATATATTTAAAAATTTGAATACCAATATTTTTCATAATATTAAATATCTGCTGCTACGCGTCACAGTAGTTTCTTTAACATGAGGCCCACTTTTGCTTAAAAGAACATAAATAAAGCCCACGATTGGATAAAATAATTAAAAATTGAATAATATTTAAATAATATATTTGAACTCCCACCTTTAACCCCAGAACCGTTCTTGTTTGAAATTTCCCAGGAAAAAAATTCAAATAAAAGTTGTAGGCATTAATGAATCGTATTGAACAATGAAGAACATTCAAGCAACTTCGGTCGCCTATATAAACACATAGAGCCAGTCTAAATAATTCAGTGGGTCTAAATAAGACAGTGAACAGTGAACATAGTGCGAAAAGTGCTTCCGAGCGATTGAAAAGTAATTTATTGTGACAAATTATAAATCACCGAGTGTAGATAAATAAGGTTTTTGCTAATTTCAACGCTTAGTCAGTATTTCCGAAGAATTAAAAAAACCCATAACGTCAATCTCAGTACAGTTTTGAGAAATCCTAATACAATATTATTAACTTTTCTCAATTGATGCTATATATTAGGGATTGCAATCTCCCATTGTTTTCAATACCGCGGGATTTTTGCTGGATTGACTTCAATCCAGCGAGATCCCGCATAAAATAAAGTTGTTTTTAACCGACTTCAAAAAAAGGAGGAGATTCTCAATTCGACTGTTTTTTATTTTTTATGTTGCATTTCCGACTGGGTGAAGCGATTTTGATGATTCTTTTTTTATTTGAAAGCTGGTGCTTCCCAAATGGTCCCACTTTAATTTGAAGGAAATCGTTCACTTCTAAGGGGTTGAAAACTAAGGGATGAAATTCAAACTTCTTATTGGATAGCTCGATTTCGATAATTCTTTTTTTATTTGAAAGCTAGTGCTTCCCGTGGTCCCATTTTAATTTGAAGAAAATCTTTCACTTCTAAAGGGTTGAAAACTAAGGGATAAAATATTAACTTCTTATTGGATAGCTTGATTTTGATAATTCTTTTTTTATTTGTAGAACACAACTTTAAATTAATCCATTAAAAAAAAAACTCCACTCATAAGGGGTTAAAAATTAGAGATGAAATAATATTACAAATTTTTCCTGGCTAACCCGATTTTGAAATTTTGTTTCTATTACGTAAAACGTACCTTTAAATTGTTCACATTTCAATTTGAAGAAAAAAATCCACCCCTTAAGGATGAAAATAGGGGAAGAAATAGTGACATTTAACCGAATTTTGATAATTTTTTTTCTGTTGAAAAAAGTAATCCACTTAGTTTTGTTATTACATTTAAAAACAAAAAATTTCAACCCTTAGGGCAAAAAGGGATGATGTAGTAACTTTTAATATTAAACGGCGCTGCCTCATATGAGCAGCGCGTTTGGAAGGTTAACCATTTTCAAGAAAATAAAATCAGTTATCAAACTTCAGATCACTAAAACGCGAGAAATAAATAAATATTATAAAAAAATGAAAAACCGACTTCAAAATATATCAAAATTCTTAAACAAGAAATGCACTAAAAAGTAACAAAATAATGGCGTATCCTTGCAGTATCTACAACTTACAAATTATTAGGATGATACAATGTACAACTATTGTTATTTTTGGAGTTGGTGTCAGTCAAGAAAATAAATATTAATGGTAATTTGTAAAAATTGTAAAAAGGTTTAGTTGGTAATTGGTATTTTGTAGTTTAAAGGTCGCTAGATATTGTTACAATTCAAGTATATTGTTTAAAAGTTCATTTGAAAAATAATTTTCATAAGGTATTCTCGTTTTTTGCTAAGTACCAATATAGTCGTATTTCCTTGGCTGACACCAACTCCAAAAAAAACAATAGTTGTACATTGTATCATTCTAATAATTTGTAAGTTGTAGATACTGCAAGGATACGCCATTATTTTGTTACTTTTTAGTGCATTTCTTGTTTAAGAATTTTTATATATTTTGAAGTCGGTTTTTCATTTTTTTATAATATTTTATGGAATTCAAAACAAAACTCTCGCCATTGCTTTTAATGAATTAATTTTTTATATAAAATTTGAAATTTTCATTTTGCAATTTTTAATTCCTCTTTTTACTTAAGTGTTGACCATTATTAAAATTGTCTCTATCATTCCGGAAAAATATTTTAACTTGACTTCCTGAAAATTAAAATTTTTACATGTTTACAGGTGTAGAACTAAATTTTGTAAGAAATCCCCAATTTAGGTGTTTATTCAATCAATATTCATTTGGCTTCCTGCTAATTCAGTGTGATTATTTATCAAATGTGTACAATGAATTCAAAGAGCTCAAATTTTATGCTTCAAATAAGGATTTATATGATTATTATTTTATGTAATTTTTATGTTACTGATTGATTAAAGCAAATTGAGTTTGTTCTAAGTAAAAGTTGTTTGCCCGTACATTTTTTGCTTTTGACCGTTGAGTACTCGTACATCGAACTATAGTTAATTTACTTTTAATAACCTTTTTTTATGTATCCTGAATCAGCTCACATGTTTAACCCTCGCGATCCTTTTTAATTTTTACAGTATACAAAGAATTTTTAGCCACCTATTGGCGCAGTGGCTAGGGCAATAGTTCTCACCACTTTATGCGTCAAGTGGTGCGGGTTCGATTCCCGTTGAATCCTAGACTTAAGATCCTAGAACTAAGATTAAAATTGACCAACAGAAATTTTCTATGTTTAGACAGTCGTGATATGACCTTAGCTGTTACGGCGACTTAAAACACCCAAAAAAAAAAAAATTTATTTTATTTCTAAGAACTTTAAAATTAAGTGAGTAAAGGCGGCAATTTTGAAAGAATTTTCATCATTCGCTACTTGTGGATTCTCATTGCGGATCTGCAAGCTGGTGCGGGATCCCGCTGGAATGCGGGATCCCACTTTGCTGGATTGCAATTCCTACTATTTGTACTTTTTTACCTTGAGGATATTTTTTAAACATATTTAAAGCATTGATTTAAAGAATTAATTTCAAAAATACCGATATATTATAATAAAACATTTAGGTATATATAGATTAGATTATAAAATTGTTATATTAAAAATAAAAAGAAAATTTGCTTTGCTTAACTTTTAGAACCCATGTAACTTCTTAAAATGGATACGCATGTAATTGTTTAACACTTAACACTAAGCTTTTTAGATTTTATGGATTTAAGAATATTATAACGTTATAATGAGGCGTCTAGAGCGATCTATAGAAACACAGCGTATATGTGTTTGAAACAGTTTTTCCAATTTTAAAATTTTATTCTTTACAAATATTTATTTAAACATATTTAAAACAATTAAAATTGAAAATATGTTAAAAACCGAAATAGAATTTAAAATTCACTTACGGATTATGCACTTTATATAATTATATACATAGACTAGATTACAAAACGCCCCGTAATCTTTTCAATTTATAAAGTAGCAGATTAAGTAATATTCGCAGAATTTTTTTTTTTTTAATTTAAAAATTAATATTTTATATACGAGAAAGAACAATATTAAATATTTGTCACTACAATGATGTGATATTCTATTTTTATTTGAGCATCGATTCTATTGTAAATAAATAATTTATAATTTATTAAATGTGTTTCTATCCAATGAGCACTTCATTATTATCTGTTGAAAGGATACAAAAATGAATTATTTTAATTGAGTAATATTTAATAGCTTTTAATAAATGAAGGTTAAAGAAGCATTTGAATGATTTATATATAAAGTTTTTTTTTAATGTTATGGTTAGTTATTGAATGTTCTCATTGAAAAGTTGGTGACATTGTTATAATATTATTTTGTAGTTTCGATTTAATTTATTATTTAAAAGAATATATATCTTTATTTGATAGAACCTAAACTCTGTTCATATAAAATCATTGTTTTAAATTTACAGTATGATAAAAGGTAACAAAAAAATGAAAATCAAGGGATGATATATCAGATTAATATAAAGTATAAACCTGTATATAACAATACTTTTAGTCTCCATTTTTTTCAGGTCTATATTAATTAATGATATAAATAAGTCAGGATTCAGTAGACTAATTAATCAATTTTTTTTTTATTTATTTATTTCAATTTACGACCTTTTGTCGGTGTACTTCCGACTTCAACAGGCATCTTGAAATATGTCAATAAAAACATGTAGTCTGATGATGCAAAATTATTACGTCTTACATTATAAAATATAAACAAGAGTTAAAGCTTAAAAAGGAAAGTCTAAAGTTTAAAAAAAGGAAAGGTTCCTTTTGTTTATATTTTATAATGTCGGACGTAATAATTTTGCAATCATTAGACTGTATGTTTTTATTGACATATTGGTCAAGGTGCCTGATGAAGTCGGAATCACACTGACGAAACGTCGCAAATTGAATTAAATAAATAAAATATATTGATTAATTGGTTTGCTGAATCTTGACTTATTTATATCAATATTAATACTTTTAGTGACAGTCTAAACGTTGTCATTAAGGGCGATTGTTTTCTTCCTTTTTTTGTTTATCCTTAAATTTAAATTTAGTTTTTTAAGGTTCAAGATGTATATAACATTATATACATACAATTAAGTCCCCGAATCTCTTTTAAGAAAAACAGCGATAAACATTAACGTTGGTAAAATTAAGAACACTTTGAAATGCGTTTCATTATAACATTTGTTTAAAGAAACATTAAGTCAAATAGACGTAACTCAACATTTAAATGTAATTCTCAACTCGAATTTGACTTGATTTCGAGTAAAATTAAGGTCAAGTAGTTAAAAAAACCATGGCAAGTAACTTTGAAATTAAGTCAAGTAGTAAATCCCTCGTTCTGATTCAAACACTGTTCACGAATATGCTTTTTTAAAAATTGTTATTAAAAATAATTTTCTCAGTAGCCTTTTACACAAGAAATTTTCAATCAATAAAAACAAATCGTTGTAACCACTTAGTGGCGCAGTGGTTTGAGCAGTCTGCTCTCTCCGCTATATGCGTCAATGGTGCTGGGTTCGAACCCCTGCCGACTCTCTAGATTTAAGACCTACAGAAATTTTCTGTGTTTAAGACAGTCGTGATATGACCTTAGATGTTAAAGCGATTTAAAATACCAAAAAAAAAAAAAAATCTTTGTAAAAATCATTAATTTTGAAAATAATATAGCAGGATGTCGGGTATAGTTTCTTTTTCATCCTCAAACAGGGAAATTATCATAAAAACTTTCTTTACTGAAAAACTAAAATAAAGCTTGTGAACAATTATTTTTTCTCGTGTCTATGTTCTATGATCCTCAAACCTTGATTTAACTACTAAATATTTTGGGGCACTATAAAATATGCTATCTATAGAAGGGCAAGTTTTGTAACACTAGAAACACAATTGGATATCAAATGAAATCTACGAATCGTTTCTACAATCGTGAAAAGTGAAAGACAACAATTTGCGATGATAGGAATTCAACAATAACCTAATAACAAGTATTCGATTTAAAAAAAAATTTTGACTATTCATTTCAATTTTTATTCGTCTACATTCTACATAATATAAATATCTTTCTCTCCTTTAAGAGCTATTATTCTTAGCGAAAATAATTATAAAAAATTCCTTAGTTCATCATAAAATTGTACTTTGTTGAAGAATAGCAATGCAAGGATAATATTATTTACGTTCATGTTTATATCAAGAGGACTGAGACAAGTGTTTATATAAACTTGAACATTTTTCAAAATTTGTTTATTAACTAGATAATTATATCTTTGAGAGTATTATTTACTGACTAAATAAAAAAATCACTTAAATATTTTAAAATCAAAATTTTATGTTTCATTATAAGATAAATATTGTCAATGTAACTTACTTAAAAATGAAGGTTTTTCACGAAAATTTCATTGTTTGCTTACGAACGTAAAATCTTTGCAAGCGTTGATATTACTATATTTAAAATAATCCATATTTGTGAGAAAATTGATTAAAACGATTAAATAATAACAATTTTAAGATTCACTGTCAAAATAACCACTTCTAACCACTGTCAAATGTCAATATTTTCAGGGTTAAGAAAATGCAGAAAATGTGTCTTTAATTGAAAACAGGGAACTACTTTACCGGTTATGAAACTCAAATTGTTTGACATTTGTGACGTTTTATGGGATTTTCAAATAGTCTGAGCACGTGTTAATCATTTTGTTAAGTTTTAAATAAAGTTTGTTAAAAATTTTGAACAATTTTTATCAAAAACAGTAACTATTTGAATTTTGTTTGTAAAATATAGTAAAACATTATGAGTTTACCTCAGAAGAAGTATTACCGGCAGCGGGCTCATTCAAATCCTATCGCAGATCATTGTTTTGATAAGTAAATATTACCAGTATTTTGTATTTTATTTCTATTAATTAATTATAAACTGTAATTTTAGCCCGACTAGCCCTAATGATATGGATTGGAAAAAGTTGTATCCCGATAAATTCTTAGAAAACACCAATAAATTGGTCGAGTTTGTTGATATTGGTTGTGGTTACGGAGGACTTCTAGGTAAAAATCTATCTTATTTCTATTATTTTGCTTTATATTTGGCTGAATCACTGGCGTGTGGTAGATATATACTTAGAGAAAGCAAGAAAACAAAACATATTTAAATATATTTTGGAGAAGCAGTGCAGTGGCGGATATACACATTAACCGCCAGTAACCTATTCAAATTTTGCCACCCTTATTGACCTCTTCGATTCGATATTTTAGTTCAAAATCGTATTAATTACAATTTTTCGTCATTAAAATTGTAATTTAATAGTTTGTATTTGAAGCCCCAAATTTTTCGCCCCTAAAATTTGCTGCCCTAAAGTCCAGCTTACTCAGCTTGTTGGTAAATCCCCCGCCAACACAAGTAAGATTAGCGTGGCGCTTTGAGTATTTGAAATCGCCCAACTTTATGCTTTTGTGCAACCATAAAGTAAGACCAATAAAAGCTAAATAGCGTGTCAATTATCCCAAAATCGAAATTTCAAGAAAAATCGTTAAATTTTGACGACAGCATGAAGCCTAAGCAAGCCATGCAAAATTCAAGGTCTTCAAGGTATGGGTAACTATGGGAACTTATTTGGTCCAATTTGAACAACTCAATTTTTTTTTATTTGCGAACACGTTTTCAATACTAAATTTCCATTGAGTGATAATAATTTTCATTTATTTTGCAATTCAAAGGACACATATTTTATTAATATCACAAATATTACAAAATTTCAGGAATAAAACACAGAAAACATCATAAAATTAATGAAATTCTAACTATTGCGATTCGAACTTGAACTCAAGTAATATAGAAAATATAATTGGCAAAATAAAAAATCCTTAGATACCACGTATTTTAAAGAAATAACTAGATCGTAAAAATATTCCAAAAATTAAAAATGCTTCAATAATGCAGGATCTGTATTCATAAAGATTTTCAACGAATACTGAAAACTCATAGATTTCATAGGAATAAGTACAAATCGTATTTGCAGCATAATTTTTATGTTAAAACATGTAATTTTATGTAAAAATTCGTGGTGTCAGGAAGTGCATATTCAGTCAAATAAAGAAAATTGGGTAAACGAACAGTGACTGCAATTTCTTTTGTTGGGGGCTCCACCCCCAAACCCACGCCAGGGGGGCCCCTGGACCCCTTTGGCATTTGTAGTAGGAAATTTTTGGATGAATTTATATGAATTAACTTAAAATACATAACAGTTCCCATAGTTACGTCTTAATTGACATATTTATCAAAATCATTTTCATAAGAAAAATGCGGTTTTTATCGAAAACAAAGCGAAAACTCGCAAATTACCACTCTTCATTTTCGTTTTCTTTTGACTTGTTTTATCAGGAATCGTCGTCAATTCATAGCGCCACGCTAACCTCACTCTCCCCAACCCGCCACTGAAGGGAAGTACAGTATAAATCGTTTAAAACGACACCGGATATAATGAACAACCGGTTGTAACGTACAAAACCCTCGGGTCCCGTGATATGTCTAAGGCCGCGTTCACACGGTTCAACTTTAGTTGATCAACAATTCACACAATTCTGCTCAATTTTCTTCCAATTCGACTCGCTTGTGCTTCACTACTCGCGTCGCTTACCCCACTACGGTCTAAAAGGTTGTGAATTGTTGATCAACTGAAGTTGAACCGTGTGAACGCGGCCTTAGATAAAATACATAGGAAACCGTTTATACAATACAACCGTTTATAAAGTACAATTTTATAAGAATTAAAATTAAAAACGTCCAAAAAACAGTAACGAAAATTTTCAAATGTCCAAAAAATAATAATTAAAATTCTTACCAGCAAATGATTTTTAAAATATGGCATATACATTTAAGTCTGAGTTGAGGTTTTGGAAACGAAACAATGCTTCGTAAGTCATTTTCCATTGAGGAAAAATTTGGAAAATTTCGCTAGTAGAATCGGGAGATTTTATGAGTGATCTTGAGGGTGAAATAGGAACATCTCGTTCCACTATATTGGGCATTTTAAAAACTAAAGAAAAAATAAACTAGCAGTTGAACAAGTGCCATAAAAAGTTTCCCTCCAAAATAATTTTTAAATTATTTTTCCTTGATAAAATAAATACATACGTATACATTTAATACATATACATTAAACAATTACTCGTACCTATATGTTTCAAGGTGTATGTATGCATTGGACGTTATGATCAGTTATAACGAATTGTTCACTTTAAGCGATACATATCGGTTATAGTGAATATCGCTTATAACGAACGAAATTTTACGGTCCCCTGAAGTTCGTTATAAACGATTTCTACTGTATATACCAAATCGGGCTCAATCTTATCCTTATAAAAGAGGTAAAGTTTCCTCTAAAACTACGAATAATTTTTCATTAATGTAACCGTGATATTTTAAGCAGAGGAAATTCTTTTAAAATTTAAAGTTTTGATATGGTAGATATATAACACCTACTTACTCCATAACTTCAAACATTTATTTTTTACATTTTTGGGAACATACCAGCAATTCCTTTCCTTCCATAGACCACACGCCTTTGGATTTAGCCATTTCAAAATAAAGGAAAATAGATCTAATTTTTCAATCATAATTTTAGTAACGCTATCATCAATGTTTCCTGAAACTTTAATATTAGGAATGGAAATACGAGTTAAAGTTTCCGATTATGTTAAAGATCGAATTAATGCTCTTCGAGGAAATAACCCAGGAGAGTATCAAAATATTGCATGTCTCCGTACGAATGCAATGAAATTTCTTCCCAATTATTTCCTGAAAGCTCAAGTAAAAAGAAAATCAATACTTTACTACAATTTTTTGAAAATAACTTATTATAGGTGAAGAAAATGTTTTTCCTATATCCCGATCCACATTTTAAGAAAGCTAAACATAAATGGAGAATAGTTAATAAGAGTTTATTAGCTGAATACGCCTATGCCTTGGCTATAGGAGGCTTAGTATACACAATCACAGATGTAAAAGATTTACACGATTGGATTGTCCTTCATTTTAATGAACATCCACTTTTCGAACAAGTTTCAGACACAGAATTGGTAACACATTTTAACTTACATCAATTTATAGACATTTTATATTTTGGTTGTTTTAGAAAAATGATCCAATTGTCCCTAAACTATACGAATCCACCGAAGAAGGACAAAAAGTTACAAGAAATAATGGTGATAAATTTCTAGCTGTATTTCGTCGTATTGAAGATAGTTTTGTTCAATAGTTTTATATACTTATTTTTATTGTATTATAAGAGATTGTTTTTATTTTAATTGGAATAAAAATAAATTATTTTTTCGCCATTAATTCTTTAAATACTCTATATGAAGATGGATAGCGATAGGTATCTTGCATGTTTTCTAGAGGCTCGATGCGAAATAAATTTTCAATATTCTCAAAAACCATTTTATTCAAAACAGTTGCTATCAGCCGATGTTTCGGACAAGCAAATATACGTTTTACTAGAATTCGTGATGATTGATATTGGCGTCTAATTTGAGTATAATATGGAATCAATTGGCTCTGTGCATGCTGGATATCCGTTTTGAACTGATCAGCCTTTATTATATCCCTGAAAATCAAACAAGAAAAAAAAGGATTTATAATATTAATAGATTATGGGTGCATACATAACAGCGAGTTCCATGATTTGTTGGATTAATTTGATTTGTTTTGGAGGAATTACTTCAAATATTTCATCATGAAATCCTGGGCTTATAGTATTATCGGCGTGCAAAACCATTTCTGGAGAAGGAAATGCTTTTTTCTGGTCTTTTACACTTTCTTTAATGTCGATACTTTTGGTTGAGCCTTCAATAATGCAGCTGACTGTTAAAGATATAAATGAGATTTTTGGAGGAGGTGGGATTTTAGTTTGGGGTTCCTAAAAAAAATAATATTATTATTGAAAGTATAATAAGAAAAAGAGCTTTAAAACATTCGTATTAACAAAGAAACGAAAGAAAAGGGGAATCTATTGCTTTTGCTTTTCAACAAAGAATGGGCTCATAAAGAGATTTGCATACCTACTCATGTATAGCTATTAAAAGTTTATATCTTTATGGCATGTAAAAGAAAATATATTTTATGTAATATAGTTTACCAAAATATTGTCATTAATATCATTGGGATATATCTTTTACTTATTTGAGTTAACTGCAGAACGTGCAGACTCTCTATTGCCGAAAACCTTGAAGTTAGCGAATAAGTAATTCATCACAAAGCTAATATGTGATGAACTAAAAATACCTAAAAAATGACAATAAGATGACAACAAATCCCAAATTCAATTTTAGTTAGAAAATAATTAAAATTCTAGAATAACAATTTTAAAAACATACACGAAATACATAAATGTGTTATGGGTTGCCTAAGCCTTTGCAATCTATAAGTCAAAAGCTCACATTGAGAAAACTAAATTGATTATATTAAAATATTCATTAATTATATGATTAACTTTTAGCTTCTGTCAAGGTACTTTAAAGCACAAAAAAATCTAGATTGAAAGGTTCGATTAATAGCAGCTTGGTAAAATCCAATTATTGAAATAAATAATAGTAGGGGTAAGAAATTTGCACAAAATTAGTTTGTAGGAAATCTGAATCAATACTTCTAATATAGGTCAGTCAAAAACAACAATAAATTAACAAAACAATGTATTTCTGATTTTTAATATGTTGTTTAGACCCATTAGGACTTTCTATTCTCAAGTTTGCAACTCTCAAAAAGTTGTGGAAAAATTTTTATACAGGAAAAACCGTGAAATTTTTGAATTTGTTTCAGATTCTGCTCGGTATCTCCTAATCTATTTATTTTTCTTCAAAAGCTATTCTGTATTTTTTTTAAGAGCATCAAATATGTTACAAATAAAGCCCAACCGGAGCAATGCACGTCAATGGGTTACCGAGTTACGGTACTTTGAAAATAGGCCAGTTTTTTCGAAAGTTGAAAATTTTTGTTTTACACCTTTTTTGGATCGAAGTTTCGTAGAAACCATTGATCCTACAATCAATACTTGTATAAATATTTGTAGGTAATTTAATTAGCTTTAAATTATGTGCAAAGCGGTAGGGATGTGAGATTAATGGAAAAGAATCGATTAAATAAAAATCGATTTTTCTTTTTTCAATATTAATCGATTTGTCAAAAATCGATTTTAATAAAAAAAAATTGATTTATGCGAAAATATCGATTTTTTCTATTATTTAAAATTCTACTTGCTTTTCATATTCCAATAATAAACCTAAGAGATTCATACTAACAATTTGTCAGATTAAAAGTCAAATAAAATGATATGAATAAAAAAATAACCAATTCAAAACTAAAAATTAAAGCGAATCTTCCATTAAACTTTCAAGTTAAGGAATAAGGCAAATATGATTATTGATACACAATTACAGTACCATTAAACGTTTTATTATAATAAAAATGAAATGATGAGCATCCTAACAAAATTACAACCTTATTGCCTCAAAAACTAAAATATAAATAAATTTCTAGTACTATTTTATATTTGACTAGTTTTCAAATGAAATGCTTAAAATGATATTTAAAAAAACTAATCGAATTCGTTGTGGTCTCAAAAACTAAAATATAAAACAAATCTTTCATTTTTTTAAATTCATATGCACTTTTTTATACTTGGTTTAAGTTTAAAGAAAAGACGAAAAATTATTATGCTTTACGTAAGAGTAGTATTAAAATAAAATGAAACGATAAGTAAAAACCCAAACGATAACGTTAACGTATTGTCACAAAATGTTATTACTAATTGCTTAGATTTAATTGAAATAAATATTTTCGATTTCAATCTTTTAATAATGAATTTAAAATTATCAATCAAATATTTCAACGAATGTCTATTTCATAAGAATGAAAAAAACCGTTACAGCTAGTTTGCATTTAAGTTTGCGCTGTTTATGAAAATCGATTTAAACGCGTAATTTATATAATCGATTATTTAAAAATCGATTAATATTACTATGAAAATCGATTATAAAAAATCTATTATTAGAAAATAATAATCGATTTAAATAAAAATCGATTATTTTTTAACATCCCTACAAAGCGGGGTCTGTAAGCCTCGTAGTTCTCTCAAAATCTTAAAAAAAAAAAACAAAAATTAAAATTGCTTTTTCTCAGAAATGTACCTAAACACTTTTTTGTTGCATGAAGTGATTTTTTAGCATGTATGACCACAACTGGAGTCATCCACATTGCCACTCGGCAAGATCCTGCCCCCGCAAAGTTACTAAAACACCTTTTTTGTAAATGCAGGAAGGGGTGCTGAGTGGTGGCTGCATTTGCCTGAAAGCAGGGCTTAGATGTTCTGCGATGTATGCTACTGCTCTGTGGAAATGTGCAAAACTACAATGAAGAGGACGACGGTGACTAGCCTCAAATAAACCTTGACGTTCTACCAATACTGGAGTACCCACCAAAATGCGATTTTACCTAATATTGTTCACTAAAATTTTGAGAGAACTACGAGGCTTACAGACCCCACTTTGCACTTCATTAAAGCTAATTAAATTGCCTACAAATTATATCAAACAAGTTCTGCTCGTAGGATCAATGGTTTCGACGAAACTTTGATTCTAAAAAGGTGTAAAACAAAAATTTTAAATTTTTGAAAAAACTGGCCTATTTTCAAAGTACCGTAACTCGGTTACTCATTGACGTGCATTGCTCCGGTTGAGCTTTATTTGTAATATATTTGATGCTCTTAATAACGTACAGAATAGCTTTCGAAGAAAAATACATGGGTTAGGAGATATCAAGCAGAATCTGAAACAAGTTCAAAAATTTCACGGCTTTTACTGTATAAAAATTTTTCCACAACTTTTTGAGAGTTGAAAACTTGAGAGTACAAAGCCCTAATGGGCCTAAACAACATACTAAAAATCAGGAATACATCATGTTTTGCGAATTTAGCTATTTTTAATTTATGTCGATTTTGACTGGCCTAGTAACCTTTTCTAAAACAAGGTATTCAATTGAATGATTTTCTTTGTGCCTCATATTCTTTCTAGACTTTGATATTTTGCATTCTTTTAATACTGGCTATTGTCAGTGTAACTTTCTATCGCTAAAAGCTTGAAAAATCTTTTGAAATTTCCATCTACCTTTTTAAATTACAAATTTAAACAAGCACATAATTTCTGAAAAATGAGAAATTGAGGAAAATTAAAAAATCGCTCACTGTTAAAATGCTGTAGTTTTCCTGGGTTTAAATTTAAAAAAAAACGGTTCACATAATAATTGCAGAAATTTTATTTTTATTCAATTTAGATACGAAATATTTTTTTGGTAGGATGCACCATTAAAGTTAGAGTTTTAAAAGAGTTAGAATTAGAAATCTGAAAAAGTTTCGAAATGATGACGATTTGCGAATATAGAAAGTTACACTGAAAATATTGAAGGGCAAAAAGTTTAATTCTTAATCCTTTTTCTTATGGATTTACTGCTTGACTAAATTTTCAAGCTAGTTGCCTTACAATGACTTGAAATGACTTTTTGAATTGAAATCGTGTCAAACATTAATATTTAAATTACAAATCAAGTTTAGCGTTGACGTTGCAACTTGCAGTTTATTTTATTTTCAAGTCAAAATATCTAATAAGTATCTACAATTCATTTAAAAATGTCCAATTACTTGACTTGAAGAATCCTTACTCTTGCGTATACACAATATAATTTATGGGGTTGAGAATCGATATAAGAGCGAATAGAAACGTGAGGATTAGTGGATAAGATCGGTAGCCAAGAAGTAGAATTTTGATTATTGGATTCAATTATTTTGATTGTATATTTTACGTCTTTACTAATTGATACTATCATTCTTTGATGTACAATTTAATTTTGTTTATAATATTATACGATATATAAATAAATGAAAATAATAAAAATAAAATCTGATTTAAGTCGAGGATAAATGTATCAAATTGTAAAACGTTATTAATATCCCATATCGTTATATAAAATGCTTGAGTAACTTACTGCTTTATACCATCCTGTTTCAGAAATGGTAAATTGATCTTGAAGGGTTGAACATTCCAAAGAGTACTCAATTTTCTTTTTTTCATAAAATCGTCGCTTTGTCAAATTAGCAGTCTCACAAACTAATACCGTGTTAGTAACAATACACGGCAAATTTTTTGACTTTAGACAAATTTTAATGGCTCGTTTTTCATATGGTTGAAGTGACCCTTTTCGCTCAGCAACAAAAATTCTAATAATATTAGGGATGGTGTAACTAAAAACAAAATATCTTAACGATTTATTAGCAATTTTAGTGCTACAAGTCGATTTGAACGAGTAAAAAGTTTTTTTTTTCTTTGGGTGTATTCTTTTGCTTTTCATTAGAAAAGTATACCCTAAAATTTCTTTTAAATATAATTTATACGATTAAAAGAGTCGAAATCGAAATGCGGCATTTTATGGTTGTTATTTCATTTACGATTTCCAGGTAAACTCGATGATAGCACTTGTAATATTTTCAAGAAATATTATTCGTTCGACATAACTATTAACTGGAAATGGTTTTACGCATAAATGATCACAAGAAATAATAGCATAATGATCTTCGTTGGGTGCAAAAGGAACAAATGGTACTTTCTTGAACAATTCATAATAGTGACTATTATATGCTATACTGCCACTACCACATAATTTCAATCGGCTTTTTTCATTTCCACGCGTTAACATTAAATTGACCTATAAAAAAAAATAGGCTTTATGGAATGAATACTCTGTTTAATTACCACTGAACCTCATAGTATTTAGTTTCAACTGGCTTAAAAATAAACATAATAGGATGGGAATCGTATGGTTTAATTGAATCTTGAGGATTTAAACAAGTGATCAAATCACTTTCACAACCTTTGTTGAATAGTTCTAGCGCGTCTACATCCAATGTAAATTTAACAGTTTCCTTGGTTTTGTTATACAGCCAAAAAAGCTACAAATGAAAATGATTTAAGCTTAATTAAATAAACTTTGTAGTGAATGTTGAAATTACTTGTACGAATGGTTCAATATCGCCAATGTAAATGCTTTGAAAATTCATCTCCAAGGATGTATAGGGGAAAAGGATACTAGCGTTTGGTTCAGTTGTATTAACACTTATGATGAACTGAATAAAGCGATTATTGCTTAATTCTAGTGTAAATGCTACTTTTGTACTTCCTAGTATTGAATAGTTAATAAAAATTTCCAATTTTGAAGTACAACCTCCCTGAAAGTTAAAATAAGTTTTAATATAATTTTCTCTTTTAATGAATCCACGGTCTACATTATTATAATAGTCTTTGATCCGAACCTACATCGACTTTCACCGAGTTGATAATAGAATAAAACATAATATAACATATTATGTTATCATGAATTTAGTATACTTATTAAAAAATATATTTAAAAAAATGGGTGGCCTTAAAAAAATCCTGGACAGACTATTTTTAATTATTTAAAAAAAAATATTTTTAATAAAATATTGCAACATCAAGATAATAGAAAAAACTTTATATCATCATAAGAGCTGTTTTATTGCGAACACGTTGATTTAGGTTTGTCTGCAAAAAGTTCGGTCCTATTAGGGGTTAGCTAATTTCAAAGATTAACATTTTAATGCGCATGGAAATGTGTGACAGAAAGATCCGAGGTGTATATACTGTGTAATAATAAAGGACCCAACATCGCAGTCGCCTGTGATGTGTAAAATTTTTTCTCGATGTTGCAATATTTTATCAAAATCATTTTTGACGTGAAATCGTCTTATTAATGATGAACACTGGGTAGCCTGCATGAAAAAGTGTCACGTTCCGTTTGAGCCTGTGCGTGCCAGCGAGAACGCGATACAAGTGATAGAGAGGCACGATATTATTGTTGAATCCGAGACAACGTCTTTTGGTTTTTTGACGTGGTAACGTCTTATAAATTGATGAACATGGGCAGCCTGTACGAAAAAGTGTCACGTACCGTTTGAGCCTTTGCGTGCAAGCGAGAATGCGATCCAAGCGATAGAGAGGCACGATAGAGTTCTGCTATTGGAACGCCGCCACGCGAGCTTCTTGAGAATTTCTACAACAAGCTACGCCTCGTATTAAATAATTGTTGAATCCTAGACAACGTGTTTTGTGTGTTTTTTTTTTACAATTTACTTAATAAGATTTAATTGATTTCCTTCATAATTTTCAGTCTGATTTCATTTTGAAAAAATTGTTAATTTTCAATTAACTCCTTTGTATTATACAAAATAATGATAGTTCAGTGATAATAATTCAATTCAATTTATAAAAGTATGTAATTTTTCATCAATGTTTCTTTATGACGTTATCACGTAAAACTATCGTCCGTAAACCGACTTTACAGACAACCAATTTTTTAAAAAAAAAAATAAAAATAGTCTGTCCAGGATTTTTCTAGGCAACCCATTTTTAATATATTTTCTAATATACTATATTCATGATAACATATGTTTCATTCTATTATCAACTCGGTGAAGGTTGATGTAGGTTCGGATCTTCTACTATAATTTTTTCTTATTTTTAATATTTCCGTATTTTTTTTACAATTGTAAAATATTATTTACGTATTTAAAAATATTTTGAAAGTTTTTGAAGTTATTTGATCATTGAATATTCAGGTTTATGTACCTTCTTCTAATTTATCTATACTCTTATTTTATAGAACGGGGTCACAGTTAAATCATAATGCTTTGAATCTATTTTTTTTTCTTTTTAAACTATCGAAAACAAAATTTTTAGTGCTGCCTCCAATAAATAGAGATTTTGTACACTTAACGAACCGCCACTGTTGAAGTTATATCTATAAAAATACCTCAACAGCATCACTCGTTACATTCATAGAAACCATTTTTCGATGAGGACAATCATAAGTTAATTTTTGAATTGAAAATCCCACTTTTTGATACGCTTTCTTACAATCACACAACTTTCGTCTTTTCACAGACCAAAAAGCTGTATAAGGTGTAACATTTTTAAAAATAAACCCCAGTTTTGATTCTGGAGTATCGATTATTTCCACGGGAAGATTTATGTTGACTGTTTCATACCCATATGGACGAACTTTTTCTATTGCATCATTTAACCTGTAATTATAGATGATCATTAATTGACCCTTTAATAGTTCAACATTTTTTCACGTACTCATCCATATTTAAGCTTTGCCAAAGTGAAAATTTACTGAATAAATAATTGATTCCAGTGCTGTGCAAATCAATTACCTAAAAATTATTCAAATAAAAAAAATTCATCTTAAGAAACTATGTATTATAACATACCTTAAGCAGTGGTAATTGACTATAATAATTCAATTGAAAAAGCAAGATATTGGTACAATGAATAATTTCATTACTATACATATGTTTCCTAATGTTGTAGGTAATCTTAAACTCATGATAGCCAATATCATTAGGATATACAGTGAGACCAATATTCTCTCGTGATTGTGGTTGAATCGTACCAAACATTGGGTAAATAATTAGATCGTGAACTGGATTTCCAATTGGGAAATCTTTGTGGTCCGCTTTTAGTTCATAATGGATTTCAGCTTCACCAAAATTAAAAATTGTGAAGTTAGTTGATATTCCGATCCCAAATTGGACATCACCAAAAGAATACATTGTTGGAAATGACTAAAAGATTAAAATACAGATACTTGTCCATTCTTATATTTAATAGTTCAGTTTAGTATTTTGTTAGTTAACTGAGGTCTCCTAAAATGTACAGTTCAAAGCTCTCATAATTTCAAAGAAAATTGAACTTTGATGAATATCTTGATTCCCGTTCCTTTAGGGACGTTTTAAATTATTTCAAAAATAGCTAAAAATCAAACTTGTAGCAAATTAACTAAGTGTAGTACTATAATTTTTCTTATAATTGAAAATGTCCTTAAAAGCACAGGAAATAAGTGTAAGTAAAAAAAAATATGTGAAATAATTAATAATAAAACACTTGAGGTCTTATAAACCTGGACCCAACTTATAAATTGATAAAATAAAGATATTTTAGAAGTTTCCAAACTCTTTTACCAGAATTTCAATATTAATTTGATTGGACATCCTAAACAACGAACATGAATCTTTGCTTTTACCCTAGTTAATCTCCTTAAACAAAATATATTATGGTCTGAACTGTAAAGTTTACTTATGTAAAATGTAAAATTATCCTCCTAATATGTATGTGGTATGTACGTCATACGTGGTTTTATATTTACTTTAAACTTTTTCACTTACGCATAACACAGAAATAACAGTTTTAGCGTGAATTTTAATCGTATTTTCAAGAGGAATTCCAAATTCTGTTCCCATATAGTTTAATGCTGTTGTTCGCAAAATAATACTGTCACTCATATTCCCTTTTCCCATAGCTGTCCATGTCCAAAGAGAGTAAGTGCATTGGTGTCCAACTAACACTCCAACGGGGTCATCAATTTTAAGAATATTTACTAAGTAATCCGGAACCAGTTGTTCATACCTTTAACATTTTGAATTGTTGGATATCATTTAAACAAATAAATTTAATAAAAAATACGAATACATTTTAAGCAAGCTCTAACAGGGTCTTATTGTTTTCTTTTACCTACTTAAAGCAAATGAGCTAAAACGGATTAAATTCGACAAGAAAATATGTATAGTCCACTTAGTGGCGCAGTGGTAAGAGCAATTTGCTCTCTCCGCTACATATGTACGTCAGTGGTACTGGGTTCGATTCTCGTCAAATCTCTAGATTTAAGACCTACAGAAAATTTCTGTGTGTAAGACAGTCGTGATATGACCTTAGATGTTAAAGCGACTTAAAACACAAAAAAAAATAATTTCGTGAAAGAATTGCTTTAAGAGTTTAAATTAATTAACTTCTTATTAATCAAATAATTAAGAAGCTTATGCACATTAAGGGGCATCCATAAATTACGCGAGATAAAATAGGGGGGGGGGGTAAAATCGAGTTAAATCTCATTTTAAGGGAAGGAGGTTATTAAAAAGTTCACGTCAACTTTTAAATTCAAAGAATATGTATAATAAATTATTATTGTAAAATTTTTTCTTATTTTCTTTTATTGGGGGCTTTATCATGTTCGTAAATAAAATTTCACTGCTACTAAAAATTTTGTAGCTAGTTTAATAGGAGTATAAAATAATAGTATAAATAAGAGAGTATAAATAATAACATTTTTTAAAATTTATTGAGTTAATCTAACGTTAAAAGGAATGGCGGGGGTCTATCACATCCCACTTAGGAGAGGGGGCTCCAAATAATCAAAAATATACCTTAAGTAGTTAATGGATGCCCCCTAATAAACAAAATAGACTCACGTTATTACAGCCAGGGGCCAAAAGCTGCAATTTCATTGATGTATATGGGTTTGGGTTTATGAGTATATCAGTAGTGAGTAATAAACAGGAGAAATACTTTTTGGGAAAAGGGGTTAAAACTCTCAAAATCATAATTTAAGTTTTTATATATCTATCAAGTTAAAGTATAATCGTTGATCTGTTGCATGCTTAAAACGTGTAGGTACTCATGTCTTAAGGTATGCTTATACTTGACTTTATGGCGGGTTTTATTCCAAAGTTTCACCATCAATCCTTGTTGGCAACGCGGGAAAGAAGGATGAAACACTACTTCATTGTCATTTCCTACTTGTACCACTGGTTCTTCAGACCGACCATGTAACTTTAATTTTATTTTCATCTGTGTTTTATTATTAAACTCAATATACCAGGTTTCATTATCAACTTGCGGTTTGTCTTCAACTGGATAGTATTGAATAGCAATTATTTGGTAATTGTCAGTTACCATTCCTTGCATTGGCTTTATACAAAAGTTTCTAAATGATTTTACGATTTTAAGAAGGAAGTGAACATATTTTAAAAATTATTATTACGTTATTTCTGGGCCAATAAATTTAAACAACAATGGTAAATGTCCATAACGTTTTAAGACACACGTTGCATAACTAGGAGCTGAAGAAATCGTTGAAGGCATTACGATTTTTTTGGGGACAATTTCTGCTTGTGGTAACCACCCACTTGAACTAGGAGAAAATGAATGCCCTAAATGAATAGAAAAAGTAATCAAAACACTTTAACGAAATTAATATTAAGCATTCATCAAGTCATTAAGGATTCATCAAGTAACTGGTTGTATTGTAAAATGAGTAATGAGCTTGATATTATGATTTTAAAATGAAAGTTAATACTTGACTTGCCTTTCTGTTTATATATATATTAACATATTACTTAAGTTTGAATTGATATTACGTCAAACTTGAGTCAACTACCGTAAAACAAGGCAAGCAGCTAATTTTTAGTTATAAATAATGAGGTAAAATAGCGATGAATAAAACATCATCATGGCTAGGACTACCCTGGTCTTGGCCTTGCATAATCGATCATGGTCTTGGTATTGCTATTAAAGACAGTCTTAGTTTTAATCTTGCATTTTCGCAAAACCAAGACTAAGACTGCAAGACCAACCCCAATTTTGCTCATCACTAGTTGAAAAATGAAAAGAAAAACTAAAAAATACGCACCCATTAATCTTATAATAATTGGAATAGGGACTTTTAGTTCATTATCAAGATTCGAATACCAATGAACCAATCCTCTAATTTGGGCAGCGAATATTTTTTCTGGCTCATTTGGCTGGAATGTGCATTCAAAAAACGCATTTGATTCGGCATCAATTGTACACTGATTTGGTGTGATTGTAAAAATGTTTTGAGTATCTTAAATAGTTAAAAATATTAACAATTAGGCTTATTAGTAAGTACTTGGTTTGTTTGTTGTACCCTGGTCCCATAAAACTTTAATATGATATTTCATATGATTTGTGATTGTAAAGGAAAGTGGTGGTGCACTTATAGTTGATTCTTTCACATAATCAAAATCAAAATAATGCTGGGTTAACGAAAATGGAGGTTCATAGGTTAAAATAGGAGAAACATCATCGAAATAGCCACTATATCCTAGCATGGATTTAACTGGAAAGGGATATTTCTCTAATGCTAGAGGATTACTTGAAAGATCAATTTTATCGTGTAAGTTATTTAGTGCTATAGCATTAATGATGATTGGTCTCTAAAAAAAAAACATAGTAAAAATGGAAAAATTAGGAGCTAATTTAGATAATTACTTGATATTTAACAAGACATATTAGCTTTGCAGCATGAAATCCACGTTTAGAATTATTGTAAGTAACCGTAATAAATAAGTGTGATTTTGGAGGAATGACTCCAATGAGCTTATCGACTGAAAAACATCCTTGCTTCGAGTCTAAGTCGAAATGATAAGTAGCTTTTATTTCACTTTTGTTTATTAATTCAATAGTCTTTTGGATATTTTTCACTTTATGATCACAAAGGAAAATGATTTCTCCAGATGTTGCAACCACGTCAGGACCTTAAAAATTATTTCATATTCATTAAACTTATTTTTTAAACTAAGTGTAATTTTTTTGTTCAACAATTAATCTTATAACTTCTTGGCTAACTTTTAGTCAAAAGATGGTCAAGTTATTCATGTTAATATGTATATTATAGGGCGTACCTTTACTTTCCCCATAGACGACCAAATGAATATGGTTACCATGTCGTTCTAAGATTTCAAAAAAATTACACATCGATCGAAATGGTACAACGGGCTTGAATGTAATTACGATTTTTCCTTTTTGACCACGTGGCAAACTTTTCATGTATTCAACAAAAAATACTTGCTCTGTTCCTTCTACTTCTTTATCAAGAACAACGTCATAAAATTGTCGATGCTGATATAGATTTTAAATCATAAATATATTTTAGTTATTTACAATTAATAGAAGTCCTTTTTAATTCTGTTATATACAGGATATAACTAGAAGTTAACTTTAAATAGATAATAATGGATTAACTCCTGATAATGGGGTAATTGAATGCACCTAACTTAATACCGAAATTATAAAAAAACTACTACGAATTAAATCATTTTAGCCGAAGTAGGAAAGCTGTGTATATTTGAACGCAACTTGGTAATTTTCTAACATAAAAATCATTCTTGACCTGGAAACTAAAAGAAACAATCATGGGGTAATTTGAAACCATAATTTCATTTTTATATTAATTATTATCTATCATTTATTAAATTAAGAGAACGGTATATATATTAATAATAGTTTAATTTCTATAAACAGTAGTGGACATATTATTAGATACTATAATCAAGCTTTTATTTCTTTTATTTGGTAATATCAAAGTATATTAAACAGCAAATAACTAAACTAACTTCAAATTTTAGTGCCTACAACATCATTGGTACTTTAGTATTTAATATTAAATCAACATTTAATATTGTTTCAAAAATATTATACTTAAGTTGAAACCTTAGGATAACTATTTAAAGTTTCTAATTCATATGATCTCATTCGTATGATTCTCAAATGCTTGAAGTATGTATAAAATTTACTATTTCAGATAATTAAGTAAAGCAAATTGAAAAACTCAGTTTTCCGCAAAAAAAAATCTCAAATGAATACGCCTTTTAAATTTATCGCTTTATAATCACTTAAGCAGGTAGATTCCATCACTTTTATAAATACGTTACCATGTTTTTATTATTTGTTTTCCATAATTTGTAAGTTTTAAATTCTAATTTTATATATGAAACCTGTTCCCTCCTGGCATTGGTCAGAGGAGCAATTAAACTTAGATTAAGAGTTGTAATAGCAAAAGCAATAGACCCCCGTGTCCAATTCCTATATCAAAAATTCATAATTTTAAATAAAAATAAAAAAAAAATCACAAAAGGTGGTGCTCTAAATTTCTTTTTAACCTGAAAAAAGTTTATAAACGGGAAAGGAACATATACTAAGGTGGTCAATGGTCATAACAAAGCACCATTTTCAATTAGCTTATCAGTATTTACCCTATTCGATCAATGCTATTAGGTATTTTGTTCATAATAACAATGCCAGGAGTCGCAATTGCATTAGCGTATGGGTGGTGGTATATATGCGGGAAGTAACTTAAAGAAAAATCATTTTTTTAAGAAATCATCAAAAAAGGTAATAAACCCTCGGAAATTGTATTTACTAATGGTTTGTTAACCGTTTTATGATTAAATCAGGTTATGAATTGTCAGAGCATAGCCCTGAGCAAGAGATTAATCTGAAATAAATCCCACTCTGGTCTCAATATAAGCATTATTTACTACTACCATCTTCATCCTTCAATAGGACTCCCTACTTATCCAATATTAATGCATTCCAGTTTTCTTATCAAGATCAGGAATCCAAGAGGAACTTTTGAAGCTCGGTTCTTTTTAAATTTCAAAACAATTTATTTATTTCGAATATTAAAATTTAACTTGATAATTTTTCAAATTGAAGCTTTCATAGCCTAGGAGCCCGCTGCATGATTGCTACACCCATAACGTAGCTTAATATTTTGTATATCAAATTAAACCTCTTTTTTTCCATTACACGATGATATAAGGGTGCCAATCTAAAGGTGACCGCAAATAAACGAAAATAGCTGTTAAAGATGCTGTAAGATTAGAGTCGCACGCTCACTTTTATCAAAAGTGAGAAAGCATGCGACGATATTTTTCAGCCAAGGAAGATAAAAATTAGTCTGGCGAGTTTTTAAACCCTGCCTCAATAGATCGAGACACGTCATCGAATAAAACTTGTAGAGCAAACCCACGTTGTTCTCGTCTGACAAATATCGCAGCGCATTAACTCTCCCTCACCTTATCTCATCTTTAACAGCTATTTTTGGTTATTTTCGGACACTTTTAGATTAGTACCCTTATATCATCATGTACAGAAAAAGAGAGATTTAATTTGATTTATAAATGATTAAGTTACGTTTTGAGTGTAGCAATCATGCAGCGGGCTCCTAGACTATCACTTCTTTCTGAGCTGAAAACTTTAACCAACTTCCATCCTACTGCTACTCCTATATTAATCTAACACCTAATATATATCTTTCCCCCTTTACGTAAGGATACATACTTCATCAATTTCTCTTACATCCAAGGACATTTTAACAATTTTTCCAACGGCAGTAACAGGAAATCGAATAGATCGGAAATACGTTTTAACAAATTTAGCATCCATTTTTTTTATTTTAAAAAGACAGGAAACACAAACGTTAAAATAATTCACATAGACTTTTTTTCATTTAATGTCAACTTTTACATTTGAAAAGATTGCTTGATTTATTATAAAAATTATTACAAAAATACATTTCAACAATTAAAATAAGAAGCTTTTTTATACCTTAGCCATCGTTTTTACACCCAAATATTTACTTTTGTTGAAATTTGTTTTAGTGGGAATGTTTGAAGGTTCTGTATCTCCACATTTATTACAAGAACAAACCGAAGGCACCTCAACAGATTTAATAATTTTTTCGTTACTTTCACAAATAAGTTCAATTCGAAGTTCAACCGAATGAGTCATTTTGCAACAGTCACAAATCGATTCATGTCTCCAAGTTTCTGAAAAAAATTAGTTTTTTAATTTTTAATTTTAAAAGCCTTTCTTATATCCATTACTTGGGTTAAATTGCGTGTAAGAATTGCACGTTCCTTGACATTTTGTAAACTCAGAAATTTTTTCATAGTTCTTACAAAGACCATGTTCTTTGTGTAAGAATTGAACTATACCAATTGTATCCTCTGCAGATACATGTTCAGGAGCACAATTTTCTGTAATTAAACAAAAATAATTGTAAAAAATCACTTTAGATGCATTGAAGATACTAACTCTGAGATTGAGCTTTCAGTCGACATTTTCTACAACATCCGTCTTGATATAGATCCGAAGCAGGGCAGTCGTCAGTATTTGGACATGATTGTGCATTATCAGATCTTATCAGTAAACTTTGATTGAAACGCTCGCATGAATAAACAGTACAATTATCTACACTAAACCATTTCTTATCGACTGGAAATTCTTCCCCATTTAAGACACAAGCCACTGGTTCACATTGGCCACAACACGTTTTTGAACCCGGTAGTGGAGGTTTATATGTTGATCCCTTAAAGTACTTTTCTTAAGTAACTAGCAAAATTCCGAGGGTATATAATAATATTGGCGTATATGTGGTTAGTTAGTTAAGTGCAGGATAAAGAAAAAAGTTTTAATCCAAGTTTCAAAATATAAGCTTAGTAGTAGGTGTTTTATTTACAGGGAATAGGCCAAAGGAAGCGATAGCTTGAAGCAAAGATATTAACTCCGTAATCGTAACCAAAACTATCGGACATCCGAAATAAAAATCTATCCGTAATTGTAACTGAATCCGATATAACTATCCGATAGGGGGGTGTGAATTACAATATTGTTACTATTACATTTTTAAGTAAATACCGCTTAAAATTAAGTAGTTATAGTAATTACTAATATAACTAATTGTAGTACGAAGTGGTAAAAAGAAATAAAACTGATTTGTGTTTTACTTTTAGAATTTATTCGTAACCAAAACTATCTGAACTAATGGATAATCCTAAATAATTTTATACCCGTAACCGTATCCGAAATCACCATAATAAAATGTTTATATCCGTATCTAAATCCGAAATTCCATGTCCATAATACTTTTGGGTGGAAGAACTGCGTGCTTATGTTTGTCATGTGAACAGTAGGCATTTTAATAACCTGTTGCCTTCACAACAGTTGACAACAATGTAATACTAGTTTTACCATATTATGTTGGTAAAATAAAGGATTTAAGTTACGCTTTTTAATTTAAAGCTTAATTATCACTATATTTTGATGGCTACGGTCTGATTCGATTACACATACTTTCGAGTTATTAAAAACATATTAATTTATATTAATATGTTATATTAATATACATATTAATATATTATATTAATATACATTAATATTAATTTTCTATGGTGTTCCTAAGGATATGAGTTGAAATATCACCAGTGAAATATAAGCTGCTTTTTTAATTGAGCATCGATCCGTCCATTATCAATTATTTGATCACCATGGTCGGATTTTGTCACAGAATCTTAATGCTTATTTTCTATAGTGTTTATGGGAATATTAAAACCCCAGCGATGCCATAGTAGATACCTAATAGAATTAATTCTCATTATAAAACATCACTTTAATTTTCATTTTGATTTTTCTATATTTAATAAATAGATCATGGATTCTATTCTTTAAGTACACTAAATAATGGAACTATTGACTTAAACGAATTTAATTAAATCAGGAAAATTGGGGAATAACCATGAAAATGCTATTGTGTCTAAGACAAGCTATTCCTAGGCTTCTTCCATCGCCCTTCATTGGTTCACCTATTTCAAATTTTTAAAATAATTCAAAGCTATTCCGATTGGTCAAAATGTAAACCCCACTAATACGAGATTCAAATTTAAAATTCAAAACTTGGGACGAGACAAATAAATGGAAATCTTAATGATACAAATAATGTGAGTTTTCGTATATGAAATCTGCACCAGAATCTTTCTGGGGATTGGTATCGGTATTTTGTCACTAGTTGTAAGAAATAATTTTGGGCCAAATATATAAAAACCCCAACCTCGATACATCTTTGAAAAACAGGGGTTGCAAGTTGCAACTTGCAACTGTAAACTTGAGTTTTTTTTCTCAATGATATCTAAGTTAGTGTTTTAATCAACCAACAATTTGTCCATATCCTCATGAACACTAAAAAAATACTTTTTTCAATGGAAGTAAATTCAAAAAGAACTACTGCTTTTTATATAATGTCATATAAACATACGAAAATTTACCTTAACCCAGTAAAAATATGATCAAAATATCTTTATTCACATAAAGAAAGCAATCGCTAATGACCATAGTGGTTGATGTGACCTTAAATAAACCAAAAAAAAGCAAGATTTTCTATACGATTAAAATCAAAATGAAAATACTGAACTTAGAAGTAATCAGAGTTAAAAATCAACGAACTTTTTTTTTAAATAGCTTAAAACTTGATTCAAATTAAGAAAGATCAAGCACCAAGTTGACTTAAAATAATTTTTATAAGGAGGCAGATTTTAGTATTTGAAGTTAGCGTATTAAAGAAAATAAAAAGCCTTTCAGTTTTATATATGAGTAAAGATATAAATGAAATCGATTTTATTAATTTTTTTTCATTACCTGGATACATTTTTGATTGCAAGTCTCCACCTTCACTTCTTTTCCAATGATTCCTTTTGCGTTTCGAATGCATTTGATTTTTTTACAAATATCTCCATCAGGTGATGGTACTTCTTCTCCAACCTAAGAAATTTTTTTTAAATTTTATACACATTAAAAAATGCTAAATTATTTTTTTTCAGAGAAAATTTCTGTATAAAATTTAATAGAATACACTCATGTATCGGTATGGTATACCTTCAATATTTTATCTCCAACTTTACACGCAGTAATTTCAAACTTCTTGCAGCATTGTCCTTTCTCCTTAATCTCATTAATAATAAACTCTTTGTATTGTTCAGGTGGGAAGCCTGGGCATTTGATATCTTCTTTTTGCACTTCCAACTAAAACAAAAAATATGATTGTTAAGAAACTTAACGAAAGTTGTTAGAAAAATCATGTTACTTGTTTTGTTGTATTAACACAAGTAAATTTACTGCAATTATCTGAAGAATTCCAAGCTTCACCAGGTGCGTAAGTTTTTCCGTTGATGACGCATAGTTTTGGTATGCAAGAACCGCAACATTTCGTAGGATTCTTGGACGGTACATATTTAGAACCCTTTGAAATAAAATTGTTTTAAATAAAACAGAACTCAAGAGAGGATTTATTTTTTTTTTTTTTAATTTACCAGTTCACAATCAGTTGTACATTTTTGCATTATGTTGCGAGTCTGTACCCCATTTGGAGTTTCAATGCACTCGAAAGAAGCACAAGGATCGCCTTTTGCTTTCCAAGTATCACCAACCTACATAATACAAATATAATTTGATAATTAAATTTTTCAAAGTTATGAATATAAAAATAAATCAGAATATTTAGTTAAGAGCTTATTTAAAATGGAATATGAGATATTTCTCAAAAGTTTGATTTTATTTAGAGCTTTTTGGCTAATACTTCCTTGATTTTTTCTCACATTTACTAATAAATAACAATATTTAAAGGCTTAAAATGAGCTTAGAAACTACTAAAAAGTCTTTGTTTGAGGATTTTTTTTCTATTGTAACCTTGCCATTGCCATTGCATTGCATATTTCATATAAAAAATCTTTTTTAATAATCCAAATTTTATTTTATTTTTCAAATTCCTCGTTTATTAGAAACTATTACCATGCAGGTATACCATTAGAAACAATTCGATTTTTGAATTTCTGATAAAACTATCATGGGCTATTTTGAACACTGTATCCTCACGGTTTTTATAAGTTTTTAAAGCCATATTTTGATAGTCAATTTCTTAACATTAAACTTTGCTTTAATGTTGCCTTTTTATAACAATTAATCTTTAAGGGTCAGAAAATGATATAGATACTTCTCATACCGGAATTATAAACGGTTCCCATGGGATACCAAAACAAGTATGTATTCTATAAGAACCGTGTATTTAAAAGCAGTTTCATTAAAATCCACGAAATATAGTCTTAACTCATTTTCCTTAAGAAGATTTAATCTACTTTTTACTCAGGAGAGATGTACTATTCCCGTGGGATAGATATAGTTTTTGTTTACCACATAGTTAAAGATTTATATGATTTTTGCAATGTGGTAGTTTGGGGGTGAATGATATAGCTTACTTTTAAGGCTAGAATAATACATAGTTCCTATGGGATGGCAAAACAATTATCCTACAGGAACCGCACATTTAAAAAGGTTCGGTAAAGTTCGTGAAATAGAATTATAACGCATTTTCTTCCAATTTTACACAATAACGAAATAAATCTCTACAAAGTTGAAATTAAAAAATAACAATTTTTACTGGAAAATAAATATGAATTTCAATTTAACACCCGATAAAATTAATAATGAAATTTTTTTAAATATTTGAATCTTTTCATTGTTCATTGTCGAAGATATTAATTGTATTAAAATAATAAACTAAAAATTTCAAAATTTAACAATTACTTAACGGAACGAATTTGAAGTTTTGCTAAAGATCCTGTAGTATAGCTACTAATCTATTCTTTTAAGGGAACATCCATTAATTACGTGAGGCGTTCAGGGGTCAATGGGGTCAAGTCGAATCTCATCTAATCTTACTTTGGGCAAAGGAAAGGTCTCCCAAATATCACGTATTTTTTGTTTTGAAAAATATCACATTAGATTGCGGGAATGATATATGCCAAATCTCATGACATCTTACCAGAGGGGAGGGTGTGATTTTCAAGTCCTAAAGGAAGGAATACAGGTACCTTTTTACTAAAAATCGTATAGAAGCTGATGTGAGACAGCTAACATCTCTTTCTTGAAAAGTAGTTTTATGAATTTTGATGAACTTTCTTTGGATCTAAAGTCTGAAAGTATCTATAATTTTTTTCTGTCAAAATAGATTAATTTTTATATTTCGCTATGAACGTAGGGAATCTTTTAATCAATCAGTTAAATTTTGATACACTCAGAGAAGCGAGCGAGTATCAGCTAGTGTAAGAATATAAAAGAATTGTTTTATCATATATATAACAGAACTTTGAGAAAATGCTTTTTCTATCTTTCGTAGTCTATAATACCCATTAAAATTGAAAATTGATTACCTACTAAATACAATAATTTAAGAGTCGAAGTTGTGTTAAAGCTTTAAAGCTGTTATATATAAAAAATACAATGTGTGACTTTTCATGACTTTCATTGACTTACTTTATAAATAGTGTTATTATATTTGCATTTCACTCGTTGAAAATCAGGACAACATTTCTCTGGTAAATAGACTGATTGAAGCTCATAGTTATTGTAATCAGGATGAGCAGATAACGGAGGACAGTTTGTTACTTTACACTCAGTTCGATATGCATCTCCTATGTCCTGGACACATTTACATTCATGGCATGGACCATCTGACCATTTCTCATCAGGCTAGAAAAAATTACATTATAAGTTTGATCTAACAAGAATTTAAAAACCCTTACATTCTTGGCAACAATTCGTTTTTCTCGAGGCATCCGCTTTTCCTCGCCTCCTTTTACACCAGATTTGTACTGCAATTCATACAAACATTTATCCTTTGGCGGCTCTAAAAACCAAACATGTTAATCCCATATTCTATCGACGTTTATTTCAATATTTTTAATACCACAACTGTATTTTGGACAACATTTTCCGCTAATATTTAAGCTTTCCAATTGATAAAATTGATCACATTTTAAAGGCGGTGGACATTGCGTTAGATCACATATAAGTTTAACAGAAGGACAACATCCTGTTTTATTAACGACTCGTTTCATTCCAATATCAAGTGGTTTTTCTGGTGATTGATCAATTGAAGGACATTCTTCTATTGGTTTGCAAACTATAACAGATACATTTTATCAATCGTTATTTACTACTTAATCGCGCATTTTTTATGTTTTATTAATAAGTTAATTAATAGGTAACAGTAAGCTCAAAACTAACCACAAATGAATTGGAAACATCCGTTAGCCAACATTTCTTGTTTCATTATTTGATCAGATCCACACACTGGTTGAATTGGATCGGAACATACGGTCGCCTCAGTTGGTTCAGGAACTATAAAAGTTATTGATTTTTATGACTGCAAATGTTTATTATACTAGTAATTACCGCATATGTATTTGGGGCAACAGTCTGTTTCACTTTCTGGTACTAAAATAGATCTATACCCTTGTTCACAAACGGTGCCTTTCTGAGGACATACTTTTAATTCGCATGTAACTACACCCAGATCTGAACAGGAACAAGTCGTACATTTGTCTGGGTTCCAAACATCCCCCGCATAGTATTGATCAGAACATGAAATACAGTATTTTGAGTCAATGCAAGTGTTGTTTTTCAATACCTAAAAACGGTAAAAATATTAAAGATTTTTATATACTTTCATAGATTTTTTTTTGTGTGTAATTGTGAAGTGAAATCGATGGTATACACCATGGGTCGGCATCCAGCGGCCACACCATGGAGTGAATTAAGACGAGAAAGAGAGCGAAGGGGAGTTCTCTAAATTGCGGGATTCTCAAATTGAATTGGTGGGGATTTATTTTGGGGGTGGAATTAACAGTGAATTTGGTTTTAATTTTCATTGCTAACTTGAACGTCAATTTTTTAATGTTCAGGATTCACGTCTCACAAGAGAGCCCCATGGGGCGTTATAAAGGGTGGGGGTCCAGTCAGCATTTGCTGAAATACTACGTTAGATCCGCCACTATAAAAATGCGACCCGCACTAAACCCCACGTAAAATATTTGGCCCTTTTACAACAAAAGGCTGCCGGCCCCTGATATATACATACATATACATTACCTATATGTAATATGAAAAAATATCAAACATCACAATTTTTCTTTAAACTTGAAAATTTGTGTCTAAACTTTACTTTTTCACGGATTCATCAAGTCAAATAGTTGAATATTTTTTTAAATAAAGTGTGCTCGGCATTTAAATGAAGTAAATATCGAAAACAATACATAACTTTAATCGAGATTGAAATATTACCTAATGTTTAGCTTGAGACTAGATTTCAAAGTTGGGCTAAGTAACTTGAAAACCAAGTCAAGTATCTTTAAATTCAAGTCAAGTAGTGAATCTCTAATTAAAAATGTTTTTCCTGGACGTTAGTATAAGTTACAACTTGTAAATTATTTAGAGGATATTTTTCTGTAAGTAACATTATAAAAAATATCTGCTGCGAGGTGTCACAGTACTTTCTTTTACTTTCATTTGACACTCGCTGTTGGTTATCCTAAGCATTTTATAACTATACATATTTAAACAGAAATATATATCCATACCACCTAAGTGTATGTATATACCTACGAATTCCCAACCTTCACCCCGGAACCGTTTTTATTCGAATTTCCCCAAGAAAAAGTTTCAAATAAAAGTTGTAGGTATCAATGAGTCTACAAACTATCGAAAGCTTAAGAAAAATAGTTGGAGCCGTTTTCGAAAAAAATTGAAAAAACTCAAAAACTCCTGAAATAAAGTGTAGCTTCCGGTTAACCGATTTTAACCAAAAGCTTTGCGGCACAACTAGATGTAATATGAAGGCAAAATTCCAAGTTTGGTCAAATTCAGATAAAGTTTCCGATACGATATGGCTGTCACACACAGACATGCTTCTAAAAACCACTTTTTTGGACTCAGGGGACCTCAAAACATGTATTTCCGGTGAAAGCTCTAATTCGAAAATTTGACCCGATTACAATACTTCTTTTACTATATAGTAGTAAAAGAAAGTAATTATATGATTATGAATTAACGAACAATTTATTTTATGAGGTATGCTATTAATAGAATTCTACAAAGGGCTTCTATGACTTACAATTAGTACATATTACTAATTATATATGCGGCCAAGTTCTTCCCGGGCGCATTTTGGGTCAGAACTGTAATAGTTGTGTAAAATTTGCTAGGAACCAACCTTGTAAAAATTGTAATGATTTAATATGTTACAACTATTTAAATTACTCAAAATATCTCTAAAGTTCAAATTAGGCTTTTCACAAAAATGCAAGTTGTTACTATACATGTATTATAAACTTTTATTCTAACTAACTTATATAATGTTATTCAAGTTATTCAAAAAATTTTCCACAAAAATTTTTCTAGTTGTTGGAATTAAAAAAAAATTGTTTTGATCTTTATAAAACAAGCAAAAATAAATCAAAAATTAAAAATAGTAATTTGTGATTTTTTGCTTCGTTTTCGATTTGAAGCACATTTTTGGTCGAAATTTTGCATTATTATTTCTTATGGGAAATGATTTTGATGAATTTTCCGTTTAATGTAACTATGGTTGCCATCGTTTAGTTCCAATGATTAAGAACTTTTAATTTAAGACCGATTTTGAGAGACTTAGTACCTACATTAATGTCCTTATGGATTCCTTATGGATATGGATTGTAAATGATAACAGTGTGTTACTTTTATATTTTTAAGTATCTATTTGAACTGTACTTACTTTTCCTTCAGGACAGAAACAACCAGGTACTGGTTCTAAATCACACATCTCTGTATTCTGTTGTACATTTTGATAAGAATCACACGTTTGAGGGCATCCACAAGATTTATAAACCATTCCAGCAGGACACGATTCTTGACACTGAGTCGCTTCTCGCCATTCCAAACAAACTCCCACTCGAGAACAAGCACGAGCATAGTTTTCAATTGATTTACAAACTTGTTTGGAATTAAACTCTTTACAAATACTTTGTTCGCATGATTTTAAATATGGAGTTGGATCAACCAATAAATGGCACTAAAAAAATAAATTTATATTTTTTTAAATTTAAAGTTAGTATAACATCTATACTTGTCCAAAAAGCTTGGTGTTTTCAATGTGCTTGCAAGGATGTTCTTTCGGTAACGGAATACATTCTTCCTTTCGTTCTTCACCACAATTTTTCTGTGGCCCTAAGATTGGATGTTTTGATTGCCAATTATTTCCAAAAACAGTCGCTTTTTGCACAATCGTTCCATTGGGAAGCTTAAAATCGTCAGATTCGTTATCGTTACAACTACCACATAATCCTTCGGTTTTATTAAGATATTTGTGAGATGGTAGTCGAAGTGTTATAGAAAATTCATTGTAAAATATTGATGCCTAAAAAAATAGCAGTTAAATATAAAAATGATAAGATTATCAAAAAAAATTACTTCTAGTTGTATTTTTGGGATTAATATGCTGATATCCTTGGCACTGATAGTGTGTATGATAACCCATGTGTTATTCAAAGGATATCCATTGATAGTTCTTGAGTCGATCAAGACCTGAATTTTTTTGCTATTCGAGTCTTTTGTTATAGTTATTGTATGATTATCGTGTAAAATGATAAATTTTTTAGTACAAATTTTCGCTGTTTCTCCTTTACATTCACCATTAGAAACTAAAATCTAATGAAAAACAAATAAATTGTATAAAAGTTAAAGTGAGTTTTTGTAAAATTACTTCGTAATCATGTCCTTTTTTCGCTACATCCCTCGATAAAACATAACTACAATTTCCCATGAACGTAAAGTGTTTATCATCAAAAGTTTCGAAATTTCCAAATCCAATTGATTTGCATTCACAATCGCGACACTCGTTAGGATGAACGCAAGCATCTCCTTTCCTTACGAGTCCTGCTGGACAGAAACAGCCAGAAAAACAAATATCCTCCATTTTTGGGCATGGGTTAGCATCTCTTAAATTTTCACAGCTCCTTTCACAGGAATGGCGATAACATTCGTAATGCACCAATGGTGCGGGACAATCGATAACTGGAAAATAAAGCTTAATATAGGATAACCGGAATATTGGAACTTTAAAAGCATTTACTGCAGTTGTGTTCGATTCGCCAAATCGGAAGATCAATTTTTGAGTTGCTAGCTTTGCATTCTGTTACGAAAGATTGAAGCATTTCGCAACGACAGAGTTCCTTAGAAACTCCTTTTTGGATACAATCGCACATAGTTCCCATGCATTTTGATACGAAACTGTTGATATCAATTAGTGATGCACATACACTCAAAGATTTTTCTCTAAAAATAAATAGCGAAAAATAAATAAAAGCTATAAGAATCTAAGCTAATTTTTCTTACTTAACACTATTACATAAGCTCCAAGCATCGTTTTGAATCGTGGTCGGACAAGTAAATGTTTCACAAAAGTTTACTTTATCTGGTTGTGCCCAAGAATCCCCAAAACTAACGACATTTCTTGCCAAAGTTCCATTTGGCATCATTTTATCGTCAGTCGGATTATTGTTGAAGAAACCACACAATCCATTGACACTACCAGCCAATTTTCCTAAAACTCCAATTTTAACATTTTCCAGTCTGTCCCAGACTATCCAAAATCCATATTGTTCCGATACAAAGAACAATGTTTCTCCCAATTGAGAAATTGTAAAAATGTCATTGTCTCGTCCAATTTTGTTTAGCTGTCCAACCGTGAATGGATATCCATTGAACATGATTCTGAATTTAGAATCGAAACGAATCACATGTTCGTCTTGGAATACCAAAAGATATTTGAAGCATTCAATTGGGGTTGTACAATTTTTTTCGACTGGAAAAATATGTTTTCATTTTAAGATTTTAACTAATGTTTATTTTAATTTTTACTTGAAATTGCCCATTTTCCATATTTGATGTCTTGGACTAAAATATGACTGCAAATATCGTATTTATATTCTATATTGTCAAAAGTATTGAATGTACGTCCAGAAACGTTGCAGATAGCATCCATTAAAGGGGGAGGCACGCAGGAATATCTATGAAAATAATAAGAACATGATTCTAATTAATCATATTGTCACAGTCTAGGGAGCCTGAGGGGTTGGGCTCACAATTGTGTGGGCAAAGACTCCCCTCTTTAGACCCTTTTAGACCTTTTGTCTAAACTGAGTACCCCAACGAAGCGTGAAGGTTAGATAAAGAAGGGGCGTAGTCGACTAATAAAGGAACATCTAGAACATTCCTTAAAAGATTAGCCGTTCAGACCACTAGTCTCAAAGGAAGTTTGACCAATAAAGGATTACTTGGTGAATGACAATCAGGACAATCTTCTGGAAGTTTTTCTGTGAAAGTCTTGATGGATGGGAAAAGGACAGATCATAAGACAATCGAATCGAACGTTCTAGTTCTCGAATAAGTGGGATTGAAAAATTCGAAAAAAATGGCCGAGTTCTTATATAATCGAAAACAAGCTCAGTCAGTTCAGTTATAAATAAATCGAGAATACGCAGTGATAAATAAATCGTCGATACAGTGCTATTTAAATTGTAAATCGTGAGTGTTACCTAAACAGTGAATGTTAAATAAATAGTGCATATATATTGAAAACTGAAATATAAACAGTGAGTGACAATTATATTAACGAGTTTAAATAGTGTAAATAAATAAACCTTTGTTTCAAATAAAATTTTCGTCATTTAGACACAAATCTAAGAACCCGTAAAAACGTTACAATATGATGCTTGTATGTAGGGTTTGCAAAAAACCGTATTTTTGTTTAAACCGTTTTTTCGGTTTTTTCCTATCTTAAACCCGGTTAACCGGTTAAAAACCGGGTTTTAAAAAAAAAATTAAATCTATAATAAAATCACCCCACTCTAATGGAATTTATTTTTAATTCAACTTCAGTTATAAAAGTTCATTGCGAATTTCAAAATTTAATAAAATTGATAAAAACATGTTTAAAGAGTAATTTTATTTTAATGTACTTATAATTTTGTTGTAAAAATTTCCTGACACAGAAAATGTTCTTTCTGAATCCGTCGAAGTTGGTTTAACTGTGATTAAGGCGTTTAAAAGTAATTCTAAGTTGCTCGTTCTTTTCCCGGTTGTTTCAAATAACTGGCATTTTTTTCTAAGCGTTCATCATTTAGCGACATTTCCACTTCATTTCCCTTTATTATGTATTTGAATCTCACTATTCTCACCTACAAACTTTTTGGTTCTCATTCAATTTGAATCATTCTTTCTAATAATCACCCGCTAAAATTTAACATTTCTGATTTTGACGAAAATGACAGAGAAACTCCCGGTTGAATAATTGATTTGATTTTTGCATAGTTGCGGTCTTTTAAATACTTTGCCAAAGTTCTTTTTTAAAATTAATTCAAAATAATATTAAATATAGTTAAAAAAACTCCCGATTATTTTTATTGAATAACCGGGTTTTCGGTTTTTGATTTTTACTAAAAAACCGGTTTTAACCGGTTTGCAAACCCTACTTGCATGTCAGCATTTAATTCGATCTTGGTTTTTTGTGCATTGAATTCAATTTTAATAAAACAATATTCAGAATCGTGAATAGAAAATTCAGGTCCAAAGGAAAAAAAATCCCCCTCTCTTCCATTCTACTAAAAAAAATCTGATTCAAAATTTCACCAGCGTCACTGTGACCCAATGCTTTTAAATCGAGTTAAATTTAAAAAGTACCTTGGACAAGCGCTGGGTTTGTCTGCTTCCACAATTTCATATTGAACTTGATATTTTTCTGGACATTTCACTTCGGGACAAGAAATTTTCATTGGCTTTTTAGTAAACTCGGGAGGTGGTTGACTAGAAGTACACTGATATTGAGGACACTCCAAAATTTTATTTTCTTCTTGTGCTGGGAAAGACTGTAATCTTTGACTTATAGTTTTTGTTGCGTAATATTCTAAACGGGAAAAAAAGCAGATGAAAATTTGTAAAAGCTTCAAATTTAGTATTCGTACCTTTTTTAGCTGTGCTCGATTTTGAGAAATATGATGACCTGTGATGCGATTTTCTGGTTTTAGTAGTTTTACGTTGATCCCCAAATATAGACGACTTAACATTAGCTCGACTTTCAGATTTTGTAATTGGTTTTTCCATTAGTTTATAACCAGGAGCACACACTGGTACCGGACAAACGGTTCCTATTATAAACGGAAAAATTTTAATAAAACTTTTTTACGCTTACAAGGTTTACTAACGATTTCTTTGTTCGATTATAATAACGTTATCTACAACATTTGATTTTTCACAGTTAGTTTCATCATCGGGACAGTCTTGGATTTTGTTGCACCAAGCACTTTCAGGAATGCACACTTCACTTGTAGGGCACAGACGTTGATTGGGTGGACACGATTTACAGATACAACCACAGGATGGTGTTAGTTTTCTTTGTTGACCCTAAAACATTTACCAAATTAAGAACAATAAAATTTTAAACTTTCCTGAAAAAATTTACATTGTTGCATCGAGGACAAACTTTTAAATTGCATTCTGGAACTCCACCTAATTTGCATACACATTGTTTGCATTCCTCTGTTTCAAATAAGGTTCCCACATTGTAGCTAGATTATAAGAGAAATATTTATTTTATATGCGTGTTTTTAGATACCTAATTAGGAAAAAATAAATTACATCATGTGTCCAACATAGCAAGGACATTGAGCTCGAATAACGCACTCTTCGCCAGTCCACCATTTGTCCGAATCACATTTACAGGACACTTTTTCAATTAAGTTTGCCAAAACGTTTGGACATAGATTGCACTCTTTTTCCTCAGTTGTAAGATTGTGGACCACAGTTACATTAATTTCCTTGTGTTGTATTTTTCCTTTATTTTTAAAAGTCGATAAAATATTAAATAAATGAAGTAAATGTTACGGTCAATTTGTTAGGGGATTGCATGGGTTTCACGGCTTCAAAAAATCGATTTTTCTTTTTATTGTCTTATCATATTTTACAGCATCTTTAGAATATTGTCCTAAATTTTCAAGTCAATCGGAGCTAAAATTTTGAAGATAAGTAGAGACTTGGGAAGTTGCACGCTCAAAACCAGTTTTAATGTCACACAAAATTTAAAACGCGTTTTTCTCGAAACTGTATTTTCAAAAACCTGTTATCAAGAATTCTTGAAAACTACTGAACCGATCTTGATGAAATTCTACACACGTCTTGGAGATATTATTGACAAGGACTTGGTAGAAGGATTTTTTAATTGCAACTATATTTAAAAAATTTAGATCAAATTTTACCGAAATATTTAGTTTTTTGTAAAACGGTCTGCCAAAAATCCAATTTTTTTTTTTTTTTCGTAAGTCCAAATTCTAATTAAAGGTATGTATTAAATTCTGCTGCGAGGCGTCATAGTACCTTCTTTTACTTTAATTTATGAAACTCACTGTTGGTTAAAAGAACTATAAGTACTTTATAACTATAGATATAAACAGAACTATTGTATAGCATATAGCCTATATATATATATATACGAATTCCCAACCTTCACCCCAGAACCGCCCTTATTCGAATTTTCCCAAGAAAAGGTTTCAAATAAAAGTTGTAGCCACTAATGAGTCTAAGAACTATAGTAAGTTTAAAGAAAATCGTTGGAGCCGTTTTCGAAAAAAATTGGAAAAGCTCCAAAACTCCTTGAATAAAGTGGAGCTTTCGGCCAACTGATTTAAACCAAAAGCTTCGTGGCACAAATAGGTATAATATGGAGGCCAAATTCCAAGTTTAGTGAAATTCGGATAAAGCTTTCGATACACAGAAAAAAATAGTGGTGTAAGATTTACAACACTAAACTAGTAATTTTTAACTGCACTTTGTGTTAACTATAGCCACAAATGTAACATTAGATAACACACTGTGTTGTATTCAGCTCTAACGTATAGTATTTTTTACTACCATAGTGTAGAAAATATATGTAGCTATTACAACTGCTGAGTGTTGTACCATTAACAAATTTTCAACTACATTTGTACTAGTTCGTGTTGTAAATAATACTATACAGTTTTTTAATTACACTTGACTGGTAAACGTTACTCACGTTTACCACACGTGGTGTCATCCTATATAATACTAGTTAATGTAGTAAAATTAACAAGGAATGCTGTAAAAGCTACAACACATTTTTTTCCGTGTACGATATGGCTGTCACACACAGACATGTTTCTAAAAACCACATTTTTGGATTCAGGGGACCTCAAAACATGTATTTCCGGTGAAAGCTCTAATTCGAAAATTCGACCCGATTACAATATTTACTTCCTTTACTATATATATAGTAGTACAATAAAGTTAAAATAAGTAGGTAGTTTTTTATTCGAGGAAACCCATGTAACCCCTTAAATCGAAGCATTATGTAAAATGCCCGGAGATTATATACAAAGTGCACCTCATTTGGGTCATTCCATATAATGATCTGGTTTTATAAAATGACCCGTAAAACGTATATCAAAATAACTTACGATATGGTAGAAAACATCCTAATGGTTCAATTCGCATTTTGATATGTTCATTCCACTTAACTGGAATTACTTTTAAATATCTTGCGTTAATTGGTAAATCAAAGAAGTTTGTCTTTTCCGAAACACTATCAAAATTTGCCAAAAATATTCTGTCGTGTCCTTTCTTGTCGAGCAGTAAATTCCATATAGAATCGTCTATGGAATATTTTATTTTCAAAGCTGAAACCCAACCACCTCGTCCTCCTTTTGTTATTAAACCAGTAACATTTCTAGGTTCTAAGAAATCAAACTATAATAACAAACCAAAAATAATTATAATAAATGTTACTTACTATAGAATAAATAATAAATACCTGAACCCATTCTGCTGGTGAATCAATACTTGGTTGCCAAGCTTGCGACGAATTTAATCGTAGACCTTCTTTACCCAATTCAACACTTTTTTCTGAGCTTACTGCAATTTGGGCAAGTGCTAGTCTTTTATTTGCCACTCCCAATGGATCAGCACAAAGTGGTTCAACTGTCGGACTTTCAGTAATTACTGAAGTCTGACTATCGATTTCATAATTTGAACTTGTAAGCTCTAGTGTTTGTTGAGTAACGATTTCAGTTGTGAAAATTTCACCGCATCCAATCAAATCCACTCGCATACTAATAGCATTATTCCAAGTTTCGGGTACAAATCGAATGATTTTTGCTTCAATTGGTTGGAAAAATATTTGTTCAACCGGAGTATTTTTATCAATTGGTCCCCGGAAAACCTACGTTTAAAAAATATAAAATTAATTTTAGTGCAAGCCAATTGTTAGCAGTGACGGCTTATGACTAAGACTTTTGGAGAGGCAATTTAAATCAATAAAAATTTGTGTTTGAACTTCAACTGATAACAAATAAAAATGAGTTTTGAGTGACTTAATTTTAGTTTGAGGGAGCTCAAGCTACTTTCCTTATGTCTGTAGACAAGCCGTCACTGGTTGTTAAAGAATTTTTTTTACTTGTGGAGAACCAAGAATATCTAAGACGTAAGCAAAAGCTTGTCCATCATCGCTATAGAGAACTTTATAGCTTGTTACGTATTCATCATACAAAGAACTTCCTTGAACTACAACTCCATAAACGGGTTCGGGTTTTTTCAAAGTAATTTGTAAATATTGATCTTGGTTTGAAACCGCTGGTGACCAACTTCCACTGGATTTTTCTGATGGTTTATTATTCAAGCGAGCATTTTTCGGATCGAAATTAGTTCCTAAAGAACTACTAGCAGAAAAATCTGCATCTCCAAACATGAGATCTGTTAATAAATATTTATAACTAAAACAAACATTTACAATTGGCTTTTAATCAAAACTCTAATAGTACAGAAAAGTTACTTTTTCTCAACACAATCAGCTGGTGGTGTTGCAGTGCTTTCAACGATTAACAGTGGTGGACTTGATGTTTGTAATGTTTCATCCACTTCAATTATTTTATCTTCAGGAATACTAGTTTCGGTCGTTAAGCAAGCGTTGCTATCGCAAATGTATTCGTTTTCAATACACTGGCATAGTTCACAGTCAGATTCCCGAAAAACGGTTCCTGGTTGAACTAATTGTCCCGAATGAGAGTAGCAAGAACATTCACTTAATGGAACACAGGTTTTTTTGTCACGCCACATCATTCCTGGTCCACAGTCTGTAAATTTGGGAACACATCCTTCATTGCAATATTGGCTGGCGTTGCAAATTCCTAAATTAATGAGATCTGCTTTGTAAACGGAACAAAGTTGATTGCATTTAAAAGCACATTCGGAGTATTTGTAGCCCGGTTCACATTCTAAAAAAAATGAAAACTCAATTTTAGTTTTAAATTAAAAAAATACTTCTGTATAAATGAAAATCAATTCCTGTGTATTAGTCTTGCAAAAACTCGATAACAGCTAGACCGATTTTAATATTTTTTTTTTGTTATTCGTTTCAACGAAAAAGTGATTTGAGAAAAAAAGTTTGGGAAAAATCTAAAGGAACAGCTAAAAAACTATAACTTTTTGTTGAAAATTTCAAACAACTTGATTAACATACAAAAAAATAATTTTTATTTGCTCGTTTTTTATGCATTGAAATATTGTTTACCCAAAAAATTTGCAGTTTCTATAAGATACTCCGTAAATCATTCAATCTAAATAGCTAAGCAAAATACCATTCTGTAGAAAAATGAGGTGGGTTTTCAAAAAAAAAACTAGACAAGTATTAATATTATAAAATCTTGGGTGTTTGGACAATAACAATTTTTAAGACGTTATATTTTAAAAAATTGCAACGTTTTGTCGACTTTATTTCGACTTTGTCAGGCAAATTCTAATTTAACATCTCATTTTGGTGTAGGCAATAACTAATGGTATAAAATAAGAAATTACAATATTACAAAAATTACAATATTAAAAATTATTATTTCTTCTCAAAAAATTTTTTTTTTTTTTAAATAATGAACTAGACAAGCTTTTTGTCCCGGAACAATGCACTCTGTTCCTGTAAGGCATTTTTAAATGTAAACTTTAATTCATTGGTTTCTTCTTCTCTCTTAGAAGAACAGAGAAATAAATAAACAGAATTTTTTAAAGGATGCTTTTCTGGGGATTCGCGCGAACCCTTTTTTAGAATTCTATAAAGATAATAAAAAATAAAATACAAATTTCTTTGAAAGATTAAAATTCCATGACTTTTTTCTGACTATTCCAGAAATTTGAAATTTTCTGAATTTTCCAGGTTCTTCAGCTCAATCACCAACCTCTCTAATTTATGTAAATACTTTTGTGTCTTTTCCAATTACCAAGCAAAATAAAAGTGAATGTGAACGATTTTTTTTCTCTGATAGTTTAATATTCACCAGTTTGTGAGCTATTCTACCACATAATATTTTAATGGGAATATTAATATTAAAAAAATGCATCACTGAATTTTTCACATAAAGATAGTTTATAAGACAATGGACTCAAAATAATACTATAGTCTAGAATGGTGCAAGGTTCTGTAAGAAAAAATATCTTCTTCTACTATGAAAAACTTTTGTTTGAACGAATTTTAAAAAGAAATTATAGACAACACATTAAAGCTCTAAAAGATTTTTTGAAAAACGTGATTGACTCCATTTTTTGTACGCGATGAAAAAAATATCGATGAATTATAAAACCCAAAATGTCAAGGTTGAAAAATAAGTTAATCTTTTAATTAGATGAAAAATAACATTAAAAATCCAACGAATGCAGCGATTATGTTAACTTTTGATACATTTTATGAAACTATTTTCGAAAAAAATTCAAAAAATTATTTTTGTAAAGTCTTAAAATTTTATAAAATCAAATGTTTTTAAAAAAGATGAGTATTTTATCCCTGTTTCTTAACATAAAGTGTTTTACACTTAATTAAAAAGTAGTTGGTTTTGTGTGATAAATACTTCTTCTAGCATATTATGTCTGAAAGCATTTAAAACAATTTTGTTAAAAATATTTCAGATAATATCAAGTTAATACATTGGATATAAAAAAACTCGAATAGTTTTTTTAGAAAACTTCAAAAATCAGATAATTTAATAGTAGTATTAGTTTTTCAAGACAATTTAACCATGATTTTTATTTTATGTTCTGAACTTGATGAGAAAAATATCATTGTTTTGCAAAGTCCAAAATTTCAAGGTTGAAAAATACGTTAATCCTTTAATCGGATTAAAATAAACCAACACATCGATTATTAATGGATCATTTGTAAAACTAGATACTTAAAAGAATTTCATGAGATATTTTTTTAAAATTTTCGAATAGTTTATAAAAACTTTAACAAGGACCTAAAAATTTGTATAATACATTTATTATGCTACTGAAAATTGCAGGCTTTTACCACTATCTTTTTTCGTCAAAATAGTTGAAAAGATTTGATTATATTTTGGCATGAAAGTATATTTAAAACTTTCAAGTTGAAGATTACTAATATGTTTACATAAAGTTGCCTGTACAAATCCTTATGTTTTAGCAAAAAGCTCTATTCCATTTGAGGATGCAAACGCATTTTATGTAGATTGTATTTATGAAAAATTTGAATCGTAAGTGAAAGTTAATTTTCCTACATAAATACTTTATCTCTGTGGCTTCAATTAAACCTTTGTAGACAGTCATTTGGCTTACAACATATGTAATGATTCAAATAGCACTTATTGGAATATACTCAATGAGTTGACAATGTGTGACTTTCCAAAAACTTTTTCTAACTACTTAATTTGGATTTTGAAAAATTGCAACTTAATTACCATAACAACAGTTTAGCTTTTGTCGTTATCTTTTTTTAAGTGGCTTAAACTTCTATGGTCATATAACGACTACTTTACACACATAAAATTTATGTAAATCTTAAATCTAAGTATTCGATAGGGATCAAATCCAAGACCACTGACGCATGTAGCGGAGAACAACTACTGCTCTAAAGCTCCGCCACTAAGTGCACCTTAGTTATAGCCTAAGATCCCGCCGCATGAGTTCTACACTCATAATGTAGCTAAATCATTTATATATTAAACTAGCTGGTCCCCGCCCGCTTCGTTGAGCATATATAATTACACTAATTGAATAATGGAAACTTTCATCCCATCAACAAAAAAAGACAGATAGACAGAAAGACAGATATTTCTAGATATTTGATTCATAGAAAGTCCATGAAAATCAGATAAACTACTTTTCCAGGAAGATATTCTATATAGCTATCTAGAAGAGCTATCTTATTGGTTCTATACGTTTTTATGAATATTATAAAATACCTATACTTGTGTTCCTTAAGTAGCAACACAATTCGAAAATGTTGAATGTATTATATATTTAACTGAGTTTTTCACCAAGTTCAAATTTTTCAATAGTAATTTAACACGTTTATTTCTAAACATTATAGACATTCAAAAATTAACAATGAAAGAAGTTTCAATGTTTCAAAAAATTTCATTCTTAATTTACCGATGTTATCGGATGTTAAATTAAAAATCATATTTTGATGTAGAAATTGTAATTTTTATTTAAACTTTTTTGGAATCATTGTGTTAAAACGCTATTTCACGAACTTTAGGGAAAGCTTTTTTAAAAACATGATTCCTGCAGGATAAGTACAATTGTTATGCTATCTTTTGAGAGTCGTGCATTATTCTAACATACGAATTAATAATCTATATTTTTCTCTGACCTTTCAACTACCCTATTGAAAAAAATCATGTCAATCTTTTATTCTATGACAAACAATAACATATCTATCCCACGGGAGTAGTACATTTTTCCTGGATAAAAAAGAGATGAGGCCTTCTTGAGGATAATGCGCTAGAACTCTATTTCACGTACTTTAACGAAACTTCTATTGGTTGCTTTCCATTTATTAACACAGAGCGACTCTGTGTTACTCTGCGAAACACTGCGAAATGAAACAGAGTTATCTCAAAATAATACTAGAGCGACTAGAGCAAATACTAGACTGCATTTTTGGGTATTTAATACCAACCTGAAGAACCTGAATAACTAATAAGCATAGGGAATCATAGGCAGAGAAGAGAATTCTTCTCTTTGTGTTGGTAATCCTGGGCAAAACACGGCCAAACACGGCTTTTTCGAGTGTCGCGCAGTGTTCAGCCGTGTTCGACATTCTAATAAATGGAACGCTGTGTATCAAACACTGCGTTACACAGAGGTCGTTTTTGTGTAAATGGAAAGCAACCATTAAATACACGGTTCTTGTAAGATACAATTGTCTTGTTATCCCACGGGAAGAGTACAATTATGTCGATTTTTTGCTCTATGAAAAATAAAAACGTATCTAGCCCACGGGCCTGTACATTTTTCCTGGATAAAAGGTAGACCAATCTTTCTTGAGGAAAATGTCTTAAAACGCTTATCCATGAACTTTTACAAAAACTCTTTTTAAATACTCAGTTCCTGAAGGATTCCATTCTTATCCTATCCTACGGGAACCGTGCTATATTCTGACATAAAAGGTAGCCTATATTTATTCTCTGACTCTCAATTAGCCACTTCTTTGTAAGAAATTATGGTAATCTTTTGCTCTGTGAAAAATAAAAACATATCTATCTTACGGAAACCGCACATTTTTCCTGCATAAAAATAAGACTGTAGGATTAGAAAATTATTTTTTTGCCTTGAGGACATTATGAGTTATAACTATTAATATACTCTATTATAATCAGCTAAAAACGTTTAGTTTCAGCATGATTTTTCTTTAAATTAGTTTTTCTACTTTCCCGTTGAAATGAGAAATTTTTCCGAAATAAAACGTATTGTAGATAATGATTCACATATTTAGCTATCATCATACTTAAATATCACCAATATTCATTTTCAAATAAAAATGTATAGTTTATGTATAATTTGTGTTCCAACCCGTTTTTCAATTTTCTGGATAAATGAGACATTTTCCCGTTATAAAAAGTATTCTTTTTTATGACTCAGATTGTCATTTATCATCATACCAAATTTCTTTAAAACCCGTATTTATTTGGGTAAGAATTAATAATATTTTTCTAAAAACAATTTCGCTAGTAATGAATTATTTTTGAAATAATTTTAATAACCATTAAAAAGGTTATAGCGGCCGAACCTTAAAAGATAGATATATGTCGTCGCGGACTTTTTTTTTAGAACTTTTTAAGAGGAACAATTTTGCTATCTATGATTTTTGCGTAACTTTAACCGTATACGCAGGGCAGGCAACGAACGCTCTCAAAAGAAAATTTTTTTACTAGTTTTTGCAAAATTTTTCATCGATGCTCTGCTGCTATTGGTCGTAGAGTGATTTGGTATAGCGTAAAGCCTTCGTCGATAACTGAGCTATTCAACGCAAAAAGAATTATTCAATTCGAACAAGTAGTTTCTGAGATTAGCGCGTTTAACCAAACAATCAAACAAACAAACAAACAAACAAACTCTTCAATTTTATATATTAGTATAGATTAAAGCTCTTTTTTCTGTGCATAATAAAAGTTATAAGTTATAGTATAAAAAGTTGTAGTTTTTTTAAGTTATATACTTACCAGAAGCTGGTTTCTTTGTTGTAACAGGAGGTGGAAGTGTAGTAATATTTTTAGAAACTGGCTCTGGAAACAATAATAATTAATATTCATGGGTTGATTCAGTTAAATAATAAACGTACCACATTGACAAAGAACACTGATTTCAAAATCTGGACATGATTCCTTTTTACTATTCGATTGACAAACGAGTCCTCGTTCCAAACTGCATTCAACATCTAGCCCTGTTTCTTTACTTGAAATTTTTGATTCAACTACACGACATTTAATATCAGTCATTTGATCAATTCGACACACTGAAGAATTAGGCATTTGATTCTAAAAAAAAAATAGTTGCAAAAAACTTTATCTCGTATTTATTATTCTTGCCTTTACCATTTCTAAAATACTGGGTAAATTTTCTATTTCCTTGAAGTGTAACTTCTTTTGTACAGTCTTAACTCCTGTTTTAATTAAATTAATTTTATCCTTGTTAAACCATTTCGACCATCCTGAAATACAATGTACTTGTTCTTCTTGTTGACGTCCCAATGGTGGTACTGTGATTTTCTGGTTTATAAATGTGAATAAATTAGCTATTAATTGAGTTAATTTAGAAAAAAAAGCTTACTGGAGGTGGAGTTGTACAGGGTGTTCCTTTACATGTTTTAATGTGCCGAGAACAATAACAAATATGGCAATCATCTTTTTCCATTTCATCACCTTCGAAATATGTTGTACCATTTACTTCCAAACAAATTGGTTTACATGTTGCGATTGGAACACATTCTTGTAATGAGGAGTTAGAATAAACATGACCTTTTGGGCAAGGTTTATGATGACATCCTAAAATTTTAAATTAAAGTTAGTTTTAAATATTCTTTTTTGGTCGTATTGTATTAGTTTTGAATTAGATTTTATACCTTCGATGCAATTATCTTCTATACACATGTTGTTCATATTTTTCCAAACTAAGGTATTATCGCAAGTTTCAATTGAACAACTACTAATACAAGGACTGTATTCACTGCAGCTTTCAACACATTGCATAGCTATTAAAAGAATTAATTTTTATTTTTATGATAAGCACTGGTATTTTTAATAACTTACGGCATAAGTGTTGTGATCGCCATTTAATAGGGACACCTTTGATGTTGCATTCTTGAGCATATGCTGCAATTGCAGTGCATAAGCATTCACAATCACCACCCTCATCACAAGCACAAGAATCGAAAATACATCTTTCTAAATAAGGATCGACGGGAACTTCAGCGTGGCATTTGTTGAAAACGTTCGATTTTAGTATTCCACATTTTTCAAGAGCCCAAATGCGGCGATTTGGTTTTAAATCACAAGTTTCCTAACATTGAATTAATTAGTCGAAATATGAAAACTGTTATGACTGTTTAAAATGGCATAAGATAGGGAAAAAGAAAACTTTATTCGTATCACTTGGAAAGAAAAATGATAACATAAAGGTGAAAATTTGCATCTCATTGCCAAGGAAAAATTTTCTTTATTGCTATATTAATGTTAAACAAAATTTTAATAGGAAAAAACCTTGCTCGGAGATCTTCTTTAAGATATATTGGTAATTGTTAAAAAAAATTATTTTTAACTGATAAAGAAATTAAATTTTTATTTTTTATTTAAGTTATTATGAACAAGTTATGAAAAAAAACTTCAAAAATCTATTTTAAAAGTAAGTTGGTAGAAAAAAATCTTATAGTTTAAAGACGTGAATTTCATTACAAAATGTTCAAAACTATTTGTGTTTTTTTATTATTTGTGAATTTTATAATAAAAAACTTAAAATTTGGAAGGACCTTAGCGGTTTGTTTTTGGTAATTTTCAATAGGAAAATAATTTTAACAAATTTTTATCTTTTGAAATCGAATTCTCAATTTTTTCCCAAGTAATACGGATGCAAATGGGTAATATATATAATAGGTGATAAAAGAATTTTTAAGTATATAATAATTAAGAGTTACCAAGAGTTACATACTTTGATATCAACCGGTTCAGTACAATAAGAATGTAGTTTCCAAGAATCTCCAAAAAGACGGGGTGAAATTTCTGAAATTCCACCAGAAGGTGTATGGAAATCATCCAGCTCATTGTTGTTGAAATTTCCACATAAACCTCGCAACTGTTATAAGAAAGTATATAATAATTTATTTAGCTTAAATAACATAATTCAAAAATTTTTAGGATATTAAAATATTAAGTATGAAAATTATAAATTTTTATACATTTTACGAGTCAAATTTTAAAATGGCTTTTAGATAGCATCAAATTAGAAACAAATATTAGAGAACGGTACTTTTCATGACATCATTAAAATTGAAAATTTTTAAACAGGGTTTTATAATATCATTAAACAAAACATATAAACTAATCATTTAAAAAATGTTTATACAGATCAAAACTATTTGACTAAATATACGTCATTTAAAGGCTCAATTTGAATATGTCCGACATCCAAGGAACTTTATAACCACTTAAGTGAACTCAAAAAATTCATAAGCTTTAAAATTAGAATGTATTATAGGATACTAGAATATGATCCCCCACATCGAGGAAATACATTTGTGAGACTTTAATGAAATAAGTATCACATTTTAGAAAAATATTTTTAAATGAAAATTAAAAAATTTAAATAGAAAAAGTTCGGTTAATATGGTTAATATTGTGATTCCCACTAAGTATTATAGTTTCATATATTTTTTTTAAATATAACCAAAACCCATCAAATGCAAAATAATCTTTGACTATTGAATTACAACTACTAACATATTTCCAAAAATTCTTCAAAAATGAGATTAAAAGTCAGTTATTAAGCCGAACATTTTTTCTAGAAAAACAATAAGGGTGAAGCGATATTTTTTGTATAAATATAAGTTTTAATAAATGTATTTTCCTAACTAATATAATTTAACAAACATAAAAAATGTAATTAAATAATGTTTGCCGTCTCAGTTGATTTTATTCTTTTAATACGAAAACATGTTTTGGCTTTTTGGTTTTATTGTAATTATTTTTTTTTTTTTTTTCGAATTAGGGCTAAAATTTATTGTTTGGAAAATAAAACATTGGTCTGCTTTAAATATCTCTAAAGTGAAGCTCAAAATTATTTGTCCAATGAAAATATAGCTTAAGCAAAGATGATTGAATTCAATTTTCAGATAACTAAATTTTCCTTTCTATCTCAAAACGGTTGTTTGTATAAAATATGCCAAAGATCTGAGGATTTTTTCTGATCTACAACTTTGCTAAGAACACCAAATGTTCATATAAAACCACAAGAAAATAAAATTTATAAAAGTTTGATTTTTGAGCTTGAATATCATGCCATGTTAAAAAATAATTAAAAAGTTTGTAACTTATTAACTTTCATTTGGTCATAATAGTCCTTAATTGACTGAACTTAAACTAAACTGAAGTACAGTGTAAACTATGACTTTAAACTATATTTGGCGATGTGATATGAATTTTTTTCGTAACAAAAAAGCATCCTTAAGTTTTCATTAAGAAGAGAATGCAATAAAAATTTATGTCAAATAAAAAGTATCTAAAAAACCTACAAAAAATTGTAGCTCCTAAACTAAAAAAATATCTGCTGTGAGGAGTCACAGTACTTGCCTTTACTTTATTTTATCAAACTCGATGTTGGGTAAAGGAACATAAATAAAGCCCACGTTTGGTTAAAAAATTATAAATTGAATAATAAATATCTACTACTACATTATATGCATAAAGCCTCTATGTATTTACGGACTCTCACCCTTAACCCCAGAACCATCGTTATTTGAATTTTCTAAGGAAAAGGTTTCAGATAAAAGTTTTAGGCATCAATTCGTCTAAAAACTATAGCAACTTTAAGACAAATTGTTGTTGCCGTTTTTGAAAAAAATTTAAAAACCAAAAAACCTACAGAATGAAGTGAGACTTCCTGTCAACCGATTTCAGCTAAAAGCTTCCTGGTACAGCTAGGTGTAATATGCAGGCTAAATTCAAAGTTTAGTAAAATTTGGATAAAGTTTTTGATACGATATCGCTGGCACACACACACACACACATTCACACATTTTTTCTAAAAACAACTTTTTTAGATTCAGAGGACCTCAAAACGTATATTTCCAATGGAAGCTCGCAGTCGAAAATTCGACCCGAATGCAATACTTCCTTTAAATAATATGTAGAAGCAAAAGAAAGTAAAAATGGATTGATTTGGATAACCCTTTAAAAAATCGAAATTTTACTTTTAGATGTCAACATTTAAATACTGTATATTCTATTTTCAAGAAAATATTCAGCATTTGCTCAAAGATAAATAATGATCAGTATGAGAATGAAAGCGTCATTAGAATTATCCTCAAAGCTTCTCTTACAATTCCATGTTATGTACAGAACTTTATGATACTTACTCTTCCTTTCCATTTCGGGTGGATTTTAACATAAACACGTGTTCCTTGATCCCACTGCAATGTTAAACCTAAATCAACGACCTCAACAATAACAAATAATCCTGCCGAATGAACTGATATTCTTTGATGATTAGTAAACGAAGGCAATTCCTTATCTTTTGTAAAAGTGAGTTTTTCTTGATTACTTCCACTTCCAACAACTAAGCTGATCGACTTAGAACAAGTAACGCCAGTGGATCCACATGGAACATTCTACACAAAAATTAAGTTAATTGATATCACACTATTTTTATAATTAAAATTTTACTTGTAAAGTTATATCAAAGGTTGCATCTCCTCCCAAAGATCCTTTAGTTAAAACATAATCGCACGCTCCTTGGAAGTCGTATAAACGACCATCAAAAGTTTTATAGTGAGAATCCCCCCAAGCTGTACAATAACCAGTACAGATTCGATCAGAACAGTTCCATTTTCCCGCTGAACATTTGCTGAGAAATTTTTTTAAATGATATTTCGTTTTATTTTCAATGTAAATCTTACCAAGTATTGCAATCTTGTTGCATTGTTGAATTTTCAGAGTAGCTTTTTCCTCCGTGATGACAAGGACATAGTTCAGGAAGAATACATTTTTTCGATATTGAATCGAAAACGTATCCTTTTTTACATTTACATCCCGGTTTACAAGTAGCAGTTGAAGTTTTAGGAGGATCATCCATATTCTTGAAGAAAATATTATTAGATTTAAATTTTTTTTAAATAATTAACATAAGATACTTTGCAAGTGATAGGATCAGCAGGTTCACAAGGTGTGAATTCTTCGTGATTTGAACTTGAACACATTGAAATCAAATCATTTGCTTTTGGTAGTTCAGCAATTTCTTGTTTTGTTGCTACTCGACAATCCCAAATACCACCAGTGCAAGTACTATAATAATTTTTAATTAAAAAAAAAAGTAAAATTAAAATTAAATTTTAATGATCTAAGTACCAAACATTTTCAGATCGTGTCCCAGCTCGAATTTCTTTAAAACCTGCAGGAAACTCCATTCCATCATGCTGACAAGGACATTGTCCTACAGGAATGCAATCCCCTTTAGAATTTAAAGTTTCTGCGTTCGGACAATTACAACCCTCGACACATTGAGGCTTGCAGGAGTGGGTTTCCGATAAAGATATATCAGCACAAGAACGGGTACAAGAATCAGCACAAAGTTGATAAATTTGTCCCGTAGGACATTGAATGGCACATTCTTCTATTTCTTGTCTCCAAGGAATTGTGACTCCATTTTCAGCACATTGGGTTGCATATGTACCCAATATAGGACAAAAGCATTGAGATAACTAAAATTACAGACGTTCATTTAAAATCAACATTATAAAAAAATATGGAAAATTTACTTCTAATTCACATGAGCACATATCATAAAGACAATCCTTGTAAAACGGTACAGGATCCACATGCCAAGAACAGCCTGAAAAAATATGATTAATCTCTCAAATCCTCTCCCAAAATAATCTTTAAAGTTTTTATACTTGAAAATATATCTCCTAAGAGTTTATTGCAGTGTTGTTCAGCGATTGTCTTTCTTTGAACGTTTAAGTCACAAGGATGAGAACTTTCCTTGTTTGGAATATCATTGCATTTTTCACTGGTTTTCCACTTATTTGCAAAAGGAATTACTGCCTGTTCATTATCGCCTTCTGGTGTTAAAAAGTCATCTTTTTGATTAGCGTTAAAAGTTCCACACAACCCCTAAATTTAAGTCAATCTTATAGTTCATGAAAAGCTAATTGATTGAAAAAATAAAACCTTCGTTTTCCCAATGAACTTGGCTGGGGCATCGATGTACACTCGTGTGATTCCATCCCACCAAATTTTCAAGCCATTTGAAGTTTGCACTGCAAAAAACGGTTTTAATACCTCACAAACTTTTATAGTGTAGTTTTACAGACCTACGATAAACATTGAAGACGCCATCCGAATAACCGCTTCTTTTGTTATATGTGGAAGCTTAGCGACTTCATGTCCATTTATCATAACTTCCTTGTTTTGCTTTAGCTTAATACTATTTTTTCCATAGTTTAATGTAACTGTTTTTGTACAAGAAGGCATTCCAACAGTTTTACTTTCCGGGAAATTCATTTCCTAAAAAATTATTAAGTTTTAAGGGTGCGAAATTCTTTTTAATTAAGGGCATTTACTTGTGATATAGAACCAGGACAAGCAACATTTTCTGCTTCAACACTATAATTATCTGCTTTTACTAAATAATAGGAGCATTGACCCATAAAATCGTAATGTTTTCCATCAAAAGTCGTATAATGAGGATCTCCAATAGCGGAACACCTAGCTCCACACGCTACTTGAGTGCATTCCCATTTTCCTCCAAGGCAAGAACTGAAAAATATTTCTCCAATAAGATATCATATAATTTTACTACTGTTAGAAGATTTTTTCAGTGGAAGATTTACAGATTTGCTATCAATAGGCTATTGACATTTTGCCGCTTCTACTGTTCTTTACGTAGGGAGATCAAAAAGTATTAAATAATTAAAATTAAATTAAATATATATCAAAAGTATAGGTTTGTTCCACGTGTACATTTGTTGATGTTGAAATACGTCCATCGTATGACGAAGAGTAAGGCACATTAACCAAGAGACAAGAGTGAGTGAAAATCATGAAGCAAGCGGTGTTTAAACACCTCCAAAACAGTCCCCTGACGAACTATAGTCATAAAAATGTACGTTCATAGATCTCTCGGCCTCGGCTCTCGCCATGTTGCGGTCAAACGGCCGAGGGCTGGGGCGTTTCTTCACTCACTCTTGTTTCTTGGTCAGTGCGCCTTGCTCTTTGTCTTACGTGGACGTGTTTTGCTCAAACGTCTGGATCAAAGCTTATGAGTGTATCGGTTCGCCCTTAAGAATTTTTTTAAGTAAAACAACTTTTCATTTCAGCGAAAATATGATGTCAGATTGTCGAGAGCAACACGTAGTTGTAAAATTTTGTTTCCTGTTGGAAAGATCAATTGTAATGTTTAAGGCTGCTTATAGGGATATTGCTCTAAGTAAAACTAGGATCTACGAGTGGGTTGCACGTTTCAAAAATGAAGAAATGTCAATTGACGACAAACCCCGTTTAGGACGTCCCTCAACGTCAAGAAATGATGAAAACGTCAACAAAATCAATGCCTTTATTCGTGAAGACCGTCACCGAACCATTGTTTAGTTCTGTGAGGTGCCTGGAATATCACTGAGTTCAATTCAGAAGATTTTATCCGAAGTATCCGGAAAAAAGGGCAGATCTTTGGCACACAGGCGATTGGTTTTTCCATCATGACAACGCGTTGGCCCACACTGCCCTATCCGTAAAGCAGTTTTTGACAATAAAAACGGCCTTAGAGCAATGCCCCCCCCCTCTAATCTCCGGATCTAGGACCCTGTGATTTTTTTTATTTGCCAGACTCAAAAGGTTTGTTCCATACGTTGATGCTCAAACAATGCCAGAAAAACAAAGAGCAAGACACTTTGACCAAGAGACAAGAGTGAGTGAAGAAATGTTTCAGCTTATAGCCGCTTGGTCACATTAGGCCGAGAGTCGAGCTATGTTCGTACGTTTTCGTGACAATCACGTATATTGATACTTTGACACTGATGTGGAGGTGTTTAAGCATTGAGTAACCGGTTTGTAACTTGAGTGAACTTGTCACTTTATGTTCTCCACTCATTCCTTTCTTTTGGTCAATGTTGTCTTGCTCTTTGCCTGTTGTCACTGTTTGAACATCATCAGAAGGATAATAGGAACAAACCTAAAAAGGACATGAAAGAAAAGCGTTTTGCCACTGTGAAGGAGGTAAAACAAGAACCGCTGGAAAACATAAAGAACATACCAATAAATGATTTTAAAAATTTTCTTAAACAATGGAACGATCGTTTGAAGAAGTGTGTGGTAGTTAATAGAAAATACTTTACAGGTGATCAAAATTTGGTGCAAAATTATTAAAACATAAAAACGTTATGACGAATTTCCCGTTTTTTTTTTATTTTTTTTATTTGGGTCCCTCCTCGTAGATGTCGATATCCTATTTCAATAATTTTATGATTTGTATTTGAAATTGTCACCCTTAAAATTTACTGCTCTAGGTTTCAGCCTACTAGTAAATACGCTACTGATCTTTTAAAATATCTATTTATTAATTTCTTAACAAATTTTTAAGCTTACCAAGTGTTACAACCTTTTTTTACTGATTGTCCAGGTTGAAAATATTTTCCTCGTAAAAGACATGGACATTGATCAGCTGAAACGCATTTATTTTCTAAAAGTAGCATTCCGTCAGGACAATAGCATCCTTCTTCACAATCAGTTGCTTTTACATGTGTATGATTGGAGCTTGAAGAAGCGCAGGATAAACTTTCAGTTCCACAAACTTTATAAATTCTTCCTCCCGTGCATGTTATCGCTACATTTTAAAAGAAAAAGGAGAAAAATTTTAACCATTGGCAACTTTGAGTTATAGATAAAGTAAAAGAAGTTTTGAATGTTAAAATATAAACTACAAAAAATCCGATAATGTCCAGGCCTATGTCCGTGTTCAGTGGTGAAGCGAGGGATGGGCAAGAGGGGGCATCATGCCCCGGGCACTACTCACAAAGGGGCGCCAAATGGTTCGGAAAACCAAAAATTTTTAGAAAAAGCAAAGTTTCTTTGTGAAAAATGGGATATTGATACAACAATATGAAGTGTAAGAAGACTTTTTCGTAAGACTAACGGTTTTTGAGATAATTCGATTCAAAAGTCGTAACGTTCATTATAATGCACTCCTTAATGGTATCTGTATGTCGAATGTTATATTTGTAATTAAACGTTAAATGTGACTTTAAATATTGGAAAATTTATTTTCGTGAAACTTTCAAACCCCATAATAATGCAAACTAACGCATATGTTCTACACAATAGTATCAACTTAACTCTTATCCTAATACCCCGTTGCATGATTTATACCCATAATGTAGCTAATAAATATCAAATTAAAGCTCGTTTTCCTGTGCATGATGATATAAGGGTGCTAATTTAAAAGTGCACGCAATTAAACGAAAATTGGGGTCTTAGGATAAGAGTTAAGTTGACACTATTGTGTAGTACATTTGCGTTAGTTTGCATTAATATGGGCTTTGAAACTTTCACGAAAATAAATTTTCCAATTTTTAAAGTAACATTTAACGTTTAGTTACAAATATAATATTTGTCATACAGATACCATTAAGGAGTGCATACTGAACGTTACAACTTTTTGAATCGAATTTTCTCAAGAACTGTTAGTCTTACGAAAAAAAGTAACAGTATATTTTTTGTAGATTTTTTCCTAAACTTCCAATTTGATAACTAGTATTTTTTTGATAAAGTTACCATTAGCGAGATTTTTGCGTAAACTCGTTTATCGTAACCTTTGACCCCGCGTAAAATTTTTAGCGGCGCATGTATCGTCGAGGACTTTTGATATGTTGTTTAGGACCACAAAAGGAAGCTTTATGCAAAAATTCAGCTTTCTCTTAATTTTTCCGAAGTTTGACCATTTTTTTTTGTCTTTATTCTCTGGACTATAAGTGACTTAGCATTTTTAAGTGTGGAAAGAGAAAAATTTGCGAGTATACCTTTTTTACATAAAATATTATATATATTATATTTTCGAATGAGGGGAGGGGGCTAAAAAAGTATTGTGTCCCGGTCGCAAGTTAAGCTTGCTACGCCACTGTCCGTGTCCAGGTCTTATGTTATGCAAACTCATTTAAAAGATTTATACATTTCTGATTGAAATTTGTTTTTGTTTAAAGCTATTTAATATGAGCAAGTGCCAAATTTTGAGTTCTATTTAAATAAATGTATTAATGACGATATCCTTCTTATCCATTCCCCCTATAAAAATTTCCGTTTGACTTAGTATCTTATTAAAGAGATGGTCTAATAATTCAATAGTCATAGTCTAATATAGATAAATGGTAAGTACTTACGACATGTATTTTCATCACGCCAATTTTTAATAGAGGTAACACCACTTTTGATACATTCACGTATATAAATGTTCATTGTTTGACAAGAACATGCTTTACGATCTTTTTTCCAACAAGAACAATAATCCCAACGACAAGAGTCCAACAATGATGCCACGTCTAGAATCTTTAAGAAAAGCTTTTGACATCTATTGATCAAAAGAAAAATCAATTTTTACAGACCTTATGACAAGCTTCAAATCGCTTATTCGTTATAAGATTTTTGCAGAAATTTACAGCTTCGTTATTCAGAATAGGACTTGCTCTACATGGATGATCTTCTCTTGTGGTATTTGTGCACTTTCCTTTAATATAAAAGCCGTATTAAAAAGTATTTTGATTTTCAAAGTTAGTAGACATACCTTCAAAACCATCAACTTGCCAACTCGCTGCCAAGCTTAAAATCGTAGAAGGTTTTTCTCCAAATTTTGTAAGCATATCAGTATTTCTTTTGCCGTCTAAAACGCCGCAAAGACCTTCCGTTCGATTCCACAAAGCTTCATTAACGGTGATTTCAACTAAAAGCTAAAGAAAAGCTTTTGTTACATTTTCTCAAAAAATTTAGTCCTTATAATCTGTTACCTCTGTATCCCATTTTAATAACAATCCAACTGATTCAAAAGAAATCATTAAAAAGTGAGCCATCATATCAACTCGCATTCCTGGTTGTTGACTAGGAATAGGCAGTTTATGTTTTCTTTTAGACGTTAAAATAGGCACTCGATCATCAGATAGCGTTAGACCATATTCTTTACCACCATAAAAGATTTGGAAAATTTTATGGCAAAATCCATTTCCATCGAGACAAGCCTGGCTATTCTGGATAATTATGTTAAAGATATTGTCTTTTGAGTCCCTTACTAATGAATATGCACAACCAGAATTGAAACTGTAACGAATTATAAGCTAAGAGATCAAAAATAGAGTTTATTTTTATGGTGGTCACCTAAACAAAGCTCCATCAAACGTTTTGTAATGAGATCCACCCCAAGTGTAACAAAAGCCTGGTCTTGGTTTGATGGATTCTCTTATTATTTCTTGAGGAAGGCCACCATATTTTCCAGTGCCATAGTAAGTACCCTTTCCATAGTGAGAAGAACTCAATTGCTAAAATGAACCCCATTTTTTTATAAAGGCTATTGAAGGAATTTTTAAAGGATGCATACCTTGTAAAAAGATTGCATTTCTTGGACTAAATAACTGTAGTTATTTGTTTGTACGGGTTGAAATGATTCCACTTGAAATATATCGACGTCATCTAAAAAAAAAATATGAATCTGTACATTTCTCTGTTCATTCAAATTAATATGTTTGTAAGGGTAAATAGGTACAACGAGATAATATAGTGTAATATATTTTATTAGTACGGGTGTATAGACAAGTGCTTTTAGCCTTTGAAAATGGTAAAAAGTTAAAAATAATTATAGTAGGATGAAACCCAATGAAAAAGGAAGAGAATATTACAAAAATAAAAGGAAAAATAAATTATGGTCGATCTGAGGTGGAGAAGTGGAAAGGGTAGAAACGGTTAATCTCGATTCCGACAAAACTATAAGTCCTATAGAAAAAATTTAAATGGCAAAGTTGTAGATATTAAGTATATCTACAACTTTTTCGTTAACAATTTTTTCTCATAACCTAAAAATTTATGTAAAAAATTCAAATTACCAAGTTTTTGGTTTCTAATTTTTATTTTTAGAAAAAAAAATTTCTTACACGAAATTTGGTGAAAACTTAACTTTTAATGTCCCAAACACACTCTATTTTTTTTTTTATTTAAATTATTAATTTTTTTACCTTATAATGACTTAATATCGAAAAAGATGCCTAATTTTCAATCGAAAATTCTCACGTCAAAAAATCTGATTTTTTTAAAAAGTCGGTAAGGTTTTTGTTTGTTGAAATCTCTACTTTCTGATGGTGCAAAATAATATATACATTACAATGTTAAATGTTCTTAGAAAATGCAATAATTAAAGTGTAAATTTTAATAAATTTCTCACAATTGTGTTATTTTTAAAAAAACTCACATGCCTTGAAGTGAAAATTTTCGATTGAAAATTAGAGTTTTTTTTCGATATTAAGTCCTTATAAGGGGAAAAAATTAATATTTTAAATCAACAAAATACAGTGTGTTTGGGACATTAAAAGGCAGGTTCTTACCAAATTTCATTAAAAAAATTTTTTTAAAAGATAAAAATAAAAAACCAAAAAATTTTTTATTGGAATTTTTCACATAAATTTTGAGTTTATGTGAAAAATGTGTAAATAGAAAAATTGTAGATCTACTTATCATCTACAACTTTGCTATTTAATTTTTTCCATAGAACTTGTAGTTTTATCGGAAATCGAGATAAACCGTTTCTACCTTTCCCCCCTCCCTTTCTACTTCCCCATCTCAGATTTATTTTTCCTTTCATTTTTGTTATATTTTCTTCCTTTTCCAATGGGTTTCATCCAACTATAATTTTTTTTCTGTTCAAAAATTATCTACCCTGGTCTAATATGTTTGTTTGTCCTTTAATAGGTCAAAAATGCATCAACAGATTGAAATGATTTTTTCCATAGGGATGTTCCACGAACCTGTAGATATTATCAGCTACTTTTCAGTCCTCAAAAATGCATAAACGATACCTACTAATTCATTTAATTGAAATAACAAACCGAAATTAAATTTATTATAAAGATATGATAGGTTTTTCTAGCTTTTATTTTAAAAATCTGTGAGAATTTGTGAATTCAAAATTATTTTAGCAATGATTGTTACCGTATTTGCACTGCGGAACTGGCGATGGTTCAAATCGACCCACAGAATATTGACAAGTATATTTCCTAGCTGGTGTTCTCTCAAATTCAATTCCTTTGGGACATGTAAGCTGGCAAACAACTTTATCATTAGTTTCAGTACAGTTGTAGCCTCCATTGAAATGAAGTTTTTTTGCATTACATGCTTCAACAGCTACAATAATGAGATTGTTAATTTTAGATTTTACTAAACTTATAATTACTTCAAAATCTTACAAAATTGGCATTGATCTCCACGATATTCCGTTGGACATTGGCAAACATTTAATGATAAACATTTGCCACCGTTTAAACATGGGGGATGACAAGTAGCTAAAGAATAAGTTAGATGAATGTTTATACACTAAATATTTTGCTTACAAAATAAATACCTTCACAATCTGGAATTGCCACTAAATCTGTACGTGTTGGTATCCACATTCCATCTTTACAAACCATATTCGTTACAGCAGATCCATCAGGAAACAAATGGCCTTTCATGCATTTAATAATACAGGAGCTATAAAATAAAGGAATTATAACTTTTATTATTTTTTCTTATTTAATTAAACTTACGTAGCGCTACATTCACGTCTTGAGTTTGCAGGAAGAGTTGGATAATTTAAACAAGGTTTTTTCTCAAATTGGCATTGTGGTCCTAGGAAATTATCAGGACAGTTGCAAGTATTGGGTGCTACACAAATTCCATTATTTTGGCAAGTAGGTAGACATATAGCTGTAATTATTTTTTAAATTATTTGTTATTGAAATGGCCCTTATAGGGAGAATATTTACGTTCGCAAGCAGGAGTCGCTCCCCAGTCGGTTCCAACCACTTGCCATTTACTTTTTTCACAAGTAATAAATAGTTGCATTTCTCCATTTGGAAATTGGAATCCAGGCATGCATTTAGCTTTGCAACCATTGTTTAAACTGCATTGTAAGACGGAATTCATCGGTGCCAATGGCTGTCCTTTGCAGCCTAATGAAATTAGAAAGTTAAATTTTGTTTTTATGATAGTAAAATACCTTTAATAAGCTTAAAAATACCTCCATTTTCTTTACTTATAGTTTTGATTGAATCCCTGTTTTCGTTTATAAGGGATGATGCATATCCACTCGATTTAACGTAGCTTGATGAATGCGTTTTGCTGTAGCTAAAACATCAAAATAAATCTTTATTACAAGTTTATGCATTTAGGTTTTTGAATATTTTTTTTGTATTTTAAGTCGCTTTAACATCTCAAGTCATATCACGACTGTCTACACATAGAAAATTTCTGTAGGTCAATGTAAATCTTAGATATTAAATCTTATATCTAGGGCATAACACGGGCAATTAATTTGAAGAATCACCGTAGTGCTGCCGTTTGTATGGCATTTTGTGCATTTATAATTGAATTACAGTTACACCTTTACTTTTAATATGAGCTTTCATACCTACTGTAATGGATACTGTTGTATAGGTATGGGTACTATGAAAAACATTACCATACGGCATACATAAAGAAAAAATTCAAAAAATGTTTTGTTATTAAAAGGCTGTTTTATTTAATTATATTGTCACCAATAGAAAAAAATGATCCATTCATACACATTTTACGTGAATTATTGCGTAGATATTCATTAAAATGTTACCCCTGTTAAAACTAAGTAACTGCAAACAAAAATACACTAAAGATCGTATGGTTAACGCCACAGTTACTGGGTTTTGGTATTTATTTACTATATTATACTTGTAAATATCTTTTTTCAATCTTAATCTACGTAAAAACGAGTCAAAAAGTTCTTAAAATTAAAAACTAACATCCTAATTAACCCCTTTATGCACAGATTCTTATTTAAATCGTTATTATATCTCATTGTCAGAGCAGTGTTGGCTTTTAAATGCCTCTTTATACAAATTAAATAAGCATATAGATATTTATAATCAATTCGAAATTGGTTCATTTTTATAATTAAAAATTTATAAATAAAAAAAATTTTTACTAAAAATTTTATAATATTTAGGCTTGATTGTAAATATGAGACAAAAAAAAGTTAGTTGCCCCAAGTTTTTGTATAAACTATCACTGTTTAGAAGACAGGAATTTAATAAACGTATTGCCAGCAAATATCAATGTTTAAGAATAGGTAAGTTATAATTTTCCGAATCTTTCAAAATTACTTTAAAAGTACTGGATTTACCTACAAGTTAAACAAGCTATAACTTAAGGCCTTCACTTTCTGGGGGCCCCCAAAAACTACTTCAACTATTGTAGCAACAAATATTAAGATTTATAACCAGAGAAAACTCATTAATATTTTTTACTGATTTCATTATTTTCCTAAAGTGACCACGAGTCCCGATTTTGGCGGAACAGACCTTCAAAAAACTGTTGAAGAAGTCCTGCTTTTTAGAAAGGATGCTTTCATTACTAAGACACATTTATTATTACATCATACAATTTTTATCAGATTTTTTTGGTTAATGTTAATGTTATATTACTAGATCAGCAAAATTTTAGTTGTTATGCATAGTGTTGATATAAGAGTTTTATAAATGTTCATATAAAAATTCATGCAATAACATAAGCCTATAAAAATTTTATCGAAAAATAGTAAAATGTAATTGCATCTATTTCCCATTTTATTTTAATTTTTTTTGTTTATTTAAGGTCGCATCAACTACCATGGTCATTAGCAACTGTTCCTACTTCATACGTCTCGACTTTTCGCCGACAAGGCCCTCGCTATTTTTATGTAAATTTTACTATACTTATTCCTATTTCAACGCAATTTATCCCGCTTTATCGTCAAGAAAATGTGGTCATTTTATATTTTCCCCAACTTTAAGTTATCTTACTTTTATCACATTTGAAATCTATACTAATTATTATTTACTATTACCCGCATATTATATTATAATTATAATATAAAATATAATAATATATTTGTATATATATATTATTCAAAACTTACAACTACTCATTACAGTTAATAATCAGAAAAAAAAAACTATAGTGTCTTCGATTATAAAATGATTTTGCTAACCAATTATGACTATTTTATTATATAAATACTTCAGTTTCAAGATTCATCTTGTTTTATGTATTAAAGTAAACATACAAATGCTTACGTACAAATAAAACGAAAAGCAAATGTTTTGGAAACAATATCTGATATTTTTTTTCAAAAAACTTCAAGCAAACCTTTTCGAAGTTTTCACTCCTCCATAGCTTCCAGCAGATGCTCCCGAGCGCGATGCCAACAAATCAGTTTCAAAGACAATCGCATCATTGTCCCTCCTAAAAATAAAAATAAATACATCAAAAATTTTCATTGGGACCGAATCAAAATAATATTTGGAGAAACAACAAAGAGGCGGGTGAGCGACAAAAGTTATTCTGAGCATTTCCTAAACATTAGCAGATCGCACTGCATAATATTCTATTCCCATATCTCAGTTTCGGGTGTTTTAGAGAGCACCTGGGGGGCATGAGAAACTTTATTTTTGGATAAGACTGGATATTTATAAATTTATTTATCATTTCTTATGGCTTGGCGTCAAATTTTCGACGAATTCATTCTTAAAAACAAAAATATGTTCTAAGTTCTCTTTAAAACCTATTAGGTTGCGGTACATTAAGTGCAGTTTGTTAATGTGTTAATGTGGTTCGTTAACTAAAATAAATAATTAAATATTGAATTTTATTTGAAGATGTTAAATGTTTAATCAACAACATTTATTACCGGAAAAAATTAACAGTAAGTTGTTTTAACAATAATTTCTTAAATTCATGTTTAAAGTTAGTAGTACCTATCTATATATTTAGAGATTCACTACTTGACTTGATCTCAAAGCTACTTAACTTGAATTGCAGGTTACTTGTTCAAAATTTCAAGTCAAGTATTGACTTCATAAGTTATTTCATTTAGAAGTCATCAAACACAATTTATTTAAAAAATGTCTAAATACTTGACTTGATGAATCCTTAAATTAAATAACTACACTCAAAAGGTTATATTCATTAAAAAGGATATGCTTAGGCCTGTAAAATATGAAGGCAATCTTTCAATTTTCAAAGGAAAACGTAAAAGTTTTAAAATATAATAATGTATTTTCAATTTTAATAATTAATTCCTTGATATGTTGTAAATTTAAGAATATCTTTTTTAATGAATACGACCCCATGTCCTTTTTTAAAACTATAAATAATAATTTAAAATTTATAACTTACAGTGTTTCTATCAAATTAACTTTAACAAGTAAAATCAACGAAGCAAACAAAAAAATATTCATTGTCACTAAAATTTACTTTCACATAATTTAAAAAAATTATTAATTGTTGTTATATGTAGATATTAACTTTTATGTCGATTGTTGTCGAGTTTTTTTGAAAATAGTAAAAAATAAAGGAGACAAATCAGAGTTTATATAAACAGTTGATATCTAAAAATCTGAAAAGGAGAGGGTCTTATGTGCATAATATAAAACAGGACACAGGACGTGTGCCTTAGTTTTTCCAAATGAAAACATTCCGCCTTTCGCTAAAATCAATTAATGTGGGTGTTAATGTCGGGAAGTGGTTTCGACTAGTCCTTATCATTTTCTTGTGGCCTTAATTTCAATTTGAAAAACATTTGCACGTTCAAACATTTTTTTTTAATTTTTATTTTTGCATTCTAATCTTATTTTTACATCCTGTTGCGTAATGCAAATTATTTAGAGGTTCCAAAACCTGTGTGTGAAAACAAATTGAAGTTCTTTAATTTAAATATCCTTCCGTTTGTAATTCAATCTTGCTGTTTAAAAGCATTTAAAAGATGATTATTTTATTTTTTTTTTTTTGGTTTCACATGTATCTTTAGGTTTTCTTGGCTAAAAATTAAACTGTCCTCATGACAAATTATCCACGTGTCAACGAAAATAGAACAGGTGCACTAAATTTTTCAACATATTAAATAAAATATAAAAGTACTTCTAAATTTATAAATAGGATTTTTTATTTTTTGGAAATATGCAAACGAAATATAATGTCTATGTTGGTCCTTTAATGTTCAAAAATAATTATTAGGATAATGATAAAGAGTGATTAAGAGTCATTTAGATATTTAAAATAATATACTTAGATACTATAGCTTTATCGCTTTATCAAAATTTCCAAAACTAAATTTTTCGTTAGTAGATGAATGTGCGGGGTGGGTTTTTAGAGTAGGTATACCGTTCAATAAAAATAAACTAGTAAAAAACATTCACAGGAACAAGCTTTTATTTAAACGGTCTTAGAGGAAAAAAATACGCTTTGAATTATATCAAACCCATCAAGTTATTTCATTTTACATTTTATATTATATTAAAGCTTGTCGTGAAATTTACGAGAGTAATCATTTTTACTTTCTTTTACTACTATATATTAAAGGAAGTATTGTAATCTGGTTGAATTTTCGATGTCAAGCTTTTGGGAGCTTTTGAGCTTTTACATTTTTTTCAAAAACGATTCCAACGATTTTCTTTAAACTTTCTATAAATCTTAGACTCATTGATGGCTGCAAGTTACAACTTTTATTTGAAAATTTTTCTTGGGAAATTCAAATAAAGACGGTGTTGACGTTAAGGGTAGCAATTCGTATATATTATGTAGATACATATAGGCTGTATACATATTACTTTCTTTTACCCTATATAGTTAAGAACGTATTGCAATCGAGTCGAATTTTCGATTTCGAGTTTTCACCGAAAATACCCGTTTTGAGGACCCCTGAATCCAAAAGGTTGGTTTTTAGAAACATTTCTGTGTGTCTGTGTGTGTGACAGAGATAACGTATCGAAATATTTATCTGGATTTTACCAAACTTGGAATTTAGTATGCCTTTTACATCGGAAGCTCCCTTTTATTCAATGGGTTATTGAGCTTTTTAATTTTTTTTCAAAAATGACTGTAATGATTTTCTTTAAACTAGCTATAGTTCTTGGATGAATTAATGCCTACAACTTTTATTTGAAACTTTTTCCTGGGAAAATTCAAATAAGGAGAGTTCTGGGGTTAAAAGTGGGAGTTCGTATATACAAGGAGGCTGTATGTATATAGTTCTGTTTATATAGCTTTATAAAGTGCTTATAGTTCTTTTAACCAACAGCGAGTTTCATAAAAGAAAGTACTGTGACGCCTCGCAGCAGAATTTTTTTAATTTTTAGAAAAATTGTCACTATTTAACTATTAATCTGATCCTACGAAAACTTGACATTAGATATATATTTTGTGCTTAGAAATAAACAAATTCATTTAAAGTTTCTAAATTTTTGAGTAAGTACGTAAATTTAACGACTGAAATAAATTGATGGATTTGGTTTAACTCATAGCTTATTTTTCCTCCCTTTAGACCATTTAAATAAAAGCTTGTTTCAAAAATCTTTTTTACTAAAGTTTATTTTCAAGTAGGGACCTATTTAGTTTTTGCTGAACATGGTTCTAATTCTGTTTCTAAGGTAATATTAAATCAATTTAATTCTTCTATTAATTAGAAGAATACAGAATAGAAAACAGGAAAAGAACTAAAGTAAGCAATAAATGAATACAACTTTGAAAAAGATTTATGAAAATAGTAAAACGCTTAGGTTCATTTCTAGTCAGTATTTAACAATGATTGAGATTTTAAGAAGAAAAAAAGCTTTGAAAAAATATTGGGGAAAATAATACACTATTTGAAAATTGTAACATGTTATAATAATGCTTTATCATTGAAACTGATTGTGAAGCACATTGCTAAATCTCAATTCTGTAGGTTAAGAAAATTTGATGGCAAAAGATTTGACCTAAACAAACGTTGCAAGTTAAATAAAATCTTGTAATAATGAGAAAAGCTGAACTTAAAGATATGACTTGTGATGTATTTTGATAATAAAATTTAAATCAGCGCGATATTTTATTTACGAATAATTAAAATTTTTTAATTCATATGTGTTATGTAATTCCTTTGCTTGAATGTTCTAATTCTGGATGTTCATTATAAGCTTTTTAATTATTATAAGAATAAAATATAATTGAAACTGAACCAACATGCAAAATTTCAGCTATGTACAATAAGAAAAAGTGGTTCTTATTAATTTTTAAATATTTGATCTAAGTAAACCAACGTTACAAGTTAAATAAAAGCTTTAAAAAAGGAAACAATTGGAATCTTTTTGCTAAATTTATTTGAAAATGAAAGTCTGAACTTTTTTCTAAATTACTCTATACAATTATAGTTCCGCTTAAAAAACGTATTTTAGATATATCGTACAACTTTTTTTTGTAATCTCTTATTCATAAATTCTACCACTAATTCATTTCATATTATGTTCTTTTATACATAGTTCTTATTGGTTTGCAATATACCCATACATTTTCTGGGCTTGATAATTTCTTTTGTATGTACATTTTATATGTAAACAAAAAATCTCTTCAATCCTCTAATTCAGCGGTCGGGGAACCGGGGTAAATTACCCCAAATGGGGTAAAAATGAAATTTTCAGGGGTAACAAGGGATTTTTACCGCTTTTCTATTTTATAAACGTTTTAAGTAGTATTTTTAGAAACCATTCTTTAAACTTAGATCAAAAAGCCCTAATTTTGAAGTCATTATGTCAAACATGAAGCAACATAATTTCTCCAAAACCTGAAGGGGAAAGTATTCAATTAATTTATGTTTTGTTTGTTCCAATACGAGTATGACAATTTTAATTATTTGTCTATTACATATGTAGGTAATTACTATTTTCATACAAATTTTTTATTTTCCGTATAGATTAATACAATAAATAATGTTTAATTAACATTAACATTGATTGCCTCCTTTTAAAAATGGGGGGGGTAATATCGACTTAGGAAAAAATATTTTATGGTAATGGTTAAAAACGTTCTCCGACCACTGCTCTAATTCAACCACTAATTATTTTTTGACTAATATTTTTATGGTTTTTAATAACTACATAAACAATTTTTTCATACCACCTCAAAATTGACTGATTTAAACTTCGCATAAAGAACCCATAGATAAAAAAGTCTAAACGATAATCTGATATATTAAAATTTTTTATGGGTTTTATGTCATCTTTCAATAGCTCCAATCATTGTCAGAACAAATTGTATAGACAAGATTGATGAATCTATATTTTGACTTAGAAATGAAATAACTTTTGAATCCGCAGCCCTTAAAGTAACGTAATATTTTAATAATAATTTTTTACTTGATTTCAAATTAAATTTATGACAAGTAGCTTGAAAAACCAGTCAAGCAGTTTAAAAATCAAATCAAGCAGTGAATCTCTAATGGGTACTATAAAGTCAGTGTTTTCGCTAATGTTACTAATTGAAAAAATTGAAAAAATATCGATACATCGATATATCGGTGTTATTTTTTCGATGTATCGATATTTTTGAGCGATATTTATTGTTTATATATATTGTAATTTTTTCAGAACAATAAACACTTGTAAGTTGTTTTTATGATTAAAAATTCTAAAAAGGAATGAACCCTAAAAATCCTGTAAAAAATAATGTCGATTGTTTAGTATTTAGCTAGTAATGATAGATGATTGAATTAGATTAGGCCAAATAAACTAATTTTTTGAGCGCCAATATTCTCTATTAAATCATACCGATACATCGATATTTTTAGTAAAATTATCAATATCAATATTAATATTTTCAAAATACATCGATATGATATATATCGACACTTTATTACATTTCCGACATCCTTACTAATGCACCTTTTGAGCCATTCTCTTAAAAAAGAATTGTTAAAGAAAAATCCATGATGGATGTCTCATCCATGTCTATTAAGTGCTTTTAATGATTATCTCAGGAACGTGGGAAAAAGCAATTCAGATGGAAATCCTTTAAAAAATGTTTTAGAGTTTCTTTGATTTAATTTTTTTTAAATACTTGCCTGATCAAGTGGAAAATAAACAAACCAACGAAATGTTGCAAAATTTTTGAATGGATTTACGTCTGAATTTTTTTCCTGGTCTAATTTCCCGAGATAATTATAAACAGTATTATTTAATAATTGTCGTTAAATTTTTTGAATATTACAATTAATAAGTATACGTACCAAATGAATTTATTGCCAAATTAAAGAAGCTATATTATTAGTTGTATATATTTCTCATTAAAGATATTTAATTAAAAATCCCATAAATAAATAAGACATAAGGTATAAACATACTCGTACTACCTATATAATTTGTAGTACAAAGATTCTCATTATCATAAAAATTAATATAACGATTTAAAAGCTAAATTTTTCCCATTCTACTTTCTCTTCGTTAAAGAATCTCTATTGTACATTCCATAACGTTGAAATATAATAAAACGAAATGAATCACTCATGTTATATATTTTATTAAAGTAAATCAAGTCATCGATATATAAGTAGTTAAAAAATTAGTGAAATATTTGTTTGAAAAGAATCTCGCATACGCAAACTATTGCGCCCACATTTCCTGATTCATCAGCGAAATGTGTCCGTGTTAATATGTGACCAAGTGACCACATGAAAGTTCTATTTTCGGCAAATGACATTTATTTCGTTTTATATTTTACGATTCACAACAGGTAAAACTTTATTAGTAATATTATCATTAAGTGGACAAGTTCTAAAAGTTTAGCAGGTATTTATCCAATAATTAACAGTGCAAATATATCCATTAATTGAGTATTTTATGTGTTTCATAACATTTTATCTCATCTTCTTAAAACTCATTGTTAACGCAATAATCGCCTGACCTTTCCTATATTTAAATGTTTGTATTTGTTTTGATAAAATTATCTATTCAAGTTATGGTCATCGGATGTTATTTTATTATCTTTAATAAAAATTAAATGAGAGTAATACGTGATAAATTATTATGGGTACATCAAAATGGGACATAAAAATTCCAGATTCATCATACAAATGGAAACGCCGCATTCATTAGACAAACAAGTTTTAAAATCTAATTTAAGACCAGGGTCTCCTTCACTTATCAATTAGATACCACATTTTTTTATATAAAATATTTCCAAATATTTAATTTATTAAAACTCATTGTCAATGTTAATATAGAAAGTAGCAAAGACCAAACAGAGTGTAACTATTACGCATGTTACAATATAATGATAAGTTTTATGTATTAGATAAATTTCTTCTTTTTATTTTATTTAATTAATCTCTAAGTTAAAGAATTTTACTTTAATAGATTGTCAGTGTGAGCTACCAAAAAGTAATTTCGTGCTCCATAATCGCGGTCGAAACAGTCTGGAAAAAGGATCAACAATGCATTCCTTTGTAGAACAAGTAAATGGAAAATTTTCTGTGCTAACACTAAAAATTATAAGTGAAATTTATTTTTAGTATCATCGTGATGGATTTGCAGTTATTGAAGATTTCTTTACTGAGTCTGAAGTAAATGAATTACGTGCAGCTGGGATTGAACTTACAAATAATCTTCCTGATAAATCAGAACGGAAAATATTTAATACGGTCACTCAAAAGCATGTAAGTTGAAAATAAATAACTTTGAAATTATTTTTTTTTAATTTTTATATTTTTAAAGGGCAAAGAACAATATTTTATAGAAAGTTCTACTAAAATAAGTCCGTTTTTTGAAGCGGATGCTTTGGATGCAGAAGGTAATTTACTAGTGGAACCAAAATATGCGTTAAATAAAGTCGGGCATGCTTTACATCTTTTGCATCCTGTATTTAAAAAATATAGTTTTGATAATCGAATTAAGGAAGTATGTTATCAGTTAGGGTTTAAAGAACCGGTTATACCTCAAAGTATGTACATATATAAAAATCCAGGAGTCGGAAGTGAAGGTATAAGTAATTTTTTTTTTTAAATAAATAATTAATTTTTTTTTTTTTTTGTTAGTGACTGCTCATCAAGATGCAACGTTTATTCATACTACCCCAATTCAAGTGTTAGGTCTATGGTTTGCTTTGGACGATGCAACATTGGAAAATGGATGTTTATGGGCGATTCCACAGTCTCACAAAGGAGACGTTCATCGTAGATTTGTAAGAAATACAGATAAAGACTCAGACGATTTAATGGTGTTTACGGGTTCGAATCCACATTATCAAGATAGTAGTTTTAGATCGTTGCCTGTTAAAAAGGGTACCTAATATCGTTAGATTTATTTCCATATGAAAATTAAATTTTGATTTTTTTTAGGTTCTTGTGTTTTGATTCATGGACTTTTGGTACATCGTAGTGACAACAATAAATCGAAAGAATCTCGACACGCTTACACCCTTCATATATTCGATAATAAAGATTGTGTATATTCTCCAGATAATTGGTTACAAATTTCTGAGGGGTACAGTTTTCCTAAACTATACTCAACTAATTAAAATGAACTATAAAAATTTTATTTTTAATAATAAAGCATACTTTTTCAGTATCTTACGCATTAGTTATAGGTATATGTATTATATACCTTTGAAAACATTTAACATTTCTATGTGATAAAACTGAGTTGATACAAACTTATATTAATTGTTCTTAACGACATTGCTTAAACTAGTTGAAATACCCATTGAGTTCAAAACGTCCAACTAAGTAATAGTTCTGTAACAACTACGTAACATCCTTATGTTACGTTAAGTACATAAGTGTTGCCGAATTGTTACATTTAGTTGGATGTTTCTAAACGAAAAGACGAAATTCTAATTCCAGAAATAATAATAAAGTTGATACTATATCTACATTAAATAAATGTGAATCCCGGTAGAAGAAGGTTACATAATCATTCTTTCCAAAAGCGGATCCACGCCTAATTTGATTTTAATAATCAATCTATAATTAAGAAAAAATAGTATTTTATCCAGTCGTTATGTAACTGTTATAGAAATGTTACGTAGTTGGACGTTTTGTGCACACTGGGCAGTGATGGAAACTATATCTACATATATCTATATCTATAGCTATAACTTTTTTTTGAAAAAGAGTACCCTCGTCAATACAGAGAGAATGCTAGATCAAGCAAACAATAAAATATACTCAAGAATAATAAACCATTGAGCTAAGGCCTTTAAAAATGGTAAAAAATAAAAAAAATATAGCAGGATGAAACCCATTAGAAAAGGAAGAGAATATAACAAAAATGAAAGGAAAAATAAATTACCGTCGATGGTGGGGAAGTGTCTGAGTGGTCTGAGTGGTCTGAGGTGGGGAAGTGGAAAAGGTGGAGGGGTTTAAGGGTAGAAACGGTTTATCTCAATTTCCGACAAAACTACAAGTCTAATTGAACTAATTGAAGTTAAATAGCAAAGTTGTAGATAATAAGAAGATCTACAACTTTTGTACTAACACTTTTTGCACATAAACTCATAATTTATATGAAAAATTCCAATACCCAAGCTTTTGGTTTTTTTATTTTTATCTTTTACAAAAAAAAAATGCTTTTTCATGAATTTTGGTAAAAACTTACTTTTTAATATTCCAAACACAATGTAATTTTTTTGATTTAAAATATTTTTTTCATCTTATTTTGACTTAATATAGAAAAAAACACCCTAATTTTCAATCAAAAATTCTCACATAAAAATATCCACTTTTTTAAAAAAGTCGTTGGGCTTTTTCATTGAAATCTCTACTTTCTTAAGGTGCAAACAAAATATACATTGCAATGTTAAATTTTTCCAGAAAATGTCATAATTAAAGTGTAAATTTCAATAAATTGCTCAAAATTGTACATAATACAATAATTGTATCTACAAATACAACTTTGAGTAATTCGAGTAATTTATCAAAACTTACACTTCAATTACTGCATTTTCTGGGAACATTTAACATTGTAATGTATATTTTTGCGCCATAAGAAAGTAGAGATTTCAACGAACAAAAAGCCTAACGACTTGTTTAAAAAATTGTATATTTTGACGTGAGAATTTTTGATTGAAAATTAGGGTGTTTTTTCAATATTAAATCAAAATAAGGTGAAAAAAAATATTTTAAATCAAAAAATTACAATGTGTCTGCAAATTGGAACATTAAAAAGCAAGTTTTTACCAAATTTCATGAAAAAACTTTTTTTTTTGTAAAACAAAAATAAAAAAACAAGAACTTGGTTATTGGAATTTTTCACATAAATATTGAGTTTATGTGAAAAAAGTATTAGCACAAAAGTTGTAGATCTTCTTCTTATCTACAACTTTGCTATTTAACTTCAATTAGACTTGTAGTTTTGTCGGAAATTGAGATAAACCGTTTCTACCCTTAAACCCCTCCACCTTTTCCACTTCCCTACCTCAGATTGACCGTAATGTCTTTTTCCTTTCATTTTTGTAATACTCTCTTTCTTTTCTAATGGGTTTCATCCTACTATAATTTCTTTTGTGTTCAAAAATTATCGACCCTGGTCTATAATACCTATAAGTAATATTAGAACCCAAGCTCTATTTATCAAGTGAAGTAAAAATATTTGGAAAAAATGTATTTTTCTCTTTTGAATACATTTAATAAGTAAGTATATCGTTTATTGTTAAAATTTTCAGTTCTATTTTTCAATCTTATTGTCTTAACGCTTGGATCCGTTGAACGCTTGGGAAGAATGTACTATCCTTGTGACCACAAAACGTCTAACTACGTAACATTCTTTCGTTATATAGATAACTTTTACAGAACTGTAGCGCAGTTGGACGTTTTGTGCAGTTTTGTGGTCATTATAGATTTGTTCCAATCATCCAGCTAGGGCGATGCACAGACTCGAAAACAGACAAAGAGCAAGACAACATTGACCAAGACACAAGAGTGAGGGAAGAACTGTTTCAGCAGGTTCGTTTCGTACGATCATCCAGCAGTCAGCACGGCCATTTACGTACATTTTCATGACGAGCGCTTAATCGACACTCCTCGACACTGTTTTGGTATGCTTATGCACTGCCTTGTTGACCCTCGGCCTAAGCTGAAACAGTTCTTCACTCACTCTTGTCTCTTGGTCAATGTTGTCTTGCTTTTTGTCTGTTGGTCAATGTTTGAACATCACCAGAAGGACGATTGGAACAAACCTTGTATATCAGCTCAGCGAGTACAAATAACGTACATTCACAGTACGTAACGTGAATATAAAAGTAACATAATGGAAAAAAGTTCTATTGATGTTACAGAACTGTTACGCAGTGTAACGTTTTGTGCTCACTGGGAGCCAACTGGGAGCTAGTATCTTAATTGGCATAAAACGTCTCACAACGTCACAATTCTGTAGCATCAATAGATACATTTCTTCGTTGTGTAACTTTTATATTCATGCCACTTAGAAACTTAGAAAAATAAGATAAAAAGCAACTCACTTAAATTACTACTAACATTTTGTACGTAACAACCGAAGAATGATTTTCGTATAGTGGTTCTTTCCGGTTGATGGCTGACACTGCATCCGAAGTACACAACACAAAATACATTTTTAATTTTTGTAAAAGAAAACAAATTTTAAAAATGTTTTTTGTGGTTTTTAATTATTTATAATTCCATTGAAGATCTTTTACTGAAGCAGGCAACAACATGGCGCTTTATAAATTGAAGAAAATCGCTAAGAACATGTTTAGTTTACTTTCTTCTAAAAAATCAACAATAGACTTAGTGTTATATACCTTCAAGCCTTTAGTACACCAATGTATAATCTCATTTTGTGTGTAACTAGAGATTTCGTAGGAATTAATTAATTAATTTACATTCGCACTTATTTTTTTTATTATTACACAAAACTTAATGTTATATTTATGCATTTGTTACTAACGCTACCCGTCATCCCTTTCGGTTGATGTGACATTGTTGGATGGGCAAACATTTAAAAAAACTACACAACAATGATATTTAATGAAAACCTATTTTTTATACTAGATATTAAAAAAATAAAATTTACTGAAATAAGGGTTTTTAAATAACATTTATGGGCGTTTAAAAAAACTATTTTTAAAATATATATTATATAGATTATATATTAACGCTAACGCCATCTTTTGAATGCTCTACGTATGTATATTTAATTTTTCATAAAAAAGTTTAATAAGTTATGAATTAAGATCAATGATTAAGACGATTAAGACATTATTAAGATGATTAAGACTTAAGATTATATTAATTAATAAATCATGTATAATTGACTCTTTCATAGTAATCAAAAACACGGATTTTAATACATAGATTTAGATTGATTTGATATCAAGAATTAAGAGAAATATTTATTATAAAATTTCGTCGACACCGACTAATGCAGTTAGAGAAATTTACTTAAGTCGTAGTGAAAATCAAAAACGTTTCTCTATGCCTATTTTTATAAGTTTGTGTTTTTTTTTTCTAAATAACTTCTATAAACATCAAAATATGAATAAATACAACTTTTTTTTTGTCAAAAATGTTTATTAAATTTCAAATTAATATTACAAAGTTTTATATGGGAAAGACGAAATACACAAACAATATTTCGTTTAAATTACAAATTAATGAAAAAATGTTTACTTATAGACCTTATATTACATTTAATTAGAACGTAAAACGTATTTAACTATATAGGTTTAATTTTGAAATGTAATCCTATCAAAGAAAATACAAGACACTTTAAGTCCTGAACAAGATAATAGAAACAGCGAAGCCCTTCTGGGTCCTTTGACTGGTTTACGTCCACCAATGATCCTGTTTTGGAAGTTGTGAAAGAAATGTGTTCATCTCCGATGACAATTTCTAGTTCTTGGCGTCCGACTCGATCCGGTTGTGGCCACAATGAGTCGTCTTCTTGCATAATTTCAGAATCGTGGATGATTCTTTTCAATTCCTCCATGACTGATTTGTGGACGTAGGCTTCTTTGCGAATCATTGTATCGTTTTTGTAATTGGAATTGTTAGCGTAACGAAGTTTACCATCCGGTCGGAATTCGAACTCCAAAAATTCATGACCAAATTTTCCCTTATGGCCCACGTAATAGCGAATGTAAAAATCAGAATCTGCAGTCATATTAGCACACAACTGTTTTATTTTGATTACGAATTTATATAAATTTTCAGCAAAAAATGCTACAAATGTTAATTTAGGTTATTTTGTAAGTCAATTTCTGTAAATTATTCTAATTACACTTTACGGCACGGAGTCCCACTTAGTTCCACTGAGTGTAAAATTTTATTATAAACTTTTCTCACAAGATGGCCATTTGAATATTGACAATCAAATGTCAAAGTTAATTAAAATTAGTTGATTACATTTATTACTATAATTATTTTATAATAAGTTATCTTTTATGTACTTAAGTTTCACGTTTATTAAAACTACCTTCCCTAAATTACATTATCTTTTAAATTACTTCAAAAAAACAGTCAATCATTTATCAATTTAAACTAATCTAATCTTCAAAAGAATTCAATTGACTCCATGACTTGAAAATTTTATTTTCTGCTTGAAGTACTTATAGAGAATTATTATTTAAATTTGAGGATCCTAGAAAATAAATCGGGAGTTTTAATTCAACTTTGTAAAATTCAATTACTTGCCAAAATGAACGGACGAGCTTTACATTACGTGTTCAAAGTTGCAGAAAGAAAACTGACTTCAAAATTCTATCGTGATATCTTAGGGATGAAAGTAAATTTTTAAAGTGAATCTTTTTTATGGAAATATAAATTTAATTAATCATTGTTTCAGGTCCTTAGACATGAAGAATTCAAAGAAGGATGTGAGGCCACATGTAATGGGTACGTTTATTAAATATTGTTATTCTGGCGCAGTAAATGCTAAACGAGCAAAGCCTACAAATTACTAAAATCTTACTTCTTACTTATATTATAAACGTGAAAGTTTGTAAGGATGTATGGATGATTGTGCTCTTTTACTCAAAAAGTACTGAATGGATCTGGATGAAATTTGGCATAGATATAAATTATAATCCGGTTTAACATATAGTATACTTTATACCCAGAAAAAAATTTACGGTTCCCGTGGGATAGATATATATTTTTTTTACAGAGCAAAAGATTAACTTCCTTTTTTGTAATGTAGTAGTTTAAGGGCCCGAAAATGATATAGATTACTTCTCATACCGGAATAATAAACGGTTCCCATGGGATAGCAAAACAAGTATGTATTCTATAAGAACCGTGTATTTAAAAGCAGTTTCATTAAAATCCACGAAATAGAGTCTTAACTCATTTTCCTTAAGAAGATTTGATCTACTTTTTACTCAGGAGAGATGTACTATTCCCGTGGGATAGATGTTTTTTGTTTACCACATAGTTAAAGATTTATATGATTTTTGCAATGTGGTAATTTGGGGGTGAATGATATAGCTTACTTGTAAGGCTAGAATAATGCATAGTTCCTATGGGATGGCAAAACAATTATATCCTACAGGAACCGCACATTTAAAAAGGTTCGGTAAAGTTCGTGAAATAGAATTTTAAAGCATGTTCTTCCAATTTTACACAATAACGAAAGAAATCTCTACAAAGTTGAAATTAAAAAATAACAATTTTCTACTGGAAAATAATTATGAGTTTTAATTTAACACCCGATAAAATTAATAATGAAATTTTTTTAAATATTTGAATTTTTTCATTGTTCATTGTCGAAGATATTAATTGTATTAAAATAATAAACTAAAAATTTCAAAATGTAACAATTACTTAACGGAACGAATTTGAAGTTTTGCTAAAGATCCTGTAGTATAGCTACTAATCTATTCTTTTAAGGGAACATCCATTAATTACGTGAGGCGTTTAGGGGCCGATGGGGTCGAGCCAAATCTCATCTAATCTTACTTTGGGGAAAGGGATGGTCTCGCAAATATCATCTTTTTTTTTGTTTTGAAAAATATCACATTAGATTGCGTGTTGGGGGAATGATATATGCCAAATCTCATGACATCTTACCAGAGGAGGGGGAATGGGATTTCAAAAATTGCAGAAAACGCCTCGCATAATTAAGGAATGCCCCCTAAAATAGCTGTACGGTTTTAAATGATATTTAGTATAAAAGATTTTCAAGTCCTAACGGAAGGAATACATTTACTTTTTTACTAAAAATCGTATCGAAGCTGATGTGAGACAGCTAACATATCTTTCATGAAAAGTAGTTTTACGAATTTTGATGAATTTTCTTTGGATCTAAAGTCTGAACGTATCTATCATTTTTTTTCTGTTAAAATAGATTAATTTTTATATTTCGCTATGAACGTAAGGAATCTTTTAATCAATCAGTTAAATTTAGATACACTCAGCGAAGTGAGCGGGTGTCAGTTAGTGTACTATAAAAATCATAGTTGAAATAGAAATACTTCAATACTACGTTCTTATTGAAAGAAGTTCTTATTAATTTTCAGACCTTACGACGGTCGTTGGAGTAAAACTATGATTGGATATGGCCCAGAAGATACTCATTTTGTATTTGAGCTAACTTACAACTATGGAGTTAGCAACTATGAAAAAGGTAACGATTTCCATGGTGTTACAATCAGATCTCGGGAAAGTTTAGAACGAGCCAAAGCTCAAGGATGGCCCATTGAAGATGGAAATGTTTTATCGGCTCCTGGAGGATATAAATTTTATATTTTAGATGAACCTCAACCTAAGGATGCTGGTTTGTGTTATGACTAGGCATTAATTTCATATTCATAGAGTAAAATATTTTTAGATCCAGTTGTTAAAGTTTCTTTGAACTGTTCTTCATTAAAACGATCGATTGAATATTGGAATGGTTTGTTAAATTTAAAAATTTATCATCAAAGTGCTAACAAATGTGAACTCGGTTTTGATGATAAACAAGCGAAGTTGGAATTAGTTGATATTGGAACGCAGATTAATCGGGCGCAAGCTTTCGGACGAATTGCGTTCTCATGTCCATTCGACCAGCAACCGTTGATTGATGAAAAAATTAAAAAGGCTGGACAAAAAATATTGACTCCATTGATATCGTTAGACACTCCAGGAAAGGCAACAGTTCGTGTTATTATCTTGGCCGATCCTGACGATCATGAAATTTGTTTTGTGGACGATGAAGCATTCCGTCAACTTTCAGTTTTTGATCCTGAAGGAGAAAAATTGCTTGATCGGTACATTCCCAAGGAAAAATAAAGTTGATCGTTAAAGTTGGTGATGGTTTTTCTAAGAAGATATAAATTGTTTCTTGGTGAAAATAAAATCGTACATTGCACGGTACCGGGACTTAATTATAATTTATGGTAATTTTTGTATACTGCACATGTCTTCTACGGTTTTAATTCTCATCGTAAAAAAATTATTACAAACGATTCATAAATGATAAGTAGTAAAACTGATATCTTCGTAATTTTATGATCGATATTATCTTAATTGAACTATAAAGATATATATTAAATAAAAAATATACACAATGTTACTTATAAAAATGTATTAAAAATAAATCGTTATATTAAAAAAAAACCTTGTTCTTTTTATTTTGGAATCTTTATTAATCACATTTTTATAATTTTGTGTAAAAAATGAAGTTCACCATAAAATTCGGTGGTGGTTTTTTAAGTAGGTACATACTATATAGAAGTTTTTTTCTGAATGAAAATAAATCCGTACATTGCACGGTACAAGTCATACACAATTGGTACGTTGGGGCACATATGCTTAATATTGCGCATGCTTTGTACTATACATTTTTACTGTACGATCATATTTCCATTAGGGACATACTTTTTACAACAACTTAGGAGCCATCCATAAATTACGTCACACGTTAAGGGGGGGAGGGGGTCGACGAGGTGTGGCAAAGGGGTGGGAGGGGTCCTCAATTTCGTGACGTCACATTTCAAAATCTATTTTAACCTAAGTGTTAAGTAAAACACGAACTTTGAACTATTAACGAAAAACTCAAAAACATTTGCAACATTATTTGTAGAAACATAAGGTTCACATTGTTTTGTTGGTCACTCGCTCTAACTAAAAAAAAAATTTCTTCTGACAACTGAATTTCATTTACGCCAACAAAATGATTTGATAGCCCATTGCCAATCTAATATTTATATTTAATTGTCCGAAGAGAATTTTTTTCTCGGTTTAGTGTTACGCGCCGATACTATTGCCCTTTGATAAATGCTGCACCGTGCCTAGCGGTGATATTGTTTTTATTTCATTTGACAATTGAATTTCAAAACGATTAAGTTTGATCATTAACAAATATAATTAGTCGCTATTTTTGTTTATTTCTTGAAATGCTTGATTTGATGTTAATTTTATTAAAAAATCATTTAAATTGAAATAAAACAAATTTTGGAACTGCTGTTTTAATTCAATAATTATTTGTAGATGTAAAATAGGTGACGTCTCACTAAGGAGGGGTGGGTCTCACAAATGTGACCAGCTGTGATAAGGACGGGGGAGGGGATCAAAAATCATGAAATTCGTGTGACGTAATTTATGGATTGCCCCTTAAAAGACTTATAATCCTTAAGACTTAAGTAATAAAATTTGTAATTGGTATCTTTGTTTAAAAATTTATGAGACATATTACCTTAATTGAGTTATAAAAATAAATTTAAAAATATATATTTGATAAAAGATATATACAATGTTATTTATAAAAATGTATTTAAAATATAAAATTGTCTATACAAAACCTATACCCAGTTTGAAATATTTATAATATTCATAAATGTTCACATTTTCGATACAATTTGTCCTTCAGTATATTTCTTCCAATTAACAATTTCGTTCCACCAATCCGGTCTTTTGAATGTGTCTGGATTTTGGAAGATGACTGATTGCATGTTTTTATAAACCTGAAAACAATATAATGTTAATTTGTTGAAAAATATTTTTATTTTTTTTTACTTCTCCATCTGATTTTCCTAGCACGGAATTTAGTATGAAATCGGGAGGTGCAATTGTGTCGGCCAAGGAAACAGCGTCGGGCTTAATTTTTTCACATAGAAGAACAACCGCATCTCGGACAAGAGTCACAAAACTTGAATCAGTCGCGTAGCCTCCTTCATAAATGGTTGCCGTATGCTTTTCAAGTGTCCATAGACCATATAACGCAAAAACTCGTAAAAGAACGTCTCGTATTTGGGGGTCAGTGCTGGTTTGAATTTTCTCATAGAAAATTTTTAACATATAATGCTAAAAATATACAACAATTTAATACAAGTAACTAAAAAAAATAAGAAAAAAGTTTTACTTGGAAATACACAATTGATAGATTATATGCTGCATATAGTTGACTATAATTTTTCGATGTGAACTGATCGTTTTTAGATAACAATGCTTTATATTTTTCAGTCGATTTTTTCAAAAGCCAACACGTTAACCATTCATAAATTTTAAGTATAGCTAAAAAATTTTCAATTGTCAATTAACTTATTTTTAAACTTTTAAAAATTTCTATACTTTCAGGTTGCGTTATTTCTTCTACTGTTTTAACCGAGAATTTTGAGTTTAAAATGGCTTGAGCATTATTTAAAAATTCAACTGAGCGATATGGAGTCATAAAGTTGGATTGTTTATCGGCCTGCATCCAAATTTTGATCAACCAATTACTGGTTTGCTGGATTAAAACTGTATTTTCACCTTCATAAGTGCAATTTCCATCGTTTTCGTTTCGTATATCTCCGATTGCAGAAGCTAAAATAGTTATAAGTGTTAATAAGTTATATTTTTTTGCATTATAAATAAATGGAGCTTCATGATGCGCGCGCATAGCGACACTGAAAATATATATATATATATATTTATATATATATATATAATAAAACTGTAGAAGATTTTTGTCTGTAGTTTGTTTGTTGTGCATCTTTCACGCAAAAACTACTGAACGAATTTTGATTAAACTTTTTTTGTTATGTATAGCTATTAGTCCTCGGTAATATAATGGCTATAATTTATACATAATTTATTAGAGAATAGTTGGGAAATTCAAAGATTTGTAATGTGATGTCATAACAAACAAATTTTTGTGCACTTACATTGCAAACGCTGGCTAACCTTACGAGATATATCAAACTTATTTGCGGCGAAATTGAATATCTTGAAAAGGTTAATAAAAAAGTCCGCGACGGTATATGTCTATCTCCTAAGGATAACCTACAGGAACCATTTTTATCTTTTACAAATGACAAAAAAAATTATATTGGCATAACGGCTGGCTATTGTACGACGTACGTATTGCCTGTTTTATTGGTATCTTCTTTTATAATATATAAAATGTTATGTTGTTCCTTATTCTGTACCAATTGAGCTCAAATTTTGACAAAATATACAATCGAGCTCCAGAATGTTTTTTATTTATATTTCACGTCAGTAATATATAGTGAAAAACACGTGAATCCCATAGGATAGCATAACAATTGTATCCTACAGGAACCGTGTGTTTAAAAAATGTTTCGTTCAAGTTCGCGAAATAGCATTTTAACACATTTTCCTCAAGAAGGCCTGCCCAATTTTACACAGTAGCGAAAGATATTATTCTAAAAAAGTTAAAATTTAACAAAATTTTAATGAAAAATAAATAAGAATTTCAATATAACACCCGATAAAATTAATAATGAAATTTTTTTAAATATTTGAATTTCTGTATTGTTCATTGTCGAAGAAATGAATTAGAAATAGGTAAACGTATTAAAATAATATACTAAATTTTTAAATAGTTAACAATTACTGAACGGAACGAATTTTAATGAAGTTTTGTTAAAGATACCTAAGATCTTAACATATTGAATACCATTTATTCTAAAAAAGGTATGGTTTCTGTAGGATAGCTCCTAATCTTTTTTACTAAAATAGCTGAACTGTTTTAAATGGCATTTGACAAAATCTTATAGAGCCTGTAAGATAGCTAATATCTCTTCCTAGAAAAGTAGTTTTAAGGATTTTGATGAACTTACTTAGGATCTAAAGTTTGGAAGTATCTATCATCTTTTTCTGTCAAAATATTATAGATTAATGTTCATATTTCGCTATGAAGACAGGGAATATATTAATCAATCAATTAAATTTAGATAATTTCAGCAAACCGAGCGGGTATCAACTTTATCAATCGTTTTCAAATTTTAACCTTAAGTTGTTGTAAGTTAAAATCACAATCATTTTTACAACGGCTACGTATAACGTTTTTATCTTTATTCCAAAATAAGAATTTCTTTGTATTGAATAGTTTACTACAGTATAATTGAACATTAACTTGGCCACAGCAACGCGTGGCCGGGTCTGCTAGTTAAAAAATATGAAGTTAGTTGGTCAATGATTCTAAAATCTTAAGGTTGGGACAATATTTTTAATTAGTTCAAAGATATGCGTTTTTAACATCTGATTTCTTTTCGATTAATTATTATTATTATAATCCTACCTTTAAGAAATCCATGACCCCCACAGGCCTCGCGGCATTCTTGAATTGCATCTCGTGTCAACCAACTAGCCACCGGTTTTCCAGCCGAGGATAACGCATGGATTTCAATTCCTTCAGCCGCTGCTGTTTTCTTGTTTTCTCCAGTGAATGAATTCCATTGAAACGCCGCCATTATTTCCGACAAATAAAGAGCAATACAGTCCAACACTATTGCTCCGGCTAAATACGGGAATAATCTATATTGTTGTGTCGGATATTCTAAAACTGGCAGTTCTTCGTTATCGTTCGGACCAAATTGTTTTCTCACGGCGGAATATCGGATTGCAATTGGAACCGCTTTTGAAATATACACATAAGCAATTCCTATTATTCCTACACGACCACCCGATAGTACTCCAAGAGCAGCTCCGGCTCCTGAAGTTCCTGAACCAGAACTCGTTTTTACATATTGGCCATCTTCCGTAACATCATTAGACCGATTTAATAAGTTTTCACGAGGAATCCGATAGTTGTTAAAGATAACAAAGCCATTGTCCATGCCGTTAATTCCCAACTTTTCTCCTATATCTCCTACAGTAACTCCAGGATATGCTATAAACGTTTCTGGATCACGAATTGGGACTACAAAAACGTGCAGACCATGGTTTACACCATCCGGAGTTATGAGTTTTGCATAAACACAAGCGTGCGTTGCTGTTTTTCCTAAAGAAAAAACAAAGTTGAAAATTACCTTTCTAATTTTAAAACGTTAACCCTATTTAATAGTATGGAAATTTAGACATACCACAAAATTTTTAATTGAATTTTTGGTCTTTAAATGATCAAAAAAGTAACTACTGATGGTATCACAGAATATATGAGGCGTTCCGAATACGAAGGGCGAACTCGAACTTGATCAAAAAATGTTTTTATGGTATTATAGTAGTATAAGCAAACACGATTTGGCAGTCGAATTTTTATCACTAAGAAACTAACTGAAGCCCTTGTGTAGAACCACGTTAACTTGTGGATTTCTCAATTTAGGTTTTCTTGAGTTCGCTCTTCGTATCCGGACCGCCTCATATACCCTACTGCCTTAAGGTGCAATTTCATGCATCGCTCAATTTCCAGTGCTTTGGTCACGTGGTCCGTTTTCGACCAATGTTCTGCCAGGCTTTTGAAATTGAAACTACTGCCCTAGCGCCGCTAGCGTCAAATCGTCGAAGCTTCAAATCACTCATATGGCAACCATCTTTTCATCAACTTCAAAATTCTGGCAGCACATTGGTCAACATTATACCACGTGACCCAAATAGCTCGAAATCGAGCGATGTATGAAATTGCACTCTTATAGTAGGGATGTGAAGTTCTACATAAAAAATCGATTTTTAATTTTTTAGCAAGAAAAATCGATTAATAAATAATCAATTATTTGTAATATTAAAAATCCGTATTAAAATCGATTTTTACTTAAAAAAATTGATTTTTATCGATTATTTTTTCACATCCCTATTCGCGCTCCAGACTATAGAAGACCACACTTAATGTCTGGGGTGGCAAATAAAAAAATCGATTTATTGATTTTTGATTATAAAAAAAATCGGTTATTAATCGATTATTTGTAATATTAAAAACACATTTTAAAATCGATTTTTACTTTAAAAAAAAATCTATTTTAATCGATTATTTCTATAATCGATTATTTTTTTACATCCCTACTTTATAGTTACAGTATTGAGAAGAACTATAATATTAAGACGACTAGCAGAAATATATCTCCATTAGAGTTTTTCTATTTTATCATTAATAAATATAAATATTGAAAGAAATAGTTTGAAATGCATTCTGAAAAATAATTAAGTCTTTGGGACGATCCTGAAAAATTTTATAACCCTTTTAAGCTACCTGAGTCAGGTTCTAGTCTATTAAACGTAACTCTACCCTACTGGAAAAGTTTTATGGCAATGTCAAATATACGTATAAGATTAAACAAAATCTATGAATTTCTATATGAGCTATGGTAGCCGGGCGCTAATATAGAGGCGATTTACATTGTTATACCTAGTGATCCAACCCAGAATTTGGCTGCCTCAAAGTCTGGCGTATGAAGAACGAATTCTTTCGTTTTCGGATCATATGTCGCAGTCGTTTTCATCCCTTTGGTATTTGTGCCGTGAGCAACTTCAGTAAGTGCAAAGCATCCGTTAATAGCACCCTCATCCGCCAAGTCCAAAAAGTTTTGATGCCGATCACTACCCATAAGACGAATCGAGTTGCAAAACAAACTAAAACTAAGTCCAACTTTCATGGCTGCCGCTGGATTGTATTGAAATAGAGCTTGGTTTGCAGCACCCAGTAATCGTTTATCTTTAATATAAGTTTCCATTCCCAAAAAATCCAAATGTTTCAACGCAAACATTCTTCTTGTGGCAATATGTTTTTCCTCTAGCACCGACGGGGTTTGAATTGGATGGTGAAAAATTGGATTTGACTCGAGGGTCGCCCATATTGAATACTTAAAAAAATATTCAATATAATAAGTGTGTTCCAGATAAAAATAAAATCGTACATTTTACGGTAAAAGTCATGCGCAATATGAAAAAATATTCATAATTTGTGACTTGTATCGTACAATATACAGTTTTATTTACATCTGGAACAGTTCAGATATTAAAATTAGTACAATACCTTAAAGCGGATCAAGTCCTCGTTTTCAATGAAGACTTTTAATTTTTTCCAGTCGAAAGATGCTTGCTTTCTGTAACGATCCAAAGGACCAGGGCGAAAATCTTTTAACACATCCATAATTGACCTGAAAATTTATCTTAGAGTTGGCGAGGAATTTTATTGTTCGCAAATAAATTTATCAGTGAAAAATTTTCAATGTAAACAGTGAACAATTACTTGCAATAATAACTGCTGTGAAATGGCGTAGAAGTTCACTTGGGGCAAATTTAATAGTGAATTATAAGAACAATAAATTTGCTAAATAAAAATTTTATTTTTTTCACTTTCGAGATTACCACTGGTATAATCGGTATAATTAAACATTGAACCACTATATTGAACTTTGGATTTTGAATATATAGATATAATATCGATAATACAGTGGATATAGTGATATATCAAATGTATGACAATATACCAACTTGTTAATTACCCGTTAACTTTCTACTAGTTTTTTTGTGTATTATAAAGCAATTGAGTGCCACTTATTACTAAGTAATTACTACAACTGACTTACTTGCTTTAGTTAGTTAATTATATTGCGAAAACAATTTTTAACTTTATTTTTTATTTTTTTTTTTTGTTAATTTACATAATGAAATTAAAGTCGACTATTTCATATAATTAGTAACATTTTTCATAATTTATCAGATACATATTTTTTGTTATTTAGTTATTTACTCATGTGTGGAATGTAATGAAAAACATTATTAAATAGAAAATTCCCCTCCTAAGAAACATCTTTTTACCAATATATAGGTTTGATTTGTAAAATAATAAAATTATTATTCTCTAGACTTGAGTCACTTGAGTACACACGTAAGAAGTGAAACTTCTTTAGGCGATATACAATTTTTTGATGTTTAAGGTAAATAGAAATGGTATATACTATAATATGCAGATATATTTATATCTAACGGAAAAGATAAATATTGGGGTGATTGTTATAGTTACTCGTTTAATCAACGAAGTATTTCATTGGAAGTTTTAGATTGATGGTTGAATTTTTGATATTTTAATGTAAAACATCTTCATTCGCGGTAAAAATTTATATTTACAATGCGCATGATTACTACCGTACATTGAACGATTTTATTTTTACCTGAAACAAATCTTGAACATACCTGAACAAACCTGAAGCATACATATGCATATTCAGTTTTATTTGCATAAAGATAAATATAAATGCCACTATCTCTAACGTAGTAACAATCAGGTACCAGAACATTAAAAACTGTTCTTTAAGTCGTTTATTTGAAGAAGCTGATGCTTGCGCAAGGGCTGTTTCGATGACCCCACTCATGGGCCCAGAACCTGGAGTGGGGATCACCAAATCTGCTGCCAAAAGGGCGATGAAAAGTTGACTGAGACGGCAACAAAACAAATACTGGCAAGAAACTCCTGGCCGGAGGCACAGCAAGAGAATAATGGGGAGAATCTGCCCCTCGCTCACAGCTGAGGTATTACGGCTGGGAAGGAATCAACTCAGGACAATAACAAGACTGATAACCGGACACTGTGGACTGAGGAAGCATCTGCAGATCAATTGCAGAATGTGTGGGGATGGGGAGGAAAACGCGACCCATGTCATTTTTGACTGCAAAGCCCTCACAAAGTGGCGACACTTGTATGGAATAGATGACGCCCAAACAGGCTAAAATCGCGCGAGCTTAGTACAGAGACTGCTTCTGCTAGGCAGAATGCTGAACCTGAAATAAGCAAAGATCCTTGCATAGCAGGGATGAATGAGCAGAACAGGAGTACAATAAGTCTTAGGCTGCAGTGCAGGGGGAACGTGCCCTAACCTGGTTTTTCTGCTAATGGCAAAAAAAGTCGTTTATTTATGACAACCACAGTCGTTTAGTTGAGTAAAACGTCATCGATGACGTTCATTACTTTCGCTAAAGACCACGAAACCTTACTTTAGAAATCACTGAAAAGCTTCAAGCTTCAATTTTCGAATTCGAGCTTTCACCGGAAATACATGTTTTGAAGCCCCCTGAGTCTAAAAAAGTGGTTTTTAGAAAAATTTCTGTGTATGCCGGAGTGTGACAGCCATATCGTATCGAAAGCTTTATCCGAATTTCACCAAACTTGGAATCTGGCCTCCATATTATATCTAGTTGTGCCGCGAAGCTTTTGGTTGAAATCGGTTAATCAGAAGCTCCACTTTATTCTAGGAGTTTTTCAGCTATTTCAATTTTTTTTGAAAACGTTCCAACGATGTTTTTAAATCTTTCTATAAATCTTAGACTCATTGATGCCTACATCTTTTAAGGTTGGGAATTCGTGTATACATATAGGTTGTATGCATATAGTTTTGTTTGTATGTATAGTAATAAAGTTCTTATATTTCTTTTAACAAACAGCGAGTTTCATAAATGAAAGTAAAAGAAAGTACTGTGACGCCTTGCAGCAGATATTTTTTTTTTTGCATTCCCTTTAGTAAGTTATTATACAATGTTTGTCATGTATAAATACATTTTTCTTATTTAAAAACAACAGTGACAAAAAGGAAAATTGCTTTGAGATACGAGCAAATTGACACACGAGCAAGGTTACGGAACGAATTAAACTCGTATCTCCAGGTATTACTGTAATTTAATGCTTGTTAAACACAATATAATACACGTTGTTAAGATAATGCAGTAGCTTGCAATGAGTTTAACACCTAAAGTAATATTATTCGAAATTATACTGTACTTAATGTTCTCTTGGTTCTCTTATTGCGTCCTGTTGCGTCTAAAGAAGTTTCACTTCAAAAAGTGGAACTGAAACAATGTCAAATAACGTCTCGAAGTGGTCTACAGCTGATTGAAATTGTATGGAAAATAATGGATGAAAAATGAATAATATTGTAACTGAAATGGTATAAATGAATTTTATCCGTTTTATAGCTGATATCATTCATTTTATACCCATTTTATTATCGGAACCATACAAAATTGTTAATATTTACACGTTGACTAAAAAACATGTCAAATGAAGTCGGTTACGTCGCATAGTCCTCATGAAATGCAGACGATTTTAATTTCAAAAATTTAATTTACAAATTAAAAGCAAAATGAGTTCAGATTTTGTTTTTGAAGAAACGAACGCAACATTAGGAGATAATATTGTTTATGTTAATTCCAAGGGTAATTTTTACACATATTTCTTTAACACGAAATTTCTTTCAATATTGTTTAAAGCATGTTCAGTATTTTGATATAAGCTCATATAAGCTTTTAATTAAATTTTTACATTTCAACGGAATTGTTAATATCTAAAAAAGTTGTTCTATAAATAACCAATTTTTTATAGGTTCACTCCAAAGGTTAAAACCCAGATCTGTCACAGATTCCTTCTACAAAAAGTTGTTTAATTTTTGGTGTCAGGTATGAAGAATATTTTAAATAACAATATGTTAAGTTATATTAAGGACACCAAATTAAATTATTTAAAAATAATTGCATTTACTTATTTTCTAAGTGTACAACACGTGGAATATGTACATGTGAATAATTACCCAAAATAACTATGCATGAAACAACACTTCAGTAATGAAATTAGTGTAGAAAAATTAAATGAAATAATAACGAAGCAGTTAATTTACTGTTGCTTGTTATTTGCATTTGGCCCAAGAATGAAAAACAACAAATTTTTGTTAAAAATTGTTTTCATGGTTAGAAATTGTATATTACGTAACTCCACAAATGTTTTGAATATAAAAGCGTATTTAAATTGCAGGAATTCTTTGCCTTAATAATTATTTTTTAGTCGTAAACATTTCAATGAATGATTTTAGAAATTTTGATAATTCGAATTCAATGCATGTTACAATTTAACGATCGATGAAAAAAATAAGCAGACCAATAGACATACAAAAAATTCGAATTAGCCAACTTCTATTTCAATTATATATATTAAAAATCTTGGCTATTTGGACAATATTTAATTAACGACGTTATATTTTTAAAACCTGCAAATTTTCGTCGACTTTATTTCGACTTCATCAGGCAAACTACAACTAACAATTTAATTGTAGTTTGCCTGATGAAGTCGAAATAAAGTCGACGAAAATTTGCAGGTTTTAAAAATATAACGTTGTTAATTAAATATGGTCCAAATACCCAAGATTTTTAATATATATATAATTTAATCATGGATGAGAACATTAAAAGTAATTCTATTTCAATGTTTTGCTTCTTTGGCTGTAGCAATGCTTTATTTGCTTAAAAGAATAATTTTAGTGAATGAAAAATCGTAGAATGAATTTTGTATACAAATGATACAAAAAAAAACATAAATTGAAAATGTACATTCAGTGGCGTAGCTACGATTTTTGGGCCTTTAGGTAAACATCAGAAAAACCCCCCGGTCCCGCGAAACTACCCCCACCATATCCAGCAAAATTTGCAAAATGACATCGGTCTAATTATAGAATTACGTTGGAATTATTAGCACTGCACAGTGCTACTAAGTGACTTTCTCACCAATTCTGACGCGCCGTGTCGTGCTGTGCAGTGTATTTCCGCCTAGTGCTGTCTTACCTTTAATTGCAAATTTTCAAAGTCCGAGCTGGGCCCCAGTTCCTTGAGGGCCCGTAAGCTTTGATTACACTTGCCTTGCGGTAGCTACGCCACTGTGTAAATTGTACATTATGTTTTTTATTTTTTCCTAAACAGTACCCCCATGTCAAAATGTCACGAGCCGCCACTGGTTGTAACTCTCAGGAAAAGACCATTCCATGTTTCAAATATAATTTGATTTTTCTTTTGAGAATTTGAAATTTCTTTTTTAAATTATGTAATTTGGATATAAGAGCCGCATGCGACTCGCGAGCCGCGAGTTGCCTGCCCCTGGAATAGACTGCAAACAGGCCCGGTCTAGCAAAGGGCAGATCGGGCAAATGCTCGAAGAGTCGGTTTGGTAAAGGGCCATTTAGCCCGCAAATAGTTGAGCTGATTTTAGGCCCCAGCTCGGGCCTGATTGACAAAACTGTTTTTTGTATTAACATATCGTAAACTGAGCTCATTCAATGGTTAATCCACGTTTTACAGTTTCTTTGTAGCCGTTTTCCACTGCACACTTATTTATGTGTTATTAATAGGTGGGGTTCAATATGCAATAAAAACGTGGACGTGGGTTGGGATGGGGTAATCATGGGTTGAACGTGTCTTACGCATAGGCTGGTTTCAATATACGCCAAACCTAAGGCCGCGTTCACACGGTTCAACTTTAGTTGGTCAACAATTCACAATCTTTTAGACCGTAGCGGGGTAAGCGACGCGAGAAGTGAAGCACAAGCGAGTCGAATTGGAAGCAAATTGAGCGGAATTAAAAGAAAACTGACCGGGGTCGACTTGATCAAGTTTGACTGAGTCAAACATTTTGTCGTTCAAGTCGATCGAGTCGACCCCGGTCAGTTTTCTTTCAATTCTGCTCAATTTGCTTCCAATTTGATTCGCTTGTGCTTTACTTCTCGCGTCGCTTACCCCGCTACTGTCTAAAAGATTGTGAATTGTTGATCAACTAAAGTTGAACCGTGTGAACGCGGCCTAAGTGAAGTAAACAACTTGAATATTGTACTTCAACCTTTAATATATAAAAAAGAAGCAAATCCTAATACTTCAAATTGAGACTTAACAAATAGTTTACTCTTATCAGTAGACTAGTGCTATTTAAATAATTACGACTTGCTAAATATATCCCACAAATCCAACAATGTTTTCCAATTATTTAAATAATTAAAAATTAAAACTAAGATATTAGGTTTTTTTTTATTCCATCGAGTACACAACTGATAACACTTAATTATGAAGTCACAACACTTTAATAATGTGTAACATCTTATAAAGTAGGTTGATTGGGAAGGCTTACTATCTAGTATACTATCTATGGTTGCTGTTTATATTTGCAAAATAGTTATTTGTACACCATGTAGATTGTAGATGTTTGATGATCGTGAAATGCAAATTTAGTTAAGGAAAGAGATTCAATAAACCAACTGGTTCACTGTAAAAATCATGATAATTGATGAAGTTTACTTACGCTGGTAGTAGTTTTTTCAAATCATAATTTTCTGTTTCTTATTTGAGGGTATATTATATCTATTAAATAATTATATGATAGATTCATCGCTTTTATTGTTTTCTTTTTTGTATATACAAACTTAATTATCGATAACATGCAATAACCAGTTTTTATATAAAATGATTTGTAAGCCATGAAGTTTCTCGAGGCAATGGATAGGAGATGAAATTCTAAGACGAAAAGTTCATGCGCATTTTTGCATGTGACCCATCGTTACTTAGATATTAATTAATTACAAAAGGGCGCTAACTGAATAATGGTCCAGTCAATGAATGATTTGTGCGTTCGATGAAAAGAATTTTTGACGACGGAATCTTGTTAAAACTAGTTAGGCGGTAATTTGTTCGATTTCCAATGTTATTTTTAATCCAATTAAGAGATTAACTTATTTTTCAACCTTGCAATTTTGGATTTTACAAATCATCGATATTTTTCTCGTCAAATATAGAACTTTGAATAAAAATCATGATTAAATTGCCGTGGCCAATAATTAATATAACATTTTCTGATCTTTAAAGGTTTTAACTTTTAATCAAGTTTACCAAAAAGCTTTCCGAGCTTTTTCAATATATAATATCTTATCTTAAAATCTGAAGAATCTTAAGATAATTGCTTTAAAATTCATATTTTTTATGCTAGAAGAAGTTATTTTTTCTCACAGAGCTGTGCACCATTCATATATGGGGTCATTTAAGTATTACGTAAACACCGAAGGGCGGAGGGGGGTCTTTTATTTGCTTATTTTTGATAACATGGGGGGCGGGGGGTCTGGATGGCGATTACGTCAGCAATGTATATTTATTATTTTTTGCAAAATTTAGTAGATTCCAATTCAAACAAATATAGCAGTGGCGGAACTACAAATTTTAGACCCACCCGCAAAAAAATTAGATCGGCCCTCAACCTTATATGAATTTTTGCTTTTCGTATCTAGCGTCCCATATTTTAATTTAGCACCGATTTTCTTGCGAAAGGTCCTTCTTAAAAAGCCCTTGAGGTCTAGAGGAGGTAGCAGATATTATCATTTTTTTCAGATCAGGTGTAATATTTTGTTTTAAAATTAGCATTGTCCGTTAAGAATAACGACAAATATCCTTATTCGTAACATCTTGGTCGATATTCATGGTATTTTCATCGTTATTCAAATCAACTGCCGTACTGCTTCTGCTATCAACATGTTCAAATTGCCCTTCATCTTTAGATGTATAGTACCTTGGTTTTTTAGTTTTAAGTCAGTTAGATTAATTTTAGTTCAAACGCCTGTTCATCTTTAGATGTACTTTAATTTTCTGTGATCGTAGAAAACGAGATAATTTTTGTATTTTTGTTAAACGTTCCTGCTCCTTTCCAATTTATCTTTTTTACTGTACCCTCCCTGCAGCACCACCAGTACTAATTTTCTCAAAATGTTCGGCCCCCCAAAGCTTTCTGCCCCCCGCATCGCGGGGTCTAGCGATATCGTAGTTCCGCCACTGAAATATAGCTACCCAAATAATTGTCTATCCTTGATAGCGAAGAGTATATACAAGGATTCTCCAAAACAATTGATATTGCTTAGGTACTCGCTCTCGAACAGCAAACAACCAATGTCATCAAGAACTTGGAGTCATGGATTCAAGTTTCATGAACTGAGAACAAATAATTTTAAGTTACTTAATTTTAAATTAAAAAGAAAATAAGATCGTTTAACAGTTAACATTTTTCTAATATGTTTACAAATGTTAATAATTTTCTTGATAAAATTTATTCAATTAATATTTAATATTAACTGTGCAATAATTCACATTAATAACAATAAAGAAACCTTAATAGATTTAAAAATATACACACCTGTTTACGTAAGCATAGGGCGAGGGGTTAGGGTTTTGCTGACAAGGGGGAGGGAGGAGTTAAAAATCACTAAAATTCTGCTTACCTAATACTTGAACGACCCCTATAGTATTCTTTTGAGTCCATTGTCTTATGTCTATCTTTATATGTATAATCCTCTTTATTTCTCGCTGTGTTCCTGAGTAAGAGGAGAGCAAACCAATGAACAGAAGTTTAAAAATAAAAATACCTCACAGGAACCGTGTATTTTTCTGGGATAAAAAGTTTATCGAGTTCTTTATGAAAACGTACCCCATCTTTATATTTAATTTTATTTCACTCAATCATTTTAATTGAATGTGTTGGAGGTATCTTACAGAAACCATTAGAGGTAATAACAATTGATGGTAGTTTAATGACAATTTTACACAATTGAATAACAGTTATACTGTTAAATATTTGAGTGGTAGTAATTTATTGTCAGTAATTCAAAAATTTTGAAGTTGTTCTGAAATAAGGGATTTCAATTTTTAGCCTTTCCTTTGGAGTTTTCTTAAACTGTCTTTTTTTAAACCCCCCTGAATTGAGACGAATAAAAAAAATCTAATTGGTTTTCGAGTTATTGCGAGACTAACGTACAATAAAGGATCTAGCCCAATAGCCATAAGCAAAGTGCCCCAGGCGGTTTTTGAAAAATGCTTCCGTGTGCTGATTCTTCTCTGATAATAATACTAACAATATTTGAGTATGTATGTAGGTAATATAAGATCCAAAATAATTACAAATAGGTATTATTTAGCAAACTTTCGTTGAATTTATTATTAGTATAAAGAATGGATAAAAGACCCCGCAATATATTGTTAATCGGCCTATTAAAATTTTTCAACAATTAATTTCTGTCTCAGGACTTTTTTTCTTGACGAAAACCATATTATGGCATATATATACAAGCCATAAAGCAATAAATGCATTTACGAAATGCATTGACTCATGGCTGTTTATTACAAACCTGTCCCTGGATGACCTCATTTTGGTGGTGAGCGACAACTAATTTCTTAAAGCGACTCTTTTTTTTATGAAAGATAGATAATAAATGCAATTATCACATTTTTAAAAAAAGGTGTCACTTTAAGGGTTGATGTAAAAAACCACCCTCAAAAAATAAAAATAATATTTTTCATCATTTATAGATTTACAAAAATTCTGAAAAAAATATATATTATGCGTTTTATCAATATCTACGTACAGTTTTAATTTCATGAAAAAATCTTCAATAGTTTTCTAAAAAAAAAAATTTAACGTCTGGGGTAGTTTCCCCCGTAACTCCAATACAAGTGATGGTAGCGGGTTAAAATTGCGTGACAATAAGTTTTTCATGGAGAAGAATCAGCACACGGAAGCATTTTTCAAAAACCGCCTGGGGCACTTTGCTTATGGCTATTGGGCTAGATCCTTTATATATATTATATAGGTATATGTAGGATTCAAAAAAGCAAAAGACGTTGTGAATGACAACAATGGCAGTGGAGGAACGGGGTGATTGTTTTACGGGTCATAAAACAATAAAAATGGTGGGAAAACTTTTCGTTTAGTTTTTGTAATGTCATTTTCGTTCAGTTTCCTGTTGCTTGTACAAAAATGATTTTATAGCTTTCCCTTTATAGACAGAGGTAAATTTCTCAAATCTGACTTGAACTTATTTATTTTGTGTAACTTTAAGCGAACGAAGGCACGGGTAGCAACTACTTCTAATGTATAGTTTCTTTATTTCAGGTTTTGTTACCATGTGGTTGGCCAAATAGCGTTAGTGACGATTACATTCCTTATCAAATATGGGATTCAGCCCAAGCATTATGCAGCGGAGTAACTGGAATACTCTCCACCCGGGCAATTTTAGTAGGTGTTGGCGTAGGAAATGCAGAATCTAAAGCAGGTGCAGCGACCATTGCTTGGATCTTAAAAGATGGCACAGGAATGTGCGGTCGAATCCTTTTCGCCTGGTGGAAAGGGTATTATATTATCTTCTCACTAAGTTCAAATTAATTAACATTCCTGTAATACTAGAAATGGGCTGGACAGTGACTGTAAAAAATGGAGATTATTCGCTGATTTTTTGAACGACTGTGCGTTATCATTTGAAATATTCATTCCGTATTTCATGTCGTATTCCACTGAAATTCTTTGCATTTCTACTGCAATGAAGGCTATTGTTGGGGTTGCTGGAGGAGCGACCAGAGCCGCTATAACCCAACATCAAGCACTTCGAGGTAATATGGGAGATGTTTCAGCTAAGGATGGAAGCCAAGAAACCTTTGTCAACTTATTATCTTCTTTCCTTGGTGTTTTAATTCTTACATTATTTCCAGAAGGAGTGTAGGTTTCTATTAGTATCTAATTAAAATATTTATTTTATTCCTTTCAATTTCAATTTAGATATGATTGGCCTTTATTCTTTATATTTACTCTGATTCATTTGTACACAAATTATAAAGCAGTGAAAGCTTTGAATATTCGAACATTGAATGAAGCCCGGTATAATTTATTGGTCAATCACTATTTGCGCACCGGGAATGTTGAATCTCCAAGACTCATTAACGATCAAGAGTCAGTCATATTGGGAATGGGTTTAAAAGGTAAATGATTTATTACAAACGAAAAAAATTGTGATAAATCATTTTTAGCTGAGAATTTATGCAACTTTAACATAAAAATTGGGAGTTCTCTACAAAGTTTATCGCAACCGGTTCCAACTCAAATATTTGAACGTTTACTCAATATATATGGAGGCGATAATTTCATATTAGTTGCCGATCTTGAAACCTCCACTATCCATATTCTGTTGGAACATAGAAATAAAGATGAAACCGTTTTAGAAGCGTATTTTTGTGCCTTATATTTGGGCGTAGAACTTTCGTTATATAATGATTTGCCTTTAGTAAGTCCATATTACACAAAAGGCTGTGGTTACATTGGATACGATTTCGTATGAGTTTGTACGAATTTATACGTACATATACAAACACTTGTAATTAATAGGTTCGTTCGCGGATACCATACTGAACCGATAACGAATCAGTTCAAGACCGATTTAGGATCATCGCCAAGCGCATGCAAGTTTAAGAGCCGAGTTACGGTCCGATATTCGCGGTTCACACGAAATGCGTTCGTTACCGATTCATAATTGGTTCTAGCGATCCTCAGATTTTTGTTGGGATGAAAAATTCGATTCTCTTACACATACGCAGTTTGCTCAATTGTGGCTAATTCAAAATCCAGTTTCGCTGTTCCAGGCTGCGTTCACACAAGTAAACTTTAGTTGCCCGTTTTTAGTTGATCAAAAAAAGTTGAATGAAGAACCTCGTGTTAGAACCGTGATCAACTTTTTAGTGGATCAAAAAAAGTTTGAACGAGTCATCACACTAGACTTTTCATTCAACTTTTGATCGAACAACTAAAGTTGACTCGTGTGAACGAGGCATCAACGTCTGTCAACGTTCAATTCAATTAACAATTGTCGTGGGTTCTCGTTAATCCTCGTCTTAATCAGTTCATGAGCGAGTATGGGCTTGGCGATTATCCTATATCCACTTGGATTGATTCGTTATCGGTTTAGTATCAGATCCGCGAACAAACCTAATGTAATCATGCTATTTGCATAAATTGCTTTACACGAATTCGTACAAATAAAATTTCGTACGAATTCGTATTCAATGTAATCGAGGCCTTAGTTAATTATTTAAATCGAGTTTTTTTTAAATTTTCTTCAAGCAGGTAGTTAACACGGGAATGGTAATAGAAAAAATCCAAAATGTTAAGGTCTCGAAAAAAACTTGCACAGATCTTACAGACTTGCCAATAGATGATAAACATGCAATCTTTCGACTGGCTCATGAAGAGTACATGGTGTTTAGACAAAACTTAGAACATTTAGGTTATAATAAAAATATATTTAGTCTTGATGGAAATAATACAATGCTTTGATTTTTTTTAGATTGGCGATTGGAGGCGCATCAAATGAAAGTTGATGAATGGCGTTATCAATTGTGATACTTAATAAGTAGATATATTTTTGTGCCAATCTACATTTTTTTACTAAATAAAAAAGCTTATATATACAAAATGATTATGTTGATGGTGTTGCTGATGCCTCATCTTTCCATCCTGTCTGTGATAGATGTTTTACAATGTCCACCCAGTCCCAGCCTCGTGGTCTATCTCCACCTTTTCCCATGTCTGCACGATCCCAAGCTCGACGTTTTTGAGATTTGCTAAGTTGTTCTTTTTTTGGTAGTTTTTTACTCCCTTCCTATAACCAACATGAATATTTTATTAAGAAAGAGGTACATTTCTCTATTAAAAGAAACACTAAAACTTGTGCAAATTAAAAGGTTTGTTTTAATCGTCCAGCTATGGCGATGCACAGACACGAAAACAAAGAACCCGATAACATTGACCAAGAGATAAGAGTGTGTGAAGAACTGTTTCAGCAGGTTCGTTTCATGTGAACATCTAGCGACAGCACAGGCATCTTTGTGATGAGCGCTTATACCGACACTGTTTCGGCATGCTTATGCACCGCTTTGTCGACTCTTGGCGTAAGCTAAAACAATTCTGTTGTGTGAAAATGTGTCTTGCTCTTTGTCTGTCGATTAATGTTTGAGCATCGCCATAGCTAGTCGTATGGAACAAGCCTAAAATGTCGTTGGTTGGCACTGTTAGACATGTGTTCAGAACATTGAATACTGGTTTACATGATCGATATTATGTAGGTGATAGGCTAACAGTATTTTTTTTCCATTAAAATTTAACTTTCTGCAACTATTTTGTACCGTAGTTGATCGCTAATAATAATCGAATATGTTATGAAATACTACCCAGCAGTAGCCACGCGGCATTTTGATAGCACTGCTAATGTTTATAAAACAACTGCATAGAGTAAGAAAATATTAACATCAGTAATGGAACATTAAATAAATTCCACTCTATTTCTTTTAATAACAAGAAATATATCAATATAAGCATTATTTTTATACAAAATTTTAATTACGATGCCAATTTGAACGTGACTGACGTTTGTAAGAATGGATGTATGGATGTTTGTTGCTCTTTTTTACTTTTTTTAACTTCCTTTTTTACAATGTGGTTGTTTAGGGGTCAGAGAATGCTGGGTTACTTCTTATACCGGGATAATGAACAGTTCCCATGGGATAGTAAAACAAGTATGTATTCTATAGGAACCGAGTATTTAAAAGCAGTTTCGTTAAAGTTCACGAAATAAAGACTTCACTCATTTTCCTTAAGAAAATTTGATCTACTTTTTACTCAGGACAGATGTACTATTCCCGTGGGATAGGTATGTTTTTTGTTTATCATAGAGTTAAAGATTGATATAATTTTTACAATGTGGTAGTTTGGGGGAGAATGATATAGCTTACTTTTAACTTTTAAGGCTAGGACAATGCATGGGTCCCATGAGATGGCAGAGCAATGATATCCTACAGGAACCGTACATTTAAAAAGTTTTGGTAAAGTTCGTGAAATAGAATTTTAACGCATTTTTCTCAAGAAAGTTTGGCCAATTTTACACAATAACGAAAGAAATCTCTTCAAAGGTGAAATTAAAAAATTGACAATTTTTACTGGAAAATAAATATAAATTTCAATTTAACACCCGATAATATTAATAATGAAATTTTATAAAATAATTAAATTTTTTTCAATGTTTGTCGTCGACGATATTAATTAGAAATAAACGTATTAAAATAATAAACTAAAAATTTCAAAAAATTAACAATTACTTAACGGCACGAATTTTAATGAAGTTTTGTTAAAGATCCTGTAGGATAGCTACTAATCTATTCTTTTAAGGGAACATTCATTAATTACGTGAGGCGTTCAGGAGCCGTATCTCATCTTATCTTACTTTGGGGAAAGGGAAGGTCTCGCAAATATCCCGTTTTTTTTAAGAAATCACGTTTTCAAAAATATCACATTAGATTACAGATGGGAGAAAGGGTTATGCCAAATCTCATGACATCTTACCAGAGGGAAGGGGGTGGGATTTCAAAAATCGCAAAAAACGCCTCGCGCAATTAATGGATGCCCCCTAAATAGCTGTACGGTTTTAAATGACATTTGGTATGAAAGATTTTCAAGTTCTAAAGGAAGGAGTACACGTACTTTTTACTAAAAATCGTATAGAAACTGATGTGAGACAGCTAACATCTCTTTCTTGAAAAGTAGTTTTACGAATTTTGATGAACTTTCTTTGGATCTAAAGTCTGAAAGTATCTATCCTTTTTTTTCCTGTCAAAATAGATAAATTTTTATATTTCGCTATGAACGTAGGGAATTTTTTAATCAATCAGTTAAATTTAGATACACTCAGCGAAGCGAGCGGGTATCAGCTAGTAGTATATAATTTTAATGTCCTTAAAAAAAGTAGTCTTATAAAGTACATATTTATTAAGACTACCTTCAATTCACAGTCCTAAACAGTGTTACGACGGATATTCTATAACCATTTACTTAATCGCAACATTTAACCAGTTTTTAATCATGTGGCTCCTTAGTTAAATCAAGTAAGCTCATTTTGGCGTTTTTCAAGATATCGCAATTTTAAGGTCTACAGAGTACAGACACTTTTAGAAATGAACGTAGGTTGTGTTATCATATTCTGATTTCTAGCCTATAAGACTAAATATGAAATGCTCTTTGTGACAATTGATGGGTTGAATGGAGATTTAAAATATACCATAATCTCCATTTTCGAAAAAAATGGACTTAAATAATTTTATTAAGGAGCCACTGAATTAATCTTCATACGAGACATGCATTATCCTCGACTATTGTTTGATAATACTTACACTACTTTCAGTAACAGCAATTTTTTCCAGGTCTGTTTGTAATTCAGTTACTAGAGTATCCGGTTGTTCGTCCATAAATTCATTACACCTTTCTTTAACCATTTCAAATAACGTATAAGTCATTGCTTCCCCTAAATATTGTTCAGACTCTTCCAGAACACAATTTTCTATTTTCTTTTTAACAGTCTCGACCCTAAAATTTGATAGTTTAGATCAAAATATAACATAACGTAAATGGTAATACTTGCACATGTTTATTATAAAATAAATCTAAATTTACAATTGGTTTCTCAGAAGGATATTTATCACCCCATTTTATTTCTAGTAAAAAAGATTTGGTGTCATCGTGTTCACCATACTAAAATAATATAAAGCATATTATTATATAAACCCAGAAATTATTATTTAAGAAAACTCACTTTATATTGAAATGTGACAAGATCTAATTGTTTAAAGGCCTCATCTCCATCGTAAATGGATAAAAGAACTTCTCGTTCCTCAGCTTGTAATTCTAATTCAGTCATTTTCTAACCTTAATTTTAACAACACATGTTGAACATTTTATTAATTTATAATATTATAGATCAAATATATTTTGCAGAAATATAATTAGGAAATTTTATGACATTTTTTGGTAGTATTTTTAATTTAATTTATTAAGATTAAATCTTAGAAAGTTTCGATTTGTTTGGGGCTCCACGATAATTGATTTTATTAACATTCACTATCTGTCACAATTAAATGCGTGCAGGTGACGTTGAAATCGGTTAAAAATTTAAATAGTTGAAATAGTTTAAGTTATATAATAAATATTGGCGCATTGGTTTGTTAGTATCTTAGTGTTCATTTGCATATTCATATGCATCTTAGATTGAAAAATATTAAAATGTTGAGTAGAAAATGTGGAAATATCGGTGTTATTATATAAGAAGATATTTTAATTATAAATACAACAAAGTGTAAAAATAGTTTAGGACATATTTCTACTCTGAGTAAAACAGAAGAATATACAAGTTGGTCATCATATTTAGAGAGCTGTAGAACTGTAGAACATCCTTAGTCAAGATCCTTAGTGCCATTATATATTCTATGATATTAGATTAAATTTAATGCCTTTCGTGCTAAGTACCCTAAGTATCAGAAAGACTAAAAGAAGAAATATAGGTAATATCTCTGTGTTAAAGAAATGAGCCGAATATTAATGAAAGTTAAAATACCGCTGCATGACACTTTTAGACGTTTCGTATTTATTAAAACAAAGATTTTCCTTCTTTAACCACTTCAAGGAACTCTTTGACTCTATGATTTTATTGAAGGTTTATAAAAGCAAATGGGAATCTCTTGCTACACCCTTATCAACGTTCCAGAGACTCCTAGGGTTTTGTAGAACCAGTGGCGGAACTAAAAATGTTAGCCTCCCCCCTCCCCGCAAAAAATTAGATCGGCCACCAACCTTATATGAATTTTAACTTTTCGTATCTAGCGTCCCATATTTTAATTTAGCCCCGATTTTCTTACGAAAGGTCCTTCTTAAAAGGCCCTTGAGGTCTAAAGCAGTGAAGCCAGATCGTGGGATTTCTTTACCCCCACTTGATAGCACAAACGCCGACAAATTGAGGAGAATAATGCCTCTTCCATATGACATGGAGAGGTAAAACTACTTGGGTAATGTGTAAAACTACACCCATATAACGCTTTATAAGTGTGTGTTACCTATCCGTGTCATATGGAAGGGGCATTATTCTCCTCAATTTTTCGGCGTTTGTGCTACTAAGTGGAGTTAAAGAAATCCCACGATCTGGCTTCACTGGTCTAGAGGAGTTAGCAGATATTATCATTTTTTTCATATTAGGTGTAATATTTTAGTTTGAAAATTAGCATTGTCCGTTAAGAATAACGACAGTTTCTTAATATCCTTATTCGTAACATCTTGGTCGAAATCCATGGTATTTTCATCGTTATTCAAATCAATTGCCGTACTGCTTCTGCCATCAACATGTTCAAATTACCCTTCATCTCTAGGTGTAGTATCTTGATTTCTTAGCTTTAAGTCAGTTGGATTAATTTTTTCGCTATAAACTTGTGCAAACACCTGTTCATCTTTAGAAGTACTTTGATTTTCTGTGATCGTAGCAAACGATTTAAGAAAACGGGTAGTGGTTCCTTTTTCAATTTCTCTTTTTTTCTGCGCCCTCTCTGCAGCCCCACTAGTACTAATTTTCTTAAAATTTTCGGGCCCCCAAAAGCTTCGGGTCCTCGTGTTGCGGGGTCTAGCGATATGGCAGTTCCGCCACTGTGCGGAACCCAGGTTGAAGAGCCACGTGTTAAAGGATTATGCTCTAGAAAATATTCAGTGATATTCAACAGTAAAACAACGTAAAACAACAGTGCCAGAGCAACTATTCTAGAACTATTTATTTATTATCTACATTGGACAAGACTTTGAGTCTATACTTAGGTATTTTCTTTAGGTATAGATCCACACTAAGTACTATATTAGATCGAAGAGTATAGTCAGAGTATAGTAAGCGGTTGGTGATAAGCAGTGAACTATGCGAAACCACAACGAAGCACTAGAATATAATGGCGCCTTTAAGGGAGAACAGAAAGAAAAAAAAGTGTTAAGTGATCAAACTAGTTTGCGAAACTTATAATGGAAGTGGGAAGATATAGACCATATAGGCTAGAAGACTATTTATAAACCTGATAAGACTTTAGAAAAAGGTTTTTTAGAACACATAGTCTCAAAGACCCCGACTCAAAAATATTATGTGAAAGTGTTTCCTGAATCAGAACATTACGGAATGAATGACATTGAATCTTTTCGTAAATTGAGGCTGTCCCTTTTGGATTTAAGAAATGCATAAAGCTCTACGGTATGTAAAACATTTATATAAAACATATTTACAACGTTAAGTGATTTAATTTTTAATTACTTTTTGCAATGATATACATATGGTAACCAAAACATAAAAAACATACCCTAAAAGTATGCAAACATTTTTACAAGAAGTCCCAAATTTACGTGTAGGCTTTATGGGATGCAGTCCTGGTCTCCCTTTTACTTTGAGTCTAGAAACTAATTACCGTATTTGCCGGACGATAAGACGCACCGGACCATAAGACGCACCCCAAAATGTATCTATAAATTTTTAGAAATAAATATGTTTTGGGCGATCAGTGCGTCTTACTGACAAAAGTATTGATTAAAAAGATTAATTGAAAATCGGGACATTCAGCATCCCGGTCAAGGGTGAATCGGGATGTGTCACTAAACCCCTTAAAATTGGAACACCTGGCAACACTATATATGAATGATGCTATATTAGAACAAAGATAGTATAGTAGAGTATAAAATAGTATAGTAAAAGCATAGTTCTCGGAGACTCTAGAGCACCATAGATTAAATAGTACTTAAAACCGGAGATTAAATATCCCTTTTCAAGTTAAAACCCTTTTAACTTGTAAAAAATGTTACTGTAAACTCGAAAAACATTTTTCTACACGTTCTTTACCCCAACAATTCTATAATGTTAAACAATTACCATGAATTTTTATATAAAATCGAATTCATATGGTTTTCAATAGAATATTGTTTCTTTTTGACGTAAGATTATGTTGAATCGTATTGTTTTCCGATCTTCAAAGTTTTCCAAAAAATTTATTTTATATTATTAGCTTGGACACCACAGGAGGTAGACTTTCAAATAGTTTATAACTGCAATGTTATTTATACACAGAAAAATAAAACTTAATAAATTTAAAACCAAACAAATAATTTTAAGAAAAATTTATTAAAGAAAATTCATTTCACTAATCGGTAAATATATTTTTGTAGCTAATAATGGCTGAGCACTTTTATTACGAACAATAAAGACTTTAATTGGATCGTTTTGAGTTATTTCTGGTGCTACCGGATTATCTTCGGAATCCAAAATGACTGCTTTATTTATTTCCGTTATCTTAGTTTCAAACAAATATTCAAAACCAGATACTAACATTGGTAACTGAAAGAAAAACGAATTTTTATTAACAAGATCCTTATTACTTATTAACATGTAGTACCTGGCTGTATGGACTTTGAACGTTATATACTGCATTATCAGCATGAATAATCAATTCTAAATTATGAATTGATTTGTCCGCATTTAAATTAGTGATGGATATTTTTAATGTAAATGTTGGACCTAATCCAAAAATCTAACAAAAAGACAACTCATTAAACTTTCGAAAATGGTTTTACTAACAATTAACATTACATGAGCTGATAAACGTAAAGGAACTGCTGTAGTTTCATTAGTCTTTAGAAGTTCCACATTAGTTTGTGCAGCTAACAAACGCAAACGGCATAGTTCTTGTTGGAAAATTTGATGAATTTCTAATAACATTTTAACGATTATTTAATAAAGAAATAAAATTTATTTTAATTGTTATACCTTTAGCATGTTGTCTTTCTCGGTTCGCTTGTTCAATAAATAGCTTACTTTTTTTGGGAATAGGCAAGCTTTTATTTTGGGTTTCAGCAAATGATGCATTGCTTTCAAGTATTCCAATTGAGAAGTCAGCCGTTCTCTTTAAAATTTTTATTATAATTGCACCATCTAAAAGAAATTTTGAAATGAAATAATGCATAAAATTTACTTTTAGTTTTTGAAAAGGTTAATAGTTAACAACTAGAGGTCTCTACCCATCAACAGTGATATATTCAATGATATTTATTATTATATTTATAACTAGCTGATACCCGCGACGTCGTCTGCGTAGGTTATTATGTTAGGAACAAATTTAATTTACAGAGGAAAAACATTTAAACAATTGAAAGAAAAATTATGTTAAAAATAACCGGAAAGAACTTGGCGAAGAATAATTTTACCCTAATGCCAAAAAATTGCTCCTAAATTGCTTCTTCAGAATCTGCTATTGCTCCATGTATATAGTTATTAGTTAATTAAAAATTAATTTTTCAAAAATTTGTAAACTAAAAAATAAAAATTGCTCTACCTAAACTTAATGCAAAATAATCACTGTTTTTATTTTTTTTTTCAAAAAATTGTTTCTTAAATGCTTTCCGGATCTGCAATTGCTCCAGGTGTAGATTTAATTAGTAATTAAATTTGTAAACTATTCATGTTTATAAGAATCAACGGCAGTTGATGACGTCAAAATACAACAATACATGTACAAAGAATTAAAAATAATTATTTATTAAAAATATTGCAAAACTTTGATCAATTATTTGCGTAATGAAAAGAGCAGATAGAGAGCTTTAAAAAAACAAAAACTTCATTTAAAAATTATTTTGGGTTTTATAGCGATTTTAATTCTTTTGTTTGAAATTTTTAAAAAAACTTAATTATTAATTAATTATCAACTATACACCTGGAGCAATTGCGGATCCGGAAAGAACTATATCTATCAAAGCAACGAAAGAGCATCGAAAGCATAGGCATTCTGCTTAGAAAAATCGCAATTTTTAAAACTGTAATTACTTTGTTTTTAATGAAGATATCGTAAAAATTCTTTTTTTAGATAACGATCAAGTATATAAGAAGTAAAACAAAAAAAATTTGATTGAAATCTATAGAGTAGTTTTTGAGTTAAAAGCGAACATTGGAAAACAGTTATTATTTTATTTATATAAATGATAAATGATACTCTGTAGCGAAGCCACATTAAGTGTACCAATGTTGTATGCAGTTTAGACACCGGGATTTAAAAATAATTAAAAAAACTTTGTATAGTGATCAATTAAATTGAGACAAAAACGTTATACATAACAACACTTAAGATGAAAATCGGTTAGCAAAAAATAGTATCTATCACAAGCTAGATTAACGCTCACCTTTAAACCCTTTTACTTAACAACAAGAACACGATTAAGAAAAAACTAAAGTAACTGAAATGAAGACTGGTAATCAATAACGGGCTAAGTGCCAAAAAAAATGAGTTAGACCCGAAAAAGCTAGCTAATGGACCATTGCTAACAATGTAAAAAGCAAGGTAAATGCCATGATAATTAATAGTAACTATTAATGTATTAGGTTAATCATTAATGTGTGTATTAGGTTGTTGGCAATGGCACTTAGCTTGCTTTTTCGGGTCTAACTCATTTTTTTTTGGCACTTAGCCCGTTATTGATTACCAGTCTTCATTTCAGTTACTTTAGTTTTTTCTTAATCGTGTTCTTGTTGTTAAGTAAAACAATTAACAATTTGCATTATGGTAAATTAAATATTCAATTTTTTACTCAAATGAAACGGTAATCTTGTGACCACATGGTGTGCCAAATTTTTTTTTAATTTTTGGCTTAAAAAACTTATTTTGATGTTGATTTTTTAGTTAACGTTTACACACTGTATATGCTTATGATATTTTAGTTATGTTAAAAAGTATAAACTGAAAATGTTAATCATAGTTTTTACCTATTGTTAAAAGGACAAGAACATGCTCTTCTTGTCCTAAAGGCCCAAATAGCATTGCCCCTACTGTTGTTGGTGCTATAATTGTATCAACCAATTTTCGTTCCCGATAAAATTGAATCAATCCACCCTCCATAGCGATAGCAACTAATGTACAGCTTAAATATAACAATGGTACCAATGTAAGAGTAACAGGATCATATGGTAATGAAACAGACCATAATTTCTTCCCCTAAAAACATATTAGGCAAATATTTTAAAAGACATTATTAAATAATTGTTATACATTAAAACCTTTTTATTATAACACAAAAGAAGTTTATTTGTTGTTATTACTAAAATGTTTAAATCGATCGAAATAACAGACATCGCTACAATTGCTCCTTCTGTTATATTAATCAAAATTTGTCCTTCTAACCATCCACGTTTAAGGACAACTATAAAGTTTTCCCTGCATGCAAGAATGCATCTAAACTCAACTTCATATTGCCCTATACAAGCTAGTGATATGGGGGTCGCTGTTGTGGAACAAATACGAGCTTGGTGTAAAATAACAAAATTTTGAGGGTCGATCATGTATATATCTCCTGCTTCCGTTCCTACGACAATACAGCTTAGTGCATCGGGAACATTTTCTTTCCGGGGCATTGTTCCCATACAAGTAATTGTTGTTTTTCTTTGTAAAGGAATATCTTGGTATTGGGATATAAATTTGTAGCTGTCCTCGAGGGATATGTGAGCTAAAATTTGGGATCGGGATGTTAATGATTCGTAAGGTATTGATTTGAGGGAATCGATTAGTTTAGGAATATCGTCTGTGTGAGAGTCATTTAATCGACGCCAAATATCGGTTTCTTCGGAAGAAATTGGTAGTTGGGGTAATCCAAATTTATAGTATGGTTTATTGTTGCGAAAAATTAAAATGTCTGAATCACAAGCGACAGCAACTCCTGTTAATATATCAAAATTAAATCGATAACATTTTTTTAAGATAGAAGTTTACCTGGAATAACAGGTTGAATTCGATCTGTGTTCACGACAGTTATAGCAGAGGGTAAATTCGGTAAGGGTTGTTCAGATATAACAGATATTCCCGTAAAAACTTTAAGTTTGGATTTAATTTCTTCTCCAATTTTAAAATCCGCTAAAATTAAACGATATCCATTATCGTGGGGAGCCAAAACCATACATTGAGAGAATGTATGAATATTAAATCCACTATCAGAAAATGCATCCAACCATTTTCCCACATTTCTTTCACTAGAATTACAAAAAAAAACTCAGTGAAACTTTTCTAAAGATGAATAAAACTCTTCATTTACCCAAATAAATTCATTGTTAGAATAATCCAAGCAATTCAGTTTGTTGTGATGGTGTTTCTAAAACGTTTCCATGGCGACCTTAAATAACAACCTTATAAATTTGAATAAAAGCGGAGAAATTTTATTTTTTAGAGTTTTTATAAATTCAAAAAAATGATTATGTCTTACAAATGCAAAACTAGATCGTTCTAAAATGAAAAAAAAATCCTCTCATATATATTCAAAGTTCATTCACATTAGTTTGCGGTTTTGGCGTGTGTTTTTCCCATTACATGTACAAATAAATGCTTGTTAGCAACAAATTTGCTTTATAATCTAAAATCTGAAAAGATTCAACATTTACAAAAAAAAAAAAAAACTTAATTTAAAAACGGAACAAATTTTACAGTTCTCACCAAAATCGATTTTCAATTCTGACAAAAGATTCGTTTCAATTTTAATGCTTCATTTAGTTAAAATTAAAGAAATGAAGAGAAAATTATGTTCTTAATAGTAAATGTAATAATTTAATATTTTTTTAATTTTAATTATTGCTACGTAGATAATTTATGAATGACTCCAAGACTATTATATTATAAATAAATATACTTACGGATATACATTATACAGTTTGTAAACGTTAATTATAATCACTCGATATTTTTGCACAAAACCATACAATTGGAACAACTTGAATCTATTTTTAGTTCATAATTTATGAATGACGCAATTTTAAATCGTTATACATATACGAATACAGTGTGTAAACGTTAGTTGAAAACACTCGATATTTTTGTGCAATGCGTTTGAACTTTATTTTTTGTTGACTCTTATTAAGAAATTGATTTTTTTCTCTTAACTAGACTTATGCATGCGCATTGAACTTTTTTAAATAATTAATAACCCCCATTATAACTACTTATTGTTTAATTTAATAATTTAAGGAACTTTCTATGACAATAATAATTGACCAAGTTTCAGCTAATTAAGGGCGCGTTCAGACGGATCAACTAAACTCGCCCGACTATTTTCAATCTTGTAGACTGTAGCAGGGTAAGCGACGCGAGAAGTGAAGTACAAGCGAGTTGAAAGGGAAGCAAATTGACAGAAAACTGATCAACTAAACTCGTTCAACAAAAGATTGACTGAATCAAACTTTTGTTGATCAGTTTTCTTTCAACTCTGCTCAATTTGCTTCCCATTCAACTCGCTTGTGCTTCACTTCTCGCGTCGCTTACCCTGCTACAGTCTACAAGATTGAAAATAGTCGGGCGAGTTTAGTTGATCCGTCTGAACGCGCCCTAAGATAAATCAAAAAATGGCATCAACTAAGCTAGAAACTTCGCTATAGTTGAGTTTCTCCCGCAACCTCTCTATTAAACATCATTAGACATGTCCTTATGAATCTTTATGTTAATTTTAAATCGCTGTAACTCAATCAGTTTCGTTCATAGAAGGTTGGCTTTGCTAACGAAATTCATATAAACAATCCAATTAAAGGAAATATTATTAGCTTCCGATTAATTTTTAAGGAAAACAAAACTAGTGCAGTCCACGCTACTTCATATTAGTGCAGGGGAAACGAAGTTCTTTACGTTTGTTTTGTTTTTTTTTTTTATTTCTATTAAATAATTTTCCAAAGAAAACTAAAAACTTAATAATGTTTTTTTACAATTTTCTTTTTTATAAAAATGAAAATTAAAGTGTTCTTAATAAAAAAATTATTTAAGTACATTCGTATTTGGATTTAAATTACAAAATTTGATAAAATTTTTACTTTTATAATTTAGTCAACTCGACAGACAGTAGTGTGTCATCTAGTAATGCCATCTAGTAGTCAATTAAATCATTTTTTTCGTTTCTCTTTCTCTCTATTTTTCTTTTTCTTCTCTCTCATTCGGTACACTTTCTTTCACCAATACCTGTTAGCAAGCAGCAGAGACATGTAGTAAGCATAAGGAGATGAAAAACAGAGAGAAATTAGAATTAAAAAGAAAGTCTAAGAAGGTCTAGAGGGGATATAACGCTTTTTTCGTTACGTGATGATTTCTGCTAGCTTACTCTTAGCCTAGTAAAGGAACTTCGTTCCAAAAAGTTTTACCTCACATGCGTAAGTCTATAGATATGCTACGAACTCTGAATCCATTAAAATACCTATCTGGTATTACCTAATACGATTCACTTAAAAACAATTGTCAAATTGTATGACTACATAAAAATATCTAATACTCTTAGTTAGTGTTTACACACTGTATTCTATTTCAAGATATCCATCAAGTTAAGTATTTGAACATTTTGTTCAATGAGTTAGGCATAATATTTAAACTTTGGGATGAAATATCTATAAAAATATCTTTTAAATCTGATGCTTGACTTGACTTGATAAATTGATAAATATTAACATTTGACCTGAGTTTGGCGTAATTTCAAGCCAAACTAAGGTCATGAAAGTTAAAAAATCAAATAGCTTAAAACCTAAGTCAAGTAGTGAATCCCTAATTAAATATGTAAGCTTAAAAAGTCTATCCCGTATACGGTAACTACGTACCTTTCCAAGTCCTTCCCCTTAATCGATTTTAATGAATAAGTTATCAATTTAAAGGAAGTAATTACGACTTCGTGAAAATTATAATTTCGATCATCAAGCAATATTGAAAGGTATCGAAAGTTTACAATTTGTCAAAAGGCGTTTGGCGTATACAAAATGCAATAACGTTAAAGGCTGCTTTGATTTGTCATTCGGAACCGTGCTACTTTCAATTTTCAATTAAAGTTCTTAAATTTTGGAGAACAGTTCTTCAATTAATGAGAAGTAAAATCTCCTCATTATTGAGAAGTACGTACGGATCTTCTAGCAATTATAATTACACTTCTTATAAACTGAAATATGAGAAAAATGTCATTAATAACTTCCTGTCTTTGACCATAAAAAATTACTTCGAGTCTCAATTTTCATTAACAGTCAATTAAATCACAATACTAACAATACAATTTATTGTAATTTTTGCACTTTTATGTCCGTACTATTCATATAAAATTGCATTAATTCAATGTGAAAATTCAGCAAATGCTTGACTTCAAATATACAATAGATTATCTAAGTTTTTTTTAAAGCAGTTGTAAAATATAAAAAGTGAATGATTCGCACGTTTTTATGCAACTCCTTCACTTTTAGTAATTTTTTTGCATATTTTCAACATTATTACACGTAGATACGTGTAATATATTTGACAAAATTGTTTGATATGAGGCATTTTGCATGCTTGTACTTTTACATTATCGGATTCGATCTACATGTGGAGGGACTTTTCGTAATATTTGCCAGTATAAATTTGATCACGTACTATCTAGATATTTGTCCCACTTTGCACATTGTCTTTGTGTAAGGCACAGTTATTTTCCTTACAACTTGCTAACGAATATGACAAACATTTACTTAATAAAAAAAAAACACTAAAAGAAAAGCTGCGATATATTGTGACGAAAATGAAGAAATTTTTATTGAATTTCACAATTTCATTTATATTAAAATATTTTTTATTTTGTTCGGTGCACTTATAAAATAGCCTCACCTTAAATATCTCTGATGTAATATTGAAATTAATTATCTAATGCAATTGAAGGCCTTAGGGTGAATATTTTTAAATATTTCAAATAATTAATTTTGAATTCAATACAACTTAAAACGTATCTATTGGAGACACTGTTTAAATGTTCTATAATCTATGCAATATAAAAATTGGTTAGATAGCATTGATTTCTTAAAGTTTTGGTATTCTAATATGTTGTAAGATATCAAATTTTGTTTTCTGTATTTTTTTTTAATACTAGCATCTTGTTTCGGTTCGGATTGATAATTTTAACTTGCATTGAATATCGTTTTTTATTAAAATGCTTTTTTTAATGTCAACTAATCGTAAGAATAATATATTTATTTAGCAAATCGTTTATAATAACTTTTCAATTTTTCTGTTCCAATAATAGTTTAAGTTTTTCAAATTATTAGGCAATTTTTTTAAATACTGATATCCGCCCGCTTTGCTGAGCTTACCTTAATAAAATTGATCGATTGACAAACCAAAATAACAAAATTTCCTTTTAGCTATTTTAACATAAAAAGGAAATAGTTATTCTTGAACGAACCGTGTATTTTCCAGAATAATAGTTAATTAATACCTTGGTTTAACTTCCAAACTTTAGTAAGAGTTATAGATTTCATAGTTAGTTCATCAAAACCCGTAATGTAAAACTACTTTTTAAATAAGTGAAAAACATAAATTGAAATAAAAAAAACAGTATAACGCCCTTTAGGATACCCTTTACTTATAGTAAGGCATTTGATAAAAAATTATTTATTTAAGATATTCTAAAATTTTAAAAACAATTTTTGTGAAATTTTTCTCTTGTGGTTTTATAAATTTAATCCGATTAAGAGATTAACTTATTTTTCAACCTTGAAATTTTGGATTTGCAATTCATTGGTATTTTTTTAATCAAGTGCAGAACATCATAAAAAAATAATATAATCTTGAGGGTTTCAATTTTTAAAAAAAATATCTGTTTTTTTTTGTTCTCAAATTCAATTAAATTAAATAATAAACATTTTAATAACTTCCACACCTTAAATCCATAGTAAGGGTTATATTACAAAGTAGATTCATCAAAATTCTTTAAACTACTTTTCCAGAAAGAGGTATTCGTTTATTAGCTACCCCACAGGCTTCATAAGTTATTTCCTAGAATAAAATATATTTTTTGTAACCTTAACACCTGAGAACCTTTCATCCCAAATGTTATTTAAAATCCATTCAACTTTTTTAGTAAAATGGATTAAAAGTTAATAGTTATCCTAAAGGGACTATATCTTTTTATGGGATAGCTACATTTCAAAATATTACTTTAAGATCTAAGGTATTTTCAAGAAAATTTCACAAAAATGCGTACAATTATTGATGTTAAAAAAATATTTACTTCATTGTCTTATAAAATATAAACTATCTGTAGTTATAAAAAAAATAACGTTTATATCGCTCTGTTCCTGCGTGAGAGAAGCGCAAACCAATGAATCGGGGTTTAAATTTGAAAGTATCTCACAGGAACCGTGCATTTTTGGATAAAAATTATATCGTATACGTTTAGAAAATTTACCATTTATACTTAATTTTATGTCATTCAGTCATTTTAAAGGCATTGGTTTTGAGGTATCCTACGACCTACAGGAGTCATGTTTTTTTTCGGGGTACACGATATTTTAGTACCTACATAAAAAACAAAATTTGACTTTTGTATGTTAAATAAAGTAAAAGTGGTAACAATTAATGCAAATTTTTGACAATCCATTATACAATTACAGTTATTATGTTAAACATTGAAAAGTAATCTATTGTCAATATTCGAAATTTTCCAAAAGTTTTCGGAGTTATCATTTAAAATTTTTTCTAGTTTTCAGTCGTCTTTTTTTACTTAAACCACCCCCGAGTTGAGACGAACCAAAAAAATTCAAATCGTTGAAGCTTTTTTGAATTTTTTTAGAGACTAACGGATATCAATTATTTTTATTATTCAAATAGTATATAGCTTTTATTGCAGTGTACCTTACGCATTTTTTTGGCTAATTGATTTATTTATTTTCGAAACTTAAATTTACTTATACCACCATCATGTTTATCCAGTTAACACCTTTTACATTTAAAACTATCCCGTAGGAATAGACATTAGTAGCATATGTATACACTCTATATACACTCTGCGGCTAAAAAACTAACATCGGTTCCTTATTTCGTTTCTGTGTGAGAAACAATAACTACGTTTTGTTGTTTAAGAATTTTCCTTTTAGTAAATCAATGAAAAGATAATGCGCTTTATAACTTTCCTGCAGAAACCATACATTCTTTCAGGATAAATATTAGCATTTGTATTATCCGTTCTCTTTTCTAAACCTATACGAATAACCATGTTAATTAATAATTTAATTTTTTGTGCAAAGCAATAAAGACTTTAATATCCTAAAAAAATTTATTTTTCTAGAAAAAAAAATTATCTTGTGTTATTTTTAAAAATGAGATACTTTTAAACAAAATAGGGTTAAATATTTAAAATCCTCTTGTAATAACGCATATTCTAGAATAAAATATGTTCATCTCGAATGATGCACCTTTTTGAAGAATTTTTTAAATATAATGAGCAGTTTTGAAATTATCCACAACATATCAACTTACAGTTTTTTTTTTATAAAATAAAACTAATAATTTATTGAAAATAGCTACCACAAAATAGAAAGCCTAAAATATAAAAAAGTGATAAATTTTTACTGTTCACGTTGAAATGTGGTAGATGGTTTAGTTAGAGGAAAAGCGAGTCGTTAAGGTCAAAATAGAAGGTGTTTTATTATAATGGGATGATTAGAGTGAAAAAATATTTTCACTTTAGAAAAAATTCAATGAACCATTTCAAGGTATACGCATAAATAATGAAATTTCTCTCAGACGATCAATTTAAGTCTTATAATTTTATTGTACCTTTCCCTTTAAAATACCTTTCACGCTTATGTTACTTTATAAAGGAATTTTTGTTACTGTTATTCTAATGATTGACCCATTTATCAGACGATAAATTGGTACACCATTCTTATAAAGCCTCTTGTACACAAAAGTAAAAAAATCTATGTATATATAATTTAAATAATAATTACTAAGTATAAAATTTTCAGGTAGGTATAAGATCTGCATGTCTTTTACCATTATTACGAAAATGTGTTTTTACAAGGGACATTAAATATTTCCCATTGTAAGGAAAAATATTTAATTAGACATTTTAAACACGTTATTTGTCTAAGTCATAATCTTGTCAGACCTTTTAAGTGACCTAAAGAGACATTAAATTATTGAGATACCTAAAATACCGTTAATGAAAACGTGAAATTTCTTACAAAAATAGAATAATGAAATTATTGAGATATCAAGATATAATTTGATTTTTTAAATAAGGTGTTGAAAGTGTTACCTAAATTGATAGTAAAAAGTAGAACCGTTATATTTATAATTAATCGTTTTAGTTGCTTAATCACTATTTCATAAAAATAGCGCAAAAAGAAATTTTTAAAATCAGTACTATAGATTAACTTATCTGGATTCAAATATTATTTTATTAATTTAAAATCAGAATTATCAATACCTAGGTTAAGGTATTCAATTTTTTTCACTCTTAAAAAACCCATCCAAGTCATTTTTCAAAAGAATCTTATTTTTAAGTTTTAGTAGATAAATTAGTTCATCAAAGCGTTTATCAAAGAAATTTATGATCATTTGTGGAATCCCTCTTAACATTCCAAGGAATTCCAAAGTTCCATGGAACCCAGGTGAAAGACCTTTGTTCTAATAATCTAATATAAAAAGTTCATTTTTATTTATTTTTAGCTGACTCATCCCTCCTATGCTTAAAAACTTTGGTTAAAAAACTTATTGGTTATTTCAAATATGGCACCTAATACAAAATTACAATTTCAATCAAGAAGTAACAGGAACCAGACGTTTATCTTATGTAAGATAAAAATTAGATATGAAACGGATAACCGGTAACTATCCGGTATCCGGCCTATCCGGCGGCGTTAATAGATACTATCCGGCCGAATACCGGATAACTAGCGTCTATTCTGGCGAATATTGGATTAAAAAAATATTTTTAGATAATTAATTGCTTTCTTTAGTTAGTATAACTTAAGAAATACAATCATTAATCACAAGATAATTCTACAACTTAGAAAATGAATTAGCACTCATCCTGCACTAAGGGAAAATTATGGTGAATAATTTCTTTGTATTAAGAGGTAGCAAGCGGTTTCGCTTAGTTTCGTAAATAAGGCCAGCTTCAGAAAAAAAGTCTTTCGCTGTACACACTGCTGTAAGGAACTGAAAGATTTTGGCAAACTTATGTTAAATTTGGATATCGTTTAGTATTAGCTGCCCACCAAAAATAAGGGTCATAATGGCGATCAATTCGCATTGACCTAAAAAAAAAATCAAGCTCACATGCTATCGCGTTTCTTTTTTTCATGGTGAACTTGACTAGTTGTTTTCATTTGCTACTTCATCAGAGCAATCTCAAAACGAGTCATGCTCCACTACTTTTTTTAGCCGGTGTTGAAGACTCCTACAGGATGACTCTTCACAATACATTTTTAAACATTCCAATAGAATCTCCTGGAGTGCTCTTTCAGCATCAAGCACCCCCAAGTAGTTTGTTTTGAATCTCGGGTCTAGGTTAGTTGCAATCAAGTAGTTTGAGTCTTGACTTATGGAGTTAAAACGAGTTTCTAATTTAGTTAAGGCGGGATATCTGCCTATCCGACTACAAGGCTATCCATTTTATTTCTTGTGGCAATTTAAGACCTAAATATTATAAATATTTATACACATTAAGGCAGGAAAATAATAGGCCTCCTCCAGAAGCCATGCATTTCACTAGGATAAAAAGTGACCTATCTAATTGTTATTAGTAGTACTAGGTAGCTACTTATAGCAGCGATCGGGGAATTTGTTTTACTATTACCCCAAAATATTTTTGCGTAGGTCGATATCACCCCCTCATTAAGAAAAGGAGACAATCACTTTAAATTTAAATTACTATAAACATTATTTAATAAATTAATTAACACCGAAAAAAGTTGCATGAAAGTTGTAAGTATGTAATAGACAAACAAAATAAAGTTCTCATATTGGAACAAACAAAAATTAATTGAAAACTTTCCCCTTTAAGGTTTTGGAAAAATGATCTCGCTTCATTTTTGATACAATAACTTCAAAATTAGGCCTTTTTGATTCAAGAACAATTTGAATACAATCTTCGACCATACTAACACATTTATAAAATAGCTAATCCAAAACTTTTCCTTATTATTCCCAATTTTTTTATTTTTAGGTACTCCAATGGGGGCAATTTACCCCGGTTCCCCTACCGCTGACTTATAAGTACATAGGAGGCAACTGGTTACTTAGTTGCCTAGTTTTTAAGATTATCCTCAAAATACAAAGAACTTTTCCACTTTATTAATTTATTATAGGTATAGATGAAAAATAGTGCGGTAAGATTATGATAAAGATTATTACACCTTACTCTCAAGTTAAAGGCCATTTTTATCGCAAACGATAAGATAATTTAAAAATTAAATGCACAACACCCAAATGTTTACAAGAATTGCATTTTTAGAAATTGAGCAAATTTATCCTTGAATATTTCCCATTTAAAATATTTAATCAAATTAAAATGACTTGCAAAAATCCATCACGAAAATGAAATAAATTTGATTGATGACAAGTGAAAAAAATTTAAATAAAAAGATTGAATAAATTACTATAGGTAAGATCGGTAAGATATTTCCTCTCTGTTATTAGATAGAAACGAGAAAGAAAACAATTCCATAGAAACCGCGTTTTTCACTCCCATCATTATTAAGCTAATAATTAAAATTAACAATAATCCAATGTAACAATTGTGATATAAAACTTGGAGAACCTGAAGAATGAACTTTGCATGGTTTTTTTGAAAACAATACCCATCAGGTATGTTTTTCAAGACACGTCAAAACTCTTCTCATAATGAAATGGAGATTGAAAAAATAAAACAAAAGGCAGATAAGGTAGAAAAATGAAGACGCGGTTTGTGTTTTTTGGAGATTGGGCGGTGGGGTCGATGGTTGTTATAGTAGGTTGGTATGCATTTACTGATTACGGTATTCTAGCAGAACGAAGTGAATGAAGCACGGAGGCCCGTGAAAAATAATTTTAAATATATGATGAAATCATGGACGTACCCAGCTTATGGTGTAGAGGAGGGCAAACCCTGGTATACCATCTTGTAAATTAAGATCTATTTATTTTGTTCTTAAGGTTAAAGGTTTCGTTATCATTATCAGGGTCTCATCATGAACGTCAATGATTATCTACGGGCTCTATACAGTCCATAAAAATTTTGATGTAGAATTTGTATACATTTTACCACTTCTACGATTAGATGAAGAGCCTATACAATAAAACTTAAGAGATAATTAGTCTTTAAACTATTTATTTTTTTTTAGATTTTTGGATGAATATTTTATCTCTTTTAAATGTAGCTACGAGTCGATTTCTAATAAAAAGATCCACCCAAAAAAAAATCTATAAAAATTTAAACTTAAGGACGAACATCTCCGAAGTTAAATTTTGTTATATATCTCCATCAACCATCCAACTCTTCAATATATCAATATTCAATACTAGCAGTACCTTACGGTCTTTCCCGCGTTAAATAGTAGTATTGGCATATCTTGGCTTAATTGGTAATGGTAATGGTTAAAGTTAATAGTGGAAGAACGATATTTTTTTCCAAAATTCAGCCCTTAAAATAAGACACTGTAGTTAGTTAATAGTTTGTACCACCTTGTAAGTAGGTAACAAAAATTTCAATTTTAATCTAGTATATTTAGTATATTTAACCGCCCTACCTTTAGGTTTTTTTCAAGTACCTATGTGCAAAAAAACATCAGGGTTTTCTACATGTAGAATATATATATATATATATATATATATATATATTTAGAAAGACAAAAATTGTTAGTAATCTTTTAGTATAGTAAATTTTAAAGCATGGAATGTACATGCCCTTGAAGAACTACTTATTCAAATGTTGTTGAAACGAGGCGTATCCCGTACAGTTTATAGTTTTTAGGTATATTATTTGTTCTCAAGTACGTACGTGATACGGGATAGCGCAGATTGGTTCGCTTAAAGTGTGCGTATCACGTACGTTCGTATGTATAGGGCGGTTAAATTTGATGACTATTAAAGACTACTTTAGTTTATGGTAATAATACTTTTTAACAATAATATTTAAGTCAACCAAAAGAAAGGCTATAAGTTTGTACCAGATGAGAAAAAACCGTACATTTTGACGCCCAAACAGGCACAAATCACGCAAAAAGCTTAATACAGGGACTGCTTCTGCTAAGCAGAATGCTGAACCTGGAATAAGCAAGAATCCTTGTACAACAGGGATACATGAGCAAAACAGGAGTACAATTAGCCTGCAGGGCGGGTGGAACGAGCCCTAACCTGGTTTTCTGCTAACGGGAAAAAAGAAAACCGTACATGTACGGTACAAAATATGTGCATTGTAAAAACAGCGTTCCAGATAATTTGTGCCTGTTTTTATACAGTTTCATTTTTGTTTCATATGAACTTGTGATTTTATATTGTACTATTTTAAAACAGTAGATAATAATAGTACCTTCTTGGTCTCAAGCAAGTATCGTTGTGACAAACTTGAGCATATGATTGTAGTTCTTTTTGAACATTTTATAGTAGACATCCTCAAAACTATGCTAAAGATTAGCATGTAGACTTTCTACCCATCTTATACCACATTTTTAATTTCACAAAATTAAATTAGGTAATAACAGTAGGAGTTAAGATCTAAAAAACTTCTTTAATCACATTAAGTAATTAAAATAAGATTGAATTCAAATTTAAAAAAGTGAACTAAAAAAATTTTGGCCTTAAATGAGCGATTTAAGTCTATAAAAAAGGTTGGAACTGTTTAAGATAAATATTTAGTAAAATAAAAGCATATAGTTGTAGATAACTAGAGTTACAATTAACAAAATTATCATTTTTTTTCAGTAAGACGAATATTTAAGTTTTAAACAGCCAAAAATTTGGCTTCTTGCAAAATAATTCAGCAAATTTTAGTATAAGAGATTATAGTGCGTTTAAAGAATTAGTTTTTCCGAGTTATAATGTATATCAGTATTGATATAGGTATATAACGATTAAGCTAAATAAATTAGTGGTGATCAATAGAAAGGGAGGTCTCACCTCGGCCCCCCATCGGTACGTCCGTGGATTAGATATTTTGATAAGAGATTTTCAATTATGAATGGAATATTTGAATCGGTTCACGTTTACTGGCTTATTTTTAGAAGACCTCCACTAAGGTTCGTTCGATAGGACCTTGAACTTAGCTAGTACGAAGCAAACGTTTGGCTGCTGTAATTTTTTTGTTTATAATACCTGCATTATTTAAAAACAAATTTTGAAATTGTTAAATAATAAGCACGGCCCTGCCGTCTAGGTCGCTGAGTCGGCTTACAAAAGGTGATAATGATATATTGGTATGCTTGGAACGTGGCTGAGCAAAACAATCCGAAGATCATCGAAACGACTTCGGACATTCATAAAATGCTCATACTCGTCATCATATTCAAAACGCAAATCGGCTACCTCTGATCAAATTACTTCGTCTACTTTCGTATTTGATATTTTCACAATCGTCGCACGAGCGAACCATCGCGAACATGTTCAGTTATTGTTTCTCATTTTATTAGGTTAACATCTATGCTTTTAAAACAGTCTCATATTTTCAGTTATAAATTGTTGCTGCTAATGAAACGTATCAACAATTGTGTAATTTAATTTAACGACTAGAATCAATGTTAACCATTTGTGTTTATTGTATTTTTTTCAACTTGATATTTTATTGTGACTGTGTTGTGTCAAGTGTGTATTGTTAATTTCAATTGGAGTTTAATTGTTGTAAATGTCAAAAATATATTTGTTGTTATGAAGCTGTCCCAAACAGAAAATTTCTGAAAAACAAAGCGCGTGTGCGAGTAATAATTTTAAATAACAGGTAATTTTTAAACCAGTTTATATTATGTAAAATACGGCCATTGACATGCAAACGCGCGAATTTTATGTATTTTTCTAATGGCCCAAACTAGAAAAGGATTTTTTTTCTTAAAATTTGATAACTAGACGTTACGTTGGTTTTTATGTCTGACCAAATAAAATTAAAATGCTTAAAAAAATTCCCGATAAACTTTTAAATTGTTGACATTTTACTGAAAATTAAGGTTTCATATTTTACAGCTTAAGTCGTTTTTAGAGTAAACATTTAAGATGGAAAACGATAGATTGTTAATTTTTGTGATAATTTGGTAGTTTATGAAATGATACGAGACTGAAATATCACTTTTAATCGTAAACTGTTATAGATTTTGAATCAAATAGATCCTTAATCGAAGATCTTATTTAATATTTTCGGTCTTCTTACTTTATAAAAAAAAAATTGAATATAAAATTAAATTTTAAGCTCCTTCAAGAAAACATAGGTAGTTAATTTCGGTTGGATTTAATAATTACAAAGTAAACATAAAATATGGAATGATACAATGTCCGTCTTTTATAAATAAAATGATAGCCAAATCCTTCTATGTTATACCATTTAACTTGAACACTATTGTATAGTTAATAGATTTTGATCAAGTTATATATTTTGTTCTTTCGACACTTGGTTTTTTGAAAAAATTAAAATAATCACACTTTATGTCAAATTTATTCGAAGTAGTTACCGTTTTAATATTGAAAATAACAATACGAATGCCAGCGATGTAAGAGAGAGCGTCAGTTTTATCAGTGATGCTATAAATCTTTACTTTCGCACATGCTAGTAATTCGTTTAAAACGATTTTAATGCCATATCCAGGTCATGTAAAAAATGCCCTTATATATGAGCCACTGAGAAATCGGCACAGACGATAAAGCAATCAAATTATTATTTTTAAAGTATAATTTGTTTCTTTTAAAATATTATTACAAAATTCATTAAAATAACGATAAAAGGCAAAATAAATACTTTATGTCTTTTTTACACGGTCGCATTTGTACATTTAGGGATTCTCAAGTCAAGTAGTTGTTCAGGACATTGTTCTTGATAATTTGATTTGTACATGAAATAATCTGAAAAATTAATGCTTGGCTTGATTTGGCATTTAAATATTAATATTTGACTCGAGTTTGACTTGATTTTCAGCCAAATTTCGGCAAAATAGTTTGAAAATTAAATCAAATAGTGAACCGTTATGCAAATTCGTTATCCAAAAACATAATAATATAATTATTTAATAAGTTAGAGAATCTACAAATTGGTTGTATAAGGTTGAGTAAGATTTCCAGAGAACCCATTGTAAGGCTTCAAGAATATGTATCGGGGGTGTAATAGAAAAACTTCGTTCGTCTCATGTTTCAACCATAGAACATAAGAAAGGGTTACGTCTCAACAATGAAAGTGTACATCTTTAATAAGAATTGTTATTTCTATATCTACCATATCGTAGATGTAATCGAATACGATTTTTTAATTAATTTGAAATTTGGTATGCCTTCATTCTAATCCCTTATAATTTCGTTGTCATGAAATTTAAGAAAATAATTAAATACAGTTAGCTTAAGAAAATTAAGCTCTGACAATGCAAAGAAAAGCACCAAAATCATCTTATTGCAATCAAAAGCATGCTTTTCGAGAATTCCATTATAAAAAATAAACAATAAAATATACTGCATAATATAAAGATATAATACAAAAAATATCAATAATCAGTGAGTCAGTGAGGCCATTAGTTTGGGGCTTTGGCTTTAAATTAAAAAGAAGTAGTTTTCAATCATTAAACGAATGAATTAAAAAACTAAAAAGGAAAGGTTCTTCAATTTAAATATGCAGATTGGTAATTAAAAAAATAGAGTTTATATTTTAAGAAGAAATCATAAAAATATAAAACTTTTAATCCCCTTTTTGCACTTCTTAGGGGTGGAATTTCAAAAAATCTTTCCTTTGTTTGGAGCACAGTTTACTCAGGTATAAAACTTGCAAAACCCATGGTTTTACCTTCAATGGTTTAACCTCTAGCATGTCTATTAGTCAATCAGTCTATTCTAATATATTATATAGAGTCATATAGAGTGTCCAATTCGAGGCAGAACGTTTTGGCACAGGACGTTTTGGCGCCACCGAACCACTAAAGTTTCAAGAATGGGAAACCGATAGTCGATACCAGCCCCCTGTCACTTAAAATAACGAGAAAGTCTAAAAAACGGGATCGATTTTTACGCAAATATTAGTACCTTTAGGCCTTTTGGGTGGCGCTGGCAGCTAGTTGAAAAACAGCTGTTAACTATTTGTGTTGTTATACGAGTCATACGTCTCAAACAGCCCCCTGTCACTTAAACTTATCAGAGTTATTATACTTATAATAATTATTCTCATATAATAACAATAATAATGAAAACAATAAAAATAATTTGCCTGACGTTTATTAAAAAAATTTATTTCTAACCTCCGACCCCCATAAAAGTCTTCGGTCTTCGTCAGTCTTCGTTTAACTCATTTTCAACTAATATTCTGCAAATGCAGTCAAAATTTTTGTCACATGGAGTTGTAGGGGGCTGATTGATACAAAAAAACTACCTCGTATGGTCTTAGGACCTCGGTACAATGGAGAGAAACCCCCTCGGGAAAACTTCCTGCGCCAAAACGTCCCGCGCCAAAATGTCATTTTAATTATTTTTATCATGGAAAATTTCTATATAAATCTACAGAGTTTCAAAGCTCAGTGAAACGGGCAGGTATCAGCTATCGTTTTAATAATCTTAAAAATCGCGATTAGATTCTACAACCAAATAGGACTAAAAAATTTTTTTTGGAAAATGATAACTCCATAGAGGTAAAAAAGATGTTTTGCATAAAGGCATTGTGTTTCAACGGGAGTCCCCGTAGGGGTACCTATAGCAAAATTTAGATGTTTTACATATGTATACTTGACTATGACGGCTTATACGTTTTTTTATTACTAGCCAGGCATTGTTAAGTTATTGAAATCAATACAAGTGATACGGCAGGTTTTTGAAAGGAGTCTTTGTAATGGAACTCCAAGGTGGTATCTGTCACCGATTGCGGAGATCGTTTCTTCAACTTTTTGCAGAAGACTTCGTACATCTTTAGTGGATGCGTCATAAACGCGAGGAAGAAAAAACGAAATTCTTCAACGAGAAAGACGTTATACATAATTATTTCTTCATAACATGTTACGAGTGAATCATCCGTATCAGGTGATAATCTGAGGGTATTAGAAAACTGGAATTTTGTAATAAATTCTGGCTTTCGTTTTTTACTTACATACACGAAAATTAACATTTTTAACAAACTAAAAGAAAAGGTGCTGCATCTTCGTTTCTAGGCCACTTAAAATTTGTTTAAAACATAATTAACGAAAGGCTATTCAACCACGAGTTCTATAATTTTTCTTCGAATTAATATCTTCTCACGTATACATTTATCCACAATTAATCACTTTTCTACCATAATTGCATTCTTACATTGAAGTGATATTGCATTCAAATGCATTTAAATAATTCATAATTGATTACAAAACAATTATTCATTACTTTCCTCATTTTTTTTTTAAATTATCATTTTAACAAACAAATGGATTGAAACGGGAAATTTGCATTTTCTTCCGTAAATGTGAGCGTGTTAATGCCTCGTCCAATTATTAAATATTGATTAATAACATAACGAGCAACAATAAATAATCGTGAGGTAAAAAATAAATTTTAACTCTTTCCGCCTAAATCGAAATATAAATATGAGAAGTTAATCGATTGAAAGTCGAAGCGAGGTCAGTTTACTTCTAGCTGTTATTGAACCAAAATTTGATCATTGCAAATTGAAAGCTGATATCGGTAATATGATATTTGTTTCGAGAAAGGTATAATTAAAAAATTGAGATGTGTACCAAGATTCTTTGTCAAAGAAAGGAGATTGTGTGCTTCCCTGGAGCATTAGAAATGGGTGGCTGTGATAGATCTTTTGTGAATTTGAAAGTGATGAGAAATATTTGAATTAATTTTCGAGCCCTACTAATGTATTAGATTGTAGGTAATTTAAATAATAACATTCAATCTAATTTTTGAACTTATTTGTTTAATAAGTAGGTAATTGATAGTATCCTATCAATATAAAGATTTTTTTGATCTCCAATTATTACCTTCAATTGAATGATACGCATTTCTACCCTATCATTACCCCAATAAAGTGTATATTGATACCAAATAGTCTTTTAATCATTAGCCAATTAGTTTTTTAAGTTAGACTTCTTTAGGCGCGTTTTAAAAAATAAAGAGAGTGAAATTTTAATATGCACGCGCATCAGGGTGACACAAAATTAATAGGATGAAGTTGGCCGCAAAACCGCTGTTTTTTAATATAAGATCATCATCATCAATTTCCATAATCATCATCAGTGATCGACAATGTTAGAAGTTAATATTAGAAGGGGCGAAATGTATCGTAATATTGCGGTCCTTTGGTAAAAAATTCTTTTGAATCCTTATAATACAGTTCATCCTTAACCGCTCCTAATATAAACACAGCGTATTTCAACCGAAAAGTACTCCAACTTTTTCAAGTTCTTTGATCGTCGATACTGGTCATGAAAGCCTTAAATCTTAAATATAGGATCCGGAATCCCATAAGTAGGGTATGCGAGCATTGGAGGAAAGAGTTTGGAATAAAATATATTTTATGACAATTTCTGGAAAACTTGCTTAAGATTAAGCATAAGAATATAACAAATACTTTGCCAGTGATTGTCAAAAACATGGGGACATCCATAAACCACGTAACTCACTTTATATTAAGCAATATATACGGCGTAACATGGAAGGGTGGGGGGGGGGGTTAAAAAAGTACAAAAAAGCGTTAACTGATTTATGGATGGCCCCTAAAAATGTAGCTTGCTTCTAAAGCGCTGTATGTTATTTCTAAAGATACCCTTGTTCGGATGTAAATAGAACCGTACATTATACGGTAAAAGTCATGCGCCAAAAAAAATCATCATATTTTTATAACTTATATCGTACAACGTAAAGTTTTATTTTATTTGGAACAAATCTATTATCTGACGACATATTGTTGATTCTTACATGAGCTATACTTATAAAATATTTTCTTCTCTAGTTAACTTTGCTTGAAAGAGATTTATAAATCATAAGGAAATTTTTAAAACGCAAGTTTAACCAAACCTAAGGTAGCAAAATCACTGTAACAAAATGCATAAAGAATGAAAATTCATTGGTTCTAAGATATCTTTATAATATGTAGATATTATGAACATTTTCTTTAACTGTATACTACCCTATGACAATATTCCTCAAAACGTTTACTCAGTTACTAAAAATAGTAAATGTTGATCATCAGGATATGACTGAATATAATTTTTCATTTATGAATAATTACATTTATGCTTTATAACTTATTTGCTTTTATTTTCGAACGATGATGTATCTAAAAAAGATATAAGTACAATGTACATCATATTTATATTGTGTACTTATTTAATAAAAATGACGTCACAGCCTTTGACGTAAATGAAATCAAATTTAAGTAGGTATATCCAAACATTTCTATTTAATTTTTTATGCTATGTACGTACTTGATATACAATGGCACAACAATATTCTAATTGGATGCATTATTAAAATTTACCAGAAAATTTTTTTTTATCTCATAGAATTTTAAATTATAATCTAACATTACCTACTTCCTGATCTAAAGTAAATTTTTTATCTTAGAAATATATTTACTCTGATAAATTATTATATAAATTACTGATTCAATATTTGAAATATTCGAGAGAGATTTTAATATTATCTTGTCGATGTGATAAACAATACATTTGTGATTTTTAATTTCATTTTCACCGTATATGAAGAATAAGTAATTAGTATAGTTTAAAGTAGAATATAGAAAAAAAATTGTTAATCTAATTTGTATACCTCTAACAGTGTAATTAATAGCTATGTAAACTATGAATAATAGTTATAATACGTGTAATAGCTAAAGAGGATTTTTTTTAAATTTAAAAAGAAAATTTTGCTTCTAAGTTGTTTGATCAGAATCAAGATTTGTAAGGTCACAAATTTTAGAAACTTAGATTACTTATTGCGTTTAGAGTAAAAATCTTTCAGCTCTACGTACTCTCTTAAATCGAAATAGTGACTTTAGTGACTATTCACTATTTTTGCAGAGCAGAGTATACCACTAAATTCAAATAGTGGTATACTTTTCACTACTAAATAGTGAATAGTCACTATTTGATAGTCGAAAGTCACTATTTCGATTTAAGATAGTACAATTATTTTACTTTAAGTATACATTTTTCATTTCATATACAATTGAAATTTTCATTAGGTGAAATGTTTTAGTATATATTTAAAAACATGCATTTGCGATTTTAAATAAAAATAAAGCATTTCGTCCATTGAAAATTAAAAAAATCTTATTTGAAATAAAAAGAATTGCTTTTTAAATGGAAGAAGTTTGCTTTGAAATGAAAAAAGTTGTATTCAAAGTAAAAATATCTGCTGCGAGGCGTCATAGTACTTTCTTTTACTATCATTTATGAAACCCGCTGTTGGTTAAAAGAACTATAAGCACTTTATAACTACATAATCAGAACTATAAAAGCATATAGCCTCTATGTATAGATACGAACACCCACCCTTAACCCCAGAACCCTCCTTATTTGATTTTCCCCAGGAAAAAGTTTCAAATAATATTTGTAGACATCAATGAGTCTAAGTATTATAGAAAGTTTAAAAAAAATCGTTGAAGCCATTTTCGAAAAAAATTGGAAAAGCTCGAAAAAACTTCTAGAATAAAGTGGAGCTTTCGGTTCAAAAATTTCAACCAAAAGCTTCGCGGCACAACTAAAAATAATATGAAGGCTAAATTCCAAGTTTGGTGAAATTCGGATAAAGCTCTCGATATGATATGGCTATCAGGCAGACATTTTTATAAAAATTATTCTTTTGGACTCAGGGACCTTACAACATTTATTTCCTGTGAAAGCTTGAATTCGAAAATTCGACCCGATTACAATACTTCCTCTACAATATACTTAGATTATACCTAGTAAAAAAAAGTAAAAAAATTTAACTCTGTAGCTCCAGCTCTATTACGTTTAAAATTTTTACAAATTTATTTGTGATTTTTTTTTGTGATAGGTGATTGATTTGACCAGTAAGGCATCCATAGATTATAAACATAAATATTTATAATAATATAAATGACAAGCTTATTTTAAATTAAATTATCTTTATATTATAGTTTCTAAACTCTATAAGTAATACAGGAATTCTAATATCTTATTCAGAACAAATTACAGTCCAAGTAATATTGAAAGTCGTAAAAATATACAGAACGTGTTAAGTTTACAGTAATCATGAACTAAGAAAAAAAAACTCTCCAGACTTATTGTTTCTGTGCATGTTTCCAATTTGTTTCAATGTTTGAAGTTTGGATTTCATTTATTCTTTATATACTTTTGTAATTTCCATTGTGAAATAGTTTTTTAACACAACCATATAATAATTAATATAGCATTAAAAGAAGGTCGATGTTTCGTTTTAAACTTAAAATCAAAACCCTTTTTCCAAATTAAATAATCTTACCTGAGGCAAAAAAAAATAAAATGTTCTATATGTCTATAATGATTAATTCAAACTTTTATGACTAAAAATTCATCAAAATTTACGACCAGTTAAGTTTATACCAAGATCTTATTTAAATTAATGTTGTTAATCGTTCAAAGTTTTGATCGATATAAATAACGCCTCTTTTTCCTTATGATATATTCGCATATCTTGCCTTGGAGTTGATTGGCAATTGCAATTTGCATGGGTTATCGAACGATTTGTTTAATTTTGAAACTTTTTTATGTCCAAGATTGCAATGAACTTTTCTTTACAATGTATGCTCGTAACAGACATTTCCCATATGCTTTATAATGTAGTGTAAACAAACATTTTAAATATACCTAAACAAAGTGTAATAACTGAAAGTGTAATGGTTGAATGGCTGAGAAAATTACCACTGAAATTAGTTGTAAATTTTATTTACTATTACCTACGTTAAAATGATTATACTATGCAATAAAATTTTTCAGAAATAGAAATAAAGAAGAAAAAGCGGTAGTTTGTCTTTTTTTAAAATCTTAATATAGATATAACTATAAAATGGTTGTTAAAGTATGTTTAGATTCGAGCGCATTTTAATACTGAACAATGAGTATGTACCTACTCGTATAAGAATTGTTTATGTCTATTGTCTTTATGAAAGTCACTGATAGTCTTGAGATTAGTGTAGGGATTCATTAAGTCAAGTAGTTGAACATTTCTTGAAATTAATTGCGATAGTTATTTTGTTAATGAAACAACTTTCAAAGTCAATGTTTCAATGATTGAATATTTAAATTTTAATATTTGACTTAGGTTTGGCTTGATTTTAAGTCAAACTTAGCCCGAATAACTTGAAATTCAGTCAGGTAGTGAATCCTTAGATAAGTAATTTAATTTTTCATGAACTTGCAAAATTGTGCTATTATACTTTCCTTTCAAATGATAATATTTTGTTTTTATTTCATAACTATAGCTTTCTTATAAAGATCTAAATATGTTTATATTCAAATACGGGTAGTTTTACAGAGTTATTCCAAGCTCAAAATATTCTTGATAGTTGAAGTGAAACGTCTTTAAGTTCAGTAGGAGTATATACAAATGTTTAACAAACTATTTGTACGTTAGTTCTAAGAATTTGGGATGAAGTTATATAAGAAAGAGAAAATATTTACACTCAAGTCTTATTTTTAAAAGTACAGAACAAAAATTAGTCTCACTTACGTAGCCGTTCATTTAATACGTTCGCATACCAGGGGAGGGAGGGATATCGCTTAGTGTTGAGTTTCCCAAAGTGTGGTACGCGTACCCCCAAGGGTATGAGAAGATTTTGGTCGGGGTACGTGTTGCGCCGGAGTTTGGTGAGGATATTTGTTGCACTGTGGTTGTTAATGAAAGTGATTGCCATTAAGTTATATCCATTTTTGTGACAAGGGGTACTCAGTGTTTACGAAATTTAAAAAAGGGGTACTTAAATGTATAGGGCAAGTGCATAATTGTCTATTAAAACCGATTTGAAACCTTATATCTATGCTACGGGGCAAGAGCATAACTATTGAAATGTTTGCTTTCGGGGGATTTCCCTTATTATTTCGGGGAAATCTACGTGTACAGGATGACATTAATTTTGGGTAGATGATTATGTATTATATATCGACGTTTCTCCCATATTATGTTAATACGAGCCCGTTTATGCACTTGTCCCGTTTATGCACTTACCCCACTCCACTTATTGTTAATTAATATTAATTACCTATTTGATTTAAAAATATCAAATCAATCGAAATGATCTATTTACAGGGGAGGGTCTAGCTTTCGTGATGCAATAGGTAGGGGGTAGCAACAAGTATGACGCAGCGTGACAATGAAGATGGAGGGAGGAGTAAAAAATGGCGAGATTTAGTATAACGTAGTTTATGAGAGGCCCGTATAGAGATTTAGGCTTCTTTCTCTTATAGAGGTTTTTATTTCCCTCATTGTAGAAGTATTTGAAAGTTAAAATGATGGAGAACAATAAAAATGTATTTTCTTATCCTTAAACTATTCTATTTCTATATATATAATATATATATATATATATTCTATATCTACTTTAAATATCAAAAAACGGTCTATGAAAATATAAAAATGGTCTATGATTGAAAGTTCCACTTCTTATTTAATGGCTATAAAAATGTACATATCAATTAAAAAAATGTACCTACTCCCCCTACTCCTACATCTAACATTGCCTTCTATACTTCATTTTAAATTTCATTTAAAATTGAAATAATTTAATAAAATACGCGAATTCATGTGTAATTTATTTCAAGTATTAAAATTATAATACACGTGGTCAGAAAAGGAAATTTTTTGCAATTTTATTGATAGTCATTTAAAAGGTTAGTTGTTTATGTAAAATACTCTTGAATGCGAAATTCATTTTTAAATATAATTAATTCCGTTTACAAGTTGGTATAGCTGAAAATTAAAAAAAAAAAACAATATTTAGGCTTTAGTGTTAAAAATTAAGTCGATTTTTATTGTATGAAATATCTGATCATTTTATCTGATTCATTAAGTTTTGATGGAAACTTTTACGTAAAAATAATTATCCCACGATCCTGGGTATCAGTTATTCGGTAAACTGGTAGTAACTTACCTCTAGCTTGTTGCAAGATGACCGATAATTTTTTTTTCTTTTAATATTCTTTTATAGGTGAACTTAGTTTCCATTTACGGTCATTACTGACACGCCCTTGCTGCATCCGGAACTCGGCCATCTGAACAACGTTTTTTTCCGATATTTGTAGTTTGCTTTTACTATCATAGAAATTAATAAAAATTGGGCTTTTTTTAAATACTCTGCCAGATTATTTTTAATTATAATTTGTAACGTTTTGTCTTTAAATTTTCTCGATTAATGATTGTTGAGGCTCATTTAATTATGCAATGAAAAGACAAACATATCAAAAATATCGATTTAACGATATTTGGAAAAACTATTACTTCATTGAAATTTTAGTATGACATGAAATAAAACACACTGAAAATCGATATTATTTAAATCTATCTGAAGCGTTAATATATCGTTGTGGCGTTGAGTTGCAAGAATGAAACAAGGCAATGATATAATATTATTTGAAATATCAACTTCTAAGTTTTGACAAAAACTAATTTATCTCAAAATTTTGCGAAAAATAGCAATACTGTTAGTATAGTTGACTACTCTGTCATGCTTATTAACTTTTTTTTAAAATTGAATTTATAAATTATAAAATAAACTACTTGCAAAAGTTCAATGAAATGAACTTGTATTAAAAAATTTTAGAAGATGAAAATCGCAAGCTAGAAGGTGGCCTAATTCGGGCATTTACTATCATATACTGATTTAATAATTTAACAAAATTACCTACTACTATAAATTACCTATTAACTTATTAATCAATACTTCAAGTGGTTTTGGGTTCAATCCCCGTTGAATGTTAGACCTAAGATTACAATTGACTAATAGAAATTTTCTGTGTTTAGGTAGTCGTGATATGACCTTAGATGTTAAAGCGACTTAAAACACCAAAAATATAAAAATAAAAAAAAATCAAATCATGTTAATACACGGTTGTTTTATTTCTAAAGTGTTATTATTGTCTAAAGTTGGTAATTGTCCAATTCTCTGGTATCATAAATTTTGGTATTTTAACTATCAAATATCGTCGTTAAAATATTGTTCGTAAAAATCGATATGTTCAATTTAAAATAAAGTTCTTTCGAATTCCACCTTTCAGTGACTCAAAAAGGAGGTTAAAAAGTTTTGCATTTTTTGAGCTCTACATCTAAATTCACATATATCTTAAATTTTTATTTTGTTATAACTATTAATCTATACCTATGCAAATTTAAAAACCCTCTGGCTATTTCTTAATTCATTCATTTAAGGGTTGAAAAAAGTCAGCATCGTCAGTTCAGTATCTTTAAATGAATTAATCTTTGTACCTAGGTTATAGAATATGTGTATGTGTTCACTGTGGCTTTGGCCAGTAATTTACGTTCAGGTCCGTTAGGCCCTGGCCTAGGGTGGCATGATTTGAGGGGCGGCAAAAATTTACAAATGATATCAAATCGAATACGTAAAAATATAAAGATAAATTAAAAATAGATTTGGATTTGTTTTATATTTATTGAAAATTTTAATTTGAATATAAATGTCTAACTTGTATTTAAAATAATTTTAACTCTATATAGCGAACTTCTCTGTAACGAAAAGCTTTAAGTGAGAAAATTGTTAAACTTTGTTTTGTTTATATTGTTACCCAATTTTAAAATCTTCATATAACGTAATAACCATTTTCAATAGCGAAACAATACTTCATTTTTTTAAGACTTAATTTCAAACCCAATACTGATATAGAATTCTAATTTTTTTTTTGTGTTTTAAGTCGCTTAGACATCTATGGTCGTATCACGACTGTCTAAACACAGAAACTTTCTGTTGGTCAATTTTAATTTTAGGTATAGGATCTTAATTTTAGGATTCAACGGGAATCGAACCCGTACCACTTGACGCATGAAGCGAAGAGAACGACTGTTCTAACCACTGCGCCAATAGGTGGTCTCCAATAACTTATTGGTAATTTTTTTTTACTCCGTTTAATAAAATTTTACACTGTATATGCCAACCAAAGAAGAGATAGGTATATTTAAAATGATATTTGATAAGTAAAAGTTCATAACTAGGTATATAATTTTAAATTAACTCTAATGTAGAAAAAGCTTGTAAAAAGGGGCGGCTTATAAAATAAGGCTTAAGGCGGCATACAATCTAAATTGCTCTAAATCACTGCTTGCATTAAGTACCATATCTGTAGAAGATACATAGGGAGCAAAAGTACTAAATCCTAATGCTTCACGAATATATTTTATTGATGGTAGCTTGTTGCGAACTAGTTTTAATTCTGAAAGAAATATGTGAAATTCTTGAATATTGATTTAAATAAGAAACAAAATTTAAAACGAAAAAGTCGACTTATTTTGGACAGTGAAAATTGTACCTCAATCTACACTATGACGTATTAATCAGTAAATTTAGGTTTTTGATTTGTTCTCAATTTTTTTCAATAACCATGCTGCAAACTTTAATTCAAATTTGTCAAATTGTTTATTAAAATTCAAATAATACAACTTGAAAGTTTGAAACATTTGTCATTTTTTTTTACAATAGTCTTTTGAGTGAACATCAACATTAACATTTGAACACATGTTAAATTTTTTTTTTAAATTATTATAACTTTTGAACGGTGTTGGCAATCATTTTAAAATTTTAAGAGTAGATCAAGGGTTAGCTGAGGTCCATTCTAGCAAATTTTCGTTTATTTATCATCTTTTGATTTATTTCCTAACATCCTTAAGATGACTTTTGTCATTTCTCTTTTCATGGAAAGCGGCTTATAATCTTAAACCTAAACTGTATTAAATTATCTTGTTAAATTTTACGTGTACAAAGTCATGGTTAGCCAGTAGTTCCTCATAAATCGCATAAATTGAACAAAAAAATGTAAGACGTATAGCTGAATCTGTCTGGCACATAAAGATCTTAAGTGCAGATGGCGAAAAGATCCAACGCTTAAGAATCTTGCGGGCAATTAATTACTTTCAAACGGCGTTTTTTTTCGCCCAAATTGAATTTGGAAGGGACCACGCGAGTCAAGGTTGACGACATTTTATAATAACAAAACATGAATCCTAAATACTAAACATTGAAATAACTTCTTTTAAAGAAGCCTACAATTTTGGGAAACAAAGCAATAGTCAGCCAGACATTGAAACACACCAAAATCAATGGATTTTCACTCGGTTTTTATTGAAGTCAATATCAACAATTTCTAATGCCTAATATTCTTTCAATATTTATATAAACCACAAGAAATCAGTGACAATATGGCGTGGTTTACCAATAGCCAAGTGTCGTCTGACTGTTCGGATTTTCCATTTAGATTACATAAACACAAATCAAATTGACTCATCCGATTTGCGGTTTTTCGACTTTAATGTATTTGTATTTTCAATATAATTTCTTCAATTTATTTAATGAAATTTAAAAGTGTCGTTAGCGTAGATAAACAGCTACGTTATATTTATTTAATTTAAGGTGTAACCTTTTTCCGTTAGATTAATATTTTTCAACTTGATAGATTTATGAGATTTGGTGAAGATTGAAAAATTAGTGTGAGATTTTTTTAAAAGGTTAGTGGTTTGAATTCATTTGAGATTTATTTACCATTTTTGTATTACTATAAGTGTGAATGTTAGAACCATAAAAATATAATCAGTCAAATCAAATGTATGTGCGAGTTGAAATTAGTTTTTTAATTAGTAAAGAAAATTGATTTAAATTTTTGCTAATTTCTTTGCGAATCGAATAAAATTTTTTTTACTTAATACGAAAAATGATCATTTTTAGAAAGATTACAATGATTTAAGCGTTGGTTGTTGCAAATTTGAAACATTTTTTTTTATTTACTTACTTTTCTTCAAAATAAAAACTTTTTTGGTGGTTTGAGGCACGTTAACATCTAAGACGCCTGTTTAAACACAGAAAATGATTGTAATTTATAAATCTAGAAATATCTAGGGTTCAACGGGAATCGAATCAAGCACCACCAATGCATGGAACGAATGTGTAATAGATCTAATCGCTATACCACTTAGGGGGTACGCGTACGCGTTTATTTTACAACGAATAACGTAATTTTTTAGAGGTATTTTTTGGGTTTAAAAAATTTTCAAAATCAATTTTTCAAAGTGCGATAAGATAAAAACATTAATATTTATTATCCACCTATATTTTTTTTTAGAAATGATGAGGGGTCAAAACTTTTTGAGCCATTTTCAAATTTTGGTGTTTAAAGAAATTATACTAAAGCGTTTTTCATAAGGCATTATTATAATCATAAGATGCCACGGTGTCTTAAATAAGATTAAAATTTCATTCGATACCACTTACATTTAACATAGTCTATCAACAAACTTTGGGTACTTTCCAAACAATTTTATAAAAACGAAATCTTTTTTTTTTAATTTTTTTATCTAAACAGTTATTCAATCTTCCATGCCTCATGCATTGCCTCTGCATTTAACAAATCTACTGACATTTTGTCCAAATTAATGTTCCTTTGCAGTAATCATTTGAAATTTTGATCGATTCCTTAATGATTTACTACAAGTCAACAGTTTCTTGTTGAATCCTAATTTTTTTTAAATCTGTAAATTATAATTCTTTTCCGATTTTTATGTGTTTAAACAGGTATACAGTTTATACGTTATAGATGGTTATAGTCTTATAATCTAGTTTAGCATTCGGGGAACTTTTTAAACCATTCCCCCAAAATATTTTTACGTAAGTAGATAAACCTAATTTTGAAAAGGAGACAATCAATAGAAATGTAAATTGATATTATTTATTGAATTAATTTACTCGGAAAATAAAAAAATTGCATAAAAATAGTAAGGATATAGGATATATAAGGATATAGACAAACAAAATAAAGTTTTCATATTGGAACAAACCAAACAAAAATTAATTGAAAACTTTCCCCTCCTACTTCATGTTTGTTGTAGTAACTTCAAAATTGGGGCGTTTTGATTTAATTTTTTAAGAATGCTTTGTAAAATTACTTTTACATTTATAAAAAAGCAAATTAAAAAAACCTTCTTATTACCCTTAAAAATTCATTTTTACCCCATTTGGGGTAATTTACCCCGGTTCCTCGACCGCTGGTCTATCTGTCTTTTGTAAATACTTAACTTTTATTAAATTTTTGTGTCTGCAATTGAATGAAAGCGGTTTGAATGAGATGTGGTTTCAACAAGATGATACAACATCCCACACTGTAAAAATGCTCCAATGCTCACACTGCGACAAACGTTTAGCGATTCGATATTTCAAAGAAATTGGACTAGTGGGTAGTGTTGCAAAAATACAAAAGAAACCACAAAAACTACAACAACAACTCGTTTTTAGATAACTAACCTCAGTGTTGACGGTCTTTGATAAGTTATTTATAAGTATTATGAGCTAGACTTACAATTAGTATATTTTCAATTCTTTTAAAAGTTAATTTTGATTTACTCTTTTTACTCAAAGTAGAGGAAAAATTTTATATTATTCATAAAATATTTTTAACATTATATAGAAGTGACGGTGGCAATAAACTGATTTATAGCATCTTCCAAAAATGAACAATTTGTTGGATCCGCCAACAAATCCCTAGCAGTAAATTTATTTTTTGACAATATCTCTTAGGTAAAAATTTAACATGTACCTACATCCCTTCCAATATAACTTTCATCAACATTCTTTATTTGTATACATATATTACACATAGTGAGCCAAGTGTCCAATTTGATTTGTAAAATGACCAACTTGGAGTCTAAATTTTTATTTTATTATAAGTCAAAAATATTAGCTATTAAATATTAGCTCTTTCATTCATATATTTGTTGTAGCGACCAAAAAGTAAATTCGAAACAAAATTAAAGAAATTTCCATGAAGCGAACTACATTTTGCTACAAGTTGCTGTTTTGTTTTATTCGACACGAGTTTGTTTTTCTTCAAGATCTAAGGTCATATCACGATTGTCTAAACACAGAATTTCTGTTGGTCAATTATATTTTTAATCTAGGGTCTTAAATCTAGGATTGGGGATCGAACCCAGTACCACTTGACGCATAAAGCGAAGAGAGCAATTACTCTAACCACTGCGCCAATAGGTAGTGTTTTGTTTTTGTTTTGTTCGTTTAGTTAGTGGAAAATCCGGCATTAAATGTAAGAATCATACAGTAATCGAATATCTTGATGTTCAACCGTTCCTCCCACTTTACACCTCCAATCAAAAAAAATTCCTATAATTATAAACATAATATACCACTCGAATGACCCTCCACTTATGCAAAGCATGCATAATATTTAATACCCATTTTTTTTGCAAAACTCGTTAAAAATAGTTAAAAAAAGGTAAATTTATGAACGTTGTGTGTATAAGGAAAATTACTTATTTGTTAAAATGTGGGCCAAGTGCGTGTATAGTTCAATACCCTATCTGTTCTTACCCAAGAGCATCGTTTATTTGATTAACTTTTAGTTATAGTGAAAAAAATTTCAACATTGTAAATATAAATAATAAATAATTGCGATCGCATGAAAGATTTTTTTTTAAATTATTCAGTAGAGATTTCAACGAAAATATGATAAAGTTAAAATTTATACAATGCACATTTGTAATACTTGATTTATGAACTTTATGTTAGCTACTTTTACATTTTACATTAACTGCAGTGTATTTAAATATAATGAAAGCATTATTTGGTTAAACGTAGTCTGTAAATATTACTGTAGTTTATTTCCCGTTTAGATTTATGTTGATTTCATGGGTTATTTTTATTATGTCTATTCGAACCAAAAAAGGTGTGCACATTTTTAAACGTGAATGCACTTTAAATATGCATCCACGCACCGTAATGATAATTGCATAATTATAATGCAATGCACACCTTAAATATCTTAGATAAAAACAAATCGATGAACTAATTTCGCCAAGTTCAAATTAAAGTTGACAAATAAAATTCAAATCACAAAAAAGAGCGTCAATTAATGTTCAATCCTTGACACTCCTGGTTTTATTAATTTATTGAAAAAGTCAAAAGAAGCGATGAAACTATTTCATATAAATTCCATTTTGGTTACGGTCTGAAAACTATCGAAAAGTATCTATAAAATTGACGTGAAATTTCAATTTTTTTAATTAACAAGAGAAAGCCATTTTGTCTTAAATGAATTTGTAAAAAAATTTATATACGATGAGCTCCTTATTGTCGAGTTTTAGTGAAAGACTCTCAACATGATAACTAGAAAAAATCGTCAGTTTTACACGAACAGGTGTTTAAATATAATTGCCAAATGATTTCAAACGAAAAATATTCGAGATCAATAAATCACTTTGTCCATTGATATGTGATTTTAAGACTATAATTTTCACGAAAAAGTGTAATTATCTAAATTATATTTAAAATACAGTAAAAAATTATGGTCATATTCGAGTTTTTGTGTTTCTTATAAGAACGCTAAATAAATAGTTATAATCCTTTCAGCAAGGTTCCTTTATGTCTATTACAGTTATTAAAACATACTTTGTATTCTTATAATTAATAATAATTAAACAAAAGTCAATGCTAAATATTAAAAAAATATATTGAATATGAAAATTTTATTTTTTTAGTTTTGAGAGTCTTATACGTAGACTAACTAAAATTTGATAAAAACTTAATCACAGGAAATAGTAGGGTAAAGTTACCAAATGCTTACTGGTCACTTAAATCGTACCAGGTCTTTGATTTAAAATTAATGATTTTGGTACCTCTTGGTGGCAAAAATATGAACTTTAACTTATTTAGATAAAGTAGGTCCAAAAAGTCATTCGCATGAAGTTTTATTGTGTAAATGACAGAAGCACAAAGAAATCAGGCCAGTATGATGTTATTTTTAAACGATTTTAATCGGCTGAATTTAATATAAATCCACAGTTTTTGCGGTAGTTTTATATATTTGTAAAAACCAGGTATGTTATATTATTTATGTCTATTTAGACATTAAGTTTGATGCTAATAAAGTTTTAAAGTTAGCTTTATTTATTTGGCAAAACGTTTTTTTCCTAAATCGTACCACTCCATGATCCAATGCTTAAAGTGCAAAAATTGGGAGTACATGAAGTTAGTGTAGGATTTTCGAAAGAAGACAAAATTAATTATTGTCCTAATTGTATTTCAGTTAAATAGTGTAATAATACATTTTCTTTTTATGTTCTATTGTATATTAAACTTAAATTAAATTCAAAGTACAGTTTCTCTTAATATGATTTTTTTGTATTGTATAATTTTTAATTCAAAACATGCGGTACGATTTTGGAAACCAGCTAATACATAGATACCTACTGTTTAAGGATATCGAGAACGTGGACCAAAAATAAAAGCAGATGCCAGCTTTTAAAATTTTGCCACGTTTTGCTAGTTTATTTGGCCAGTATATAATTCTGAATGATATCGTCATATTATAACAATAAAAATAAATAAAGAAAAGGTATCCTGTTATCTTTCATAATTAAAAACTTAAAAAGAAAACTTTAAAAAACAGAACTAACGACACCCAATATGTGGTGGAATAGCTACACAACCATTTCAAAAATTGATACTATGGTAACCAGCTGGTACCATTAAGGATACCGGTTGCCTAAAGCGTATACTGTTTGGATAATCTTGTGTAAAAAATTTGTGTAATCTCGAAAATGTTCATATCAGAATGATCTATCAATAAATATTTTAAAAATCATATGAAATTACAACTTAGATAGTTAATGCATAGCTGCAAAACATAATATTTACTACAATTCCTACTTAAGAATATGTAAACTACCTTCGAAATTAAGTGGTACGCATTTGGCAACTCTCCCCTATATTTTGAATTAAAAATTAAAAAAAAATAAAAATCGAACATTTCCAATTAATATAGCGCCATTTCCAAAATAAAAATTTGACTTTTTGCGGTATTTAGGTACTTAAAAATTTGTAATTTTTATATCTTCCCCCCCTAAATATAACAACTTTTAAATCAGTATTTTAAAGAGGATGTTATGCTGAGTAGAAAAAATCAGATTTAAAAATAAATCGATCAGTGAGGTCATTTCTTTTGGGGTTTTCATGAAAGAGGTTCTTAAGATTTGCATGTAGATTGATAATAATTAGAATAATAGAATTTGAAAAAAAAATCGTAACATAGGTCCGAAGAAACGTAGAGGATTATTATCATCATTGTCTCCAATTTCAACACTAATTGTAAACTTAAAATTCAACTAAAAATGGCTTTGTTCACAATATGAATACATTCAATACCCATCGATTACTTGTACGTAAATTAAGGACACCATTTATAGATAAAAAATGTAACGTCATTCAAACTAATTGCATTTTCACATTAATTTCAATTTCGTTATTTTAATTTTATTTTTTAAATAAATATATAGAAATACCATTGGTTTATTTTTACAAACCGTCTTCGAACCTAAACCGTCTTTGTGTGCGGTCCACGAATTTTGTAGTTCATTTCGATCGAGGGACTTGCATAAGATATTTCAGCCCGGAGGGATTGAAAAATTTTTAATGATATTGCTTAATTTATATTCGAACGCCAATGTATTGTATTAGATTTTTGGGCGTTGTTCTAAAACATTAAGTAAATGGAAAAATGTCAAAATTGAAATTTTAAAAGCATCCTTAAATGGGTATTTTCATTGAATTGGTAGATAGTTGTGGGTATATATTATAGCAATTAAGAAAACGTTTGCTTATTTATTTTTATTTGTTTGACATTGAGATTAATATTTTAACGAACTAATGGAAGTTAGTAAAGCGAAATATTCAGTGAAATTTGGGTTACAGATCGTGTTTAATTAGTGTTACTATTTACAAATTAATTTTATTGTTCAATTACCATATGACAAGAGTGATAATTTTTTATTGCTTTAGGTACAAATATTTCAGCATCTGTTATTTGATTTCTCTATCGACATTTTTAGATGATATCTACATCATTTATAACCGTATTTGCCGCAACATTTCCTGCATAATTAGGTCGCTGCCGTTTCAAATATATACAAGATGTCTTTACAGTATATACTGATCGAAATATTAACCTGATTGCAAGAATGTAAATTTTTGAAAACTAAAGCGGGTTTGTAAGAGTCAACATGATTAATTGCATTTTGTTGAAATAGTAGCAGATTTGTTTAAATTGCTCACATTTGGTCGAAACCTTTGGTTGAATTGATTCCCTGTTTACAGGTCCTATGAAGTTGTTAACACTATGAAGTATTGGTACCTTAAAGATATTGTATCGGGATTTCTCAAAACTGTATTGAGATTCACGTCATGTGTTCTTTTAATTTTTGAGATTATTCAATAAACGTTTAAATAACCAATAACTTTATTTGATTCCACTCGGTGATTAAAAATTTATTACAACAAATCACTGTTCAATCACTTATCGCACTAAATCGCTCGGAAAGTCACTTTTCACTGTTCACTATCTTATTCGCAGTCTGAATTGTTCAGACTGACTCAATCCCGTGGACTACTTGTATTTATATAGGCAATCAAAGCTATCAGAATGTACCAGAATGTTCTCCATCGTTCGAGACGATTCTTTAAAAAATCGTTGACCGTTAAATAATGAATTGGTTTAAATGTCTATTATTGGAAGTTTTGATCGAACACTCTGGAACATTTTATCCTTTTCTATGGCTGTTCGTTAGAATTTTTTTTAAATTATTTATTTCGCCATCTGTCCCAAAACAATAAGCGAATCTGGTGAACGTATGGACGGTACAGGTCATTCCAGGCTGCTGTACTGCTACCTGTAGGGTAGCTCCAGAAATGACACGCGTTTCAGTCTGGCGGAATCCTCACTGTTGTCGAGGATGTTAACAGCCAGGTGGCTAGGGTGTTCGTATAGGCGCCTGAAGTATTTAGAATCGTTACAATATCTTTGAAATCTTTGAAAGAGACCAACTGGCATAAACTCCTATTGCTAATTTCTTAGCTACTTTCAATTAACAGTTCAATTGATAGTTCATCCAATTGATATTCAATTCTATTGATAGTTCAATTTCATTGATTTAATTTGATTGGAACTATGAAATTGAATAGTGTTAATACCATTTTCATGGTGGGTGATATTTCGTGAAAATATAGACCTTAATTAATTTAAATTTCTATACAAATGTCAATTTTATCAAAAAATTAAACTACATATGTTTTTGTAATAAGGACCTCATAGGTCATTTACGTAAGATCTTTGTTAGGTTCCTCATCCGGTAATTCTGATTTGACCTTAATATAAGTAATCCTGATAAGAACTTCAATGATCATCTGCGTTATATCCTTATCGGGTTCTTCATCTAATGATCCTAGACTGCATCAAGTTATAAAATTAACTTGATAAGGTCTTTGTTGGATCCTTATAATAAATTCATATTGGACTAGTATCAAATGTCGAATAAAATAATGTGTAAGACAGTTGGTAAATAAAAGGAAAGTTAATCAAAGAGTATGAAATAATTTTCCATTGATCTCCATAAGAGCGTAATGGATAGACATAAGTTAACGCCAAAAATTAAAAAAATCAACAAACCAGCAGGTTCAAATCGTTATTGTTATTATAATAGCCATTCTCATAACAATGGATAACGTAACAATTGACAATTTTATATAACAGTAATGGAATGGTAAAAATAAAATACCTAATATATAACATACATATTATAAGAGTTGCGAGAATAAAATTTTTATTAAGAATTACTATTACTAGCTTTTAAGTGTACGATTATATGACACGTGAATGAATATCAATATTTACTTAATTTTTAAATCAAGAATTACTCATCTTTTTTTATTAAATTTGTAACTGGCCATTTAATTTTTCTAAAATTGATTAGCATGTTAAAGTCATTAAATATTTATGAGCTAACGTGTAGGTAATAAGAAAGTATCAGATATGAAATAATTGGATAATATTTTTAGAATGCATAAGACAATGAATGGTTTTCCTATGAAAAAAATATTTTAATATAAGTATAGGTACCTATTTTATATTATTATCATAAATTGAAGACTGGACATCAATAACGGGCTAAGTGCTAAAAACAAAAAATTGCAAATACCTTGCAAAAAAGCAAATTAATGTACCATTGCCAACAATGTAAAAATCGGGCTAAATGCCATGATCATTAATGGTAACTTTTAATATGTATTAGGTTGTTGACAATGGCACTTAGCTTGCTTTTTCGGGTCTAACTCAATTTTTGTTTTTGGCATTTAGCCCATTATTGATGTCCAGTCTTCAATTTACGAACTGTCGATTTACTAAAACTATCGAAACTAAACTTAACTGACAGACACGCTCTAGCCTAAACTATTAAAGATAGTTAAACATAATTTTTGAAGTTATACTTCTTCAGGCGCGTTATGAAAAAATGATGAGAGTGAAATTTTTAGATGGGCGGCCATCCTGAGACAAAAATTAACAAAATGAAGTTGGCCGCAAAACCACTCGGTTTCTTTTAACTTGGTGCGCGTAATTTGAATTTTTGTTTTTTTATTTTCTTATTTGCTTATTTATTTGTTTTTATATTTAATTTAAAAATAATTATATATACAAATGACACATATTATTAGATAATAAATAAGTTATTACTTTTCTCGAATTTTGCAGTAGCTGTTATACTATTTGAAGTTTAATACTTTATTGATGAAAATAGTAGCGTTCTATTTTATCATCACAAACTAACAAAATGAAGTTGGTCGCAAAACCGCTCGGTTTTTTTAAACTAGGCGCGCGTAATTTGAAGTTTTGTTTTATTTATTTACGTATTTTTATATTTAAATTAAAAATAATTAATTCTTTAAATATATTTTTTATATTTTATTTAGAAAATATTTATATATACAAATGACTTATATTATTAAAAAATAAGTTATTACTTTTCTCGAATTTTGCAGTAGCTGTTATACTATTTGAACTTTAATGATGAAAATGACGTCTGCGTTCCATGCATATTCTTAGTTATCACGAAATCTGGGATTCTGAAATGATTCAGCCATCTTAGAATAATAATTTAGTAACACAAGATATGAAAAAGATTAAGACATTTATTTTGAAAAGTAGCTACTTACTTTATTTCGCAGTTTCTATAAAGCTTCGTTTTCATGACATGCATGAATTGTTAACCAGAAAAATTATCCTAACACACTTTATAAACGTCTTGCAGCTTTCTTTGGATATTATTTATTGAAATAAATTAAAATATTATTCTCTTAATTTTATTTCTAATAATTATACCTTTAAATATATATATTATTATTATTATTAAATATTAATTTACAGTTTTTTTTAAATTGATTATTTGAATGCAATTAATAAAAACTAATTTTTAATGATGCCAAAGAAGTATAACTTCTCACGCGCGTACAGAAGTACACGCAACCACTTTTTTTTAAAATTTTTATTCCTGAGCAAACTGCGGACCCTACTAAGAAAGGATTTGTTGAAATTCTATCCCCAAGACGTTCAAAAAGGAGATTGAAAGTTTGACATTTTTCAAAATTCTTCTCATAAAATATCAATTTTCTTAAACTCTGTTCTTTCAATTATTAGTTTAGGTGTAAATGTAAAGAATCTCTGCTTTTGTTGTTTTAATTTAAGTGATGAAACCAATTTTTAAAAATTTCAACGTAATCCCCGAAGAAATGGCCTCACGCACTCATTTATTCCGATTTGTTAATTAATTTTAGACTTATTGTTAGTATATTTTCTTTGTTTATTATTTTTTTTTTTAATAAAATTCTCGAAAAGTATAATTTTGCGTGCCGTAAGGTTATTTTGGTGCTTGTTTCCTCTTACTTGGAGCTTTATCTGCTTACGTCAACTATGCTTACTTATTTTGTTAAGTTTTGCATGTATGAAGTCACACAAGTCACGGGTATATATATTATATACGGGTAATTATTTTTCTTACCATTATTTTTTTTAACTTTTCAATGGGGCATCAAATTTTTCTATGCCTAATGACTCCGGCATGTTCCAAAACCATCTTAATAGTATTTCATATTAAACGAATTTTGTCGTAAGCGTTTTGATTATAAACGTATAGTTATAAGTATAATTAAGTGAACAACTTTTAATTGGATAACTGTACATTAAATTCTTGGTAACTTAATATTTGTTTTCTTCTTATCAAGCTAGAAATAGCAATTATCTAATGGCGTACTGTTTATTGCTTTTTGTTAAGTACTAATATGCTTTATTTGGAATGATATCATACAAATAAACTTTACAATCCACACCAAGACAAAAATCTAGTTTAAAAATTTTTCAACGTTGTAGTGACGCTAATTGACCAAAATGGAGTTTGGAATGCAATTCACACGCAATTACAGTTTTGATTTAGCAATAAACGCAATTATATTTATTGGAATTTAGTGTTAGTAAGTTAATTTCCAAAATTTATTTCGATTTCATTATTGTGATTAATAGTTACTCATATTAGTTAACTGCATATACCTATACTCGTACTTAATAATTTTGGAGTTGCCGTTCTCGTTGTTTGGGTCAATTTGCTTATGTAACTCTAAAATTGCCTATGTTAAATTTTGTACCTATTAGTTTCTGAAATTTTACTTTTCATTTTTTATTTTTAATCGTTTTTTAATCATTTTAATTTTCGTGTAGAGACATAATTAGGTTTTTGTATGAATACGATAGAAGTACAAAATATTTTATTATTACTGATAGAGTCTGGTCGATTAAAAATTTTTAAACTTTCGGTTTTGGGTTTTCTGAAAATAAAGCCATTTTAACTTTCTTTTACTACTATATATAGTAAAGGAAATATTGCAATCGGAACGAATTTTCGATTTCAAATTTCATCAACAAAGTTGTGGAAAAGTTTCAGTATTTTGAATTTCATAAATTGTCCGCTGCAAAATTTATAGATTATTTTATCATATTGCTAGGGTTGTAGAAAATTAATTTTTTATAGTTCATTCTTTAAAAATTAACAGTGGTCTACGAGAAATGAAAATAGACTAACGAGTTTAACTATTTTGTGCATCGATTCAGATGTACTTTAATGCTTAGTTTGTGAAGATTTAATTGACCAATTTGCCAATCAAAAAGTCAGACACGTGTACCTCAGAAATTACGCAAATATCACAATTTATGAGTAATGATAATCTTGACAAATAAAATTGCTTTTAACACAAGTAATAATATAACAAATTTTCTGCTATTGGTATAAATGAGTCGTTTCATTGTGAGTAATTTTATTTATTTAAAAATTGTGTACTGAAACGTTATCCATATTATGCAAAAGTTTAGTGATAGGGCGGCATTTTTTAGTGTCCAGAGGTGGCACTAAAATTAAATCCGGCTCTGTTTTAACACGATTTTGGTTTTTCTAAGAACTTAGGGATTTTTGTTAAAAATAAGGATATTTCTGAAAAATTTGTTTCTTATCTTAACAGTTAGACTCTGTCATTATTTATTTATATAAAGCTCGTGAATCATCTCACAGTTGTGTTAATTTGGTGATAGTAACATTATTATCAACATTTCATATCTAAGCACGTGTATTATTCATTTGTTTTTATTAAATTACGATTTTTAAATTCTCTTGACAAATTAAAATTAAGAAGGCTTTATCAGTTGGATTAAAAACGATTTTTTTGGCTAAAAAGTTTCCTTTGCAAGGTTTTCCGATATTGTAGTTGTTAAATACTAATTCATCGGTACCTTGATTTACGAGTTTAATTATTTGTTTTGTGACCAAGCTCTTAAGTCAAAATACTCTTATCTGAAATTATCCTCAATCAAATTAATTAACCCCTCATCCTAAAAAAGTATCCCAAAGTTTTTAAAAAGTTTTCAACATAAAAAATAAGTTATGCGATCGTACTGATTTGTCAAATTCAAACCTCTTCCGTTAGTTTGACTATTTCCCACGCTTTAATCTCATAGTTATCAAATTATTCTTTTCTGGCTACTTTTATCTATATTAATCTTCTTAGGGCGTATGGCTATATGAATTGTTTAAAAATATCTGCTACGACGTGTCACGGTACTTTTTTTACATGAACCTCGCTGGTGTTTAAAAAAACATAAATAAAGCCGAAGGTTGGATAAAAAAATTATAAATACAGTCCCTATATTTACCATATACGAACTCCTACCCTTAGGCCCATATATAAATTTTCTCAAGAAAAATTTTCAAATAAAAGCTGTTAGCATTAAGTGAGTGTCAGAACTATAGCAAGTTTAAAGAAAATCGCTGAAGGTGTTTTAGAAGAAAGAATTGAACAACCCAAAAACCCATATAATAAAATAACCGATTTCAACCAAAAGTTTCGCGGCATCATTAGATGTAAAATGGAGACAAAATTCCAATTTTGGTGAAATTCGGATAAAGATTTTTATACGATATCGCTGGCTCCAGCCATACTCAGATAGACATTTTTTAAGAACCACTTTTTTGAATTTAGGAAACCTCAAAACGTGTATTACCGGTAAAAATTAGACCCGATTACAATACTTCCTCTTCTATATAGTAAAAGAAAGTAAGAATCAATGAAGAAATGATTAGACTGAAATGTTTGTCATTCCTGGAGCTGTCTTGTCTTACAAGTAGAGTATATAATTCCAAATGGGATTCCAGGATCCCAGGATTTAAAACTCAATTCCAGGATTTTCAAGATTGATACAATAATAATTATATAGGTTCTATACAATATAATGCAACTGCGACTCATTTACACGACAGTATAATGTAGGTGCCTATGCTTGAACACCTTGTTGTCTCGTATACACACACGCAAGTTATACCAGTATGGATAACCTTCTCATTTAATAATAAAATTAAATTAGTTCATTGATATGCCAGTTGAGAATAATGGTTTTTAAATTATTTTTTTAAAGTCGCTTTAACATCTAAGATCATATCACGACTGTCTACATACAGAAAATACAGAAAATTTCTGTTGGTCAATTTTATCTTAAGGCTAGAATCTTGGTCAAGGATTCAACGGGGATCGAACCTAGTACCACTTGACGCATGATCAAATGCATTATTCTTATGTTCAAAAGCTAATTAAATGGCCTATATACTAAAACTCCAATTCCAAGTTCTAAGTCGACAAAAAAAATTAAGACTGATTTAAAATAAAAATTATAATTTCTTTTAAGTACAACTTTTTGTATTACTTAGGGCGCGTTCAGACGGATCAACTAAACTCGCCCGACTATTTTCAATCTTGTAGACTGTAGCAGGGTAAGCGACGCGAGAAGTGAAGTACAAGCGAGTTGAAAGGGAAGCAAATTGAAAGAAAACTGATCAACTAAACTCGTTCAACAAAAGATTGACTGAATCAAACTTTTGTTGAACGAGTTTTGTTGATCAGTTTTCTTTCAATTCTGCTCAATTTGCTTCCCATTCAACTCGCTTGTGCTACACTTCTCACGTCGCTTACCCTGCTACAGTCTACAAAATTGAAAATAGTCGGGCGAGTTTAGTTGATCCGTCTGAACGCGCCCTTATATTGCTACTTAAAAATTTTTGTCAATCCCTAGTTCCGAGATCCAAGGATCAAAGATCCAAGTCAGTGTTTCTTATTCTTGAAATCCCGGTATCGAAATAATGGTCCGAGGTTATATTCTGTTTCTCCAGTAATATAATAACATGGACCTCATTCGGGGTTTCCTGTCCTAATCATATATTTTTCCAATTCGGTTATTGGTGCAACGCATCTATTGTGGGACTGATTGCAAAGCAGTATTATAAAAAAAAAATCGGCGGAATTTTAATTTGTCCAGCTCGTATCTTTAATTTATATTAATTTTGGTATCTTAAATTTCAACTCGTTTCTCAGATAAAACCTGGACTTTTGTTATAGTTCGTATATCAAAAAATGCGTATCTCGAGGTACTATTGCACTTGAAAAGCTCTTCGTTAGTAAAAATTTTTGGCTTCATCATGAATGTTTTAATGATTTTAATTTTGATTTTAAATACTCTCAATATTTTTCTATAAACATTTGTTTTGTGATAATAAAGGTATATAATTGGAAAAACTATACATAAAACATTTAAAAATATTAGCTATTTAACTATTACTCAGTAAAAATAATTGTTATGAGTTGCCTTTAGTTGTTTTCCTGATTTGGTTGTAATACTAAGGATAAATTTGAAAAATGTATACCTAATTAAAGACCTTAATTAAAAATTAATACTTAAATCATATTTTACCAAAAGCATCTCGAGTGTATACAAAGTATCAGTGACGTAGCGAGGGTTGGGCAAGAGGGGTCATCATGCCCCGGGCGCTACTCACAAAGGGGCGCCAAATGGTTAGGAAAACCCAAAATTTTTGGAAAAAGCAAAATCTCTTTGTGAAAAATGGGATATTGATACAACAATATGTAGTGTAAGAAGACTTTTTCGTAAGACTAACGGTTTTTGAGAAAATTTGATTCAAAAAGTTGTAACGTTCATTATGCACTCCTTAATGGTATTAGTATGTCGAATGTTATATTTGTAACTAAACGTTAAATGTTATTTTAAATACTGGAAAATTTATTTTCGTAAAACTTTCAAAGCCCATAATAATGCAAACTAACGCATATGTTCTACACAATAGAATCCTAAGACCCCGTTGCATGATTTATACCCATAATGTAGCTAATAAATATCAAATTAAAGCTCTTTTTTATGTGCACGATGATATAAGAGTGCTAATTTAAAAGTGCACGCAATTAAACAAAATTGGGGTCTTACGATAAGAGTTAAGTTGACACTATTGTATAGTACAGGGGTCGGCAACCTACAGCACGCGTGCCAGGCGTGGCACGCAATGGAATTCTCAATAGTACTCTACAGCAGTGAAGCCAGATCGTGGGATTTCTTTACCCCTACTTAGTAGCACAAACGCTGACAAATTGAGGAGAATAATGTCTCCATACAAAGCGTTGTATGGGTGTAGTTTTACCCATAGTCTTACCTATCCGTGTCATATGGAAGGAACATTATTCTCCTCAATTTGTCGGCGTTTGTGCTGCTAAGAGGGGGTAAAAATCCCACGATTTGGCTACATTGCTCTACAGTAGTCAGCGAAATCGCGATTTTTATACTGTTAAAAGAATTTTACCTATCAGAACTGTCATCGACTTTTTTTACCATTTGTTAGCTCATCAAAAATGCCAGCTGGGCGGACCAGCCAAAATTTACTTTTACATTCTGACATATACTACTTATTACTACTAACACATTACTTTCTGGTTAAAAGAATTAAAGTGGCACAATTAATCATATTGGTAGAATGACTTGGCACACCATAGCTAAAAGGTTGCCGACCCCTGGTATAGTAGGTACATATGTGTTAGTTTGCATTAATATGGGCTTTGAAACGAAAGTAAATTTTTCAATATTTAAAGTAACATTTAACGTTTAGTTACAAATATAATATTTGACATACAGATACCATTAAGGAGTGCATACTGAACGTTACAACTTTTTGAATCCAATTTTCTCAAAAACCGTTAGTCTTACGAAAAAAGTAACTGCATATTTTTTGTAGATTTTTTCCTAAACTTCAAATTTGATAACTAGTATTTTTTCGATAAAAGTTACCACAAGCGAGATTATTGCACAAACTCGTTTATCGTAACCTTTGACCCCGCGTTTTTTTTTTAATTTTTTAGCGGCGCATATATCGTCGGGGACTTTTGATATGTTATTCAGCTTTCCCTTAATTGTTCCGAAAGTTGATCATTTTTTTTTGTCTTTATTCCCTGGATTACTATAAGTGACCTAGCATTTTTAAGTGTGGAAAGAGAAAAATTTGCGAGTATACCTATTTTACATAAAATATTATATGGTTTTCGAATGGGGGGGGGGCTAAAAAGGTATGGTACCCCGGGCGCGAGTGAAGGTCGCTACGCCACTGCAAAGTATACATACAGTTTTTAATTTGGTATTATGTATAATAGTGTTTAAAAAAGAATCCGGATTATTGGTGCTAAAAAATGTCTTTTCTATTTAATTTTCACATTATTGATGAATATAATAGCTTGTAATACTTTTGTCTTAATAGTCCTTTCATTTGACTATATAGCGCCAATAGTCATTCAAAAGCGCTTTTGTTAATAGGAAACTAATATCTAATTACTTTTTTTGTTAATAATTTTGAAACTGAAGATTTAGATCAAGCATGATTTAATTCACGATTCCAATTTTGAGTTGTTTCATATTTTTAATCACTTAATTATATTACGTTAATACTTTTCTATTATTTCAAATATCTATTGTTAAAAGAAAGAATACTTACTTAATTAACATTTTAATATAAACTACACAAATTCAATTATTTCTTCGAAAAATCTTTAAATAATTTTAATAGTGAATGCATTCGTTAATGCAGTAAATAAACAATATAGATTTGTACCTAATATGTTAATTGTAATCAGTTCAAGATAACCATTCCGAGAAAATAGATTAAATGACATTGATTTTTTAAATGTATAAACTATGCCACGTATCTGTGTATTTTTAAAATAACACAGGTACATAAAATTTTTTGATAAGACCGAACATAAACTAATGATATATCGTTAGTGTTATCTGATAAGAGTAAAGTAATAGTGCACTCATTTCCAATTTAGTTTGTTAGTGTAATTGCCAATATTTAAAAAAAATAATTGATACTAAGTGGTTGGATATATATTTTCCCTTTAAAAGGATATCGTCAATTTCACACTTACGATAAAATCGATTTCACATTTTAAAAGGAAAACATGAAATTGAATATTCTTTGAAATAGAAATCGAATTTTCTTTTTATTTCGTATGCACAAATCATTTCGATAAAATTACCATTTTTTGAATTACCCAATATCTTTATTGAATTTAAATTGCAGTTCACGTAAAGTGCATTTTGTAAACAAATACACGTGTACAGTGTATACATTATTTATTTATCAGCACTTGTTGATTACAAATTTGGTTCTAATATCGATTTTTTTTTGGGTTTTAGGTGATGGTGATACGATGTATGGCGTTCAAAAAATTTGAAGATTTTCCTCGTCGGCGTTTTCTTTTATGCTATGACGATCCGCCAATGTTTCAATGACAATGACATCATTTACTAATACCAACAATAAGGGTCAATTAACAAAACTAGCTCAGCGAGATCATAATGTGTCGAGACTAGTTAAAAATTCCACATCCAGTGAAATAATTAGCGATTCCAAGTCAAATGAACACAACAAAAAACTTGTGCATGCAAACAACTCGCTGTTGGTTCACCACAACCACTATCATGGCCAGAAACTACCAGCCAGAAAAGTTAGTTTCAAGGTCCGAAACAGTGCCTTTACGAAATCCCGATCGGTGACCACAGTGAGTGCCAGTCGAGTCGCTCAACTCGCCTCCAAATTCAATCAAATCCAAGAACTGAGCGAATCGAATTCCGAATCGACAAAAACCAAACGAAAGCAAAGCTTCCGAAAAGATGTCACCACCAAAAAAGGATCTCCATACAAAAATTCCACACCGCTAACCTTACGAGACAACAACACAAATCCGAACACTCCAATCAAACTCAACAATAAACTAATCGAAAAAATTCACCCATCCAGAGACAACAAGGAAAATTGCCATGTTAAACGAATCGCCAGTTTCAAGAAACTCAACTCCACGAACACGGTTAAAGCGACCATACAAATATTCGAACAAAAAAAACCAGCCGTACCGTCCAAAGCTAATGTCCTCATCAAAAAAGCTTATCTGGAAAGTCAAGCGCTTAAACTGAACCAAAACGCAGTGCCAAAAGCAAAAACCCTTTTTGCTACCACAAATATCAACAAAAAAGACTACTACGAGCTAAGACGAAAAGAGCAACAACCCCCTAGAATCAATACCTCAAAAACCCTAACAACCGAAATACCAATCGAAGAAACAAACGCCATATTTGAATCAAAAATCGAACAAGAAACTCACGAAGAAAATATACCAACTCCAGAAGATATAACTTCCAATGGAGGAAGCGAAATCAACAAAAACGATTTAAATTCAAACAAAAATAAAGTTAAAATCCTTCCAAATAACTCGTTCCTTTGGCGCACCAAATCAAAGGAAAGCATGAAGCTTATAATAGCAAATGAAAGCTCAGAAAAACTAGATTTAAACACCGAGGACGACGATTTCGGTTATAAGTTAGAATATGAGACAATTTTAGCCAAAACTGATAATTTACTCGAACAGTACAAACAAATTGATATCATAACGCAAAATAACACTGAAACTAACGAAAATATACCAAAGTCTACAGCTGAAAACAAATCGTTTCTCTATAATAATCTAGACAGTTATGATAAGGAAAGTTTAGAAATGAGTGTAAAATATGAAGATTTAGAAGAAGAAAATAACTACGAAGACTGCGACATAATTAATTCGAATAAGGACAATGACTATGATGGAGAAGAAATTTACGAACAATTAAAAGAGCCAACTCTACCAATGCGTCAAATTTCTTTACCCGCATTACCGTCTTTACCAGAACGGAAATTAATTAACACACTAGGACGTAAGTCTGATGGAGACATCCATTTACATCTCTCCGATATGAGGAAATCTGATATTTCTTCTAATGATAAATCGGATTCGAGTAGTTATGAATCGATTTCAATGCCTAAATCGGTTGCGTTATCCAAGGAAAATGTCGAGGCTATGCTTGAGAAAGATTTTCGTTTGAATTATAAAAACAAGCTTAATTCGGCAAGTTGTAATAGTTTGAACTCAAACAATGGGTATGAACCTATTAACAATGGGGAAACTTATCGGGAAAGTTTATCGATAATCTCACAGGATCAAAAAAGTAATAGTTTGTATGGACGTTGGGATGGTGAAACTAATTCGGGACTTTATGGGGTTGTTGGAAGTGAGTTAAGTTCAAGTGATAGAAGCGATGAATGGGTTGATGTTTCGGAACAAGATGACTCGGATAATACGTATGATGTGCCTAGTGTACTCATGTAAGTTTTTATTTTCGTTTTATTTTTGTCTAGATACAAATTCTAATTTAAGGTCATTTAGTGGCGTGGTTGACTAGATAGTTGCCAGTGATCCTGGGTTCGAATCCCAATGAAAGCCAAAGATTTTTTTCGTGGGCTTTCGGATTCAACGGCTACTAATAACCATAGTAGTGGATGCGACCTTAAATAAACCAAAAAAAAATCTAATTTTGATAAATCAATAAAAGATAAATCTAAATGTTTATTAACTAACATTAATTATTGTCATTTCATAGATTTAAAGATGTTTGGTAGGTAAATCAAAATTACGCCAAACATATGGAAATTCGCTAGAATATTTCTTAATTGATCCCGAATTTACTTTGAAAAGTTTTAAATGGATAATTACACCTTTTTTTTAAAACTTAGTTTTAATATGTGTTAAGTTTTAGAGATTTTTTTTTTTTTTGGTGTTTTAAGTCGCTTTACAGTTTAGGTCATATCACGACTGTAAAAGCACAGAAAATTTCTGTTGGTCAATTTTAATCTTAGGTCTATGATCTTAAGTCTAGGATTCAACGGGAATCGAACCCGTACCACTTGACGCATGAAGTGGAGAGAACTAATGCTCTTGACACTGCGCCAATAGATGGCCCTTTTAGAGATTTGTCTACTCAGTAGATTAAATTCATTTATACTAATTTATAGATAGGTACTAAAAATTATACTACTAATAATTTATACTAAAACACGTGTAAAATATATCAAATTTTCACCTTATACCATTTGAAGCCAATAAAACAGTTTTTCAAAATATAAATATTTCAATTTAAGATTAACACTCACTAAAGTCTAAACGGTTTTTGGGAAAAATTAAAAACAAATCGAAAACCTGATTTTACTGATTCATACATAATACATATATAGGAAATTAAGGTATATTTACTAGGATCATTAAAATAAAATATCTTATGGTGTCCAAACATTGATAGTACTTATATCATTAAAAAAAATTGGCACCACAACGAGCTTTTAATAACAATACTACGGTTTGCCTCAATCCATTTTTTCATTGTCCATTTAAATACCACAGGAATTTTTATTTTTTTTTTTTTATTTTTTAATTTACATAATTTTGAAACAACAATCATCTTAATAAGTTCATCTTAACAACAATCTGAAAGAAGAGGTTTAAAGAAAATTTTACGTTCTACAAAAAAGATCCTTTTTGTTCAAAGTGTTTTTAAATCAATCTTTTATGCCGCCCATTCACAAACGAAATTATTGGTACTTCTAACTAATTGGCTAACTTAAAAGAGTATATAGTAGACTTATAGGGCCGTTTTTATGAACGTTCCTAAGGAACCTAAAGAATACCTTAACAGCTTAACATCATTGATCCTACGAGTAGGATTTTTGAATATATATTCTAGGCAATTTAATAAGCTTTAAATTAAGTGCAGTGCGGGGTCTGTAATCTTAAAAAACATTAAAGGTTAAGTCGCATTAACCAGAAATGTACTTAAACCCTTTTTTGTTGGATGAAGTGATTTTTAAATATGTATGATCTCGACTGGACTCATCCACATTGCCAGTCGGCAAGCTCCTGCCTCGCAGAGCTCCTAAAACTCCTCTTTTGTAAATGCCAGAAGGGATGCTGACAGGTGTCTTGCACTTTCCTGAAAGCAGGGCTTAGTTGTTCTGCAATGTGTGCTACCTGATCTGGGGAAATGTGCAAAACTGCAATCAAGAGGACGGCGGTGACGAACCTCAAGAAAACCCTGATGATCCACCAATATTGGAGTACCCACCAAAATGCGATTTTATCTTATATGGGTTCTCTAAGATTTGAGAGAACTACGAGGCTTAAATACCCCGCTTAACACTTAATTTAAAGCTAATTAAATTGCCTACAAATTATATTTAATAAGTTCTGCTCGTAGGATCAATGATTTCGACGCAACTTCGATCCAAAAAAGATCTATAACTAAAATTTTCAATTTTTGAAAAAACTTGCCTATTTTCAAAGTGCCGTAACTCGGTAATCTATTAACGTAAATAGCTCCGGTTAGGCTTTATTTTTAACAAATTTGATGTTCTTTTAAAACGTACAGAATAGCTTTCGAAGAAAAATTCATGGATAAAGAGATACCGAGCAGAATCTGAAACAAGTTCAACTTTTTCACGGTTTTTCCTCCTAATGGGCCCAAACAACATACTAAAAAATTAGAAACATATCATGTTTTGCGAATTTAGCTATTTTTTGTGTCGATTTTGACTGGCCTATAAGTACTACTGGTATAACCAAAATGAGGATTTGTGTAGTGGGCCTTGCATTTGTACTACACCAAATAGGAATAGATACTACTACTAAAAGGCTTGAAAAATTAACAAGAAAACGTGGCGAAATAAAATATTATTTATAGAGAAACTACCACATATATAAATACAAATAATCGTATTATATCTACATTCCCCCAAAACGTGGCAACTACCATTAAAAGGATTTAAATCAAAAAAACCTGAAGCTGGGAGCCAACTTGTTTCCCGAAATGCGTCGCTAGATTTTTTCAATGCAAAACATTTATAAATTTTTATCAAAAATTGATTAGAATTGTTGTTTCGTAAACTATATACCATTCATAAATTACCAAGTTTACACTAGCAAAAAAAAATCAATGCAAATAATACAAACCTGTATAAGATAAATTGTTCTTCACTGTAATTCAAGAGGATTTTCGACATCTCGTAAATATTTATTGGTGGTACCTCATTTAAACCAAGCTTTTTTAATAAACATTTAAATTCTGTTTTCTCTGTTTATTTCTATAAAACAGTTAAGGAGAAGCTAAAAGTAGCTAACCACCTACCTTAGCGCAAAGGGAGGAAAGCAGACCAAATTTAAAGGAACTCCTTGGCAACTATTTCTTCCTTAAGAAAGGAAAGACCAAAGGATCGTTTCTAAAATGAAAATTGTGTTAAGAGAAGCTAAAGGTGTGCAATGAAAGGAAACCTTTGGCAAGGCGTTTCCTTACAGGAATGTTCATAAATATAGACGTAGCCCATAGTCCATGGCGTGTAGCCCATGTAAGATACTACACACGTTACTAGTACATGGTGTCCAGTGGTCAGGGAAATCTAGCAAGTTGGAAAATGTCAGGAAATTGTTTCTGTGGTATAAAAAAGTTAGAGAAAGTAATTCGGGGGAATTCCCAGTGAAAGTGAGGAAGTTGGTTAAACAAAGCTTATAAATAATATCATTTTCAATTGACTTTTGTTCTACTAAGAAAGAGGGGTAGATATTTTATACCTTTCTGAACTTGTTCAAAAAAGTCAGGGGATTTGTCTTTTTTTGGAATGCTGAACACCAAGGACCTCTTACACAAGATAACTTTCAAACTTTTACAAACATTTTGATCGTAAAAAATGAAGTTATACGGAGATGTTAATAATGTTATAATTTAGGCATTGCAAATATTAGTAATTTTAGTAACATCCTTTATATTTATTTATTTATTTATTTTACTTCTGGAGATATTCTATAGAGATTTTCAATGAAATATTTTATACCCCAAGACTGAGACAAAAATGTGATTTTAAACATGGGTCAACGTCCAATTCAGGGCTCATAAGCTGACCATCACTAGTCTAAAATGAACTTTAAAGAGTAAAAAAGTAACATTTCAATCATTATCGAATGACGAATCCTAGTGACTCTACTTTTGATTTATTTACAATAAATTAGTTTATTAAAAGCTATAGTCGAATTGATATAAAAATACAAACTAGTAGACATCCATATTTCGCTTCATGTCTTAAATAAGGAAAAACTGACTGATAAATAAAAAATCATAAAGAAAACGCCTTTAAAAAAAATACTTAGGTTTGCATTTTTTCATAACTATACATTTTGGGTCGTTAATCGATAAGTCATTATTATAGCGACGAGTTGCATAAGATCGATGCTTCACCAAGGCTTAGGTGTATTAAAACTAATGTTAATAGGCATTAAATGAACCTATAAAAACCAAGTTAAATGTTATTCCATTAAAATTAAAGATATAAAATCAATATGTAGCAAAACTAAAACAATGTTTTCAATTATTAGAATCCGAGAGCGTATGAAAGTGAAAAAAGCCGAATCAAATTGGTCGCACAAAGTACGCAATCAATGGAAAAAGGGATCAATGCGGAAAAAGTCAAGTAAGTAATTTTAAATCGTTTAAATTATTTATATTTTTTGTTATGGTCTGCATGGTTAGAAACGTGTTCTTTCGACTCCTACAACCGTCTACACTCATTTTAAATTGTAAAAATCGAATGTACAATCGTTCCTTATTACTTTTTTTTACATTAGTTAATTTTTTCTATATCTAGAGCAGAACTAAAATAGATTTATTTTTAACGTAGTTTTTACTGGAAGACGTACATCGAGTTATATCTCCACTCGGTTATTTCTTAGTAGATATTAAAACCAGATCAAACTGTTTTTATAAATAAAGAGTGTAATATGTGAATATGTTTTGTGATGTGCCTTGAAAATAAAATATTTATTACATCATTCAACAAGTGAAATGAAAAGTGTCACATAATGTTATACGATATTAAATTATTTATAAACATAATCTTTATACATCTAAAATAAGTCTAAATAAAATCAGTGTCTTGCACTTTTATGTTAGGCTTTTTTTTTATCTACTTGAAAATCACGTTTGGTATAGATTTTACGAAATATCTTCAAGTGGTTGATTTTTTTTCAAAAGTGAAGCATTGACTTTCTAAGTATCCGCATGCTACTTTCTGTAACGCACTGTTCAATTATTAATATTTGAATTTTCACAAATAATTAAGTAAAACACTTTGTTAAATTTAGAAACTTTCCTTATGAGCTGATAATAAGATAATACTGTTTGCAAGATAATAATGATCATGCCACAGGCAACTAAAACCTACTTACTATGCTACTTGAAAAGAAATTTTGTTCTGGTCAATTCAAAAATTAGCAAATCGAGGTTTTGTTTTTAATGCAGCGGTACATCGTAATTTTCAGTTAATGTAGGTACTTGATATATTTCATAGCCCTTAGCAATATAAAATACATTTTTCCGGTTGAGTCATCATTCAAAATTCTAGAGCAACTTCTTTTCCGTCTACAGGGTGCGCCATCTAGACAGGGCCTATTGAAATGTTGAATAACTCCGCCATTTTTCAGCCGATTTTGACAAATCAGCCAGATTCTGAAACGTCAGTCTATGCCATTATAGTCATGGATCGGTTTACGCCAAAAAAACGGGCTGAAATTGTAGCGCTGTACATTGAAAACAATCGTTCAACTGTGAAAACTGTGCGTGCGTATCGTAAGAAATATGGGAGACATTCGGCGCCTTCCGCCAAGACAATTCGTACTTTGGCGAAAAATTTCTTTGAACACGGGTCTGTAGCTACTCGCCCGCGACCCATTCGACCGCGTCCGCGACGCTCCAATGAAGTTGTTGAAGCGGTGAGAGAGAGTGTTGCCGAAAATCCAAGTGTGTCGTATCGGCGTCGTTCTCAGGCGCTGAATGTGAGTGGAACCACTTTAAGAAGAATTTTGAAGGATGATCTCCATCTTTTTCCATACAAAGTGCAACTAACCCAAAGATTGTTGGAAACGGACAAGCCGCGTCGCCTCGAATATGGGAATACGATCGCAAGAAAGATCGATGCCGAGCCTGATTTTTGGGACCGAATTTTGATGACGGACGAAGCTCATTTTACGCTCTCTGGCGGGGTCAATAAACAAAACTGTCGAATTTGGGGAACAGAAAACCCACACATCATTCACGAAACACCATTGCACGACCAAAGAGTTACTGTTTGGGCCGGAGTGTGCTCGAAAACGATTATTGGACCATTTTTTTTCAAAGTTGGAGAAACCGTCGACGGTGCACGCTATCGTTGGATGTTGGCGCACTTTGTTTGTCCGGAAATGCGGAAACACCGTCTAACAAACTTCTATTTTCAACAAGACGGCGCACCTTGTCACACCGCAGTTGCTACTATGAAGTTTTTGCAGAGCAAGTTCCCGGGACGCGTTGTGTCAAAAAAGGGTGATTTGGAGTGGCCTCCTCGTTCGCCGGATTTGACGGCGCCAGACTTTTTCCTGTGGGGCTATTTGAAGAGTAAGGTGTATGCCAGCAAACCAAAGACTATTGAAGAACTAAAAGCTAATATTAAAGCGGAAATTGCTGCTATTACGCCCGAAATGTTGTCAAATACAATGAAAAATGCCCAAAAAAGGGCCGCTTTTTGTGTGTCTAATGGAGGCGGTCATTTGATCGATATTGTATTCTGAGTGAATTGTCAATAAATGGCATTGTATACCCTAAATGAATCTTGTTCATTTTCCAAAATCGGCTGAAAAATGGCGGAGTTATTCAACATTTCAATAAGTCCTGTCTAGATGGCGCACCCTGTATATGCCATAATTTTGAAGTGTTTGTGCAGAGATCAAAATGCCGATTCGATTAGTAATGAATTCAAACACTTTTATAAAGTTTTTTAACAACTTCATTAAGAATAGCTGTAAAAGTATTTTTTTCGGTGTTGGGCGTTCAAAATATTAAGTAAATATACTAAATTCTTAATTTTAGTGAAAATAAAAATGTATTTAAAATCTTATTATATATAAAGTTATAGCTGGTGGCTTTCACGAAGCCAAAGAAGTAAGCACAGTTCACCCTTAAAGAAATGAACCTTATTATAAGAAGAGAAATACTATACTATTTCTTAGTAATACTATAGTTTTTGTATACAAAAACTCTTTATTCAACTTTCTTAAATCGAAATAGTGACTATAGTGACTATTCACTATTTTTTCAGTGCAGAGTATACCACTAAATTCAAATAGTGGTATACTTTTCACTACTAAATAGTGAATAGTCACTATTTGATAGTCGAAAGTCACTATTTCGATTTAAGAGAGAAAACAGTTGAAAGAATTCAAAGAGTTTAATTGCACCAGGAACATTATTTATAGACTTCAATTTAAAAAAAAACTGGAAAAGAAAAAGATGTTAGGGATACTATTTTTTAAGTTTCTTAAATATATCATTTAAGGGTTAAAAAAATGCTTCAAAATGAAAAAAAAGTAGGTATCCCACAAATATCTACATTGATTCTGTATTCATTGATGTTCTATATGTTCTATATTGAGAGGAAGCGGGATTTAAACTTTTCTTTTGTTAGAGCACTGAACTCCAGTTTAAACTGTTTTTAAGATATTTTTTTTAGGAATACTGAAATCATTTCAAGGTATTCTTATTTTCTTATTTAATTTGTTCTGTATTAGTCAATCGATTGATAGGTTTTTATTTAATTAAAAATATAAAAATACTCCAGACTACGACCCCCTATCTTAAGATATACTATAGGTACGCCAAAAATTCGATCAATTTAGTAACTCAAGATTTCAATAACCCAATATTCTGACCATCAAAAGTCCGACACTAAAAGGATCTAGCCCATTAGCCATAAGGAAAGTGCCCCAGGCGGTTTTTGAAAAATGCTTCCGTGTGCTGATTCCTCTCTATGAAAAACTTATTGTCGCGCAATTTTAACCCGCTACCCCCACTTGTATTGGAGTTACGGGGGAAACTACCCCAGACGTTAAAATTTTTTTTCTAGAAAACTATTGAAGATTTTTTCATGAAATTAAAACTGTACGTAGATATTGATAAAACGCATAATATATATTTTTTTCAAAATTTTTGTAAATCTATAAATGATGAAAATTATTATTTTTATTTTTTGAGGGTGGTTTTTTACATCAACCCTTAGAGTGACACCTTTTTTTAAAAATGCGATAAGTGCATTTATTATCCATCTTTCATTTAAAAAAAGTCGTTTTAAGAAATTAGTTGTCGCTCACCACCAAAATGAGGTCATCCAGGGACAGGTTTGTAATAAGCAGCCATGCGTCGATGCATTTCGTAAATGCATTTATTGCTTTATGGCTTGAATATATATGCCATAATATGGTTTTCGTCAAGAAAAAAGGTCCTGAGACAGAAATTAATTTTTGAATTTTTTAAATAGGCCTATTAACAATATATTGCTGGGATCTTTTATCCATTCTTTATACTGATAATAAATTCAACGAAAGTTTGCTAAATAATACCTACTTGTAATTATTTTGGATCTTATATTACCTACATGTATGTATACTCTAATATTGTTAGTACTATTATTTGAATCAAGTAATATTTTTGTTTGTTATGACTAAAAATAATTAGAATCATAATTTATTGGAAATAATAATAATTTAGAAATGAATATAACCTTTGCTTAGTCGCTATATGAACGCTTCTTGTATACCTAATTGTCGATATAGTGTTGGAATTCGACTATAGAAAGAGCTTATTAAAGATACATCCTGTTGTCAAGATACACTGTTAGAGATTAGAATATTTTTGATAACTTTTAAATTTTTGTCCATATATTATTAAAGGTGATAATTATTGAAATTATCAAAATTTGTCAAGCTAATAGATTGTAGAATCTACAGATTGTTGACTTTTATTGGAATTTTAAAATAGAACTACAAAATATTATTTAAATATCTTAAAACATTGCTTTAATTTAGGTGAATTTTAAATTAATGTCAGAAAAATCACAGAAGTTTGGTCAGAGATTAGTGTAAATACAAGAATTTTCTCGTTCTTGCTTTCAAATTGTATTTTTTTTTGTTTGTTAATTATCTCCTGCTGTGTGCAGCGGATTATGTTCAAGAGATACTCTAAAACTAAGAGCATTAAAACCGATTATAACCGTGCTGCACTTAATCATTGAATGTGAATGATCCACAAATACGATTTTTTATAAGGTAAATGCTTCACTTACCAAATCGATTATTTCCAGTTCTTAAATTTTATTGATGCCAAAGCACTTTATTGACTTTAACTGTACTTATTCAACTGTACCTATTTACTCAAAAAAATAACTATATAAACTAAGTAACAGCTTTTAGCCATTGGACACTAAATTATTTTTTAAGAAGCCATTTTAATTTTTTTTCTTAACCTTTTGATTTTATGGAGTTAATCAATTTGATTAATGTGGTATTTTTATATTGTATAATGCAGTCTTTTCCAATCTGTGGTAGATAAATGTACCAAAACCGGAACTTGGTAAATGTACAAAATGAAATACCGTTAAACTAGAGGGAGTGAGACCTGGGTAAGTGAGAAAACTCTATAAGTGAGAGTAATGGCCAAGTCATTGTAATTTTAACCATTTAAAATCTCTATAAGTGAAAAACGCCGCTCCTTCACCTAAAAAAGTTAAAAATTCAGGTTAGTGAAAATTTTCCATAAACAAAAAAAAGATCGCGGTCACTTAAACTCTCGCTTATCCAAGTTTGATCGTATTTTATTACTCAAAAGGGAATTTGCAATCTGTATCGTCTAAATCAGTGGGTCCCAAAGTGGTCTCTATGGACCCCCAAGGGTCCCCGGTATTATTCAAGAGGTCCGTGGAAAATTAAAATTGATTTGAAGGTCTCGGAACAATGTCAGGGTGTCCAAGTATATTATAGTACTTTACCTATGTGTCTTATATGTTACGAAACTATATCAAATGCTTCCATGAAACCTTCCAAGCTTAAGAAACTTTCAATAAAAAGATTTTTGGTTTCTTTCTAAGAGTCAAAGAAAAATATTTGAAAACATCGTCACTGCAACAATAGTTATAGGGACAATATCTATATGAGATAACAACGGACTGCGAGTTGTTTCTTATAAAATTTTTTATTGAGGGTAATTTTTATTTCTTAGAGACCCGTGGGCAAATTTTGACTATAAAACGGGGCCCATAGATTTAAAAAGTTTGGGAATCATTGAGTCCAGATGATGTAATTGTAAAAAGGTTCCTTACGAATCTTATAAGCAAAGAGAGCTAGCATTGAATAGCAATATAATTATGTAATAAAAATGATGTATAGCTACAATTTTTAGAACTTAAATATTCGAAGTACCTAATTTGCTTCAATCAATGTTATCAACCAAAAAAATGAAAAAAACAATGTTACCGCCTGAGAATTTAGGAATTTTTAGGGCTTGTTTTTTCAAAAATTTTTGCTAGCCGGTACACCACTATATTGTTTACTCTGTACCGGGAAAAAAATTAGGAAATTTTGCTATAATGTAGTATAAAAAAATTACAAAATGGAATTTTTAAATTTAAACGTAAAAAGTTTTTCTTTTAAATCAAAAAAAAAAAAATCTTTACATTTTAAAACAAACTGAACAAAAACATTATATAAAAATTTAGCATTTTATGAGTTATTTTTCAAATCGAAAGTGTTAAAAATTACAAACTGTCACAAGAATTTGTATGCCTCATAACTACACGGAATTTTAATTAAAGAAAGAATACATTTACTATCAAAAACAATTACTTTATGAGACCATTTTACTTCTAACTTGTATTTGATTTCTTTCTCCAAAGTCGGAACAATTAAAGTTTATCTTTATAGTTTAAATGTAGGTACTTAAATACAATGTGTGTATTCTTTTCTATGATAAATACATTAAATTTGTCCCAAGGACAGACCTTCTCAATTTTTTTTTTCTAACGATCACTACATTTCTATTACTTTTACCGGACTTGGTACTGATCAGGTGAAGAAAATTGTTAATTGGTGTTTAATTCAAAAGTTCATTTTGACTTGTTCAAGGATAGGCATCAATCAGACAATGGTTCATTATTTTTGTTTTTTTTTTTTGTTTTAAAAATAGTATATTACATTATATGAATAATTTCATTAGGGCGTAGGTACATCTATGACAATAATCACAGGTGCGGAACTCCGGAACGTTATAATTATTTAATAAAATATTAGAGTAATACCTACGAGTGAGATCGCTATAGTCAATGAAGCAATGGATAAGTCAAAGATAAATCGATTCAAAAAACTGGAAATTTAAAGGTCAACGAGAAGAAGAGATGAATATGGTTTAATTCCCATAAATGACCATCGTTTCTACCTAAGTTGTCTTTATTTAATTGTGAAACTTGCAGTGGCGTAGCGAGAATAACTGGCGCCTAGAATAAAATAACTTTCGCAACCCCCTCCCACAACAACAATTATTAAAAAAAAAGTTTTATACTTTACCTATATTTTATACTCAAGCTGTACCCTGCGGTTTTAATTGCGATTAAAAATAATATTAGTCTAAGAGCCGAACCTTCGTCGACCTTCACCGAGTTGATAATAGAATGAAACATATGTTACCATGAATTTAGTATATAAGGCAGACTATTTTTAATTATTTTTTTAAAAAAATTATTTTTATTAAAATATTGCAACATCAAGAAAATAGAAAAAAAATTTTATCATCATAAGCGCTGTTTTATGGCGAACACGTTGATATAGGTTTGTCTGCAAAAAATTCGGTTCTGTTAAGGGTTAGTGAATTTTTAAGATTTAAATTTTAATGCGCGTGGAAATGTGTGACAGAGAGATCCGAGGTAAGTATACTGTGTAATAATAAAGTACCCAACATCGCAGTCGCCTGTGATGTGTAAAATTTTTTCTATTTGTTGCAATATTTTTTTTTAAATAATTAAAAACAGTCTGCCTTGGTTTTTTTTAGCCAACCCATTTTTAATATATTTTCTAATTTCCTTAATTCATGTTAACATATGTTTCATTTTATTATCAACTCGGTGAAGGTCGATGTAGGTTCGGATCTTCTACTATATATTAAATCAGTAAAAAATGAATAGTCGCTTATAAGTAAACTTATGAACCAAAGGATACATTTGTAAGATATAAACTAATTTAATGCATAAATAAAAGTTATATATCAAAACTAGCGGGTACCTGTGACTTCCTTCAAAAAAAAAGAAACCACCTATATCACATTACTACCAAAAGCAGGGCAATTCATAGTCTAAGATCCGACCCTACATCGACCATCACCGAGTTGAAAATAGAATGAAACATATTTTATCATGAGTTTAGTATATTAGAAAATATATTAAAAATGGGTTGGCTAAAAAAATCCTAGACAGACTATTTTAATTATTAAAAAAATATATTTTTAATAACATATTGCATCATCAAGATAATAGAAAAAATTTTATAAGCTCATAGTTGACTGCGATGTGGGTCTTTTATTAATACACAGTATACTTAACTCGGATCTCTCTGTCACACATTTCCACACTCATTAAAATTTAAATCTTTAAAATTCGCTAATCCCTAATAGGACCGAACTTTTTACAGACAAACCTATATCAGCGTGTTCTCAAAAAAAAGGGGGTTAGCGAATTTTAAAAATTTAAATTTTAATGCGCGTGGAAATGTGTGACAGAGAGATCCGAGGTAAGTATACTGTGTAATTTTAAAGGGCCCAACATCGCAGTCGCCTGTGATGTGTAAAAAATTTTTCTATTTGTTGCAATATTTTATTTAAAATTATTTTTTTTTTAAATAATTAAAAACAGTCTGTCCCGGATTTTTTTAGCTAACCCATTTTTAATATATTTTCTAATTTACTTAATTTATGGTAATATATGTTTCATTCTATTATCAACTCGGTGAAGGTCGATGTAGGTTCGGATCTATCACGCAAAATTCATTGCAAAAATGAAACTATTACTCAAACGATAACAATGATATTGCTTGTTTAGTTAAGGAATAACATTTTGAAACTAAACGTTTTATCTCAAATTTCATACAATTTTGGTGGTTCCTACCGAAATTTAAATTCAAACAACTTTTTTTAAGCATAGATTTATTAATTTTTTTTTGGTACAAAAATGTTGTTCATCTTGAGAATGTTTTTAAGTGTTCCCCTGTGGCGTCCGGTTAGTGAGTAACACTTTGCCCCTCTTTTGCTACGGCACTGGAAGCACGCAACAAGTGAAGCGACAAGTTTTAAAAAGTTCAAATCGACGCGCCTTAAAATGTGACGTTCAATGACAGATGTCAAACAATATTCCCTTTAAAAACGCAACATTTGTAATTTTAACAATTATTTCAAATATTTTCCTTCTTATTTTCGTAATAAATATATTCACATACCTAAAACAATACATAAATTACAAATAATTTACTTCTATTGTGTTCATAGCTGTGTGTGTATCTGACTTAAGTCAAATTAGTGAAAGTTTTTTTTTTCTTATGCACTCTGAATGTGCAATAAAATGTACGATGATGAGCGGGAATTTTCCATTTTCCTAAAACAAAGCATTACGGGGCATTTAATTTCTAATCATAAACGTTTTCAAGAACTTTCAACAACAATTTGAGGTTAAGTGACTTAGTTGTGTGATTGGAAAAAAAATGATTTCATTGGAGAAAAATGGAAGAAACACCGATTCCTCCGCCTCGAAAGTATCGTAAATCAAGTAAAAACAATGTTAATAAAAACTCAGTGGAAAATGTATATAATAATTCTGATCAGGGATCGATTTGTCCCAGTGTTGTGAGTGTATATCCTCCACGTAGAGCCTGTGGTGATCTAGTCTTAATATCATCTTCATCAGGTGTTTGCGTTAATTGTGAACATGATGATGATTCAGAAGATAATCTAAACTCAAGTCATAATTGTAAAATAATTTATGTCAGGTCTAAAAAAAAAGTTTTACATCCATTAATTTATTTGAAGTTGAAAGACAAGGTTGCGGGAGTCAAAGGAACAGAAGTGCAAGAAGTTAATATTTTTCTCGGTATTTTCATTTTTTAACGATTTAAAAAAAATTGTAAATTGAATTTTTATTTTTAATTTTGCAGAAGACCCAGAAAATGACCATCACTATGAAAGTCTACATACGAATGATTCATCGACTGATGATTACGATTCCTTTGAAAGCGACTCCGAATTCGAACATATAACTTACGCTCAAGTTAGTATCTATTAACCATTATGCAGAATTCCAATTAATAATAATATTTTTATAAATAAAATCTAGCACATTTTTTTTACTTCAAATGCAACCTTTTTCATTTCAAAAGAAACTTTTTTCAAATTTTGTATAAACTTACGTAAAACCTTATTAAATGATCTATGCGACGTAAATTTTCCAGATGACAAAACTGTAAATTTTCGATACCTTTTATTAACGTTTCATGATCGTACAGTGGTACCTCGACATACGAGTTTAATTCGTTCCGCAACCTTGCTCGTATCTTGAATTATTCGTATCTCGAAGCAAATGAATGTTTCGGAAATAAGTTAGGCAAGTGTTATTAAAAAGATCGGATGCACGACCTGTTGCAACTTTTTTTGGGTGTTTATGCTGCTAAACCGAACTCGTATCTCGAATTTCGCTCGTAACTCAAAGCAAAAAATCATTTGCTCGCCGGCTCGTATCTCGAAAAACTCGTATGTTGGGGCACTCGTATGTCGAGGTACCACTGTAGTAGTATTTAACCAGAAACGGTACTTATTTTCTTTAAATTGGGACTTAATTTACCTATATAAATTATTTAAGTGGGAGGGCTTAAAATGTTACCCAAGAATTTGTTATCATATTTTAAATAATATACTAATTTTCTTTAATTTATTTAATTTTATTTTATTTTTCAGAGCGATGATATTGGAAATCATCGATTACCTGACCCTCCAATAGAAAGTAGTCCATATACCTTTACGAGATTAGCAACATCAGCGGGAAAGCATATGCAACGCTTACGGAAAAACTGGTTTTTGACAAAAAATGATTTAACGAAATCGTTGAGTCGAATCGCCAAAAAGAAGTCAACCTCATCATTATTAGGTATACATAAATAAATTTTAAAATGTATTCAATTTTTCAATAAATTTTAAATTTTTTTTTAGAAGTTCCAAAAAATCCACCCCCAGTTATTGAAATAAATATTGATGAATTGAACTCTCAGTCGTCTCCATACACTTTTCCTGTACTGCCAATTACTAAAGATCTGCCCAAACCCTTATCGAAGGAAAATGAACAAAATCAAGCGAGTAAATCACAATCGAAATTTGCTCTCTACACGCCAAACCCGCAACGACCGTCCAACTCACGTTTCGACAAATCCGAAAAGACTGTTAAAAAGAAATATTCGTCGTTAACGTCAAAGTTGATTCGTAGTTTCTCTATGAGCGGGGAAATGCTCGCGAATCATGCCCAAGAAAATGGCAATGATTGTTTGGAGAAACCAAAATCAACGTTTTATTTATCAGAAGATGCACATGACTTACATGAAAATCTCAGTGAAAGACAGTGGTAAGTAATGAGGGTTGTAACTATTTCTTGCAGTTTATTAGTCGTTTTATATATTTTTAGTAGAGGGTAATTTTTCCCGGATTATTTTTGATCTCGGTAAACGGGAAATTTACAAATGAATTTCTCGGGATGTCCGGAAATCCTGGGAAATTTAAAAAATATTAAATTTGAAGTGCAAATTGTAAAAGTTTTTGGGAAAAATTAAATAAATGATTTTTTTTGCAAAAAAATAAAATAAATACAGTAAGATATAAAATATAACATAAATATAATTATTTTCATCTACTCGTTTAGGAAATGAGATTTTAGAAACGAGAGGCAATTAAGAAAAATGTCGCTTAAAGATGATATTCTCTTGAAATAAAAATTGGATGACACAGAAGGTTTGTTCCAATCATCCGACCATGGCGATCTCAAACACCACCAACAGACAATCAGCAAGACAAAATTGACCAAGAGACAAGAGTTAGTGAAGAAATGTTTCAGCTTAAAACCGCTCGACCGCATTATGCCAGAGTTGACCCATGTCCGTATATTTTGGTGACAAACGCTTAAATCGACACTGCTTTGGTAATAGTTAAGCACTGGTTAACCGATTGGTAACTCAAGCGAACTTGTCACTTCATGTTCATCACTCACTCTTGTCTCTTGGTCAGTGTTGTCTTGGTCTTTGTCTATTGGTTAATGTTTGAACATCACCAGAAGTACAATTGGAACAAACCTAGAGAATACATTTTATATACCGAAGCAGGACGTTTTGGCGCCATTGAACCACTGATTTTTTAAATGGGAAACCGAAAGTTAATACAAAAAACCACCCCCGCAAAGTCTTAGCCCCACGGTACAATGTAGCGAAACCTCCCGCGAGAAAACGTCCTGCGTCAAAATGTCACCTAATGATATTATACTCCCAAATATAATGTGGGATGTACAGTCTTTAAAGCATCCAATTTCTTTTGCAGATTTGTAGTAATATTTCAGCATTTACATAATGGCATTTTATAATTATTACACGTAACATAAATAATCAATTTATTTTTGTTAAGCGGGTCATCCCATGTGACGGCCTGTTTTAGGGTTTTATTAGGATTTTTTTTTCTACGACCAGTAAATAGATAGAGCTTTAAGTTTATTATCATTTATTAACATATATTTCGACAGTATAAATATAAATTTTAAGCTAAAAATATTGTGTAGAACATGAGTTACAGCGTTCTGAACACCCCCCCCCCTCGAAAAAATGAGCTCGCACTTCCTCCACGATTCCGGCTGATTGGCTTATCCGAAATAAAAAAAAACCAATGGAGTTTTAATCTGTAAGCCTAAATGCACGGAATGAACTATTATCAAATGAATATACAAAAAATTGGACTTTTGGTAGACATTTTAAAAAATAGAAATTTTGGGAATTTTCGATTGGTAATAGTTCATTCCATGCGTTTACATGTGTTGAGTGTACCCTATAAACTTCAAGTCATTCGGGCAAGCCGTTTTTGTGATACAATGATGGAAAGTTTGAAAAACACGGTTTTGAGAAAACCGAGTTTAAAGTTTCAACTGCCAATTAAGCGCTCCGAGCAGCTCTTTCTTCTACCTACTGTATCTTTAAAATGACTTCGAATTTTCAAAAATCACTTTACTACCGTATTATAGACATGTTAAGAAAGTAATTTATGAACAAAAAAAATCGATTTTTTGAGCCCATCACATGGGATGACCCCCTTAAGCGATTTTTTGATTTATATAGTGATGAATGCTGATTACATAAGTGCGTTAATATGTTGATTATGAAATTTCATATTTTTTACGACTACTTCAGTTAACTAAACAAAGATTTTGGTATCGGTATCGCAATCGGCATGATTTTTTTTTTTTTTTCAGAAAATGTTTCGTTTTTTCCCGAGAAATAAAAATTAAAGAATTTTCTCGGTAATAACCCTCTAATTTTTAAGTTTAGGGTGTACTGTTCAAATCATATCATATTAATACTAACTACCACTTGCTATTTTATTTTAATTAAATGTCATATTACTTTTTTAGCTTAAGCGAAAGTCAGTTGATTGTCGACGGAAAACTAAACAACAATCAAAATTCACAGTCAACTCCTAAACTTTCTCCTGGAAAAAGTAACAAACAACTTTCATTTTTATCACAAAATTTACTAACTTTATTATTATTTTAGTCTCAAAATCTCAACGAACTACTTGGTATACAGAAAATCAATTCCAAAACGAAGACAAAAATTCTTCAGCCTGTTGGTATACGAAGATAGATTTGTACAAAAACATTCCATCAAAAGACATTGCTTCAAGCGAGAAAAGTGAGAATAGCGGCGATAGCTTCATGTCTTGTAGCACCCTTTCTTCAACCGATAATGTGAACTCAACTCCAACTATCAAACAGTTCATTCCTACAACAATGTTTACAATAATACCTGAAAACGAAAATAATTTAATCAATGAAATGAAATCTGCCGATATTGAGATAAATTTGAATGAAAAACATGGAGAGGATATGCAAAAAAGATTACTAGAAGAACCGCTTTATCAATTTTATAATGCTGCAGTTGTTGAGTCGGGAATGCGAATGCTTTGCTCCAGTTCTTCCTGGAATGAAATCGATGGCTACGAACAAATTGGGGAGGTTAAAGCTCCTACTCCACCCCGTCCTACTGCTATGGAATTGATTAAACCCTCACAACATGGACATGTCCGCACTCTTTGGTGTGAAGTTCCTGAAGTGATCGATTCAGATCTATTAAGTAAGTCACTTCGATTCAATTTATCCAAATTTTTCCTAATTCAACTTTTTCTAGATATACTTAACAATCATCAGAAAAAGCTGCAAGAGGCAAAATTCGAACTGATTACATCTGAAGCTTCGTATTTAAACTCTCTCAATGTTCTATGGAATCATTTTATAATGAATTTAGACCAAGACCATTTATTATCGAAAGATGATCGGTCGATTTTACTTAAAAATATTGGGCCTGGTAAACTAAAAAAAAAATATTTTATTTGAACTAAAAATGATTTATTTTTAACTTTTGCAGTTAAAGAAGCCGCTGAACAACTTTTATGTGATTTAGAAGCTTGTTGGCAAAATAGCATTCTTTTACATGGCGTTTGTGACATAATAAGAAAATATGCTGAAGAAAAATTTAAGGCATACGTTTCTTATTGTGAAAATCAAGTTTATATCGATCAATTGTTGAAAAAGATTAAGTATGTTATTAGACATAAGGGGTCGTTCAAGTATTACGTAAGCAAAATTTTAGTGATTTTAACCCCTCCCTCCCCCCTTGTCAGTAAAACCCTAATCCCCGCCCTATGCTTACGTAAACATGTGTTTATTTTTTAAATCCATTCAGGTTTCTTTACTGTTACAAATGTGAATTATTGTACAGTTAATATTAAATCCATGATGTTTTTTGTCTTTGTCTTATAAATATTAGAATATAATAGTGGGTAAATAAGGACCAATTTTTATGCAAAATAGTCTTCTTTTTTTTTCGCCAGCGTTTCGTCAGAGTTTCTGACTTCCTCAGGGCTCAAAATTAAGTTATTTCACATTTGTCATATATGACTAGGGATGTGAGATTGATGGAAAAAAGTCGATTAAATAAAAATCGATTTTTCTTTATTCAATATTAATCGATTTGTCAAAAATCGATTTTTTTTATTATTTAAAATTCTACTTGCTTTTCATATTCCAATAATGATGAAACCTAAGAGATTCATACTAACATTTTATCAGATTAAAAATCAAATAAAATGATATGAATACAAAAATAACCAATTCAAAACTAAAAATTAAAGCGAATTTTCCATTAAACTTTCAAGGTAAGGAATAAGGCAAATATGATTATTGATACACAATTTCAGTACCATTAAACGTTTTATTATAATAAAAAAGAAATGATGAACATCCTAACAAAATTACAACCTTATTGCCTCAAAACTATTTTCGATTTCAATCTTTTAATAATGAATTTTAAATTTAACAATCAAATATTTCAATGAATGTCTATTATATTTAAATGACAAGAATGAAAAAAACCGTTACAGCTAACTTGCGCTGTTTATGAAAATCGATTTAAACGCATAATTTATATAATCGATTATTTAAAAATCGATTATTAGAAAATAATAATCGATTTAAATAAAAATCGATTATTTTTTAACATCCCTAAAAATGACCCAACTGGCGACAGGATAGTTAAAATAACACAATTTGGCACACATATATAAGATTTTCTTTTTTTTTTTAATTTTCTATATATGTGTGCCAAATTGTGTTATTTTAACAGTCCTGTCGCCAGTTGGGTCATTTAAAGAAATTTTATATATATGACAAATGTGAAACAACTTAATTTTGAGCCCTGAGGAAGTCAGAAACTCTGATGAAACGTTGGCGAAAAAAAAATAAAAACTATTTCGCATAAAAATTGGTCCTTATTTACCCACTATTAGATTCTAGTATTAATATTAAATGTTAATTAAATCAGTTTTATTAAGACAATTGTCAACATTCGTAAACATATTAAAAAAATGTTTAACTTATAAACGATCTAAACTTTTTTTTTTATCTAAAATTTAGTAAATTAAAATTTGTTAAAAATATCAAACCAATATCAAATGTTTTGTAGAATCCTTGTATATGCTCTTCGCTATCAAGCTTAGACAAGCATAGGGTAACCATATTTGTTTGAATTAGAATCTACTAAATTTTGCTAAAAAAACAAATAAACATAAATAAACATTGCTGACGTAATCACCATCCAGAGCCCCCCCGGCCCCTGTCATAAAAAATGATTAAATAAGAGACCCCCTCTCCCCTATGTTGTTTACGTAATATTTGAATGACCCCCTAAGAACAAGAAAGATTAGGGATGTATTAATATTTCAATTTTTTTAGGGAGATTAAGGGTCCTTTACCGGATTTACTTAATGAGTTAGAATCTAGTCCAGTTTGTCAATCGCTACCTTTTAATTCGTTTGTAATGTTACCAATGCAAAGAGTCACTCGATATCCGTTGCTGATTGATGCTATTTTGAAAAGGTTGAAACCTGAAGATGATGAATTCGATTCGTGTCAATTGACGCTAGCTACTTTAAATAAAGTAAGAAATTGTAATCATTTAATTAATTGTTGCCTCAGACTAACAGTAGCTTCGTTCGCGGGTGCGATTCTGAACCATTCCAGGGACTATTCGCATGCACCTTCTTAAAAAAAGTGTTCGCGGTTCACGCCAATTTCGTTTCTTACCTTGGCGATAATCCTAAATCTATCTTGAAATGGTTCATAATTGGTTCAGAATGAGACCTGCGAACAAAGCTAAAATCTTCTATGCTAAAAAAATATTTGTTTATATGTAGGAAGCAAACTCTGAAACTTTGTTTTTTTTTTTTTGTGCTTTAAGTTGGTTTCGGATTGTAATGACGGTGCTCGTCGAGTCGCTCAACAAGAAGAATTTTTGAAAACGTGGAGCAAATTAGATTTCAGCAACGTTGGCGGTGAGCCTTCATCTTCACCGGCTGACGGCTCACGTTTACTAATTCGCTCTGGAGAAATTGTTCAACTTATCGCTCGAAATGATGATATTAAACACACATTCGGGAAAAAGTTTACAAAAGTTCAGCTTCATTTATTTTTGTTTTCGGATTTATTAGCTATAACAAAAACTAAAAATGATAACTCATATACAGTGCTCCAGTTATGTCCACGGGGTTTCACCGAAGTTAACTGTGGAGAATATTGTAAACAGTTTCCTGTTAAAGATGGTGCCGGGAAACATTTACTGTTTTTAACTTTACTTGAAAATCATGAAGGAAAAACTATTGAAATGGTATGAAATATTTTTTCTTTGTTGGTTAGTTTTTAATCCTGGTTTTTAGCTTTTAAGTTGTGGAAGTGAATCAGACAAACAAAGATGGTATGAAGCTTTTAGTCCACCGCTATCACAAGATCCTGACGAGATATTGTATGAAAGTTGGGATTGTCCTCAAGTTGCCGCACTACACAGTTATACTCCAACACAACCTGATGAAATCGCTTTGGAAATTGGAGATATTGTAAACGTGAATAAAAAAATGGCTGATGGTAAAAAATAACTTAAAAAAACCTTTTATAAAATTTATAATTAATCAAAAATTTCCTCTTAAGGTTGGTACCATGGAACTCGAATTCGTGATGGTGAAGGCGGGTGGTTCCCAGGCAATCACGTAATGGAAGTCGCCAGTGCTCATATTCGAGCTCGTAATTTAAAACAAAGATACCGATTACTAGCTTTGTCTGGAAATTATTTAGAGTCTCAAAAAAATGCACGATCGTAAAAATTATATTAATTAATTAATTATAAATATGTATATTTAAAAAAATAGTTTAAAAAACAAAAAAAAATGTACTTAACTCGTTACAATTCGATTTTTTACACAATCTCTATAGCGTTGTTGATCGATAAGATAATTTTGTGATTATTTAGACTTGTTAACAAACTTTAAAATTTTACTAATAATAAGACAAATCTTATAAAATATTTTTGTATAAAGAAAAAAAAAACATTTTATAGATATTTTATTGCGTATTAAATATTCTTATATCAAAAAGATTTAATTAAAACGTTTCATGTGAAAATACAAATTTTTATGAATTATATGAACCTACATAAAGTTGGATACTTAAGATGACCAATCATCCTCCTCTAGCAAGGACTGTCCTTTAATAAGTTCTTTTCTTACTAGAAATAGACTAGAGCTAAAGCCTTTGAATACCAAAAGTGAAAAAAAATAATAATAGGATGAAACCCATTAGAAAAGGAAGAGAATATAACAAAAATGAAAGGAAAAATAAATTACGGTCAATTTGCGTAGGGGAAATGGAAAAGGGGGAGAGGTTTAAGCGTAGAAACGGTTTATCTCGATTTCCGACAAAACTACAAGTCCTATAGAAAAAAGTTAAATAGCAAAGTTGTAGATATTAAAATCTACAACTTTTGTGCTAACAGTTTTTTCACCTAACCTCAAAATTTATGTGAAAAATTCTAATAACCAAGTTTTTGGTTTTATATTTTTATTTTTTATCTTTTACAAAAAAAAATGAATCAAATTTGGTGAAAAATTACCTTATTATGCCCCATACTGTAATTTTTTTGAAATAAAATATTTATTTTTTCACCTTATTTTGAATTAATATTGAAAATAACTTAATACAATTGTACAAATACAACTTTGAGCAATTTATTAAAATGTACACTTTAATCATTGCATATTCTGGCAACATTTAACATTGTAAAGTATATTTTTTGCACCATCAGAAAGAAGAGATTTCAACAAGCAAAGAGCCCACTGACTTTTAAAAAAGTGGATTTTTTGACGTAAGAATTTTCGATTGAAAATTAGGGTGTTTTTTCAATATTAAGTCAAAATAAGGTGAAATGATTAATATTTGAAATCAAAAAAATTACAGTACTTACAGTATTTGTTGACATTAAAAGGCAAATTTTTACCAAATTTCATGAAAAAAACATTTTTTTTGATAAAAATAAAAAACCAAAAATTTAGTTATTGGAATTTTTCACATAAATATTGAGGTTATGTAAAAAAAGTGTAAATACAAAAGTTGTAGATCATCTTATTATCTACAACTTTGCAATTTAATTTTTTTCTACAGGACTTCTAGTTTTGTCGGAAATCGAGATTAACCGTTTCTACCCTTAAAAACACCCCCCTTTTCCACTTCCCGACCTCAGGTCAACCGTTATTTATTTTTCCTTTAATTTTTGTTATATTCTCTTCCTTTTCCAATGGGTTTCATTCTAATGTAATTTCTTTTTGGTTCAAAAGTTATCTACCCTGGTCTAAAAACTGTCCTGCATGTCCTTTTTTTAATATGTGTTATAAGAATTTTCAGCAGAATTCCAAAATAAAACATTTCAATTTCATTTCTTATTCAAGCATATAAATATTTTATTTTCACTAGATTGTATTACATGTTATATGCAAAAAGTGTTCAAATCAAAATAGTAGATTCTTATAATCGGTTATATATTAAAATTATCTTTTTTGATCTCCTAGATCTTCGATAAAATCTTCATCGATCTGAAATATATTAAATTATACAATTTGATGACTATACAATGATTTTATTTCTACTTAATATACCTCTGGCCATTTATCGGGGATCACTTCAAATAAGTCGTCTTTTACGTCTCCTTGAATAACAATTTCATCTTCGCCCGTTACTGAAGATCCACAAGCGAATTTTGTACCAAAGTATTTAGCTGCCACTTTCAAATCGATATCTAAAACAAGGACTTATTAATCTCTGCAAAAAATTTTGCAAAATCATTTTCTAAAGCACGGGTGATCTCACAACCTTTTTGAATCGAATCTTTTCCAACTATTAAAACCGTGATTATTGGTGTTATCTTTAAAAAGTAAAAGTTTTAAAAACTTGAACCAATAAGGGAGGGGGTATATTATTTCAAGTGCAAGTCTCCATCCTTCGAAAGGGAATTTTTAAAAAATAGAGAGAGACATCTGTAAGAATTCGTAAATTGTTTGAATTTTGATAGTGATTAAAATAAGAATATAATGTTTGTAACTGCAAATATTTAAAACTTCAGTGTATGAACGGTGTAATACACGGTCTAAAACTACACTGAAATTACACTGTAACACACCATAGTAGTCCAGTGAAAACACCGTGTAAAATTTTCACATTTATACGGTAGGAATTTAGGTTGTACAGTGTAATCGGATCTGCTCGGGAATAGGCGCACTTATTAAGTTAAAGGCATTTACAAGTTTTTTTAAGCAGTTGGTAAGATCCTAAAAACGTTTATGGCTACTAGGATCAGACAGACCCCGGTGCTATTAAAACGTATATCCTAAGAAACGTTATTATAAAAAGTTAAACAATTTTGTTTTACCAAAAGTACTTAATCCTGTTACGACCGTAACGGACTTCTTTTTTCCACGTGGTGCTCGTGATACGCAAATTTGCTTGGGGCCTTCTTCCTTCTTTTTAGTCTTTAACATCCCTTTGCCACCACGTTTTTGCCTCTTTTTTTCTTCTTCGCCGGCTCCACCTCCAGCTTCCTCATCAATTCGTACCTTTTCAAATTCTGTGGGTAAATTTCTTTCAAGCCACTGTTTACATTTTTCATATTCTGGATAATATTCACAATACTAAAATTAAGAAAATTAAACATTTAAAAGCATGATACATTATTCAAATTTCATAACCCTACCTCAATCGGCATAGTACAATTACCACAGTATAAAACTTTTATAGGATATGTGGCACCGGGTTGGGGCCCTATTGGTAGTTCTTCAGTCATTTTTTAAATATTTTTTTTCAATTAAAATATGAAAAATGCAGAAATTTTCTGAGGAAATTTATTCGAAAATGTTGAGGAACTTTTTACAACATACGTTGTCAGACATGTACAAACCAGTGGCTTACGAAAGTTTCATGAAATAAATGTTAACCCATGTTAAGCAATAGGATTATTAGTGTACGCTTATGGTTATGTCAAATACAAAAATGTCAAAATTGCAAGTCAAAATTGTCTAATTGAAGACTAAAGTTTTTCGTTTTAATCTAGTTTTATAATATTTATAATTCCAAAAAGTGAATAATTATTGTTTAAAATCATGTCGGCTATGTTAACAGCCGATTGGTGCCTTTTAGGCAGGGATGTTTACTTCAGGTATATTTAAATTTTTATTTTTTTGACCCTCTGTAGAAATGGATCGTTATATAAATTTCATAATAACACCGAAGTGCCCCGAGGTCTAATCAACCCCAGTCCCCAGTAACATTAAAGGGCCATAATAATTTCCAGGATCGTCTCGGCAAAGGGTCGAAAATGTTGTAAATGCATCCATACATTTTAAACTTGTAAAACATCTAGCCTCATACCCAAAGAGTCTAGCCGAATAAGCCTATCTCAGCGGGCCCAGGGTGTTTTTTGGCCCGACGTTTTTTTTTTTTTTGTTCTTCTCCACATATACCTCTAGGAGGTTGTAGTAAGTATACTCGATATTAGACCGCTACCCCTTTTGTTATCGGAGTTAGAGGGGTTACAACATTTAACTTAAACATGGGTGTCACCTAAGAGGGAGGTATACAAACAGCTTTGATACTTTATAAATTTTTTTACCACTTAAATATTTTGATGTAAGCACAAAAAATATACAGAATATAGACTTTATCAATTTAAATGTTATTTTGAAAAATTTGTTCCGTTATCTTTATTGGTTTCGGAGAAAAAAATGTTTAAGTTAAGGGTTGTAGACTCTAACTCCGATAATAGAAGAGGCTGCGGTCTAATTTCGAGTATACTTACTACTCTCACCTAGAGGTATATGTGGAGAAGAACAAAATAAATGTCAGACCAAAAGACACCCTCGAACCGCTGAGATAGGCTTATTCGGCCAGTCCAGCGGTCGGGAAACTTTTTTTTCCATTACCCCAAAAATACTTTTGCGTAAGTCGATATTACCCCCTAATTTTGAAAAGAAGATGTACATTTAAATTATAAATTATTTATTGAAATAATTGACCTGAAAAAAAACTTGTATAAGGGTAGTAAGTATGTAATAGACAAACAAAATAAAATTTTCATATTAGTACAAACAAAAATTAATTGATAACTTTTTCCCTCAGATTTTGGATAAATGATTTTGCTTCATGTTTGATACAATAACTTCAAAATTGGGGCTTTTTGATGTAAGAACAATTTGAATACAATTTTCGGCTATACTATCATGTTTATAATATAGTCATGGAAAAAATTTTTCTTATTATCCCCAAAAATTTAATTTTTACCCAATTTGGGGTTTATATCCCCTATTTACCCCGGTTCCCCGACCACTGGGCTAGACCCTTTGTTGGGGTAGGGCTTTTAGATGGTCGTTTAAGTTTAGCGTGTAATCCGTAGTGTGACCTAAGAGTTTGAGTAAGGTTGTGGATAATTAGGTCTTTTTTGTAAAATGTGTCACTCAACAAGTGAGACGACAATTGTCACTTCACGACAGATATCGGGAATTTCTCATTGTTATAGACTATTTTTAAAAAACGAGCATCGTATCATAAACGATGTGTCGTGAACCGACAGCTTACAAAATACAAGTTTGAACTGTCGTCTCACTTTCCAAGTGACATGTTTCACGGAATAGAGTCGAATATCTTACAAAACTTTGTTAACACACGCTGGGGCCCTCATTAGTCGTGATGTCCATATAATTATATATCATCATTGATATCATATATAAATATATTAAATCAGTCTATTAATATATTTTTATAGTTTAAAATATAAGATCCGATTCGATGACTCTGTGTAATATAGCTTAAAATAATTTTTTTAGGAAATTTGAGGTATATTCTATGGCTTGGTATTCCGATGTAAACTTAGAAAATGTTATGATTTCTGTCGCTCCCAATGGAGGACCCGTTGCCCTTGTTCGAGATCCTAGCAAATTCGTGCAAATTCATGGCGGAGGAAAACCAGTAATTTCTATTTATTCTCAATCTGGCATCCAAATATCTTCCGTTGTGGTATTTTCATCAAATTAAAATTGAAAAAGAAACACGATTTCAATATATTGATTTTAGTGGAGCAGTGGAACTATTATAGCTCTTGGATGGTCGGATGCTGAACAATTAATTTGTGTTCAAGAAGATGGAATGGTTTTATATTACGACCTGTACGGAAATTATCAGCATACCTTCAGTATGGGACAAGAAGCCAGAGATTCTAAGGTAGATTACAAAATTGTTAATTTCCAAACTAATTATGATTGCTTTTAGATAATAGATGCTAAAATTTTTTATACTAAAAATGGAACAACAGGAATAGCCGTGCTAACAACGAAATTTAAAATCTTTCTGGTTAATAACATGAAAGAACCAAAAATTCGGGAACTTTCATCTGTAACTAGTCAAAGTATTTTTGGCGTTTGTTAAATTTTTAAATTATTTTTTATCGAGTTTTTTGGTTTTAGTTCCACAATCGGCTCTGTTTGGACATTTAATATGGCCTGTGTTATGTGAAAAACGCGATACTGAAGTATTATTCTTTCTTGCTGGTCACAATTCTTTATATCGGCTTAGTCAATCTGATTGCTTAGCTCGTGTTAGTCCTGCGTCTCAAGGAAAAATTATTGATGCTGCTTTGACTTCAAATAACCCAAACGAATCCACATCCACGTCTTTAGCCTTATTTACTGATGCTGGTATACTATGGATGGGGACAGTAGATTTAAAGACTACATACTGTGAAGTAGATCTTAAAAAAAGAACAGCTCCAAAACAAATGTTGTGGTGTGGTACCGATGCGGTCGTTTGTTATTGGCCAGGACTCTTAGTAATCGTTAGTGCTACGGATGGAGAAACTGCATCTTATTATTACGATAATGTACTGTACTTGGTTCAAGAAGTTGATTGTATTCGTATTTTATCAGGTCATCAACATGAAATTTTACAAAAGGTAGGATATATTCAGAGATTTAGAGGTGTTTTGGAAAGTGTTTTTTTTTACAATAACGGGGGGATTGGAAAGAAGTGGTCCGGGTTTCCTCTCGGTTGTACTGAATAAAGGAAAGAATGTTTTAATGAGAAAATTTTATTTGGCTAGGTACCAACTGTTGTTCAAATGGTTCTGAGAATAAATAGTACTGATCCTGGAAGCTATCTTTTGGAAGCCTCAAAACATTATCAAAAAAGAAGTCATAGATCCGATGAATATATTGGATTAGTAAAAGATGTTCGTTTAGCAGTCACACAATGCATTGAAGCTGCAGGATTTGAGTTTGATATTAACACCCAAAAAATGCTTATGAGGGTATACTTTGAGAATCTACATTTTAGTTGTAAATATTTTCAAAAATTTATCTTTCTAGGCGGCACAATTTGGTAAATGTTTCATTCCTGGAATAGATCTCGATAAATATGTACGAATGTGTCGTGAATTACGAGTTTTAAATGCTGTTCGCGATTCCAGAATTGGAATTCCAATTACTTATGTCCAGTATCCTTTTTACTTTCTTTTACTACTATATAATAAAGGATATATAGTAATCGGGTTAAATTTTCGAAATCGAGCTTTCACCGGAAATACATGTTTTGAGGTCCCCTGAGTCCAAAAAAGTAGTTTTTAGAAACATGTCTGTGTGTGTGTGTGTGTGACAGCCATATCGTATCGAAAGCTTTATCCGAATTTCACCAAACTTTGAATTTGGCCTCCATATTATACCTAGTTGTACCGCGAAGCTTTTGGTGGAAATTGGTTTACCGAAAGCTCTACTTTACTCTTGGAGTTTTTGAGCTTTTCTAATTTTTTTCGAAAACTGCTCCAACGATTTTTTAAAAAATTTTTATAGTTCTTAGACTCATTGATGCCTACAAGTTTTATTTGAAGCTTTTCGGTTCTGTGGTGAAGGTTGGGAATTCGTATACAGTGGTACCTTGAGATACGAATGTCCTAACATACGAATGTTTTGAGATACGACATGAAATATTCTAAAATTTATACCTCGACATACAACGAAAATGTTGAGATACAAATTTGCGATGCCACCTATTGGCGCAGTGGCTAGAGCGGTAGTTCTCTCCACTTCATGCGTCAAGTGGTTCAGGGTTCGATTCCTGTTGAATCCTAGACTTAAGATTCTAGACCTAAGAAATAATTGACCAACAGAAATTTTCTGTGCTTAGACAGTCGTGATATGACCTTAGCTGTTAAAGCGACTTAAAACACCCAAAAAAAAAAAAAAAAAATTTGCGATGTGCGATTCTATTGAGTGGATGAACAAAGTTATTGGGCCTTCAGTGAAAAAATACTTAATCGATAACGGTTTACCACTTCAGTGTGTCTTTCTGTTGGACAATGCTCCCACTCACTCTCCTGGCCTTGAGGATGACCTTTTTGATGAATATAAATTTATTAAAATTGTCTATTTGCCACCCAATACAATGTCTACCCTTCAGCTCATGGATCAACAAGTTATCTCCCATTTTAAGAAACTTTTTACGAAGCATATTTTCAAGCGTTGCTTCGAAGTTACCGAAAATACGAAATAAATAAATAAATAAACATTATGTGTGTTCTTACTCGTTTATTTATATACAAATTGTGTATATTATATGTAATTTAACTGTGTTTTGAGTTAGTTTCATTTCGCTAGAACGCATTAATATACATTACATTATTTTAAATGGGAAAAATTGCTTTGAGATACGATTTTTTTGACATACGACGGTGATCACAGAACGAATTAAATTCGTATCTCAAGGTACCTAAGGTTTATATGTATAGTTATAAAGTGCTTACATTTCTTTTAACCAACAGCGAATTTCATAAATGAAAGTAAAAGAAAGTACTGTGACGCCTCGCAGCAGATATTTATTATAAACACGATTATATAAGGCTCGTTTCAGATGAAAGAGAAACCGTACTTAAACGACAGAAGATATAAACAGTATAAAAATAGTGTTCCATATGATCTGTGATTTTTTCTGTACGGTTTCGTTTTTATTCCGCAGAAACGTGTGATTTAAAATTGTACTTTTCTTAAATAATACTATCAGTACTTCGTCTCGAACAAGTATTGTTGTGGCAGATTTGCACATTGTGAGTTTTTTTTTGAACATTTCATTAGTCTCTCTTGGATGAGATTTCTTATTCACCAATGCGTTCCAGATGCGTCAGTTACGCAAAATTGCTTAAAATTAAACTAAGTTTAAACTGAGTTTTTCGAGATACGAGGCGGCGAGCGAGTGATTTTTTGCTTTGAGTTACGAGCGAAATTCGAGATACGAGTTCGGTTTAGCAGGTCGAAGGTCTCAAAAAGTTGCAACAGGTCGTGCATCTGATCTTTTTAATAGAGATAAAAGATAAAATTCGAGATACGAGTAATTCAAGATACGAGCAAGGTTGCGGAACGAATTAAACTCGTATGTCGAGGTACCACTATATTTATAGTTTTTTGATCGTTGTGTTAACATTCAAAAAGTCATCTTCTAAATATGCAACGGAGGTTAAATATTGCATATATAATAAACTGAAGCTCTACAAGTTATTACCAAAATCAAAAATTCTATAAAAGTGAAGTTTTTCTCTTAGATTTTAAACTGATAATTGTATTCAATAGAAAATAGTTTTTCTTAACCATGCTTTTTAGAATGCATTTACAAAAATATCATAATCTATTGGATAGATTAGTAGCACGACGCTATTATTACCTAGCGATTCAAATAGCTAAATATTTGCGAATGCCCGAAGAACAAGGAGCTAGCAGAATACTAGTTCATTGGGCTTCATATAAGGTGATGCAAACCCAGTTACCCTGGGATGAAGTTGCTCAGGAAATCGCCAATAAACTAGGACTTACTCCCGGTGTTTCCTACAGTGATATCGCACGTAAAGCAGTAGAATTTGGAAGGAAACAACTAGCTATTAAAGTAAGCAAATTACACAATAAATTTTCAGTGTTTCATAAAATTGGTTTTAGCTTTTAGAATATGAACCTCAAGCACGAAAGCAGGTTCCGTTACTTCTTCAGTTACAAGAAGATAAGCAAGCACTGAAGAATGCGATTGAAAGCGGTGATACGGAATTGGTTTACACGGTTCTTTTTCATATGCAAGCAAACAATCCGTTGGCAGATTTTCAAGTAAAGTCTCAATTTTACCGGAGTTTACTTCTTAAGAATTGATTTTCGTGTATAGAGTACGACACGATGAAAAACATTGATGGATAATGAAAAGTCTCAACAAAATTCGGACCGATTTTTTTTATTTCTGTTTTTCTTATGTATTTCATAATTACTATTTTGTAGTTTTAAAATGCGTGTTGAGAATATCAACATTTTTTTGCTCTGTCTTTCATATAAGATGAATACTACATACAACTTTGTTCTACTCTTAGAGTTTTATCTATTACCAGCTAATACCCTCTCGCCTTGCTGAGAGTATCTAAATTTGATTGATTGATTAATCGATTCCCTACCTTCATAGCGAAATATAAAAATGTATCTATTTAACAAAAAAAGACGATAGATACTTCTAGACTATAGACCCAAAGTAAGTTTATCAAAATCTTTAAAACTACTTTTCTAGGAAGAGATATTAGCAATCTCACAGGTTCTATATGATTTTATAAATAAAAAGGTCCTTTAAGAAAATTTGAAAATCTCTCATACCAAATGTCATTTATAACCGCTCAGCTATTTTAGTAGAAAATATTAGGAGATCTTAGCAGATCTTTAACATATATATTCAAACATATTCAATTTGTTAAGATCTGAGATATCTTTTACAAAACTCCATTAAAATTCGTATTGTTAAGTCATTGTTAGTTATTTAAATTTTTTAATACGTTTATTTCTAACTAATATCTTCGACAATGAGCAATAAAGAAATTCAAATATTTTCAAAAAAATTTCCTTATTAATTTTATCGGATGCTAATTGAAATTCATATTTATATTCCAGTAACAATTGTCAATTTTTAAATTTCAACTTTGTATAGATTTCTTTCCTTACTGTGTAAAATTAGACAGGCCTTCTTGAGGAAAATGCGTTAAAAATGCTATTTCACGAACTTTTTTTAAATACACGGTTCCTGTAGGATTCAATTGTTAGGCTATCCTATGAGAACTGTCGATTATTTGGTATAAGAAGCAATCTATATCATTCTCTGCCATGTTAACTATCACATGGAAGCAGATTGTATATTGTATCAAAATTTGAGCTAAATTGGTGTAGATTTTTCAAGTTTTGTCTATGATATTTTTTAAGATATTCATTTTTATGATATGCTGATAAGGACAATTTTGGTCTACATGAACTGCACAACGTATCTAAGGCATTTAATTGAATAAGGAGTAATACTGTATTGTTTAAAATAGCTTGATAAATAACCAATAATTTTTTTGTAATATGTAAAAGATAAAAATGGTTCCTGTGGGTTATCCTTAGGAGATAGATATATACCGTCGCGGACTTTTTTATCAATCTTTTAAAGATACAGAATTTCGACGTATATTAGTTTGATCTATCTTGTAAGGTTTAGCCAGCGTTTGCAATGTAAGCGCACAAAAATATGTTTGTTATGACATCACATTACAAATCTCTTATTTTTAAATATTATAAGAAAAGTGTCCATCCACCTCCCTTTGTTTATAGTATTATATATCTTTCAATACAAGGTTCTTAAGAAGTAAACTCTAGTTGAGTATCGGAGTTGACACACTCCATCTTTAGTTTTAGAAAAATTTCTTTAAATTTTTAAATTTTAGATGACCGTAAGAAATTTTCCAATGGCTCAAGCCCTGTATCAAAAACATTGTCGAGAACATAATCCTCAAGCGCTAATCGATATTTTCCATCAAGAAGATGATTTCAACTCGAAGGCTGCTGAATATATACGACATAGTTTTGAACGGAAAGTATGTTTTCCTTGCAGATCCTTATGATTTTTTTTCTATGTATAATCCTCCTCTTCTTTTAGAATGCCCAAAATCGAGAATCATTTTTAACTGACGCTTACGACGCATATAAAAGTGCTCGAAATGATTTATCAGCATCTTTTTGCGATGAGTCGTTGAAACTTTTGAAACACCAAAAACAGTTTGAAGACAAATTTCCTGATCAAAAGTTTTATGGCAAATCTGTTCACGATACACTTTACATTCTTTTATCGATAAATGAAATCAAACTTGCTGATAAGTTAAAAAGTGAATACAAAGTACCAGATCGAAGGTAATACACAGTACATTTACAGCACCATACAAACAATAGAAGTGAAACTTTTTAAAAAAAATAATGAAAATGAGAGATTTAAGTGTAAGAGACAGAGAAAGCATCCAAAAATTAAAAGTTAAAATTTTGAATAGAAATATTCTGTTGATTTAATATTTTCACTGTCGTGGGGTTTTCTTTTTTTCATATCTTTCTTCTCTTCTTTGCAACGAAATGTACTTAAATCTGATGCCTCGTTGATATTTCACTCTCAATTCCCGTTTACTCATCAATTACCGCAACTACCACCTAAGAAGTTTCACTTCAAAAAATTTAATTAATGTTCATTACTTAAATTTGTACTGTTGTGTGTTTTAATTTTATTTAGGTATTGGTGGCTTCGTATTAATACATTGGCAGAACAAAGAAAATGGATTGAATTAGACAAATTTGCCAAGTCCAAAAAGTCGCCCATTGGCTACGAGCCGTTTGTGGATGTTTGCTTAAAATATGAAAAGTCTGAAGCTCTTAATTATTTGCCGAAAGTTCGGGAAGAATTAAAAGTTAAATATTATGTTAAGGCTGGGTTAGTCAATTGTTTTATGTTTACGGATAATAATATGTTGTTTAATTTTTTTTATTTTACAGAAAATTTGAAGAAGCAGCCCAAATTGCATTCGAGCAAAAAGATTTGCAGAACCTTTTAGCCATTCAAGGTAAATGTCCAAGTCGTTCAACAGCAAGCGAAAAAATCGAGAAATATATTTCACTTCTACGTAAATAAGTTACATATAGTCATAAAATGATACTTTCATATGTTTTTATATTGTATGATAGAATATAATTTATAACGTTTATGTATTACAAAAATGTAAAACGTATTTATTCGAGATCAAATCGATACTCAAGTTTTTTTATTCTTTGGTCGTATCCCACCTGCATAAGCTTAAATAGGACACCTATGACTTAAAAGAGGGGAAACCCTGAAAGATATTCTCAGTGCATATATATAAATTTTATTACATTTACAATTTCAATAATACATTAGAAGCAGTGGTGGGATTCTAATAATTTTACAACCGGTTTGCTACAAAAAAATGTGATTGGGAGACTATATTAAAAAAATGTTACAGCTTTTTAATTTAAAAAGGAATTCATTTATTGTACAGGAAAGTATATATATTTTGTTGTTGCATTTTTTTTAAAATAATTTTATGAAGTAAGCATGAAATTAAAATTTAAAGTATATTTTTGTTACTTTTAACTGGTGGTTTGCCGAACTTCAAAACCATTTACGAAACGGTTCTATCGAACCGGCTGAATCCCACCACTGATTAGAAGGGATTTAAAGGAAATTTTACGCTGTACAAAAAAGGTCCTTAAAACAAAGTTGGGAAATATAAAACTTTTTAATACGTGTTATTTTTGAACTCTGATATCTTTGAAATGATTGATCTGAGGAACTTTGTTCTTTGGAATTTTTTTGTACAGCGTAAAACGTCCTTTAAATCCCTTTTTTTGGATTGTTGTTATTCTCCCTTAGTCATGAAAATTCAAAAATAAAAATTCCAAAGTTATTTAAATAGTAAATAAAAGCATAGATTGAGGCAAACCTTATTATTGGTATAGATTAAAAGCTCTTTTTAGAATCAAAATTTTTGTTTGATTATATACTATCAATTTTTGGACACCATAAAAAATTTTTTTAAATATAATACTTCCCCGTACCATCATCACGGTTGTAACATTGGTTGCATACACCGCATGTAGTCTTCTGTAGTCTTGTTGATTTCCCTTATAGTATGTCTAATGTTTGGCTAAATCTTACATAATGCAATGAAAAAAGATAGCTTTATGAAAGTACGTCGGTGATTAGGTATAAAATTTCGCCGACGTATCGCCAAATTATTTGACATTTGTTTTCAGGTAAAAGCAGAGCATAGGCAAATAATAAAACATTAAAGCTTTCCCGCAGTACCTATTTAATTTTTAAAAAATCATTTTGGGTTTTAAACGGACGATTTTTGGACGAAATTAAGTGAATATTTCAATTTTCTAACATATAGATATTATGTTCTACTCGGAAAACTCTGTCATAGTACTTACATGTAATAGATCAAACTTATCATTAATTAATTACTCATTTTTATAAAGAATGAAACATAACCATTATCTTCCTTGACTTACTTTTATTTAAAAATGCCTTTATCTCTCTAAAAAAGGGCAAAAAACACAACATGTTCTTGGTGAAAATTATTATAGTCATTTGTGTCATTACGGAGCAAGTTTTTGCTTCCCTTGGAGATAGATCTCCGTTTTTTCAGAAATGTACTTTCAACTGTATTTCAAAAAATTGTACAGGTAAACTTCCAAAATAAATTTGTAGAATTCAATTAATCAGGATTGTCCTTGCATGATTTCTAGGTCGAGAAAAATATATTGACGAGTCCAAGTACTCCTTTCCAGTTCGATTATTATGGTCCTGTGTAGATAATTGTGGATATAACTGTATGTGGACTACCGTCGAGAGCTTTCAAAAAAGGCACTGGGAAATTCCACAGTTTTATGGAAAAGTAAAAAAAAATCATTTTAAACAGTAAATCATTCATAACTCATGTGTGTTTTTAATTTAAGTGGCCATTTGTTAGAATATGGGGAATACAAGAACCAGCATCGTGCTTATTTTCAATTTTAAATTTTCTTGCTCATTTTAAACTAATAAAAATTTATAGAAAATCAGTTCGTTCCAATGCACCGTACTACTGGCTCTGGCATTTCTATGCTATTGTTAGCTGCCATGCTTGGGTTTGGTCGTCTATTTTTCATGCCAGAGATACCCCATTTACGGAGCTGATGGATTACATTTGCGCTTTTTCAATAATAATGGTCTCATTTTTTGTTATGAGTATGAGGTAATCGCTCTAATCGTTGATATAATATAGTCGAACTTAGATAAGCGTGAACTTAAAGAACTAGACTTTTAATCTCACTTATAAAGTTTTTTTACTTATCCAGTATTTGCTCATTCTGGTTCGACTGTGTTAATGATTTATTAGTCTTTAATGATTTTTGTTTTGTTTTTAGAACAATGCATAGCAGATCTAATTTTTTAAAACTTCTAGTTGCAATTTTTTCATTTAGTGTATTTTTAAATCATTTGTTTTACTTGAAGATGGGATCGTTTGACTATCGTTATAATTTGATATTAAACATATCAATTGGTAATTACAAATTATAACAAGCAGAGTTTCTCGAAAAGGATGTAAATAATTTTCAGATAGGTAGAACTAGTCTCGATGAGTATTTTTTTTACTGTCACTTATCAAGTGAGACAACAGATCAAATTCGTATTCTGTAACCTGTCGCTTTATATAATAAACTAGTAGCTGCCCGTTGCATTCGCAACTAAAGGTTTTATCTCAATAAAATGTTTAATATGAGAATAATCATGTGAATAGCTGGTTTGAGCAAATAGGCATGTTTGAATGCCGTGCGCTGTGTCAACTTACCCCTGTAATGGTGGGAGTGGTTACCCACATTTATTTACATATAATATATTTACATTTATATAGGCCAGCGTTGGCCCCGAGCAAATCGAATTGCTTAAGGTTATAGTGTATTTCCGTCAGGACACCTGCGAGAGATAATAATTGCAAGTTCGAATTTCCAGTCGCCACATCACTTCCCTCCTAGTGACCTGGCCACGATTGTCGTTGGGCCGTGAGACTGGGCTGCTGGAGCCGTCGTGAAGCAGGGGCCGCTGGGACGAGCTGCTAGACTCGAGTCAGAAAACGACGCGGGACGAGTATGGAGTAGCTCAATTGAAGGCTAGGATGCCGCTACTCCATATTTGAGTTCCCTGGTGAGAGGGCCCGATGTATGTGGCGACTGACGGCGTACAAAATATGAGGCAAACTTGCAGGTCCAGGCAGAATGGCCGGTCCTCGCTGTTGCTTGCGTGCTACATTTCGGGGTCACCAGAATGTAATGGTGGGAGTGGTTACCCACATTTATTTACATACTTTACATATAATAACATATACAACTGTGTAGGCCAGCACTGGCCCCGAACAAATCGAGTTGCTTAAAGTTATAATGAATTTCCGTCAGGACACCTGCGTGAGACAATAACTGCAAGTCAGAATTTCCAGTCGCCACACCCCTAACAACATTTTGAATGCGTAAGTAGCGATAACAGAGAGAGTTGTCATACTGAAACATGCAGGGCAAGCCTGTCATTCATTGGCCAGTTGGCATAGCGACATTTTTTTATTATCATATTTAATATTAATAAGTTTTCGTAGCGACATCCCATTCTGCACGGACGCCAAGAAAGGGAAGTTATATATAATTTTGAAACTAGCAAATTCCCGACAGTCAACAAAATTGACTGCTGTTTTAGTGCATGGCGTGCATGGTTTCAGTGTATAATGTGAACTATTTGAATTCCGTGCCAACTTCACTCCATTGGTTGGCACTGCTACGCAAGAAACCATAGCGACAACATAGCGACATTTTATTATTATTAATAAGTTGGCATAGCGACATCCCATTCTGCACAGACGCCAAGAAAGGGAAGAAGTTATATATAGGATAAATTTTGTGTGTGCAACGATGCTCGTTTCTTTAATATATTCACATTCACGATCAGCCCCCTACAACTTCATGTTACAGAAAATGACCCTTTTTTGTCACTGCTTGCAGATGGCGCTAGTAGTGGAACGAAGACTTTTATGAAGGTTAGAAATAATTTTTTTTAAATGTCAGGGAAATTATTTTTATTGTTATTATATGAGAATAATTATGAAGTTGTTATTAGTCACAGTAACGATGATGACGATGATAATAGCATAATAGGAACTGATAAATGACAACACAAATAATTAACAGCTGTTGTTCAACTAAACTACCAGCGCCACCCAAAGGTACTAAAGCATGTGACACAAACGGTCACTTTTTTTAGTCTTTCTCATATATCGTGACAGGGGGCTGTTCACGATATTTTTCGTGAAGTGATAATTGTCGTCTCACTTGATAAGTGAAAAAATCTTACGAAAACGACCCTTCGTATATGCTACCGTTTATTGTATAAAAAAAGACAATCGACGCTGGAGCTAACTATCCAGGCTAAACTTATCAATGATTGAAAATAGTTAATTTTGCGTTAGGGTCGGCTTTGTTAGCATTTTTTTGAAAATATAACAACAATTTTTTATTGGGTAAAGAAAATATTGACCGTGTTGCCTATCTATAAATTGTATACACTCTTTCTCGTAACACTCTGTATATTTCCAAAATCATATCTTATTAATTAAAAAAATTTAAGCCGGCTTTACCTGTGCGTCATGGATTATTTGGTCGTTTTGGAAAAGAAAAACGTTCAAGCACTCTTGGAAATGCTCTCTATACACAATAGTGGTCATATTAACGACAATTTTAGAAATATTCGATTTCCCCCCGCTGTTTTGGATGTTTGATGCTCATTCATTGTGGCACTTATCAACCGTTCCAGTTCATTACTTATTTTATCGGTAAGCATATAAATTTAAAAAAAGAAGAACGCATTAATTTTTATCTGTTCTTCTTTTAGTTTTATGATTGATGATTCGAAATTTCTTCAAAAAGAGCTCTTACTGGATTAAATCGAATTCATGGTTTCTAATACTGGATCTATTTTATCAGTAAATGTCTTGTTTGAGTCAATGTAATCGCATTTAGTATTATTAAATTTTATTTATATTTTTTTATCTTTTTAATACATTTTTTAAAGCATCTGTTCGTTTAGTTCTTTATTGTACAAGTTCCTTTATATCGAGTACATAGTTGTATCATTTTTTATATAAATATTTTAAAGATGTTCGCAAACTTCTTCAATTTATTCAATTATTTTACAACAGAAAGGTGTTTGAAATTAAGTGTTTTAACTTGTAAATAACTTTTCAACCTTTTATTTATTGTCACGTTTATTCGCGATGAAAATAAAACCATACCTTCTACGGTACAAGTGATATAGCAAGGTTGACAATGTGATATAACATTGTTGTGAATTTATGGCTGATAAAGTGAAAAACTTTTTTAAGGTTTAAGTTTGTAAAGTTTTACTTCCATCGGTAATAATATCGTGTTAAATATAGTTTTTGAGTTAAAACGAATAAGTTTCAGGTTTTCATAAAAGTTCGTAGTTAACTGTTAAATTTAAAACAAATCTCTTCTCTTTGAATGAAATAAATTTTTTAAAAATTTTTGTGTCTTAAAATGTTTTATTTACAAAACAGTACCATAAAGACGAGTAAATTTTTTAAACATGAAAATCTTGTGCTTAATCAGGATGCCTACAAAACGATAAAAGCCATGATATCCTTGAAAAAAATCCAGATTTTTTCATGGCCAGTTCACTGATATCCTTAAAAAAATAATTTTTTGCAACCGAGATTCATGATTTTACTATGAAAATTTTTTAAGTTCTTAAAAACCTAATGAAATTTAAAATTACATACTATAAGCAAGTTTTAAATAACATTTAAAGTAAATAGAAAAAATTAAAGGTAAAGTTTTGAAGTTTTTAAAAGATTTACTTATTTTAATTCTCCCTGATTTTTATTTTATTTTAAAAATTGATACTTTAATATCTCTTCTTCTTAATGAAGCTTAATAATTTTAGGAAAAAATTTGATCAACTCTAGAAATCAAAGCATCTTTTGTCATTCTTTTAGTAATCAATTTTTACTTTATATTGACCAAAACTTAAATTTTCCAATATTCGTTTTTTAAAAATATTAATTTTTCTCATACAAGTTTTCATTAGACATTTGTTTAATGCATAGTCAGGAACAGTTTTTAATTTTCAAAATAACGGAAAATTAAAGTCATTTGTTTTGCTCTATAAACGGTTCATATACGATCATTGTATTGTGCGTTGAAGTTGAAGTGTTATCAAGTGAAGCTTTTTTGGATTATAAACACCGAATAAGGCCGAAAAAGGTAAGAAATTTTCACTAAACGATTATTATTTGTTATTAGTATTACATTTTTTTCAAAATCTCATATTTTCCACTTAATTTCTTCTTCAGCTAGAAAGAAATATTTTAACGGTTAGCTCAAAGGGCATAAGACAGACAATTATTGACATGGGCTTCATTTCTGAAGATTAACTCAAAAAAAAAGTTTTTTTTTTCTTAATTATATATTATCATATGAATAATTAGGGATATTAAAAGATCAAAAATAGGAAAAAAGTAAGAAAAAAGTAAGAAAAGAAGGTTATTGTTATAATTAGTAGATTGATCATCAACTGCTCTTAACTTCTATTGTTGCAATCTATTATTTGTTACAAAACTTCATAAGGGTCGTTTATAAAACTCAAGTGGTTACAAAAAAGTAAAGATAATGAAATGGGTAGCCCCAAGATCAAAAGTCAATGACGTCGTTGGTCATCTTGATAATAATAATTTTGAAATTAATTTTTTTCAATTTATCTCAGGAACATTATTTCAATCGTGAGATATTTTCAAGAAAAGAATGCTTAAAGACTTTTTATTCTTTTTCGAATTTATTCAAAAAAGTTACGAAATTAGGTTGCATTTGGTCAAGGAAAGTCAGGAACGTCAGGAATTTGATAGTTTTAGAAAGCTCAATACTTTGATACCTGTGGTTGATATAGGAATATCGACTGTATTAAACCAGTTTTAACAAGAAAATTTCGACTCGTTTTGATAAGTGATTTAAATATACGGGTTGTATAAAAGGATTAAAAGTTTTAATTGGATTTATTAAATCCAATGGTACTTGATAATTGATTCTTATCGACTTCTTTTTATATCGCATAAACTTGTTTTTATAGCCATCTTTTCATTTTTCTAAATACCCAAAGAATTCAATTCCCATTTCCTGATTTTTACTTTCTTTTACTACTATATAGATAGTAAAGGAGTTTTGAGGTCCCCTGAGTCCAAAAAAGTGGTTATTAAAAAAATGTCTGTGTGTGTGACAGCCATATCATACCGAAAGCTTTATCCGAATTTCACCAAACTTGGAATCTGGCCTCCATATTATATCTAGTTGTGCCGCGAAGCTTTTGGTTGAAATCGGTTAACCAAAAGTTCTACTTTACTCTTGGCGTTTTTGAGCTTTTTCAATTTTTTTCGAAAACGGCTCCAACTATTTTCTTTAAACTTTCAATAGTTTTTAGACTCATTAGCGGCTACAACTTTTATTTGAAACTTTTTCCTGGGAAAATTCGAATAAGAGCGGTTGTGGGGTGAAGGTTGGGAATTCTTATATACATATAGCCCTATATAGGTTGTATGCATATTATAGTTTAAGCTGTTTATATGTATAGTTACAAAGTGCTTATATTTCTTTTAACTAACAGCGAGTATTTTTATTAATGGAAGTAAAAGAAAGTACTGTGACGCCTCGCACCAGATATTTTTAGAACTCCCTCATCTCTGGAAATCATATGTTTAAGCATCATCCTTACCACTTTTATCTTCTATCTGCCCAATATTCTGGAGATCTCTTGAATTTATCGTCTCCACAACATTTTTCTTTTATCTTTTTCGTGGCCTTCCTCATTTCCTTCGCTTGTCAAGTGTTCATTCATAGATTTTCTTTGGCCGTATGTTATTAACCTTTGTTTGAAAGTAGCCATACCAAGTTAATATATTTACGATATTTACTATCTATGGTGCTGAGAATAGTTTATTTTCTTCTATAACTTCTTGTATTCTTTCATTTCTGAGGAGTTCTAATTTCGAGATGCGACATCTTGTCCACCAAAAATTCACTTCCAGGGACAATTATTTATTGTTTTCATTTTTGTTTAGCTCCCATATATTTCCCCTCCATAAGCAGCAATAAGCTATTTAGAAATTGATTTGTATAATATCTTTTTACTTTTTTTTACTACTATATAGTAAAGGTAGTATTGTAATCGGGTCGAATTTTCAAATTCGAGCTTTCACCGGAAATACATGTTTTGCGGTCCCCTGAGTCCAAAATAGTGGTTTTTAGAAACATGTCTGTGTGTGACAGCCATATCGTATCGAAAGCTTAATCCGGATTTCACAAAACTTGGAATTTAGCTTGCATATTACATCTAGTTGTGCTACAAAACTTTTGGTTGAAATCGGTTAACCGGAAGCTTCACTTTATTCTAGGAGTTTTGGAACTTTTTCAGTTATTTTCGAAAACGGTTCCAACGATTTTCTTTTAACTTTCTACCACTTTCTACAATTCTTAGACTCATTGATGCCTGCAACTTTTATTTGAAACTTTTTCCTGTGAAATTTCGAATAAGGGCGGTTCTGGGATGAAGATTGGGAATTCATATATTCATATGTATATAGGCTGTATGCATATAGCATAGTTCTGTTTATATGTATAATTATAAAGTAGGGGAAGTGAGCCCAAAACGGGTAGGCTAAGTGCGAAGGTAAACATTCGTATTATATGGTAGATTGATTTACTTTTTAATATAGTATAATAATTAAGCTTTGAAATAAAATACGATTTGACCACATTATATGCCCAGTTTTTGTTTATTTAAAAAAAATACAAGGTTATCAAAAAACCCGTTTTGCCCTATACATAAACCTAAAACGGGTAGCTCCTTTGGGCAAAACGGCTAAGCTTAGAGCAAAACAGGTTAACGTCTTATTATTTACTGTAATGAGTCATGATTCATGTATCAATTTTTTTTCGTTTTATATAAAAATAACGTATAAATACGTTATTATAATAGTAACGTTATGATAATATTTTAAACTTTTATTTAAAATTTCTATGATTGTAAACAATTCCGGTGTTCGAGCTTAGCTGATCAAAGCTCGTCAGGATTAGACAAATCTCCGCGCACGCGCACAAAATTCTAATGCTTCATACAGGAGCGTAAGACAGCATACCCGTTTTGGGGTCACTTCCCCTACTTAAAGTTCTTTTAACCAACAATTAGTTTCATAAATGAAAGTACTGAGACACCTTGCAGTGGGGCAATAAATCTTTTAACTTGCCTTATTTTATTTGTGATATCTTGGGAGCTTTTTTTCACTTGTCGTTAAAGTGATGCTCAAAAATTTAAAAGAATAAGCATTAATCTAAAAATCCACAGAATATCACACCAATATATCACGTACTGTTAAAAACCTTCTAAATTTAAACGAGTGGCTTTTAATTTATCTTTAACCTATCCTAACCCACGTCTAAATGTTAATAGTAGTATCATAAACCCATATAAAACGTGGGTTACTCGTGATATGGAGCGAATTTGCGTTGTTAATATAAAAACCATTGTAGAATTGTTTCGTGTCTGAAAAAAAAAGTAAAAATTGTAGGTAATTAAAAATAAAACAGTTAGACAAATGATTTCTAGTACCATATTTATTTCAGATAATTGTCTACATTTACAGTTTTAATTTTTTTTATTTTTGATTATTGTCAGTCACACATGAAAGAGATATTGTCTAGAAATCAAAATACTCCGATTGATTGAGTCAATCAACTTGGCTAAACTAAAAACGTTGGTCAAACCGATTATCATAATACAAATCAAATGACAATAATCTATACATTAATATATATCATATTTTTTGAAAAACAATTTAGCGCTTTAAAATTTTGGAAAAAATCCATTGATTGCAATTATATTCAATATTATCATACAAAATTTTCAACTTTCCTCATATTTCTCTAAATACTAAAACCTATCAAGAAACGTTTTGTTTCGGTTATATTTGGCAAAATAATGGTCCTAAATCTGTGTAGGATTTTTTTTTTAGTTCGTGCAGAATTTCCTAATCGATATGTTTATGTACATATTATAATTAATAAGTTTTTAAATTATTTTTTATATACTTTTAAGATGTCCAAAGAAATGTTTCTAATATTTTTAATTCGCGTCATTTGACTTTTTTTTACATTTGGACTTAACAATGAATGATTTAAGATGAGCTACACATTAAGTACACAACATGAAAATGACGCATTATTGTTCCCATAAAAATTTCTTTTGATTTTCTCTAAAATACAGTTAATACATTAGTAAAATTTCATATTATCTTTGTTTCCACGCCGTTCTTAAATTTTCTATATTTTCCATTAAATTTCTATCTAAAGTATTGGCAAGATGTAGCCCCGACTTATATCAATACTACATTTTTTTACATCATATTTATAGAAATTCATATAAAATAAATTTAGACAATTTTCATTTTTATCCATTAAAACGTTAATAGCAGAATTTTACAAAATGAAATTAGAAAAAAATATAAATAAATAGGCAAGCTAAAGTCAATACTTTTTAAAAATACTATTTCATAGTTCATCACAGTTTAAAACTAGAAAAAATAAAAATTTCGTGCGTGTATTGATCTACACGCATTGGAAGTGAAACTTCTATCGGTTACATACTTTTTTTGTTTTTTTCGATAATATTCACCCCTTACCTTCTTTAGATTTTTCTTTGTTTTTAAAATACCATTTCTAGCCTTCCAAATCATATTTTTAGTTTTATTGAACAATGGCAAATACTTTTTATTTAAAATACGGACCCTAGAAGAGTCGTTTTAAGCATTGTTAAGTCTCCACGGGTCTGTTGAAACATAAAAAGGAAAAAGATATCCATTGGAATAAAAGTTTTCAGAAGAAGAATAATAAAGCTAATGCTTAAGGCTCCTATAAAAATATTTTAAAATTTTTTAAGACAGCAAACTAAGAATTTTGGACCACTCAAATAAAATTTACAATTTACCTTCAAAAAATATCGAAAAGCAAAAAAATGAATATGTATCCTTTTGTCCTAAATATTTTTTATATATTTTTTTTTAATTTAAAATTATAGTCGCTTCAATGCACGGTCTTTCGCGACTCCTTTGTTGGTTGTTATAATGACCGTAGAGTCAGATCTGTCGAAAGTATGGTGATTTCTTCATTAAACTCCACCTTATATTTGTGTTGGCATTAAATACCAATTTTTGAATATGATACAAATATTTTTACTATGGCAATGCATTGACAATAACGTCACGCAAGGTGAAATTGTTAAAAGTTTAAAAAATGTTTAGTTTTTATTATAAGTATTATACCTAAAGAAATTTCACTTCCAAATAAAAATGAACATTCATATAACAGTAAAATCACAATTTTTCCTCTAAGAATTGAAATAAATTAAATTTTTTTACCTTTAAAATGGAAGAATTATTACACTTTGCCAATGATAAAACTTTAAATAATGTTAATAAATATTTCTAAGTATTTAACAGTTATTACCTTAAATTGTTTAATATTTTTATTTTTTTTTTTATTCATCTAATAGAAGTTTTAGGTACTGCAGTTAGGCGAATACTAATAAGCTCAGTTATAAAGTCCTAGAAATGAATTTCCTTAAAAAATCCCAATCTCATAAATTATTTCGATACCTTAAACTAACGTTTCAAAAATAACGACTTAATTCCATAAAATTTCTTGTTAAAAATCTAATCTTTACAGAATATGTCATACTTAATACTTATACCATTTGTGATCTTATAAAAAAGATTGGATTTGAATTACAAGTACTATTTTTATAATTTAAAAAAAATACGTTTGCACGTTATTTTTTTGTGGAAAATTCGTGTATGCACTAACATTGTATTTTCATTTTGAAAAAAGTAGTTTTAAAAAAGTGTTTTTATGACGTATTATAATTGACATTGAATTTTGTAAAACGAAAAATAGAACGTTAATTATTACAAAATTATTAGGTGAAATTGGCGTTTAGCGAAGGTTATTATTTAAATGCATAAACTGTTCATTTAGCTGTATAAAAAGTAAAAAGTGTGGAAATTGCTCATTATTGCACTCCATGTTAACACCCAAGATTATTGTTAAAACCGGCCGTAAACTGAAAGTTGTAAACAATACTATACGAACTTGGTTTCTATAGCGACCTAAAGGTATCTACTACCAAATCTTAAAAGAAAAAAATTAGTTGTCTGTAAAGTCGGTTTACGGACGATAGTTTTACGCGATAACGTCATAAAAAATACCTAATTGATGAAAAATTGCGTACTTTTATGAATTGAATTATTATCACTGAATTGTCATTATTTTGTATAATACAAAGAAGGAGTTAATTGAAAATTAACAATTTTTGGCAAAATTAAGTAAATTGTAAAAAAAACACAAATACGTCGTCTAGGATTCAACAATAATATCGTGCCTCTCTATCACTTGTATCGCGCTCTCGCTTGCACGCACAGGCTCAAATGGAACGTGACACTTTTTAAGACTGGCTGCCGTATTTCATCAATTTATAAGACGTTATCGCGTAAAAATATAAATTATGGTGTCAAAAAGTTGATAGAATATGTTCAAACAAAAAATTTGGTAAAAACAAGTTCTTAATCCCGGAGTTAAACTTGATGTTCACAACGGTGACGGTTCAAAATGTCAAAAAAAAGTTAATACAAATAGAACTCCATAGGAATAATTAAACTCGACGCGATGGAAGGCAAGCTCACGACGCTTCAAAGTTGATTCTACTTCAACTTTTGACGTAGCCAAATGTCAATTGTGTATTTGTCATTTTAAATATTATAAGACCAAACTTCAAAAGGATATAAAAATATAAAGCAAATATCAAATTAACAGCAAAAAAGTGAAAGAAGATTGCGGAAATTTTAAATGAAACTGTTAAATTAATATAATTTTTAAATTATGCCCTATTAATTTATAAAAATTTCAAAATATCAGAAGCCAGCAAAGTTTTGAGATTGCCTACCCAGCAAATTTTTAAAGCGTAATGAGCATTGTTGACATATTGAAGCGCAAGCGTCTTGACCGTCGTGGGCGTAACCGTCGAGATTGCCTAAGGCTTTAATGTGAATATTTAGGTTTGCCTCAATCCATTTAACTAACACACGATTTTTTTTCCAACTTTGTTCAAAGGATTTTTTTTTATAGAACGTGAAATTTTCTTTAAATAGCTTTCTTTCAGATTGTTGTAACAATGAACTGTTCCAAAGTTATGAAAATAATTTTTTATTTAGTGTTACTTTTGTTTGAAAACATACTATCAATTTTTGGACACCATAAAATTTTTTTTTTGAAACACCCTAATATGCATATTATAAAAAATAAGTATACACTTTTATAAACAAATGGTCGCGATCAGCCACCTACAACTCCGTGTTACAAAAATGTGACTATTTTGACTGCATTTGCAGACATCGATAGTAAAATTAGTTGAAAACGAGTTAAACAAAGATAACGAAGACTGACGAAGACCTTTATGAAGGTGGGAGGTTAGAATTTCAAATTTTTTTTTAACGTCAGGCAAATTATTTTTATTGTTATTATATGAGAATAATTATGATAAATATTTTTATATAATAAGTATAATAACTCTGATAAGTGATGATAAGTTTTAGTTGCAGGGGGCTGTTTGAGACGTATGACTCGTATAACAAAACCGAGAACAAAAAAAATAGTTAACAGCTATTTATCAACTAGCTACCAGCGCCACCCAAAGGTACTAAGATTTGCGTAACAATTGGTCACTTTTTTAGCCTTTCTCGTATTCAAGTGATAGGGGACTGGTCGCGATTTTGTTAGCTAAATCGACTGTTTATGTGTGTAGATAATTATCAACACTAAATGCCAATTTTACCTTTTTTTACTTACAAATAAGATATATAATAATAAAAAAATAAAAAATCTAATGGACAGATTTATTGAGAAAATAACTTGTACTCTAAGTACATTATATAAATTAATAATTTAATAAAAAAAAATCTTGGCAATTTGATTTTATATAAAAAAGCGTATTGGTAAGAACAAGATTCGGAGAGTTTAAACTTAAAAATAAAAACTTTTTTTTAAACAAAATTACAGTCTTCAATCAAAATTTTCCGAGTGTCCCGAATTTACAAAATTCAGTAATATTATTATTTTTTTTTTTTAATTATGGGAAGCTCGTTTCCCGTTCATGTACCCCATCCATCGTTCAGCCGTATTTTGTATAATAGGATCTGAATCAATTGTGGCAAGTAAAAGCAACTGATTGACATGCGTTGCATGATAATCCCATCGAGCAAGATTGGGGGCAATTCCTAACGTAAAATGACGTAAATCATACGAAGTTCCAGATCCCGTATCAAACAGCAAAAGCATTCCTTTCAGAGATTGCATGCCTTGATCAAACAATAAACTCGCTTCTTTAGTTTGCTCGACAGGAGCAATACTTTTTAAGTCGTACAATCCAAGTAATGAATATATAAATCCGTTTAGTACAAATGAGGGTGGTCGAGTTGGATACTCTTCATACCATGCATATTTACCAAGGAACGTAGCAAGAACTCCACCTTGCCAACTTGGAATTCGGAATGGACGTAAGCCGGCGATTGCTGCATTTAAATATTCCTTATTTCCAGAATGATAAAATGCTCGGGCTAGCACAGATATGGCATGTCCTTGTCCCATTGCAGAGTACCTAAATAATAAATATTTGATTATTTGTTATTCAATTCATAAAGGGTACAAAAAGAATATATAACTCTATGTTAAAAAATTAAGAAATTTTAAATAATTATTTCATAAAAGATATAGGGGAAGTGAGTCCAAAACGAGTAAGCTAAGCGCGAAGGTAAAAAACTGTAATATTCGTATTATATGGTAGGTTGATTTACTTTATAAAATAGTATATTAATTAAACTTTGAAATAAAACACGATTTTACCACATTATATATACAGTATTTGTTTATTTTAAAAAATAACAAAGTTATCAAAAACCCGTTTTGCCGTATACATAAGCCTAAAACGGGTTAACGTCTTTTTATTTACTGCATTGAGTCATGAATCAATTTTTTTTCGTTTAAATAAAAATAACCTATTAATATTACTCATTTACGTAGTATTTAATTAATGAGTCTCAATATTTATAGGCTATTTAGTCGCTAGAGATCAACACTAATTTAAACTCATTTAAGGGGCCATCCATAAATTACGTCACACGTTAAGGGGATGGGGAGGGGATCGACGAGGTGTGGCAAGGGGGCGGTATTATATAATTTAATCTAAGTGTTAAGTAAAAAACGAACTTTGAACTATTAACGAAAAACTCAAAAACATTTGCAACACTATCTGTAAAAACATAAGGTTCAAATTATTTTGTCGACCTAATACACTGAGAAAAAAATTCTCTTCTGAACATTGAATTTCATTTAAACCAACAAAATGATTTGATAGCCCATTACCAACCAAATATTTAATATTTGGATTTAATTGTCCGAAGAGAATTTTTTTCTTAGTGTAGTTTTAAGCGCCGATACTATTGCCCTTTGATAAATGCCGCTAAATGCTGCACCGTGCCTAGCGGTGATATTGTTTTTATTTTATTTGAGAATTGACGTTCAAGATGTTAAAGTTTGATCTTTAATTAATATAATTAATCGTTTTTTTTTTTGTTTATTTCTTGAAATGTTTGATTTGATGTTAATTTTATTAAAAAATCATTTGAATTGAAACAAAACAAATTTTGGAACTGCTGTTTTAATTCAGTAATTATTTGTAGATGTAAACTTGTAAAATATGTGACGTCACACTAAAGAGGGGTGGGTCTCACAAATATGACCAGCTGTGACAAGGACGGGGGAGGGGGTCAAAAATCATGAAATTCGTGTGACGTAATTTATGGGTGGCCTCTATTCAGACTTTTAGAGTTACCTATTATTATAGAGATCAAATATGTTAGTTTTGTAATATAGAACAATAATTATTACAATTAGATATCAAATAGAAACTATAAATTGAAGCTAACATGCCTCAGAACTTCATTCTTAGCACAAATCACAATAATATGTCCTATGTCAGAATAAAAATTACAGGTTTCATGAGCTCATTCTTTACAATCTCCACATTCGATCTAGTTTTCTTTCGGTGAATCTTCATATGGATCACCATAAACGAGGCATAAATCGATTTTCGTTTTTTTCTGTGTATTTTTCATGTTAAATTGTTTATATCTATCTACCCCCTTTGCCCGAGACACCATTTGGCAGATAAAGCAGGCAAAGTGTTAATGTAATTTCAAACTTATATCAAACTAAAATAAAACGATGATACGAAAAACACGAATATTATAACGATTTTCGACTAATGATGAAACACTTACCTTGAAATTTTTTAGTATAATTAGCAAAAAACTTTAATTTAAAATTCTTATGTTTGTAAACAATTCCGGCGCTCGAGCGGAGCTGATCGCCTGATCAAAGCTCGTCAGGGTTAGACAAATCTCTGCGCACGCGCACAAAATTCTAATGCTTCGTACAGGAACGTAAGACTGCATACCCGTTTTGGGCTCACTTCCCCTACTATAATAGATTATAACTAATAGATTACCATCCTGGATCTAAATCAGCAAAGCCTGAGAAAACTCTTCGTTTGACCGGATTTGTCCATCCGCCAGTAGCTACATCTTGATGCTTTACAAACCAATTAGCGGCATCATAAAACTGAGCCATATGTTCACTGGAAGACAATGACAGATTGTCAAGGGACCCCATTCCATGTAACGAGATCGCTACAATTTTTAACTTAGATCTAGATATTTTTTTTCGGGGCTTGTCAACCAAAGCCAAGCCCTTTTGTAAATCAATGACTAAATCTCGAGTAATTCTTCTCGGACCACTATTAACTCCTATTCCATGATAAATATTTTCACCCTGCAATTTAAAAATAATTTTGAAAATCTACAATTAACGTAATTAATTAAGGGAAGTACCTGAATTGAAATCATCACATCGGAACAAATGTAATGTAAATTAAAATATTCTTTCTTCTCTCGATTTTGTAAAATGACTCGAACGCTTCCATTGTCCTTTAAATTAATATCCATGCTCAGGACAAAGTCTAAGACATGGTCTAGTTTCAATGTGATTGCTCCTGAGAGGGTTTCAGGTGTTGAAAATTGTAAAAGTTTTGATTTCGTTGTATTGTCCATAACTCGACTGATAGTCGATCCGTCTGGGGTCAACCATTTTGCTAGGATATTATCACAATTTTCTAGAATTTTTTTTCGAGGTTCCGGCTCGGTTAAATTTTTACTATAATGTGATAGACCAAATTGTGCTATTTGAGTCGGATAGTAGTACCCCTGGCTTTCCCATTGGGTCGAAACGGGAACACCTTCAGTACCACTAACACATTTAACTCGTTCCCGAACTTCCACATTATAATTCTCAAAATGCATGAAAACTCCCCTTGGATCGTATTTGCTTTTAGGGTGCGTAACTCGACTGTAACTATGAGACCATTCGAATCTCTCAAACCCGTCATAGGTAGCCAACTTCCCATAAACCTCGAAATATCGATGTAAGAAAGAAAATGGAATGTAAACTTCATCCCCTTCTTTCCGACAACCAATCGTGTATTCCCCATTAATATGGCAATCGATTTCATGCACTTCTTGATCAGGAGACAGAGTTCCAAGACCAGCTCGTTCCGGGAGGAAATTCGCGTCGAGTACATTTCCCAAGTTTCCTCGGGAACTTATTCCACATCGAGTCCATAAGGATAACGTTACCAGAAGAACGGCTACACAAATACATAGAAGGGCTACTTTAAGATTGATTCGCATCATTACTAAGAACAAGGGCGGCGACTGAAATTATTAAATAAAATTTATAAGCCTATATATAATATAAACATAGATTAATGGTTACATACCTTTATGTTGTTCTGTTGATAATTAGCAGGCAAAATTGAAACTGGTACAGCCCTAGGATTCAAAATCCTAAAAGGGCTTCCGTAGTTCACCATCGGCTTATTCACATATTTTATTAATTATTCCAATATTAAGACCGATTAATTATTTTATCAACCCCCAAATTAAGTGTCCTTAATTACCTATACTGAATAGGCGACCACAGGTCTTATTAAATGGGTGGTGGTACATGAGTATTTTTAAAACTTGTACACATTATTTTTAATGTACTACATTAGCTTTTAAATGGTTCAACATGATTTTCTTTTAGAATAATAATTTTTTGATTGATTTTAATTTTTTTGGATTAATTTTTACGGCTACATTTCCGTCATTTACACCTTGATTGAATCGACCATAATAAAAGGTGAGAATTGTTCAACCCAGTTTAATTTTCCTTGATAAGAACAAAGAGGCATTTATTGGAGCTTGTAAGGCAAAACAAAGAGAGACGGTTAAAAGGAGATTGATTCAGCTTTTAACAGCTGATTCACTTGTGAGGTGTAATCGATACTAGCGCTACCTAGCGCTACCACAAAAAAGGAACAAACAGGAAATGTATTTTGATTTCTTTTTTTAAACAACATCATTGTTGTGCTTTTAAGTTTTCAACAATCAAGATAAATTAAGATAAAAATATAATAATCAGCACAATAATACTTTGTTATAAGTAAAATCAAATGAGATTTACTTAAATAAGTTGTTAACTTTTTCTTTTTACTATAACTTAACGTTTTATGCCGTTATTATTTTTAAATGTATTTACCTCTAAAAAGGGGACATTATATACACTTTAAAAATGAGGAATTGTTATGTGTAATGCAAATATTTGTTCATATTTGAATGCGAAAAATTATAATCCCGCCATCTTGCGTAAATATTTTCTCTCATATTTTCATGACGAGACACCATTAAATTCTTGCGCACTGTAAAACTAAACAGGATTGTAACAAGGCAAAAAAAAGGACACAACTGCTTGTACTTATAGCTTTTATAGCTATCTACCAACTATATTATGTTAGATGTTACAATATAGGTATGATTACGTTTGATGTAGATTCTGTTAAGTAACATTACTGTAACTATTTATGTAACAAATGTGTTTAGTAAAAAAAATTCTGTTTCAATTTTTAAAATTTATTAAGACATAATTTAAGTACATTAAAGACTTAGAAAATTATGTTTTAAATACTAAGTCTGAAATACCTAAGAGTAATTTTTAGGATAGGTATTTTTTGATTGGATGGATTCACTACTTTACTCGAAGTTTTAAGCTATTTTACTTAATTTTGAAGCCACCTATAATATGGCTTAAAATTAAGTCAAATTCAAATAAAATGTGAATATTGAAATATTATTATGTATGTCGACCCAAATATGAAGTTCCAAATATGTATTAATTAGAACTTAAAATCACGCTATATCAAAAAATGTCAAAATGGACTGATTTTATTAATAAAGGAACCACAGATATAGAGGCATTGCTTTATACATCCCCACCAGAGGCGTGCGGTCCATACAAGCTGTAGATGCGGCGCATGTCTTAGGATTGTAAGACGATTTTAAAAATTGAATATTTTTTATGATTTATTCATTTCATTTTTAATTTACGTAATTGCATTTGTAAAGAATGCATTGCATGCGCACTAGTACGGTCGAATACTTTCTCTCTCGGCATTTAACATAGCTGATTAACGGTCTGCAGATGCGTTTGCCGTTTTGAATCTAAACAGTGAATTTAATTGTTACTGATACTTTTCGTGAGTTATTTTGAATTATTGACCCAAAGGCCATACAAATGTTCTGTTCTTTAGGATAAGAACTATTTTCGTGGTTTTTAAATACATTATATGATGCGGTTGTTGATGATTTTTGTAAGAAGGAGCGTCGAATAAGGCTAATTTTAAAAAAATACTTATAACACCACGTTTATCAAATAATGCGGTGCGGTGCGCACGCCACTGATCCCCATATAGATACAAAGCAAAGGTACAGTAAATGAACTAGAAAAAATTGTCCGTATATAAGCATGTTCCATGCGATTTTACGATCATTGTAATGTATAATCTAATTTTAAATTTGGTTCCCCTAAATATAACTATTATTAAGGATTCATCAAATTAAGTATTTGGACAGTTTAGGCAAAACATTGAGCTTAATAATTAAACTTAAAAAAGAAATAACTTGTAAATTCAGTGCTCGATTTTACCTGATATTTCAAAATCAAATCTTGATAAATTACTAATCTTCAATAAAAAAATCAATTTTTTTGATTTCATTAGACAAGATTGCAGTTGAAGACCGGGATCATAAAAAGGGAAAAATTCATTTTTAATAATCGTTTTTATCCATTGCTATACGTCGTTTAAGTCTTCCCTGATAATTTTCATTTTTTGTAAGCCATACTTATATTATATTTTCATTGAAAAAGTTTTTACTTGTACTTAGGTATGATACAACTGTACTACCTTTATTTAAGTTCTTGGATATTTTTCATAATTAAGTTAAATTGGATGGAAAAAGTAATAAAGCTCGAAATAAATAATTTAGAAACCATTTAAATATCTATCTATATTTTAGAGTCTAATAAGTTCTCTTAAAAGTCTCAAAATATTATAGGCTCATTTAAGTTCGACGCTTTATTAAAAACGAAGTTATGTAAATATCTCGTTTCTCATTTTTTTAAAATCATGTTGAGTTATTAGAAAAGTTGTAAAACAACAAATTTCATATAAGTTTGATCTTACGCAAATGTTCACAATTTTACCATTTTCGAGGAACAGCGCCAAACGGACAAACATGTATGTTAAATAATCATCTGCAAATATCTCAGCTCAACGAATTAAGGTTTTAAAATTAATTTAACTGAAAACTTTATACAGAATAATAATGTTTTTGTGCTGGTTTGCTATGCTTTAACGCACTTACTTCGTAGTAATTCTTAGTAGAAAGAGCTTTCATATAATGAAAGCTAAGCGTAGGCAACTCACTATACATATGTGTACCTATCATGAGCTTTCGAAAATGTTCATCCAATTTTTGAGCCCCTTCCTGTTATACAATTTTTCTCAAAATTTGTACACGAGCTTATACTTTCGATGAAGATTGATGAAAATAAAGTTTTTAAAACTATAGCATCTCTAGATTTAATTTAATTAAATAATTTCGGATTCTACTTTTTAGTATATCTACATTTGAAACGTAGCAATTTTTTTATTCCCATGGAAATGAGCCAGTTATTTTATGGTAAAAGCAAAGCTGGATTTCCCAATAAGCAAAGTAAACAAAACCCTAGAGGGCTACATTTATGAGGGGCGTTAAATTATAATAAAAGTAGCTATTACTACCCAAGAAATATTATAATTTTCTTCTAGCATTAAAGTAATTTGTATAAATAAAAATTAATTTCTATAAAAATTATTGTGTGGTTTTACGAAACCACGATGCAAGTGAAACTTTTTTGGATTTTAGACACTTAAGTAACTGAAAATTTTCGGAAAATTATTCGATTTAGGGTATGAAAATAGAATAGAAAGAAAGGGATGTGGCACGAATTTACTGTCTGACGTGACGCGCACCGTTGCAACTATTTTTCAATTTCCATTATTGATTTTAATACTCGAATGTTATTTCCATTATTGAATTTGTTGATTATTGTTAAAACGATCATCTGCCTGTTGTTATCTACGAGTATTGTAACACCGTCGGATATTTTTGCACTATTCTCGTTAGCTTTATCTTTGTCTATCATAAAAATATATAATAATCATTTAAATTATATGCTCAAGTGAAAAATAACATTTATATCAATACACTGATCAAAATACAAATACCAATACAAATATGATTGACAATTAATGACAACTTATAATAAAATAACACGTTGTCATGGAGAGTAAAATAGCTCATTACATTCAGTAATAGCTCGCGAAACAGGCCTGGGAAAACGACATGGTATATAGCTAACAATGTGTATACGAGTTATGCCGAACACTTGCCGATTCCCTGCCGAGAATGTAACACAGATTTAGCGACATGCTAAAGACAGGCCAAAAAATTTGAGACGATGTATAAAAAATTTCACTTTAATAATACATCTAAATTTCTAAGGCATTTTACTCAAAATAAGCACACACGTTTAGCGCGATTGAATGGGTATTTTAAGAGTTGTCCATAGAACAAAATATCTAACACTAAAGCTTTATAAAAACTTGGAGTAATTATTTTTTCATGCTGAATTACTATGCTTTTGGGGTATCTACTATTTAAAAAAAATTAAATTTAAGAACAAATTATAAAAACTACTTTTTTTAGTTAGATATTAACAAATTTTGTTATAACTACGTTGTGTTATCTTTATATTTTAATTAGTAAAATGTGAAGGGTCATAAGTATAATATGAATGAAAATGATTTGTTTTAGAAGTACGTGAGTGGGTGTAAAAATGCGTAAGAAAATTTTCCAGTTAGTCCAGGACTGGGCTGTTTTAGCTTATGGCGACAACTGGATAACGGTTATGAGGAGATGAGGATCGATCGCGGGCTCGAGGAGGAGCACTTTACGCATAGGTAGCGTTGTGAGTCGTCGCAGTGGTGAAGGGGACCGCGAGCGACCTGCCCTGTGCTAACTTGGATATTACAAAGTGGCGATTGAAAACATCGTGAAAAATGTTCATTTTCAACAAGCGATGGATTAAACTCAAACTGGAAATATGTGTACGCATTTTACAGTACAAACTACGTGTGAAAATGTCTGTGCCGTGGTTCCGCCACTAATAAACTGTTCGTCGTCGACTCATCGCCGTCTGCATGCTGCGTCGCTGTTGCTGTTCTCGAGCTTGAACAACTTGAATTGTTGCGGCTACCAATGTGGGAACGGGCGCTACAGCAGACCTCCGTGTAGGTCTGCCCTTTCACAGCCACTTTCTAATGATCCTGCATTCATCATTTATATTTGGACAGTAGTTTTGTTTACAATTTTGTGACGAGGCTACAGGGCCGCGTCTGACCCATAGAGGACATGCCGTAATGGCAAGCGAGGTGAGCACACATCACATTTTATACCCATTCAATTTAACTATTTATAAATAAACAACCCCTAATTCATTTCTAAAAAAAAAAAATCTTTCTTTTACCTAAGTATATAAAAAATCTCTATACACTCATATACAGTATAATTTTAAGCACATGTAAGCTCCCTATATTCCTGAAAATATATTTTATTAATCCATACGCACAACTACAGACTACTAAATTGTCCAAATACAAGCGACTGATCGAATTTGAAAACAAAATTTTCCAAATATTCCTTGTGAATTTTCTTTCTAAAAAAAACATTTACAATTTGTTGTTGCGACAAATTTTGCCTTATCATAATTTTATTAATAAAATGGATTTTTCTATAAAAATTTTTCCCGTACAAAACATAAGTAAAAATTTGATTTTTCAACCCCAAAGTCAACATTCACGTTCAATAAATTAAATAGCGAGAAAAAAATGTTAAAACAAACAAATCAATCCCTATAAATGGAAGACAAAACAACTTGGTAAATCGCGATGAGAATGCGATAATAATGATAATAATTGTTTATTTTTACTGTAGCGATGAATTTTGTTGATGTTTGATGATGATCGAAGCGAGATAGAGCCAGAGGATTGACTCCCTGAGGGTATAAAGATCACAAAAATAATATGTACACTATTACCTTTACCTCTGCTATACATATTTAATTTAATGTATCCATGCATAATAAATTTTGCGTAGGTTAGAGAGATAGGTGGATGTGTATGGGATGTACGGTGGTAAAAAGGGCCGTAATAAGCGCACGCCAACACATTACGGATTCGTTTGGGCGTTTAGATGAGCAAGAGTTTGAGAGTCGTGATGGAGTAGGAGTTTGGCTGAATACAGTGAGAATTTGCCAGCTACTTACATATAAACCCACCCAGCATCCCGTCATCATCATCATTATCATCATCATTCAAAACCTCCCCCGATTCAGTCCCTTATTCGGCTGCTGTTTTAAATGTTTTACAATATTTGGTGGGCAGACTTAAATTTGGCTTAGATATAACATTTAAAGGTGTCATATAATTATGAACATTTTCCAATATATAATTTAATATTTGTTCAATCAGGCTTTAATCATAAATTAAACACCAATCAAATATAATTATTAAAATTATAAGAGAAAATTTAATTTTAAGAAAAACGCAAAGTAAATGCGATCTATTTTTGAAGATATTACTTTAAAATTTTCAGGTCAAAGTTCATGTTATATTTTTCATTTATTAATTTTTGATTTTTAAATAATTTTGATGATTTTTAATCACTCTACATTATATTTGTTAACGTTGATATATAAGCCAGATGATCGAATACCGATTTTATCGGTTATTAGACTGATTGTATAAAAGCACTTAAAATCACTTAAAAATCTTATACCAAGAAATAGTAAGTAGGTAGTAATAAGACGTGGTTTCTATGAGTATTGCATTAGAATGTCCAATTTTCACAACATCTAATGATATCTAAAAGTTACTAGAAGACAATTTAAATACTATCTTAAAATATAGTTTCAAAATATGTTCTTTGTATTGAAAATTAGTCCGTTTAGATCAGTGATTCCCAAACTTTTTTGGCCCACGGCACGGTAAAAAATTTAAGACTTTTTGCGACACACCCGTCTACACCAAAGTATAAATTTCTAAGAAATGACAAAAAAATCGAATCAGAAATCAAATTTATTTTTCAAAATTACTCTTATTATCAATATAAATTAATTTTTAAAACAAAAGATATTCTTAAAATATGCGTCGCGGCTTACGCTCAGGTACCTATAGATAAATTTTATTCAAATAAATTTAATACTCAAAAACCTTAGCAAATTAAAATATTTTTTGAAAATCTCACGAGCCACGACACACTTTGGAATCTCTCCCGACACATAGTTTGGGAATCACTGGTTTAGATTTTAAAACAAGTATTCGTTTTAATTTTTTTTTATAAATATTTAGGTTTTCTTCCTTTCCGTATTATTTTATATTTTTGCTTAAATGGATTCTTGAGATTTATTCAGGTTGAAAACTAAAAGATTTTCCACATATTTTTCTAGAAGTTTTTGTTTTGATTGTCCGGTTCTCAAGTAATATTGATGAAAATGTTCATCCGTGAGAATGAAAATATTTTATAACTTATTTATGTGACCTAAAACAATATAAGATATTCTTAATCCAACCAGATGTGGTTTGTTTTGGCCAATATTTACCTGCAATTTTCCCAAAATGCCCATATTAGATATTTATATTGATAGTTATTGATAGTTAAGCATAGACAACCCATTATACATGCATGTGCCTATAATGAGCTTTTGAAAATTCTTCTTTATTTTAAAGTACATATCACCATAGATTAAGATATGACCGATATGACTACAACTACACATGACTGAATTCCGCGAGGCAAAGTAGACAATTGCCAAGGGCAGCAAATTTTTGAAATAAATGATAATTGTGTAGAAATATTTTTTCCTAGCAATAACAGTTTTTAAAATCATCTTTAGTTACTAATTACATAAGAATGGGGCTGGAACTTATAAAACTATAGAATATAGATATTGTTGGATTACTGGATTTTTAATGAGAAATATAAAATTGTTTAGATAAAAACATTTAATTGACTCGCATAGCAAAGCACAGCACTAGCAGTACATAGCACTATGTGCAACGTAGGTCATACAGTACGTTAAAAGAAGGGTCGGACTACTAGACATATCGAACTGGCGAAGGGTCGGTTAATAGAGATTCTATTAATAAATGTTAAAGACTTGAATGCAGTTCGATTTTTAAAAATTGAGTTTCGTTTACATTTTTTTCAAATGCAGTAATTTTTTCCAGTAAATTTTTCAAAATTTTCTAATAAAAAGCTTTAAAGATATCCCACATCAATAATGGTGGACTTCTTTTTTTGTGCGACAAAATAAATTAGATTTAGTTTTTAAGACTACAGTTAAGTTCTTCTATCTTAGCTTATTACATTTTCTTTGTAATTTTTCATATCTTTTATGATTGCGAGGAAAAATTTTCTCAATTTACTGCTCTGTGTATATAAAACTTAATGTAGGTCAGCCCCTAATTTTTGGATCATTGATACAACATCACTGCTTTAAACAGGATCTGTAAACTATTTTTAGTAAATAATGATTATTATTTGAAATGAAACTCGTTTTTCTCCAAATTAAGTTTTCTTATAGGGTGACCAGTGATCACCAAACCTATCTTAAGAATCACTGAATGGATTACAGGCTTACAGATTTTTTAACACTCATAGTTTATAATCAAAGCTTGTTATATTTATTTATAACTTCGTTCTCACAGTGACTTGGCATGGATTTGAACTATTTTGAACTGCTGAGTGTGCGCACTGCAGAATTTCAAATTTGAAATTCAAATCCACTGTTCCATGCCGTGAATTTAGTATGAAACGTATAGAAGGAGAATGAGGATAACAATGTTCTAGGCAGCTCTAGGATTTTATTTCAACTGGCAGTCAAAAAGCAGTTCAAATTCATGAATCTGAACTACTGTGAGAACAAACTTTATACTATACCATAATATGTAGGCATGCATAACAACCTAATATTTTAAGGTAAATTAAAAAAAAAAAACTATTTCAACTCCTTGACTTAGTAGATACCTAAATATTTAGTGATAGCCACTGCCCATCTTAAAATATTTTTTTGCAAAAAAGAATCTTATAATCCAGATTGTGCTTACATCTAAAAGTAATTTTTATTTTAATTTTCGTCAAATTTACCTTTAATATAGTCAGTCTTAAATTAGTCCTTGAAGTCCTCAAGGTACAAATCCAAGGTGGCAGAATTTCGAGGGGCAGCAAAATTTAAAAAAAAATGTAATGAAATACTTCTTAAGGTGCGATTTCATGTTGTCGTCCGATTCTCAGCGACAACGATAAATGTGATCACGTGACACAATTTCGACCAATAAAAAGACAGGATAATGATCGCTGAAAATATTTTTGCGATTTTTGTTTTATCGTTGTTTTTAATCCTAGTATTATCCTTTTATCTTTGTCACTGGAAATCGAGTGACAACATGAAATCGAACCTTTACAATACTACAGAAATTTATTTAAATGCATAAGAAAGAAGGGCGACATTTTTCAGTGCTACTAAACGGCACTTGAGGTAAATCAAGTCCTGCATATAGTACCAATAGCCATTCAACAACTATAAAATTTATAGAACATGAAAAGTACCTTTTAATAGTTAACAACTTTGACTATCTTGGATTAAGTACCTATGTAATTTTAATTGGAAATCTCTTAATTAAGGATTATTTACTTGACTTGATTTTGAAGTTATTCGACTTAAAAGCTTGAAATCAAGCCAAACTCAAGTCTTACTATTTAAAAGCAACTTAAGTCAAACATTTAATTTACAAATTATTTAATTTCAAAGTTCCATAATTAAGCTTAATTCATTGCACAAATTGTTCAGTTACTTGACTTGAGTAGTCCTTAATCTTAATGAGTTAACTAGAAATCTTTTAAAGAAATTTTTTAAAACTTAACGTCTAAATGCCAAATGTTTAACAGAAATTATAGCTGGTGTTTACCAAGACTTAATAAGCTTTAAAGCTCCCACATGTTCAAATAAACTATAAACCTTTATTAGTTAAGTACAGTCCTTGACTTTTGTTTTCTCTCCTCTTTGGAGAGTATTCTGATTATTTTGCCCCACCCTTAATAAATCCTAGTTACACCTTCGATTGAATCTCTTATATCACCATTACATTAATATTTACGTAATTACCTGATAATTAGATCATAATAAAATTTCTAAAATCTTCAGCATACGTCCTCTATAAAATTGTTCTTTACTAAAGCCATTGACATATGAAAATAATCGTTAAAAGTCCATTTTTATTAGTTCAAGTTGACTTAAGAATTAAAAAGCTCTTATAGTATATTTAAATTTGTTTGTGTATAATCAATGATAACAATAAACTGGTTGCAACCCCTCTTGTAATAATATATCCAAGAATTGGCGATATTTAAAAAAAATATAGGTCAAAACCGAATAAAAGCCACACAAAGATATCAATTTCAAACAAATACGGCCAATGCGTTCATTTCAAAACTCGGCCATGCCATATACATACATACATACACAGATAGACATTATAAAAACTAGGTCAACATTCGAGATTCTAATCGCGACTAAATAAGACATCCCCAATCTACCCTTAAACCAGCCAAAAAGTGGTTGGGAAAAAAAGGATAAATTTTTTTTATCATGATACATTTAAATTGTATAACATATATATTTATGTTTTATAAATTATATATAATTTGTCTAATCTTATGCTTTCTGCTCATAAAAGCTCATCATACTGCATAAGGCAACGTGTTACACGAACGTAAAATCAAACATTGCTCGTTTTAACCGTGTTATAGCGGGGCGATGCAGCACGAGAAATGGGGTCACCGTCGCACTAGGACACCGGGGCACAACCCTGCGCTGTCACCACCCCAACTTTCCATCAATCCGTTTATCTCTCTTGTACGTATGTACACATACAACCTATTATTATTTATTGGCAATTTGTTTCGTAATTTATTCATATTAATTTTTAGTTTTCTAAATTTCAAATTGTACATCTGACGAGCTTTTTTTGTATATATATACCTGTCTATGTATTAAATTGTATTCGTTTCATTTAATGTTGTTCAACTTACTTACAATTAGTACTCTTAACGGTAGACACTGTTCCAAATAATGTAGTATTTTCTTGTAAAGCTTGGCGTTTCTCTCACTCAAGAATATATATATAAATGGGGGGGGGTGAGCTTTAAAACTCGTCTGTCTATTGATAACAGTTTCAGAGATACGAAAGGATGAAGATAGAGAATGCACGTATAGTGTAGTAGATATAGGTATACGTTCTACGTAGATGTGTTCCAGAGGACGGGCTTGTCTCCCTGTTGCAGAATCCCGATGACCCCTTCTCTTACTTTGACGCCAACACCACGGTGCATATTGAAGTGAGATGGTCGGGGTTTTTCCAGATCATGCGCTTCTACTGATATTTGTTGGGGAACGTTCACTGTTCCAGATTGAGCTCACAACTAGGAGTTGGATATTCAGTTTTTCAGTGCATCTTCCTGCTCAAGTTTCGGGCGTTACAAAAGTTCATTTGCCACACATACACACACGCATACACATACATACATACATACATACACTCATTTATATAGTATATATTTATAAAGCTTTATATTTTATTATGTGATTTACGTAAATTCTAAATAAGGAATATTTTCTTTGAGTTTTTCACACGGGAATTAATTACAGGGTCAATTTATTCGTGTTATTTCTGATATTATGTGATTGTTCATATTGGTGCCTTTTTTGAATGATGGAATTTTATCAAGTCGTTTTCTCTTAACGAAATTAGTGATGAACAGTTTGTGAATAATCGAAAATATCTAATTTGTATAACGTCTTACGTTCACATCTCTACACCCTGGAATAATGTGTTTATCTAGTGTATGTCAAATATTCCCATTGCGTTTTTGTGACCTACATTCCCACTTTGCCCTGGAACATAGAAAATTTCAAAATAAACAATTGCATTTAGTTGATTTGCTTTTTTTCCTTGCTTCTCTGTTTGTGTTTTCTTGTTTTTGGGATTGTAATTATTGATTTTGATTTGTGGTTTTTTCTGCTTGTTTTTTTCCAGGAAGCACGAGGAAAAAGACCGTTTAAAATATGGGATAGCTGGCGTAACGTTCGTAAGGGTTTGGTTGTAACGAGTTTTGAGGAACTTTTACAGCGCGGCAAAGAGAAATTGGGAGTGCCGTCCGGAGAGCCTGTACGTCTAGTACTAGACTCAGACGGCACTCAGGTTGAAGACGGCGAATATTTTCGTACTCTCCCCAACAATACGGTGCTTTTATTGTTACGACCAGGCGAACGCTGGTTTCCTACTGGCGTTGATGTAATACGAGCAGGTATTTCATTTATTTCTTCTCAATCAACTACACTTTTAAATGTACAATGCACATTTTCAGTCATGACAAAGTTTAAGTTTTAAAGTGTTTTCATATATATACCAGCTACATTACAGTTCAGTCATCTTTTTGAATTAAAACCCTTTCATCAAAGTCATCATTCCGTTTTAGTTAAAATACTAGGTGTTTTCATAATAAGTTGTCAGGTTTTTTGACTATATTCAGTCATTCTGTCAACAATTCTATATCATTGTAGATTCAAATACTTATACAGTGATGGATTTATCAGCAGGCAAATTAGGAGCCAAAATTTCATATACAAATCATAAAATTTCTTTGACAAAAAGTGATTGTAAACTGGGATATAGAATTTTATATGTCGGTAGGGGTGGTAACATTTAAATAGCCTACTGGCGACAAACGTGTAAACCCGCCACTGCAAATATACCTAAATTGCAGTGATGGCGTTTTTGGGGAATATTTTGGAGAATAACCAATTGTAAACATTACTTATTGATAAAGAAATAGAAAAAAAAATGAGTTCAGGAGGCACAAAACAGAAGAGGTTACCAAATAACGTAGTTATAATTTAAGATATAGTTACACATCAGCAGTGTACCTTACTTTAGACAGACCCTGTATCAAAATTTTTCAAAGGACTTTTTTGGATACTCGCTTAAATTTATTGTGTAGCTTAAAAGTTTGATAAAGATTATAAATAATATTTTACCTACACATTTTTACTTGTACACATTAGAGGTCTCCTAATCCGGGTGCCCCATATCGTGGATATGGCTGATATGGTGTAGTTAGCCCCTTAAACACTTATCAGTCACGTCGTAGTGCAATATATCTACATTCTTTATGGAAATGATTATCGTCTAGCTTTCCACCAAAATAGTGGGCTCATCCACTTTTACTTCTATTAACAGTTTTTTATTTTTATTTTTATTTTTATTTTTTTTTTATTTATTTATTTAAAGTCGCTTTAACGGCGTGGTCATTAGCGACTAGTCAAATTTTACATTATTCTAATACATTTTTTTTACAATTCATGATACATGTAGCACGTGTATAAGGAAATAGTAATAACAAAATAATGGTAATAAAACAAAAGAATACAAAAGGGAAAACTAAGATAGCATATAAATATAAAATGATAACATTAATTAGAATTATCAACAAACCGTAGCATTCTTTTCTCATCCAGTCAGATATATGGTATCTAAAGCAGCATAATATTAATTGTATTAACATATGTGAAACAAGGATAGATCATGGAATTAAGGGAGTTTGATAGTATACGGGTTTTATACTCAGCTTAAATTCCATCCAGGAGTTCGATGCATTTTAGAAACTCTAATGTTTTCTGTGCTTCTACCGGTGCTCCCAAACATTCTCTCAAAGTTCTGGGTAGTTCTTGGTTTTGCTTTTGTGTTGAGAAGGACTGGCATTTCATGATTATGTGAAGGACTGTTAGGACATCCCCACACTTGGAGCAAGTTGGTTGTTCCTGATTGTCGAGTAGGTGTTTATGGGTGATGCTCGTATGACCAGTCCTCAGCCTAGTGAGGATGACCTGTTGTTTTCTTGGGAGATCAGTGACAGGAGCTGATTCAAATATCGTTCTTCTTACTGTTGATAGTTAGTTTTTTATTATATTCAGTCATTTTTGTCAATTGTGCTCGCGAATAGTTCTGATTTTTAATGATAACCCTGATTGTTATAATATCAATTTTGAATAAGCCAATAAGAGCCATTTAAATATATTTAAAGGTTAAGCATAGGCAACCCATTATACACGAATGTGCCATCATTAGCTTTCGATTATTTTTGAAATCAAGAAGCATTATTTTGGTTCTTTGTAATGTTCTTACTTATTATGACGGTGTTATTTTAATTTATTGATTGTGGGAAATTTTTCAAATAAAAAAAAGGAAAAAAAAAAACAGAAAAAGAAAAAATTGGATTTAAGAGGCACAATGAAAGTTTTTCTCGTTGTCATATGTTGAAGTTTTAAATATCTTTAAAATTTTTTCACATCATATCAGTTTAACCTCCAGTTCAGTTATTATTCTACCTAAACTATTTTTGTCCAGTCTAAAATCAACATAGTGCGTGTATTCACATCTACTTTATCATCAAGTTTATTTAAATGCATTCAGTCATTCTAATAATTATGCTCTCGAATTTTCCCGAATGTGTGAATGGACCTTTTTTATACCCAAAAATCAAAGAATATTTCAATTTACTTAAAATCTTAAATCTAAAAACTATCTATCTTAAAGTCTTATCAGGTCAATGTACAGGGAAATCGAAAACTAGGGCAGTGATGACAAACCTATAATTCGTGGGTTAAATCCTGACCCACGCAATAATTTAAACTGGTCAGTGAGGTAGCTTATTCTAGACAAACCCTGTAACAACATTTCTAAGGGGGGAAGGATTTTAAGTTACCTGCTTTTTAAATTTAGTCATGAATGAAAAAGTGCATTGTATTGTATACTTTTGTATTATACTATAATAACATTGTATTAGGAGATAATCATTATATTATAGGAGTATAATATACAATAGTTTTGTATTATATAATAAGGGCACCTAAATTATAACATTATCTTATGGTTGTTGTAATTTGTAGCTATATCAGCGATTCCCAAAATCGTATGCGAAACTATACATGCGTTAGAATTACACGATGAAACACCTTCCTGGAAAATTATGGATAACAAAGGTAGAGTCACGGTGGTATTACACTGGGATCAACGACAGGGTCGTGGCGATCGTAGTGGATCTGGTGAACCATCACCAGGAGGTCCAAAATTTTCTCCTAGTAAAAAGGTGTCTTCAGATTCACTAGCAGGGGGTCCACGACCTTCTTTGGTTATTCAAACTAGTCTGGATAAATTACAAGGTATTTTCACAACAAATCACACTTTGAACGTTATTCAAATGTTTTATTGGTTTTAAGGAGCCGGTGGCAGTGCCACCAGACTATACACCTCTAGTCCTCAGATTACTGTGATAAACCACGATGACGTGGCACCATCGAAAGGTGCTACGAGTTCCTATGGTGTCCATCATCCTCGTCTATACAAGCAGGGTAGTTCGTTCGAATCGACGACGATTCACATACATACGCCGGAATGCGCGAACCACGCGCATCATCCTGCAGCTCGTTCCGGGAGCCCGACGAGTAATGGCGTAGCTGAGTGCGACTTTCACTGTTGCGCACTCCACGAAGAGGGTCGTAAAATAGCCGTTCACAAAAGTGTGGCCACGTCGCCGATTCAGGACGCGCAACAACAAACATCGCCACAACCACCCAGTTCACTATCGGATGGCTCACGTCGATCGGGAATCGCGAAAGGCACAGGCCATGTACGATTTCAAGATGTGGAATCGAGTGGCATTGCTGGTGGAGGCGTTGGACGACATCCTGTCAATGAGCACGATAGCTCGGAAAGTGAAACAGAGAATACGATAATGGAAGATGAAGCGGTCACGTCCGAGAAGTTTTTACTTCTGATCGACCAACTGAGCGTTGATCAGAAACGACATCTCACAATCAAAGATATTGGCATTATATTGGAGCGTTTAAACTCGAAGATTTTAGACGTGGAGAAACTAGAAAGAGACTATGAGGCAAATGATTGCTATAACTGGACGATAAAAGCAACAATTCGGGGTGATGTTTTACGTGAATTAGGCGTTATATACAATGGCAATTACTATGCAATATCCGAGCATCCTGGCTACTACAAAGAGGATAGTGAGGAAAACAATGAAGAGGCCGAGGAAGAGGAAGAAGAGGATATTATTTGAGCCTCGGAAGATTTAGCAAAAACAAATTTTTAAAAAAAAAATCGAGTATTTCAAGTATTAAAACCGAGAGAAGAAAAAAAATTTTAAATATAATATGAAGTAAAATAAAGTGACGGTTGTTCGCATTAATTACTTATACAATCAAAGCGGGAATTTTAAAATTTAAAAAGAAAAAAAAATGATGTGAATAATAAATTAATGTTTCATATATCAAACCTATTCATAATATACCAGAGATAACTAGTCGATAATGTTAACGAAAATTGGCTACAATTTGATATAATATTTATCTATATTAGGTAGAATATGAACATATAACGATATTCGGATTTTAAAATCGATATTCCGTTTTTAATTTAAATGAAATTAATGATCATATTATACGTCGATAGAACCATAGAAATTTTTCTTTCTCATACGTCGAGAATGAAAATGAACACACAGAGAACGCGTATTATGAACATCGTCAATTTAAATTGAACCGGTGGAAATTTTTAAAATCTTTTCATTAAACTTTAAAACGAAAAGATGTCATTTTTGAAATGCAATAATCATCGGAAATATTTTCCATTTGTCCACTAGAAGGAATTTAAAGCAAAAAAAAATTATTCGTGAACAATTTCCATGGGAAATAATTTCTAAGTTTTCACACACACATTCATTACATATAAACAATATGTAAGAAATATCTTTTCAATTTTGTTATCTAGTATTTGTCAATGACCGTTTGATAGCTCGATTAAAGTATAGTTTTTAAAAGTGAGAAACTTTTTTATTAAAAAGTTTTCTTTTTGGTATTTAGTATAATATGCATAAACGAAAATTTAACTGTTTATTGTTGACACATTTGTTAGAGCTGACTAAAACTGCCATATGCCAGGTATTAAATACATATTCCTTATAAGAAAAAGTAACAAATTTCCTTTCAGTTCTTTAATTTTCCTTTAAAAGAAAAAACATTAAAAGCGGCTTCACAAAATGGGATATAAAATTATGAACAATATTCTATATTAATTGTATATTTGGGATAGTTTCCAAAACGTGCAATTTTTTCGAAAAAAATTGGGTGGCATTGTTGTAAGCAATAATTTGTAAGTGAACTTTCAAAGTTAATTGAATTGAATTTGAGTACTACTACTACTAGTATAACTATTAAAGACTACAATAGTAGTAATAAGCTTCGTTCGCGGGTGCGATTCTGAACCTAATCACGGACTATTTGCATGGACATTCTTAAAAAGAGCGTTCGCGGGTCAGTAAATTCTGACTTTTTAATAATAGTTTCGTTCTCACAGCGAACTAGATTGGATTTGGATTTGAACTTTTGAATGTGCGCACAGCAGACTTTTGAGTTTGAAATTCAAATCAACTGCTGGAGTTCACATTGTTCTGCTTCTATACGCTCCATATCCTATACGTATCCACTCTCTCATTCACTGCATGGAACAGTTGATTTGAATTTCAAACTCGAAAGTCTGCTGTGCGCACATTCAAAAGTTCAAATCCAAATCCAATCCAGTTCGCTGTGAGAACGAACCTAATAGTTCACGTTAATTTCGTTCTTTATCGATTACAGAATTGATTCTAGTGATTCTCGGATTTTTTTAAGGGCGAAAAAATCGAATCTCTCCTCGTGCCCAGTTTGAAAGATTGTGATTAAGTCCAGTTCTGCTGATAACGTTATCCAACGTTAGTTGGCCTTGGTTCTCGGTTAACTTTGAAGTTGTTCGCGAAAAAAAATCCCGAATCAGTTCATAACCGTACAAGTGCTTGGCCATAATCCTATATCTGTCTTGAACTGATTGGTAACGTAATTGGTTCAGAATAAGACCCGTGAACAAAGCTAATTGTATTTACCAAAGTACTACTACTTTGTAATCTACTTAGTAGTTTCTGATGATAAAGTAATAGATGGTAATAGTTAATGATATTTAATTTTATTAATATTCTTTCCAGTATCTGGAAAATTTGGGAAATTACTAAAAAAAATTACAAAAATTAAAAAAAAAAAACAAATGGGTACTTCAATTTTCAAAAAACAGTGATTTTATATTTTTTTTTTGTTTTGTTTATTTTAAGGTCACATCAACTACTATGGTCATTAGCGACCGTCGAATCCAAAAACCCAAAAAAAAACATCTTAGGCTTTCATTGGGATTCGAACCCAGGACTACTAATATAAGACAACTATTTAGTCCACCACGCCACTAACAATAAGTGACCATTTTTACATTTATTAAATAAATATGTTCAATGGATTTTACAAGTGGGATTTTGGATATATTTTTTTGCAATCTCAGTTTCTGGGTTAAGGGTAGCAGAGAGTAAATACTTTTTTATCCAGAAAAATTTATGATTTCTAAGAAAAGGTTTTTACTTTTTTGTTTTAAAATCTCCGACCGGGGTTCAATGAAATCGAGTGGAAATGTACCTACCTTAAGATTTGGAATAACATATAAAATAGTAAAAATCTATTAGAGTCTACTAGTATATATTATATCTTGAGATATCAATTCATATCGCTTACAATACGATGGAACTGTTTACTAACCCTAAGGCCGCGTTCACACGGTTCAACTTCAGTTGATCAACAGTTTACAATCTTTTAGACGGTAGCGAGGTGAGCGACGCAAAAAGTGAAGCACAAGCGAGTCGAATTGGAAGAAAATTGAGCAGAATTGAAAGAAAACTGACCGGGGTCGACTTGATCAACAAAAGTTTGACTGAGTCAAACATTTTGTCGTTCAAGTCGATCGAGTCGACCCCGGTCAGTTTTCTTTCAATTCTGCTCAATTTTTTTCCAATTCGACTCGCTTGTGCTTCACTTCTCGCGTCGCTTACCCCGCTACGGTCTAAAAAATTGTGAATTGTTGATCAACTAAAGTTGAATCGTGTAAACGCGAGCTAAGACAGTGCTTCCCAAAATATGGTACACGTACCCCCAGAGGTACGGGAAGAGTTTGATGGGGGTACGCTTTGCACAGGTTTGATGAAGATATTTGTTGCCCTATGCTTGTTGATGAGAGTGATGATAGTTATGGGATATTCATTTTTTGACAAAGGGTATTCAGCGCTTACAAAAACCAAAGAAGGACTACACACACGTCAAAAGTTTAGAAAACACTGCCCTAAGATATAAAATATATTATATCTTTAACTATAAATATATTTGGTCGACTTTTTGGGTGATATTGAAAATTTATAGTTTTATTCATAAATTGTGTTTTGTAGAAATAATGATGATGATGATAATATCTGTTAATAAAGATTTGTATATATTATCATAGGAAGGCTTATCATTGGAATATATTATTATATCTTATAATGTGAAGCCGACTTTTTACTTATATGAAAAATGAACTAAGCTATTTAATCAGAACATAAACACAACGAGTTGAACTTATAAACAATTACCTATAGTTTATTGAAGTGATAAAAAAAAAGTCAAACAAAACCAACTTGAAAATGTACATTAAATAACCATTTAAACGAGATTGAAATAACACCTGGCATTTAAACTTAGCTAAAATATTATTCAACGTGTCTATAGCACAAATAAATGGACAAACCACGTAAAGGATATTAATATGAAAATTTTGAAATAATATTTAAATCGGTATTATTGTAAGGTACGTCCTCGCGTACATAAATCGTAATTATGTACCGGGATACCTTAGCTAGTTGATAACAAATAAATAAATTTCATAATAACTGATATATCTATGAAAAAGAGTAAAAAAAAGTCAAAAAAAATCTATAGTGTATCGTTATTATATTAAATTGTTTTTAAGATATTTATCTTATTTTATATATTTTTTTTATGTATTACGAAAAAAAAAAATAATGAAAAAAATGATTGTAAATGACACTCAACAAATCCGTCATTTGATCATACGCAAAAAAATAATACATATGAAATAATTTAATTGGCGATGGTATTGATTATAAATATTAAAAAAGAAATATTGAATACATATATAGTTTTTATACAAAAATTAAATAAACATGCAAATTCTCTTCCGAACGACTTATTTTTCGGCGAGGGACAAAAAGAAAATTTGCGCTAAAAGTGTTTTATATTTGTTTTTATATATCTACTACATATTGAATTTTACGTACAAAACGGGTGTGAATTACATAATTTAAACAATTTTGTTCTAAAGGCCAAACATTTTATTAAAACACTTAATTGAATATTTGTGCCAAATTTATATATTATATTAAAGCATTTAATATACGTAATAGTAATTGTATGAAATTAAGAAAATGGGATTAAGGTTTTCTTTAGTGCTATAAGATACAAATTTTTTTATTATATTAAAAATAGTGCTCAATTTTTGAAGCATTTTGTTTGCGAAAAACGGGATAAAGATTTGTTTGTATAAATTAGTTCAATTTTTTGGTAAATCTTTATACTCGAAAAAACAAGCAAAAGCATAGGAAATATAAATAATAGGTTTATTGTCAAATTAGATTTTCATTTCAGACCCTTTTTGGTCATTATGAAAAAAAAATATATTGGTCGTATTCAAAGTGCTCGCACATTGTTGAAGCTACATTACGATTCAAATTATTGTGTAGTATAGGCTATAAAGTAAACATGCGTGAACTTATAATTGCCTATACAAACAATATATAGTTACGCAGTGTACGCACTTCTAGTGATTCACCGATTGTCTTGATTTTCAAGCTACATCACTTAAATTCGACGTTAAAGTAACACAAATTTAAGTGAAGTGTAAAAATTCAAATATCAAGGAAAGTTAGTTATTACTTCACTTGATGAATCCCTATATAGCCACTTTTATAAATGCGTACAATTAATTCAAATTCCATGACTTGAACATTAAGGTGACTAACGAATTGATAGTTTTTTCTTTTGTAAGCTTCGTCTTTCATGGAAAGATTAATTCAAAATGTATTCTCCTTAAAAATTAGATTTTTTTGGTAACTAGGTAATTAAAGATGATTGATAACTGATTTCCCAGTGAACATAGAATGTCACACTTTGATTACGTTCTACAACTAGTTCTACAAACGAGCAGAATGAAAAGCAAATTATCCGGGGTTGACTTGATCGACTTGAACAACAAAAAGTTTGACTCAGTCAAACTTTTCGTCGTTCAAGTCGATGAGTCTTATGCCTCGTTCACACGCTTCAACTTGAGTTGAACGATAATTTTCAATCTTTTAGACCGTAGCGGGGTAAGCGTTGCGAGAAGTGAAGCCCGCTACGGTCTAAAAGATTGAAAATTATCGTTCAACTCAACTTGAAGCGTGTGAACGCGGCATTATCGAGTCCAATTTGCTTTCAATTTAGTTCGTTTGTGCTTCACTTCTCGCGTCGCTTACCCCGCTACGGTCTAAAAGATTGAAAATTGTAGTTCAACTAAAGTTGAAACGTGTGAACGCGCTCTGAGCGACGTTCATTGCTCTAACCCATCTTTTAAGAAGAGTTCACATGAACGTTAGTGAAAGTAATACCGTCATTGATAATGTTTTATTCAACACAACGCCCGCGATTGTAATGAACAAATGGTCTAAAGAACCTTTTTTAGCTGAGCTATAACTTTGTTACCACTTAGTGGAACGTAGCCTTTGAAACATGTAAGTAAATTCTATAAAATGAAAGAATGCTTTGTTGAGATGATTGGTGGAGAATTTAAAACTGTTATTTGTTTATTAGGAGTAATATTTTTGCTTTACAAATGTTAGTCACCTTATAGTTAAATAAATGCCAAATTTTATTAAGTATTTTTTATTAAAAAAAAATTTTTATTATGTACAATTTATTGTACATTAATTGTGTCAAATTTTATTAAGTATTTTTTATTAAAAAAAAATTTTTATTATGTACAATTTATTGCGTTTATTTTTGAAAATTGTTGTAAGTATTGTTGATATAACGTTAAAAGAGATTCTATTTGACCTAAAGAAAGATATGGAAAACAAAATAATCTCCGTTTATTTTTTCAATTCCAATGATATCATATCGAAATGAATCAATTTTAGCGTTATCATATCCTATTAATTGTGTCAAAAAATTTGGAAAACCTTACCCATTGAAAAACAAGTGTAAATTTAATATGAAACGTGTTTAAATATATTATGATCAGAAACTTATATAAAACACATAACAACGATTAAGAGTAAAAGAATTGCGATGAGAGTTTTGAATGATAAAGAAACAATATCTCATTGCTAATTCAATATTTATATAATATATATTTATTATTGGTTGGTAAATGTAGGGTGTTATGTGGGAGGATGTGGATAATTTGTAGATGGATAGCGTTAGTCTATATCAATATTTTACTATGTTTCGATATGTTACAGATTCGTAACTAAAGCTAGTAAACTATTTTCTCATAATTTTTAGGTGGTTATAATTTCTCTATGAACAAAATAGTACCATGGTTGACCGACAAACATGCTAGAGGCTTCCTGGGATTTAATCTACGAACAGTTCTGTAAAAGTTTTGTAACATTCTTTCATTATGTAACTGTTACTAAAATATTACGTAGATGGACGTTTTATACTCACTGGGTCTCTACTGCATGCACCAGTGATGCTTAGTTCGATTCTTGTCGAATCAAGGATTTTTTTTAAATAAGTAAATTGCAGAAATTTTCTGATTTATCTTTAGGTGTTAAAGTGGCTAAATATAAAAAAAAAAATCAAAGTTATTGTTTGGCTTCAATACAGTGGCGGAACTACCATATCGCTAAACCCCGCGACGCGGGGGGCCCGAAAATTTTGAGAAAATTAGTACTAGTGGTGCTGCAGATAGGGTGCAGTAAAAAGATAAATTGAAAAAGGAACAGGAACGTTTAGCAAAATTACCAAAATTAGCCCTTTTTCTTAATTCGTTTGCTACGATCACAGAAAATCAAAGTACTTCTAAAAATGAACAGGTTTGAACAAGTTTATAGCAAAAAAATGAATCCAACTGACTTAAAACTAAAATATCAAGATACTACACCTAAAGATGAAGGGTAATTTGAACATGTTGATAGCAGAAGCAGTACGGCATTTGATTTAAATAACGATAAAAATACCATGGATTTCGACCAAGAAGTTACGACTAAGGATATTAAGAAACTGTCATTATTCTTAACGGACAATGCTAATTTTCAAAACAAAATATTACACCTGATATGAAAAAAATTATAATATCTGCTAACTCCTCTAGACCTGAAGGGCCGTTTAAGAAAGACCTTTCGCAAGAAAATCGGTGCTAAATTAAAATATGGGACACTAAATACGAAAAGCAAAAATTCATATAAGGTTGGGGGCCGATCTAATTTTTTGCGGGGGTGCTAAAATTTGTAGTTCCGCTGCTTCGATAAGTTCGGTTTATCTATCAACTGTTTTAATATTTATGTATGCATTTTTTTTCTTAGTTTTTCCTTTAAACGTAGCACCTAGAAATTTGTTACTTGGCTGCATTTCAAAATTACTTGACCTATTTGTGACTTAAATTAAATCCACACTCAAGTCAAATATCGATATTTAAATATAACATGAAGTCAAGCATTGACAATAGGCACAATATCAAGCACAATTCATTTCAAAAAATATCTATAACTACTTGATTTGATGAATTCCTAGCAACATCATATTGGGGTATTTCGCGTTTGTGGACTATAGATATAAAACTGTAGCATATCGGAGCATAGTTTATATAATAAAAAATACGCATATAAATAATTAATCCTATCGATCTGCAAATGATCTATTCTCTTCTTCATAACAGCCTGCATATATTAATTTGTTTTGTTGGTTTTTCCTAAAAGTGTTCGAAGGCGAACGAGATTCGAATACGTATTTTTTTGCAATGCAATGTAATGAATTTTTATCAAATTACCAACAAGAAATCATTTTCTTCTTACATAAGAAACAATATAAAAATATCTTAAATGAAAATTTGAAAAAAAAAAACATTCACATATATAAATAATATCCACCAATTAAGAGGCAATAATAGAAATACGCATACACCTGGTAAATTTCTTGTTCGATAATTTGATAAAGTGATACATTTTCTCTAATTATAGTATTAATAAAAATAATATTATTATAATATTGTTATAAACACTGCCCAATTCGCAACGGGATTTATATTGAATGTATAAATAGAATGACAAAATTGTAGATATAAAAATTGTATGATAAATTGATGGCCAATTAATCAGAGTGCCATCAATGTCACTTTATATATAAAACATTATATATAAAAATATATTAATTATTAATATAAAATCGTCGATTTCAAAAAGGAAAAAACAATTCTCTTTTAATTGATGAGGCCCGCATCAAAATATATAAAAAAAATCAATACAAGTACAAGTTGACATAATTAAAAATTTCTTTTTATAAAGCAAATATAAAATACCTACTAAAAAAATAGCCAAATAAATTTTTTCTTAATAATAAAAAAAAAATTAACAAATTATTATTCTTATTATATTATATATAATTAAAAAAAGAAAAACTAGGGCTGACAATCGATTAAAAAATTGAAAAAAAAATCGATTTAAAAAATAGTAATATATTAAAATATATAAAAAAATATATGAATTTTATTTAAAAAAAAAAGAATACATTTTCTATCTTAGATTTCAACTTATTTTTCTTAATTTATAACTTGTTCCGGGACATAGGAACAAAACTATTTACAGTCTTATAGATTGATTGAACTTTTATAAAAATAAGAAATTTTTTTAAACACCCTAATTCCTTATCACCCCCCAAATCCAAACATAAAAATTTAAAAAAACATACACACAAATGATAAGATGAAATGTATAATTATTTATTACAAAAATAAATAAAAACTATTTGCTTGAGTTGATTTTGAATCCGTGTTTTAATTAATATAATTTTTAAAATTCCTTTAATCGATTCCAGCCCTAGATCTGAAACCTTTTCACCACACTTATAATAAAGTTTATCTGAGGGCAATGGGATTTTATCACGAATATTTTCCTCCCTTCCTGATATCCAATTGAGATAAAATTTTTCTACACTCGTATCCTCGATGACAATGCATGAGTTAAATAATCAGATCATATTCTATATTGATCAATTAATTTATCATAATTAATTTTATGATCAATTACTTCATGAATCTATCAAACTATGGCGCCAATGTGATAACGAATATGGCCAATAATGGCAAATATCCTAAGGAGCATAAAATGTTCTACTACGTAACCGCTCTGCAGTATGTCACAACAAAATGTTATGCTACAATAAATATGTTAATAACATTTTAGTATTAACATTTGGTACCACTAAATGGTAACCACATCAAAAAACCAATTTAAAAACATTCTTTTAGCACATTTTTAGAGATCGTCGTAGCCCTTGTGTTCAGGAAAATATAATCTATGATATCGAGGGCTTCCTGCCAGAAGGGCGTATCAATTATTTCACCGCTTTTAAGTTATTATATTTTGCCATTGCTTTCTATTTGTTACAAAATACATTGTGTGAAATATTTATGGGTGTAGCGATAACATTTGGTGAGATAAGAGGTCATTCATAAATTATCTCACACGTTAAGGGGGGGAGGGGGGTCAACGAAGTGTGACATTGTGTGACAATGGGATGAGAGGGGTCCTAAATTTCGTAACGCCACATTTCAAAATCCATTTTAAGCTAAGTTAAGTAAAACACGACGTTTGAACTATTAACGAAAAACTCAAAAACATTTGCAACACTATCTGTAGAAACATAAGGTTCAAATTGTTTTGTCAGCCACTCGCTCTACTACACTAAGAAAAAAAATTTCCTCCGACAACTGAATTTCATTTACGCGCCAACAAAATGATTTGTTAGCCCATTGCCAATCAAATATTTAATATTTAGATTTAATTGTCCGAAAAGAATTTTTTTTCTCGGTGTAGTGTTACGCGCCTATACTATTACCCTTTGATAACTACCGCTAAATGCTGCCCCATGCCTAGCGGTGATATTGTTTTTATTTCATTTGACGATTGACTTTTAAGATGATTAAGTTTGATCATTAATTAATGATTAATTAATTGATTTGATGTTAATTTTTTTTTAAAAATCATTTAATTTAAAAAAAAAAACAAATTTTGGAACTGCTGTTTTAATTCAATAATTATTTGTATATGTAAAATTGTAAAATATGTGACGTCACACTAAGGAGGGTGGGTCTCGCAAATGTGACCAGCTGTGACAAGGACGGGGGAAAGCGTTAAAAAATCATTAAATTAGTATGACGTTTTATGGATGGTTCCTAATATATTCGATCCATACATTATATTTACTACAAATTAATAAGTTAACAAATAAAAATTACTGCAAATATATAATATCTCAAAAACGGAAAATGGTCAATACACCTTCTGGCAGGAAGCTCTCGATATCATTACTCTCACTAACGGTCACGTAAACCCTTTTTTAGAGAGGGACCAGAGAGACAAGCGTTGCTAAAACGTTTCAAAGTTAGCTGCTTGAACAAAAAACAATAATAATAGAACCTGGAAGTTAATAATATTGTAAGTAATACTAAAGTAATAAAATTTTAACCCCGAAAACTATCTTATAATTTTCAATAAGTATATTTAGCTATATATTTAGATCTTAAAAAAAAAGTCTTTACATGTTATAAATATTTTAAATTTAAAAAATTCTGGATCAATAGTACAATTCGTATAATTTAAATTAAACCAACGGAGGTGACGTAATAAAAAAGAAACGCTTCTGATTGGTTGATTCAGTTACAACCAGTTGACAACCAGTTTCAACTGGTGGTGACTTATGAAACTATTTCCATTGCGTCAGGTGTTTGCTCTTTTCCAATATTTTTATTTAATTTTAATTAAATCTTTTAACAAATCAATAGATTGTTCACAATCGAAAATTAGTGCAAGGAAAAATGCAAAATAGCATAGAGAGTTTTTATCAAAACTATATTAAAAATGACGGGTTTAATTTTTACGACCAAGTGCGTTTTCCTCCGTCCTATGATGCAAATTTTATGTTTGAAACAATCGCCCGTAATAACTTATTAATTGATTCAATGAAACTTAAACAAGAAGAAAAAGATTTCTACAAAGCTGCTGGACCATTTCCTACTTACTATAAGTGTGAAAAATGTGGAAAACAGTTTCTTCAAGCTGATCAATACAATGCACATCAATTGACTCATTCGACAAATAAACACTATATGAAATGTAAGTGGTATTTTAATGAAAATATTAATACATTCTTTACGTGGTATTTTCTTCTAGATCCAAAAATTGAGCCGCAATATGAAGAAATCAACTTGGATCAAATTCAAACAAAAACAGAGCCGATTGATTGTTCGTCATACAAATGTAAAATGTGTAATAAAAGCTTCACACAGCTTGATTTATATGAGAGTCATCTACAGTTTCATGCTCAGTCTGAGCCCGTTCAAAATAATTTCAAGTGTGAATTTTGTAATAAGACATTCTCTCAGTTGAATCAGTGTAAAAGTCATGAAAAGAACCACTTGATTAAAAAGCCATATAAATGTGAATATTGTGATAAAACATTCGCCGCACTTTCCATATGTAAAATCCATCAAAGAACGCATACAGGAGAGAAACCGTACAAATGCGAATTTTGTGAAAAATGCTTTTCACAACTCAATGCTTGTCAGGTGCATCAGCGTTCTCATCTCGGGGAAAAACCATTTAAATGTAGTTACTGTCCAAAATCTTTTACTCAGTTAAGTTCCTGCCAGGTTCATCAACGCACCCATACCGGAGAGAAGCCATTCAAATGCGATTATTGCGAAAAAAGTTTCGCTCAGTCAAGTTTGTGTAAGACCCATGAACGTACGCATACTGGCGAAAAACCGTACAAATGTGAGTTTTGCGAGAAACGTTTCACGGCGCTGGCCAATTGTAAGTTTCACGAACGAACGCACACGGGTGAAAAACCGTACAAATGTCGGTTCTGTGATAAATGTTTTGCACAGCTAAACTCGTGCCAAGTGCACGAGAGAAAGCATACGGGCGAGAAACCGTACAAATGTGAATTTTGCGAAAAGAGATTTACGCAAATTGGAAATTGTCGCAAACATCAACAAACTCACATTGCAACACTTTCAAATTTTGCTTTTCCAAGATAAAAAAAAACTATAACTATTGCAATTTTATCCTATGAAAGAGCTTAAAAAGCAAAATAACTAAAAAATATTTTAATGTAGCGACAAGTTAAGTAATAAAGGGCCTTTCAGTTTTTAAATATTTATAAAACATTTTGTGTTAGATATTCAGATTTTTATTTTTACGGAGTTCCTTTTAATCCTTGAAAGTAAACAGGCAAAAAACATCACATAGCGAAAAGCTTTATTCCCTTTCCTCTCTTTCTTTTTAATTCTTATTTCTCTCTCTATCCTTATGCTCACTGCTTAACGACAGTGATTAGTAAAAGAAATTATACCGAGTGAGAGAGTGAAAATAGAAACATAGAGATAGACTAGCTGATACCCGCTCGCTTTGCTGAGAGTATCTAAATTTAATTGATTCCCTACATTCATCACGAAGTATAAAAATTAATCTATAATATTTTGACAGAAAAAGATGATAGATACTTCCAGCCTTTAGATCCAAAGTAATTTCATCAAAATCCTTAAAACTACATTTCTAGGAAGAGATATTAGCTACCAAGGTCTATTTACAGATTTTATAAGATTTTAAGTATATAAAGTTCTTTTAAGAAAATTTGAAAATCTTTCATATCAAAAGTCATTAAAACATTTCAGCTATTTTAGTTGAAAATATTAAGAGCTATTCTACAGGAACCGTCCTTTTTTTGAATAAATGATATTCAATAATATGTTAAGATCTGAGGTATCTATAACAAAACTTCATTAAAATTCGTTCCGTTCAGTAATTGTTAATTATTTAAAAATTTAGTATATTATTTTAATACGTTTAGCTATTTCTAATTAATTTCTTCGACAATGAACAACACAGAAATTCAAATAATTAAAAACATGTCATTGTTAATTTTATCGGGTGTTAAATTGAAATTCTTATTTTTATTGCAATAAAATTTTGTCAATTGTTTAATTTAAACTTTGTAGAGAATTTCTTTCGCTACTGTGTAAAATTGGTCAGGCCTTCTTGAAGAAAATGCGTTAAAATGCTATTTCGCGAACTGTAACGAAACTTTTTTTAAATACAAGGTTCCTGTAGGATACAATTGTTATGCTATCCAATGGGATTCACGTATTTTTCACTATATATTACTGACGCGAAATATAAATAAAAATCATTCTGGAGCCTGATTGTATATTGTATCAAAATTTGAGCTCAATTGGTACAGAATAAGGACCAACATAACATTTTATATAATATAAAAGAAGATACCAATAAAACAGACAATACGTACGTCGTACAATAGCCAGCCGTTATGCCAATATAATTTTTTTGTCATTTGTAAAAGATAAAAATGGTTCCTGTAGATTATACTTAGAAGATAGACATATACCGTCGCGGACTTTTTTATCAACCTTTTTAAGATATTCAATTTCGCCGCAAAGAAGTTTGATATATCTCGTAAGGTTTAGCCAGCGTTTGCAATGTAAGTGCACAAAAATTTGTTTGTTATGACATCACATTACAAATCTTTGAATTTCCCGACTTTTCTCTACTAAATTACGTATAAATTATAGCCATTATGTTACCGAGGACTAACAGCTATATAACAAAAAGTTTCATCAAAATCCGTTGAGTAGTTTTTGTGTGAAAGCTGCACAACAAACAAATAGACAAAAATCGTCTACAGTTTCATTATATATATATATATATATATATATATATATATATATATATATAGCTAAACTAATTCTATTGACTAAGATAGCAGTCTGTCGACTTGACTGAATTATAAGTTATTCAAATCTAATAAAAACGTTAATATAAAACAAGTAATGTATTGATGGGGGATGAACCATATTCTCAAATCGCGTGCACAAAATGTCCATTATGGTATGCAATGTATGACATGTACCACCATCCTGTTGGAATCACATATCGTCGCTTTAAATAGATTTATTATATCTGACACAAAACTAAGACATTTGGAAGATCACCCTAAACTAATTAGTACTTGACTGCTAAACATTTCGAGCGCCCATTTTGAAAAACCCTTTATAACAACTTATAAAATCAACTGAAATGGAGTCTAACATTTCCTTTAAATCATAGTAAATTGTATTCCCAAAAGTGGATGCAACATCCGGCTAAAGCAGTTATTTTAATTTAATAAAACCTTTTATGTTGATTGGTTTAGTTTTAAAAATATGTTAGTAATTTCATATTTTAATAATAATTTTTTTATTAACTTAAACGCTCGTTTTATTCCTCATCACACATAATTTATATCCCTCTTCCTTCACTCCAATAAAACTAGACTAGTTTCTTAAAATGTATTTTATTGAACAAAAATATAACGCTCTTTAAAAAGTTCATATTTGAAAACCATTACAAAAATACCCAAAATCAATTAACTTTTGTCAATTACAACAATGTGTTAGAAAAAAAAAATGTTTAATAATTGGTTTTGTTCTAGATGATAATAAAACCGTGCATTGATAGGTGCATTAGTACGCTACGAGTCTGCGTAGTATAAAAAAAAGTTCTATGACTATCAAATTAAGTTTTATTTTCATCGGGAACATAATTAAATTAAATAAACTTTGCATTGTTATCTTTGATAGATGCCTTAAAAATTAATGTTATCTAAAACAATTGTTAGAATAAATTTAATAGATAACGGGCTTAGAGGAAAAAAAATTATAAACTAGATTTTTCAAAAGTTTCTGGGATGAGTTTCCCTTCATTTCTTCCATATATAATGTTTTTCCTTTAAGTGCCTATTTTTTTTTTTAATTTAACAAATAGGCCTTTGAACTCAACTTCATCAGAAACTTAATTTTTTCAAGTTCTGTTTTTTAACCAGTAAATGTTGGCACTAAAATCAACAAATTCAGGTCTTTTAGTTTTTACCCCTATGCCCTTCAAATATTTCCAACTGTTTGAAATATGTCTAAGATTTCATTAGTCGTTAACAAGTAAGTATAGAAAAATAAGTATAGCAAATTGACTAGAAAAACGAAGCGATATCGATTTTATTGCAAAAACCGGTTAATTGCTTCGAAATCGTTACGAATCAGTCGTTTTAGGCGAAGAAATTTGATTAAGAAAAGCTAAACGTCGTTGCCGCACTTCTCCCGGATCAACACATTGCGACGATGAGGACGATGATGTGGAAGTCCCTTCCAAACTCATCGCAATTGCCTTTCGAAACTGTGCCTCTTCATCCGAATCATCATTCGAAGAAACCGTCTGGGGTGCTACTTTTTCCGGAGTATGGCACAAGCTCATTTGTAGAGCTTTTTGCAGATCGACATCATCGTCATATCCGATTTCCTTCCGTTTTTTTGCGTTTGTTTCGTCCAGTTCTGACCAACTTAATGCTAGAGCGGCTTGAATATCTTCATCTTCATCCTGTTCTACTTTACTAATACTGTTTGAATTATGTTTGGGAGATGCAACTGATCGTGGTACCGGAATCGCAGGAGTTAAGGATAATAACTGATCTGCTTCACAATCAGGTAATTGGCCAAATACCACAAATATGCAATAGCCTTCATTTTGTAACTGAGCTAAAAACATCGCTAAGTATGTATCCGAAATCAATTCGGGGGCTGAGAGTAACGAGTTTAAATTAAACCATTGATTCCCTAATTTCCTAATCGTGAACCAATGATCCCGATAGTGGCATATAAACGCTTTCATGCTACTAGGACAGTTAACAGCTTCCTGAGCCCGCTCTTCGGTACTTGTATAAGGTACTAATTCTAAACCCCACACTCGTAAAGCACTGCTAATTACTTGCACTGAAAAATAACCACTATCGTCCATATTTCCAGATGGTTGTGCCAAAAATGTACGATATTCTTCACTTTCGATCCCATTTTCAGCCATACGCATACGTTCTTCGTCATCCATTTGCTGTGCCAACGTTCCTAAATCAACTGGAGTAAAATATGGTCCCTGTAAAAGAGCGTTGAGACAATGCTGAGCACATAACGAGCCTTCTTGCTAAAAAATAAAATTTTCAAAATTAACTAAAATTTTATGATTTCATATAAGATTTGTTCCAAGTGATCACGTTATCGTACATTGTACCGTCACCGACATGCATTGGATATCCTAATATAAAGTGATTCTGATTTTAATGCCAATTTAATCCTAAATTAATTCAATGATTCTCAACATAAAGGTCAAAGCTCTTAGGATGTTATATATTAATTTTTCTGAATTTAAATTACCCCTTCTCCCAATTTCCATGTTCATCGAGGAGTCCTTTTATTTATAAGTACGACAGACGCCCAAACTAAAGTTAAAGAAACACTAAAGATTTGTTCCAGATGAAAATAAATCCGTATATTTATTGTACAAATCATGCGCAATACAAAAAGTCCTTATTTTATTTTTCACAGAACTTGTATGGTAAATGTACAGTTTTATTTTAATCTGGAACATACTCTAAGTTAATCAATTTTCCTGTGCATTAGCTTCACAAAACTTAGCATAAACATTCGCACAAGGTCAGTGTAGTTTTAGGATTGTCACATTACCGTACAAAACCTTTACTTGGAACAAACCTCAAATATTTAAGTTTTTGTTATCTGTTTGGTTCTTTTTACCTTTTCATGAAATATAGCATCCATTTTTAATGGAACAGGATTCAGCCAACATTTAAATGAAAATATTGTCGATTATGTTACTCTTGTAATACACCTTTAATAAAAAAATAGATTAAAAACGATGAAACTTTTAAATGTTAAAATATTTCTTTGGTATTTCTATATATTAATATAAATTGATTTCTTTATAAAATTTATTTTATATGGTATTCCATGGGAATTTCAAATTGAAGGACATTTATTTAGTAACATTCGAGCTTATTCCGTAAATCTGTCACTTGTCTAGTGAGACGAGAGTTGTCACTTCACGACAAATCGACACTTTATATTAAAGAATACCAAAAAGAAACGAGGGTCGTTGCAAAAATGACATTTGTCGTGAAGTGACAATTGTCGTCTCACTTGGCAAGTGACGTCTTACCGAATAGGGTCGATTGTAAGTATACTGTGTAACTATATTTATATTTTTAGTATAAGTAATGACGTATTATATTTATATGTAAATAAGAAAAAATTTTAATCACCCTTTAATAAACAAAGAAAAACGGATTTCAGACGGAGTTCTGTTACTACGAAATAATACTATGGTTTTAATTGATAACAAATCGTTTCTTAAATAAACGAAATACATGGGGAAGCATTTAAAACGAAACGGCTAATATTTAATTCTGTTGTCTCAACTAATTATGGACAATTGTGATTTCAAAATTTTTTTTCGTTTGAAACGAAATAAAAATCTCGTTGTGAGTGGACAAAATTGCTACTTGTAGATCACGGCTCACCCTTGAACCCTTAAATACAGCACCTTACATTCAATTAGGACCGTAAACATATTTTTAAGTTTGTTAAAAAAATATTAAATATAAGCCAATAATGAAAATATGCAGAAAAAATTCGTTTAATACGTAAAATAGAAATCTTCTAGTTTCATTATAAGAAAAACTGTTTCTACTGTTCTATTATAAAGTGTTATAATGTTGCTTTGAAATTAATATGTAGTAGTAAATATTTAAATACCAATACATTGAGAACATAATATCAAGTAATTAAAAACTAATGATAATAAAGGTTGTAAATACTTATTAATTATTGTAATCAATTAAGTCTCTTAATCATGCATTTTATTCAAGGCGTTAGGTCAAAGTATTTTTTTTAAATTTTACCATCAAATCCAACTACATCTAAATTAATTTAAGAATAGTTCCAATTCTTTAATATTTCTAATCTAAAGACCAATTTATATGTCTAATAAAACTTAGGTTATATTGAAAAGATTTTACTAAATTTACAGGGGAAATAAATTATCACTCACAGAATAAAGTTATTGGTTTAATAAGAGTTTTCCTTATAATATACAAGAAGATAAAACGTAGATTTCGTATGAATAACTGTTAAGTTTAGAAAGTATTTGTTAGATTATTTGAAGGTGTAATAATTAAATGATTATTTGTGTGTTTTATAAAGAGTTTTAGTGTGGTTTTAAGTAGTAATAAAATCGTACCGATTAGATTTGGTATGAAATAAATTCAAAATTATATAAAATTTTCAAATAATTAAATAATTTGTTTGTCTATCAAAATGACAGAGGAAAAAAATAATTTTAAACGGCGCTATTTCTTTAGTGTGTGAAAATGTCGTCGCGTGGCAGCAGCAGTTAATGTAGACGAGGAAGACGATGAGTGAACTGTTGCATGTGTTAAAGTGAAATACACTATCAATAATCAATGTGATTGGTTCGTGATGAATTCAATACTGTTCAGAATGACGAATCGCCTTTGCCCACTGGCGTTCTAGTACGCTCTTGTTTTTCTAGATTATGTTGACATTCAACATGGCGGCATGTCGTCAGTGCTGTGCTGTGTCGTGGTGAGTTTACAAAATTCCTATTTTTCATGTTTACCTTTAACTTTTTACCGACATATTCGACATTTTTCAAAACTGTAACGAGTCTAACGATTGTTTCAATGGTTCTTTTACGTATTTGTTGTGTATTTATTGGAGAATCAGACGTTTAATTTGGGCTTTATTCTTTCATTCTTTTTTTTCAACTCTGTCTTCACAAGCCTATATAACCCTCGTAAGGCTAATTGAATTGCAATACTGAAAATAATTATGAGCGATTCTTAATAATATCGTTAAAATTTTTGTTGGAATGATTTTAATTAAAAAAATTAATTTAAAATAAATCAAGTGAAATTAGTTAATTGAATTTTTTTTTGGAAAAAAAATCTATAACACCTTCATTACCTAAGTCTGATTCCGCAACAATTTTTTTTTTGGAATCGTCTGGATTTAATAAAAATAAGAGAAGAACTTCGATTCCTTGTATAATACCTTCTTTTGGTGGGTTATTATTTTTCCTTTTTTAAATTTAAATAAATCGGAACAAATAACTAATAAATACGTTTTGTTGACCACCTATAATCTACATGTCTATACTTGATATATACAAGATGTTATTGTTATTTGTTCCATATAATAAACTTACTTAAATTTTGGTAATCTTGGCGTTTAGAGTTGGAAATTACATGCTTAAACAGTTTATTTCACTCTTTATTATCTGTTACTGTATATTTCTTAAGACCCTTCAGAGTAGATGAAGCTATCAAATTAAAATTTTTTAAAATCTGGCCTTTGGTCAAAATGTGAATAAAATCAATCTTCTAATTCAACCCAATCCAAAGGTATTTATACCACATTATTTGAGATTGAAAAATTTAAGGGTACTTTCTACTGGTCCTAGAATCATAAAAGGGTATAGCCGGGTTTATATGGCAAATCTGCCTCCACGGCTTCTTCGATTTGCAGTTGGGGGATCGATTTGATATCAAACGAAAATAATTGACCCAAATTTTTAGCGCGCTATCTCAAACGGTTTTCGAGATTTTCAAAAAAACTAATTTTTCGATTTTATTTGTTTTTCAATAGTAAAATTTAATATTAGGTGATTTTTTTTCCAATTTCTAGGACTAAAAGAGATGTTATGACACTATCATAATTAATCTCAGAAGAAAAACCGATTTTCCAGAGGAAAAATAAAACTAAAATATTTTTTTATTCGTATAATTTAAAAGTCTCACTCACCAAACTTTCCCATAAAATGTCTTTTATATTCCTTTACCCTTATGAATTTTTTCATAATTTGTGGTGTGGTGGAACATATTGAAAAAAAAATATAAAGTATTTTTTTTTTCAACATCAGCGCTAGCTTATGGAGACACCACCAAGCTGCAATCGAGTCCAGCGATGTGACTTCGTAGGGTTGTAGGAGGGATTGGTATTAGGTAAACCTAAAGGCCATAAGGTAGATACGCAGCCCTTCCTGAGATATTGAGGGTGAAAAATTTAAAAAGTTTTGTCACAGTTTATATCTCTAAAGTGTAATGTACAGTTATCAAAGCAAGTAGCCGAGCGGTAAATGCTCTGGCTTATCATCTGAGCATCCTGTGTTCAACTCGGTTTGTTTTTTTTTTCTTTTTTTCCCTCAAAATTTTCTTTAACAAGTTTGCAATCGATATTTTTCGCATATAAATTACTATTCAAACTAGCAAAAGTTGCGCTCTTTCATTTGGTGCCTCCTTAACCTAACGCTGATGTTGAAAAAAAATAGTTTTTATTTTTTTTCAATATGTTCCACCGAACCAAAAATTTTTAAAAAATTTATGAGGGTGAAGGAATTTAAAAGACATTTTCTGAGAAATTTTGGTGAGTGAGACTTAAATTATATGAATAAAAAAATATTTTAGTTTTATTTTTCCTCTGGAAAATCGGCTTTTCTTCTTAGATTAATTATGATAGTGTCATAACATCTCTTTTAGTCCTAGAAATTGGAAAAAAAATCACCATTAATATTAAATTTTACTATTGAAAAACAAATAAAATCGAAAAATTTGTTTTTTTGAAAATCTCGAAAACCGTTTGAGATAGGGCGCTAAAAATTTAGGTGAATTATTTTCGTTTGATGTCAAATCGTTTCCCCAACTGCAAATCGGAAAACCCGTGGGGGCAGATTTGCCATATAAACTCGGCTATACCTTTTGGTGCAAATCGAGCCTTATGGTACGAATTAAAGAAAAAGTCTTAAAATTGTTAATTTAAGTAATACAGTGGTACCTCGACATACGAGTTTAATTCGTTCCGCAACCTCGCTCGTATCTCGAATTTTATCTTTTATCTCTATTAAAAAGATCAGATGTACGACCTGTTGCAACTTTTTAAGACCTTCGACCTGCTAAACCGAACTAGTATCTCAAATTTCGCTCGTAACTCAAAGCAAAAATCATTCGCTCGTATCTCGAAAAACTCGTATGTCGAGGTACCACTGTATTACAAAAAGTTGATGTTTAAAATCTGTATCTAACCTATTTGTGGTAAGGAGAAAGAACATTAATATTAAAGTAAATATACAGTAAAAGTTGGTACATCTAAATAATTTTCAACAAACGCCAAGATGCTGTTAAATTTTAATAAAAAACTTAAAAAAATTTTTTTTTTCTTACAGCTTGTGTAACTAATGACTTCACACAATTAGATTAGGAAATTTTAAGTAAAACCCGAAATATCAAATTAGAAACCAAACTACAAAAAATTTTTTATGAGCAGCTAATATTTAAAACTACAAAAAATATTATAATATAATATATACAATACGAATACGAAAAAATTTTGCGCTGAACACAACCCGCACCCAGCACGCATTGAGGACATCTGAGGATTTTTATTTCTCAACTTTTGGAGTTTTGTTCAAATTCAAATTAATATCGACTTGTAAAGTGAAAATAATTGTTATATAATATCCAATCCATTTTTTATACGAGATTTAATTTTTTATTTTTCGTGCGGTAACTTTGTACAATTGTGTTTTCGTTTTCTTAGTTTTTTTCCTTCCTTTTTTCTTTGTTTGTTGTATTTTTTAATCTTATTACTACTATTTTTATTGATATATTTAAAAAAAAAATATTAAAACATCTGCGATAAGAAATCGTCGGTTGGAAAAAATTCCAAATATCGTATAAATTTAATATCTCGTGATCGAGATATTTTGACTGCCATACGGACACTTAATGCTGGGTATAGCACTGTAATAATATAACAAAAAAAAATAATTTTTAAAAAAATTATAACCATTCTGTGATAATTGCTACACTTAAGCAAGAAGGATTTAAAAAAAGGAAAACAATAAAATAAGAAAAAAACGACTAAGAAGAAATAATCGGTACAACACCCATACTATGTCCAGCAATCCTCAGTGGAAGTCATTCCAGCCGCCTTGCACTATGAATCAGGATCCTGCTATTTTGAACTTCAAATCAATGACTGTAGCCAGTAAATCATCGCAATCATTTGGCTACCGAACATCAACGAGTAGTTATGGCGGCGACTATCCACCATCGCCACGGGATAAAAGTGCACCATACTCTTCTTATAGTTCCATTTTGCCAGTGCCACGTAGTTCAGGAAGATTTCCAATTGGAACATTCACGCTAGATACGAATAATACATTTAATAGTAGCGGCGATGGTTTGGGATCACCCGCATCGAATAATGTCTACACGAACGGGAATAGTTCCAGTAGTACACCGTATGATTCGAATGCAGCTAATCAGGGAACCAGAGAAACGGGCATCATTGAAAAATTATTGGTAATATACACCGTAAGTTGCCAGTAACTACAATAATTGATGGCCAATTTAATTTTTTAGCATTCGTACGGATTTATTCAGTGCTGCGAACGTCAAGCTAGATTGTTTTTCCATTTTAGTCAGTTTAGCGGTAATATTGAGCATTTAAAAATTGGAGATCCTGTGGAGTTTGAAATGACTTACGATCGAAGGACAGGAAAACCAATCGCGAGTACTGTTACGAAAATAGCACCGGAAGTGGTAAGAACTGATAAAGATATTAATGTTAATTACTAGTTTTTTTTTTTTTTTAAATTAAATATGTTATATTGATAATTTTAGACAAGTAAATTATTTAAAAAATGGCTGATACTTGTAATCATGAATAATATTGGACGGAGGTTTATTTAATAGGTGTAAAGAAAGAACACAAAAACTAGTTGGTGGCGTTAGACATAATTCATATTGAGACGATATACCAGTGATTCTCAACCACTGTGCCGCGAAATTTTTCAAGTGTGCCCCAAGTCTGAGAAATGTGATATTATTTTATATATAGATGCTATTATACAGCAAATCTGCAGCTTGTTTTCTTTGTAATATATATTAGCTTCGGGTGCGATTCTGAAAAAGTTTAGGGTCTATTCGCATACGCATGCTTAAATAGAGCGTTCGTGGATTAGTAAATTCTGAATTTTTAGTAATAGTTTGGCGTTCGCGGTTTACGCCAAATTCGTTGGTTATTGATTCAGAATTGATTCTAGTGAATTCCCGAGTTTTTGTTAGGACGAAAAATTCTTCGAAATTTTCTTACTCATGCTGATTTTGAAATATTCTGATTAAGTCCAGTTCTGCTCTTAACGTTATCCAACGTTAGTTGACGTTGGTTCTCGGTTAATTTTTAAGTCGTTCACGGAAAAAAAAGGCTAGATCGGTTCATGTCAACCGTGCATGTGCTTGGCGATAATCCTAAATCTATCTTGAACTGATTCGTAATTGATTCAGACTGAGATCCGAAAACAAAGCTATTATATTGTCTTATTTTATATTGAAAATTATTATCATAAAATATTTAATACACATTACAGAGTGGGTTCCACTAAACGTTCACAACGCTTGAAATGATTTTCAGCAATGAAAAAGCGACGGCCTAAAATTACTCTTACTCATAGATTAGTTCAAGTATCTTAAGCTGTACTTATTGTCAGTGAGCCATCAAAAATTTTTGAGTGTACCGCAAAAAAAATGTCAATTGTTGCGATTTGAGATATAAAATACGCAGAGACAGATACTTGAAATCTGTAGGGAGGTGATTAAATAGGTTCACACTACGCGCCATTGTTTGGTATGCGTGATATGCCTACCATGACATACAATACATTGTATGTCGCTTATGGCCTATTAAACTAGGGAAAATAATTTTTGAGCAAAAAAAAACATTATAGTAGTATGAAACCCATTGGAAAAGGAAGACAATATAACAAAAATGAAAGGAAAAATAAATTATGGTCGATCTGAGGTGGGGAAGTGGAAAAAGGGGAGGGATAAAAACGGTTAATCTCGATTTCCGACAAAACTACAAGTCTTATGGAAAAAAAGTTAAATGGCAACGTTGTAGATAATAAGTAGATCTACATTTTTGTGCTAACACCTTTTTCACATCACCTCAAAATTTATGTGAAAAATTCCAATAACCAAGTTTTTGATTTTGTATTTCTATCTTGTACAAAAAAAAAAGAAATTAATGAAATTTAGCAAAAACTTACCTCTTAATGTCCCAAACATACTGTAATTTTTTTGATTTAAAATATTAATTTTTTCACCTTATAATGAATTAATATCGAAAAAGCACCCTAATTTTCAATCGACAATTCTCACGTCAAAACATCTGATTTTTTTTAAAAAGTCGGTGAGCTTTTTGTTTGTTGAGACCTCTACTTTCTGATGGTGCAAAAAATATATACATTACAGTGTTAAATATTCTCAGAAAATGCAATAATTAAAGTGTACATTTTAATAAATTGTTCAAAATAACCCATTCAACATAATACAATTGTACATAACGCATTTTTGAACAATTTATTAAAATTTTCATTTTAATTATTGCATTTTCTGAGAATATTTAACATTGTAATGTATATATTTTTTGCACCATCAGAAAGTAGAGGTTTCAACGAACAAAAAGGTTAAGAAGCATTAAGCAAAAAATGACAGTATGTTTGGGACATTAAGAGGTAAGTTTTTGCTAAATTTCACGAAAAAAAAAAAAATTTTTTTTTAAAAGATAAAAATAAAAAAGTAAAAACTTGGTTATTGGAATTTTTCACATAAATTTTGAGGTGATGTGCAAAAGGTGTTAGCACAATAAGTGTAGATTTACTTATTATCTACAACGTTGCCATTTAACTTTTTCCCATAGGACTTGTCGTTTGGTCGGAAATCGAGATAAACCGTTTTTACCCCTAACTCCTCCCCTTTCCACTTTCCCACTTCAGATCGACCGTAATTTATTTTTCCTTTCATTTTTGTTATATTCTCTTTCTCTTCCAATGGGTGTCATCCTAGTATAATTTTGTTCACTTTTTACCATTTTCAAAGGCTAAAAGCACTGGTCTATATCACCTCATTCTGAACTCATTCAAATTTAGAAGATTCCCTATGGTGTTGATCATTAATTTCGGCATTTGTACAACTGCTCGCTAAAAAAATACGGCTACAATATGAATATATTGAAATTGTTATGATTATAGTAGTAATGTACTTTAGTTCATTTTTGTGTTGTAGCGGAAAAAGTATTCCTGCTTTTATGGGATTCTTGACAACCTGTAGTTTGCCGCTCGCTAGATATAGTTTAAATTAAATAGTAGCGCGTCGCAGTTGCATCCAATTTGAAAAAAAAAATCCTAAAATCAAAGGTACCGTAACGTAAGTGATAGTATCTATATTTGTTGTTAGTGCTCTGCATCAAATGGCTAGTTTTAGTTTATAACGGGCCTGTATCGGTCATTAACAGCACTACGGTTACTATTCTAGGACTATTTTCTAGATTTTAACATTTAATCACTTTTTGATTAATATCCTTTTGTGAGATTTATATCATATCCATACTTTTAATATTAATTGAGAAGTACATTATGGCATTACTTTTTCCCACATTTTCTATTTTGCGCTGTGTGTGTACCTTCAAACTGATTATATAGAACAATAGTTCCCAATCTATAGTCCGCAAAACTATTGTATGGGTCCACAATAAATCCCCTTATTTGGATTAGCTACTCAACGTATTTATCCTATCCTCTTTATCCTTATCGAAGGAAAACAAGCTACTAGCTTTGTACAGTATCTTACTGTAGTGACAACTAGCATCAGCATATTTCGTCCATCTCCGAACTCCTTATTAAGAATAAACAAGCACATCGTGTACATTTGTATAGCTTCTGTATGACTTGTGAAATGAGAAACACTTTCACTGTGCTTTGTAAGAAACTTGGCTAACTAATAGAAAAATTATTGCTAGTGAAAAATAAAAATCTAGCCCCATGAGTTCAAATTAATAAAGAACCAAGATAAAAACTTATTGAAATCAATTCGCTTCTAAAGTTGCCGAATGACGATTGGGAATGTGGAATGAATTTCTTAACTCATCCTTAGGGGCCATCCATAAATTACGTCACACGAATTTCATGATTTGTGACCCCCCCGTTCTTGTCACAACTGGTCACATTTGTGAGACCCACCTCTCCTTAGTGTGACGTCACATTTTACAATTTTACATCTACAAATAATTATTGAATTAAAAATTTATTATTAAATTAACAGCAGTTCCAAAATTTATTTTATTTTAATTTAAATAATTTTTTTAATAAAATTTACATCAAATTAAAATTAAACATAAAATAAAATTAACAAAAAAACGATTAATTATATTAATTAAAGATCAAACTTAAACGTCTTGAGTCCATGGACTTTGAACCCACATCTTTAAACACTTAGATTAAAATAGATTTTGAAATTTGACGTCACGAAAGTTGGGAGCTCTTCCACCCTCTTTGTTACACAATGTCACATTTCGTCAACCCCTCCCTCCTCCTTAACCTGTGACGTAAATTATGGATGGCCCCTTATATGAGTCGTCTGTGATTTAACTTATTTTGCAAACAGATGACTCATATACACTAAGTCCGTGTTTCTTGAACATTCCAGAGACTTCGATTGTTTAATTGTTGAACATTGAATTTCCACTGGTAATTGATGGAACAATGGAAATAGTTTTATCCTTTATCAACTCACGGTTCAATCTTCTTGCTCTTCGTATTTGTCTTTGTCTCTTATAATATGTACCGTTATTTTGTGTACTTTGTAGAACGACATTACTATACTGCCTGTACTCCAACTAAGATCTAACAACACCAACTAGCGGCATTTTAAACCTCGCATTCATTTCTTTAACCTCAAGATGTTCCTCTTTTTATATACTTCATGGGTCTAAAATATTACAATTTACATGAATATTCAGAATACGTAATAACTAAACACCGTTGATAAAATAAATTAACTAAAAACCAGTTAATTTAAATGTTAGCTTTTTTAAATAGTATAGTTGGAACTTATTTTTACAGGTATTAAGTGAAGAACGTGTCACGGGTACCGTAACTACCGAATTAAGAGCAGAAGGTTCTGGTGGTGATACACAAGGAAGGATCAGTTACGAAAATAGGGGCGAATGTTTCTTCTTACCATATACCAAAGATGATGTCGAGGGAAATGTCACTTTACGATCAGGGGATAAAGTTAGCTTTCAAATAGCTACTAACCAACGGTATTTAATACAAACCTCATTTACTTGGAACTTTTTTCATTGGATTGTTTTATAGTGGAAATCTGGGAGCTTGTCATGTGAGACTGGAAAATCCAGTGCATCCTGTTAAATATCAAGGCGTTGTGTGTTCAATGAAGGAAAGCTTTGGATTTATCGAACGCGCGGACGTGGTCAAAGAAATATTTTTTCATTTTTCTGAAGCTAAAACTAAAGAAGAACTTGCTCTTGGGGATGATGTAGAATTTACAATTCAAACAAGAAATGTAAGTTTTACAAAAATTTATTGTTAATTTTTTTCGTGTGAAAAGTTTTTGTATTTCATGTGTAGCAAAATTTAGATGTTTTACACCAGGCATCCAGGACTTATGACGACTTAATCATTTCTTTAAAAAAAATATTTTGTCATTTTAGGGAAAAGAAGTTGCTTGTAATATCACAAAATTGCCACCGGGGACCGTAGTATTTGAAGATATCAAACCTGAAATATTTAAGGGTCAAGTTTTAAAACCGTTGGATAAGGGGATAGCACGACATCAAAACGATCCATTAACAGGACGAATTCGTTATCGAGCTGCCGATCATTCAGAAACAGAAGTGCCATTTGGAGACAAGGATCAAAGCGGTGATTTTACATTACGACATGGCGATTGGGTCCAATTTCGAATTGCCACCGATCGACGCGATCAACTAGACCGGGCATCGGGCATTACATTACTAGACGAATCATTTGTTGTATCAGGAGAACGTCGAGAACAGGGTGTGGTCGCAACCGTAAAAGAAGGTTTCGGATTTTTACGTTGCGTCGAACGTGAACAGCGTCTATTTTTCCATTTCGACGAAGTCCTAGATGTCGACAACAAAATTAACGTGGGCGACGAGTTTGAATTCACCGTTATTCAGGATCAAACATCATTTTGTAACAGCCGCCAAAGTGCAATCCGAATGAAACGGCTACCCACCGACACTGTGAAATTTGAAATTTTAAGTGAAGCCAACGTAAGCGGCGTTATATCAAAGGAAATTTCACCGACCAATTGGAACAATCGAAGTCCAACGAAACAAAACGGACAAGCTGCATCAAACGGAGAGAAAACATTAGAAAACGGACTGATCACGTATCAATTAAACGGCTTGAAAAAATCAATTGCGTTCTATGCTACCGATTGCGATCCGAAAAATCCACCCCGAATGGGAGACAAAGTTGAATTTAACATTTGGCAAGTGAAGAGGAACAAAGAGCTGGTAGCCAATGATGTGAAAATAATCAACTCATCAACCACAATGCAAAATGGAAATGCTACTAAAAATGGAAGAACTAATCCAGTCCTGACACAGTACCAAGGCTTTATTGCTGCGTTAAAAGATGGTTTCGGTTTTATTGAAACCGTACAGCATGATCGTGAAATTTTCTTCCATTTTAGTAACTTTGACGGCAATGCAAATAATTTAGAACTTGGACAAGAAGTCGAATATTCGTTGGCAGCGAGAGGTTCATCTGGTAGTTGTTCATCAGCTGAAAACGTTAAATTGATTCCAAAAGGCACCATCGAAATACCCGAAGTAAGTGGTGAGGTATTAGACGGCACTGTAATCCGACCTTTACGTGCTGTTAATCCTGATCAAGTTCAGTATTCGGGTTTGATACAAGTAGTCGGCGATGGTCCGGATGATAAAGGTCCTGAATTCGAGTTTGGAATAATGGGATTGGTGAACAAGCGAGAGTTGTTACAAGTTGGTGATCCCGTTCAACTTCAAGTGGATGCTGCTGGTCGAGCTGCGAATATTGTGGCTGTTAGGAAGAAACGTAAAGCGACTGTTGATGCTATTAAAGGACCTTTTGGATTTTTGACTTATGAAGTTGAAGAAGGGAAAAAATTGTTCTTCCACATGTCGGAAGTGAAGGAAGGTACAAATCTGCAACAGGGTGACCAAGTCGAATTTGTATTATTAACGAATCAACGAAACGGGAAATCTTTTGCTTGTAATGTTACAAAACTAAGGTATGTTGTTTTTTTTTTATGTTAAGGTAAAGGAACTAATGCTCGGCACTTTAAGGGTGCCATCTCATGCATCGCTCGATTTCGAGCGATTTGGGTCACGTGGTACAATTTCAATCAATGTGCTCCCATGATTTTGAAATGGCTGCCATCTGAGCGATTCCAAGCTTCAACGATTTGACGCTAGCGGCGCTAGGACAGCAGTACATTGGTCGACATCGTACCACGTGACCCAAATCACTAGAAAGCGAGCGATGCATAAGATTGCACCTTAAGGAAAACATAATCTTTAAATGAAAGGAAATATATACTCCTATTTATCAAAACAAAACAACCACAGCTTTTTATGAGGGAATACAGGGAATTTTAAAAATTAATATTCTGTTATAAAATCTTCAATAATGATCATTATTTTAATTATTACTTTTGTATTTTTTAATATTGTCGTAAGTACTAAAAGATGACATAAAATCACCATAGGTAGACAGTCAATTGAACTAATAGTTGACATACTACTTAACATTAATTAATGTTTAATTTTTTAATTAATAACATTTTATAACAATACAAACTTATTCTAATATTTATCCATCAACCTCTAAGGCATTATTAAATTTGTACTTAATTCTTTAGTTCTCACCCGTTTTAATCATTTTTAGTACATCAAGGACTTTAATCATTTATAATGTATCTTTTTGCCAGGAACCAACTAACATTAATATAAGAAGTCACTGCTTAGTTCCACCCTTTTCTTCATTTCTTTCTTCTTCATTTTCCTCGTCAATCCTTTCGTCAGAAATATCATCCCCGCTGTCTCCAGACTCGACTCATTCTTCTTCCGTATTTGAGTTGTAGTCAGCCTTCTTAGATTTCTTTCTTACAATATTTTTGCTCTTCTTAGATAGGTAACTTCTTCTCAATGTTTGTGCTTCTTCAGTCTTCTTTTTTCTTTCCTCAGCTCATCCTCTAATCAGTCTTCTTTCTTTCTTTGTTTTTATAGTATCTTTGCCATTCTAAAAATGATAAAACTAAGAAGGCACTTTTGCTTTCTTAGTTTTGAGTTTTCTTTGGGTGTTGGCAAAAATAGAACTCTTTTGAATGAACTTGGCATTACCATATCTGATTCCTTTTAGCAACTTTCTTGTGGCTTATAACGCCTTGACGTAGATCAGCGGTCGGGGAACTTTTTTTACCATTACCCCAAAATAATTTTGCATAAGTCGATATTACCTCCTTATTTTCAAAAAGGGACAAGCAATGTAAATTTAAATTAAACATTATTTACTAAATAAATTTACACGAAAAAAAAGTTGCACGAAAGTAGTAAATAGGAGTGTAATACACAAAATAAAATTCTCATATTGGAACAAACAAAATTAATTGAAAACATTTCCCCCCTTTATATTTTGGAGAAATGATCATTCACCATGTTTGATACAATAACTTCAAAATTAAGGATTTTTGATGTAAGAAAAATTTGAATAAAATCTTCGGTCATAATTACGCGCTCATAAGATAGCCATGGTAAAAACTTTCCTTATAGTCTAAGATCCGAACCTACGTCGACCTTCACCGAGTTGATAATAGAATGAAACATATTGTATCATGAATTTAGTATATTAGAAAATATATTAAAAATGGGTAGGCTTAAAAAATCCCGGACAGACTATTTTTAATTAATTAAAAAATAAATGATTTTTATAAAATATTTCAAAATCAAGATAATAGAAAAAAATGTATATCATCATAAGCGCTGTTTTATTGCGAACAAGTTGATATAGGTTTGTCTGCAAAAAGTTCGGTCCTATTAGAGGTTAGCAAATTTTAAATATTTAAATTTTAATGCGCGTGGAAATGTGTGACAGAGAGATCCGAGGTAAGTATACTGTGTAATAATAAAGGACCCAACATCGCAGTCGCCTGTGATGTGTAAAATTTTTTCTATTTGTTGCAATATTTTATTAAAAATCATTTTTTTTTAAATAATTAAAAATAGTCTGCCCCGTATTTTTTAAGCCAACTCATTTTTAATATATTTTCTTATATACTAAATTCATGATAAAATATGTTTTATTCTATTAGCAACTCAGTGAGGGTAGATCTAGGTTTGGATCTTCTACTATTATTACCATCAAAAATTTCATTTTTACCTCATTTAGGGTAATTTACTCCGGTTCTCCGACCGCTGGCGTAGATGGTTCTATTAATGAACCTGTATCTATTGTGGTCTCGAGATTTAGAAAAGGGCTTTTTTTGGACTTTATTGCATGTATACCTCAATAATAGACACCATGCCAACTTTTAGTTAATTTGGAACACCAACGGAAAACACTAGGTCATCTTTTAGATTTTCACTATTTTTGTAACTAATAGTAGACATGTCATAATTTGTTAAAAAAACGTTAGAAAAAAAACAAAAAAACGTTTATCACTATTCTAAAAGTAACGTTGATACCTTCATAAACAAGTAAAAACGTAAAGTTCTAATAAATATTGATTCAAAACTTACCTTCAAAATTTATGCGTCCTTAACATATAAAATAAGAAATCGCGAAACGCGTGTTCACTCAGTCACTTAGTTCACAAAAACTGATACAATTTTGGCATTTCATTCATAACTCTTTGAAGCTTTTGAGAACGATTTATATATGAAGCTGGGTCTCCTTTGATATAGAGATTAGATACAAATTGTGTCGTTAAAGATCAAACATGGCCATCTTCATTTTTTGAATTTTTTTAGTTTTTACTTTTAAAACAAAGATTGAAGCACATAAAATAGATTTGTAAAATCAAACTTATCAAAAACCTATTTTAAATGGGAGAAAAGCATTGTTGAATTTTTGATTTTGCTTCAAACTTAATGTAGTAACAAAATAAAAATCTTCTTTTTCTGCGTTTGCGTTATCATGGAGATCGCCATGTTTGATCTTTAACGACACAATTACTAAAATTGATCTTAAAACAAGAAGGTTTTTTTGGTCAGTGTCTACATTAAGTTCGCTGTCGGGCATTGGTGACTTTACTGTTATTTCTATTACGTAGAAATGTCGTAGTAACTTTTTTTATTTTTTAGTGGTGATGTACAAGCGAGACCAGAAAGACTTATAAGTAGATTGAGAACTATAAGCCTGGACGATGCCGGCCCGAAGTTAACAGTCGTGCGACAACCCAAAGGTCCCGATGGAACTCGTGGTTTCTCAACAGAAATACGAACCCCTCGTTTACCGGGCATTGTGCCTGAATAACCATTTCGTATTCTATCGATAATGTTGCATGGTCCTATTTCGATCATTCAATTTCTAAAAAAAAATATCCGAAATTACTTCAGCATAGAAACATTTTATAGTCTTATTCATTTTAATGTTTAATTTATATTGATCTATCGTCGATCACATATTAAATACATTCTCGATGAAAATACAACCATACGCAATATAAAATTATGCCAAATTTTTTATATTGCAAATGACTTGGATTGTACAATATACGGTTTTATTTTCATTGAGAACAAACCCATTGTTTCTGTAATAAAAAAAGAAACATTTTCGTAATATCGACTCTCACGTAACACACACTCAGTTATCGATTTTGACAATGTTTTAAGGTAACAAGTTTTAAATTTCGTTATTTTTTTTTGTGTTATTTATTATTTGTATAAAATGAAATCGATTTTCAGTTGAATATTTAAAAAAATGAAATATTTGTAGCATTTTAAAAAATTGTCAATGGAAGTGTATAATCTTATTAATGTGAAAACCCATTGTCGATTAAATAAAAACGCCCGGTAAATGATTTAAGACACGGACATGAAACTTGTTTCTTTTATATTTTAAAACTGTAATGCTTTAGAAATGAATATCACAGCTTAAAAATGACAAAAATATCTAGGAAAAAAAAACGTGAATATAATGAAACTCTTAAAAAAATTAAAATAAAATGTTAAAGAGAGAAAATATCGAACATTTAGAAAATGAAAAAAAAAACATTAGAACTATTAATAGTTAAAAGACTGCAGCTACATATATAAAAATAAAATTGCTTATCTTTGATTTATATAAAAATTTACCTTTCTTGGGTACAGTTCAGTTGGAAAATTGTTATAATTGAGAATCTCTAATTTAATTTCGAAAAAAATGAGTATAGTAATTTAAAAAAAAAACAAGTAATTGAAATATGGTGTGTATGAATTTGAATGTCAGAATGTAAAAAAAAATTATTTTTAAAATTTTTCTTTTGAAAATTTTGTGCCTAATATTTGTAAGTTAAGAAAAAAAAACAACAAAACAAAAAGAACATTCATGAGTTCATTTCTTAAAAAATAAAATAATAAACCTTTCAATTATTGGAAAAAAAAATTATTAATGAATTCTACGAATTTAATGATAGTCTCTCAACGTACAAAATGTTGATGGATACACGAGATTTGTCCAAATGAAAATATGACTTGAACCGTATAATGTACGGTTTTATTATCATTTGAAACAAACCTATTGATAGAAATTAATTATTATTTTGATGCATGAAAATTTTTTCGAACACCAAAATTTGAGACTATCATAAAAATCTTAACACGCAATAATGCTATAAAATTAATTCATTTGATCGCTTTAGAAATTAATTTATTGGGTAAACCGTAAATAGATTTTAAGTTAATATATCAGATTTTTTCAAGCTTAGTGTAACAATGATTAAGTTTCTTGAAAGACTGTATGCTTTATGAAAAATTAATTAATTCATTTTATCAATAATAGTTTTTAATAAGAAATAACTTCGTTTAATCAAAATGAGCATAATTTAAAAACTTAAAAAACTTCTTTCGCTAATTATTGATAAAGTGATAGATAGCTAAATAACGGATACATTTGCCAAATAAGTTGTTTCTTTCATCACTTATTTATTTTTTAAATATTTAAATCTTATTCGTATTTGGTAAGTAATTTCGTTAAGGGATGAGTAGTTTAACAAGACATAAAGTTAGCTAAAGAGTATTTTGTTCCCCTAATTCCATAGAGTGTACGACTTGGTCAATGTATTATGTTTATCAGGAACAAACCTTATTAGTTATTACCACATGCTATCTATCACTTTATCAAAAGGTAATGAAACAATTTTTAAATGCAAAAATGAACACCTAATTATTTAAAAAACTATTATTGATAAAAAAGGTTGTATACATTATTTAAAGCAGGCTCTTTTCTCTTTAAATTTTCCTAGTCAATCATTCTTACTTTTAGCTTTAACATTTGTGTTCTACGATTGTAACAAGTCTTGAAAAAAATTATCTAATTATTTAAGGAATCGGAAACAATACTTTTATAAAATGCTACTAATTGATCAATCAAATGGATTATTTAACATAGTATTGTTAAAATATCACTCTTAGTGCAACTCGTATTAAAAAAAGTAATACTAAAATTTTTAAAGTAAGCTTTAAATAAACAAAGAAAAAAAGGATTAAGAACGTACCCGATAATTTCTGGTTGCAAAAATTTATACGCTTTATGATTTGGTTGGGAAACAAGAAGAGTTTATATTAGATAAAGAAGTGAAAGATTGAAATGAAAAAAAAAAGGTGACAAATCAATTGTCCAACCATGTTTTAATATTCGAAAAGTTATTCTGATGTTATCTGGTTTTTAATTTCGTAACTGTAACTTGGTAGTATCCACAAAATAAACCAAAAAATAACAAAAAAAATTAAGTCATAATTTGAAAAGAACGCAAAAAAAAAATAAAAAAATATATAGATTTAAGTAAAAAGTAATACAATGAAAACGATACCTAAGTCTAAACAATTTTTATTTCTTGCCTTCTACCTACTTTTTATATTTTAAAGATAAAAATTACGAAGAAAATTTCGGAACTTTTCACTTATACTAAATCGGAGAGATCCAAAATTTTCTTTAATGTCAGTAACCACTGTGATACACTGTTGGAAAGTTAACAAAATCTCAAACAAAAAATTTACATGAAAAAAAAAATGATCAAAAATTTGTGCTAATTTAAAAGAAGTGAAGCAAGTGTAGTTTATAAGCAAAAAAAAAATAAACTTATAAAGGGTTTTTTTCTAAAATCAGAGAAATGAATGTATAAGAAAGTAAAATTGTGTGTAATTTATTTTTCGATTGGAATTATTTATAATTTATTTGATAAAATACCAAAAAAAAAATCGCAGTATTAGTGTCAGTTGCAACTATGCTATCTATTGTTAAAAAATGGTGCTATCGCAATAGAGGATATATTATTTTAAAAAAATTTGCTCTTATCACATTTTAGTAAAATCTAATACAGTTCATAACGACATATTAAACTTTTTTTTAACCGCCCATAGTGTACTTATTTGAAAAATCTATTATCTAATCCGATCTAATGTCTAGAACTACAGAAACTTCAGAATAGCGCTACTTTCAGGATATAGTCAAAAGAGGTTGGCTATAGACCAAACTAGGGCTTCAAATTAATTCCAAATTTCTTTTAGATTTATCACCAAAATCGGTAGTGCTTTCTATTTATTTTAATATATTACGTATACGTTTTAAATAACACCCCTTTTTAAACCATATTAAATTGTAACTCTAATTTGATTCTTTCGCCTCATTTTATTTTATAATGTAATTCAATATCAATTCTTATGGTATTTCTCAAAGCGGCCATTTATAAATCACGTAACTCGATTTGTTCTTTTTGAATCCCCCTCCTACTATATTACGCCATATAGACTGCCTAAGTTTTTATCCTTTAACCGCACATAACATGAGAGCACACCTGTCCATCCTTGTAGAGTTAGTTACGTGATTAATGGATGGTTATGGAAAACATCTCGAAAGAATCCGACCAGTTGAATGCTGGTAACGTTGGATGTCTATAAACTAAAAATCTCCCGCCATCATTAATGTTACTATCGCGGGACCACGTCAGCATTATTACAACGGTTACTAACTCTGCAACATTCATGCAGAACCAATGGCAGAACTATCAGCTAAAAAAAAACTACAGACGAACAACGATTTCCTCTATTGTGCTAGTTACTATTATAAATCCAGATGGCGTAATTACACAACTGATACAAACCAATTTCTATGTTTTAATATTCAAATAAAATATCCCGAGAGACGATGACCAAACAATGACCAATTTCTACTTAAGTATGATTGATGGAGCTTTAATTCATACTTAACGATTAAATGAATGTGTTTCATAGACACCCTCATTGTTGAACTTCTCGGCAGTCTTTTATTCATTTACCAATCAATTATGAAGCATAGTTTCAATAAAGATTTAACTTGAACATTCACTCTCTGTACATCGTGGGTACTGATATTTTGAATTACATATTCAAAATAATATTTGTATAAGTGATTTGATAATATGAAAGCAAATTCGTTGTTTGAAATTTACGAAGAAATGAAACCTTTTAAAATAAATGAGGAACAACTTTAAAAAAAATGAGAAATGGTCTTTGTTATTTTACTTTTTTTTGTTCATGATTTTATATAATGATTTTTTAATTTTTTTTTTTTTATAAAAGTATATTTTTCAAGTATAATATTCATGAAAATATTGCCGTATAAGCTTAAAATATAAAATACAAATTGTTTCATATAACTATACATTCATAGGGGAATTGGCCTCCGACTGGTATCGCACGTGGACCAGGACAAGCTGTAATTAGAGTAAGATTAGTACAGTGCAGTTTCTTAATGAATCGTATTCATAACAAGGATAATATGCATACATTTGCAGTTGATGAAGGAAATCATTCAGTTTCTATTTAACAATAAATTAAGGAAATTATTCACCCTTAAAGATAGTATTTATAATCACCAGTGATCACCAACTTTTTGAGAAGAGGATCAGATTGATTTTTGTAAATCTCGAGGTCTGTGAGCATTAAATTCTTATGAAAAAAGATAACCAATTCCAGCGATGTTACGAATTACGATAGGTTTGTTCCATACGAATAGCTCTGGTGATGCTCAAACACTGACAGACAGACAGAGAGCAAGACACATTGACTAACAGACAAGAGTGAGTGAAGAAGAACTGCTTCAGCTGGTTTGTTCCGTGCGAACATCGAGCCCCATCCAGCAGTCAGCACAGCCATTTTCCTGACAGCGCTTATATCGACACTGGTTTCGACATGCTTTTGCACTGTCTTGTCGCCCCTCGGTCTAGGATGAAACAGTTTTTCACTCATTCTTGTCTCTTGGTAAATGTTGTCTTGCTCTTTGTCTGTTTTCGTGTCTGAAATCGCCATATCTGGACTATTCGAACAAACCTGATATATATTCAAAATTACTGGACACATTTAGTTCATTTTTTTTTTACTTTTTTCTATGGGCGTTAGATTTTTAGATTAACTAAAAATAATTCCTACATTCCTGAATAAGTTAAAGTTATTAATATGTTAATACTGAAAATATAAATAGAAATATGATTGTTATAAAGCTTATTATAAGCTACATATTGTTATAAAGCGGAAGTAACAATTTTTATACATATTAAAAAAGTCTCAGAACGTAATCGACTTTTCTGCGTGTATAACGAGACGCGGGAAATAGAAAACGGCTTTCGTCCCAAGTCTCAACCATAGAAATTATTATAGGGATTAAAGTTCAACAATGAAAGTCTATATTATTAGTATGAATTATTATTTCTACTTCTACCACATTGTTAACGTAACCGAAAGAATTGATTTTTAATGAAATTTTCAAACATTAATTTCATTTTAAAAAAATCAATAATAGCTGTTCCAGATGAAAAAAAAAACGTACATTGTACGGTATAAGTCATGCGCAGTTTATAATAAATTGCTATCATTTCGCATATTGCGCATGCCTTGTAACATACAATGTACAAACCTAATAAATCAACAGAGTTTATTTTAAGCTTAGCGAAGCAAGCAGGGGCCAGCTAGTCAAAAAATATAGCGTCAGCGGAAAGGAAAAAGGTTGTAACCCTCAATTTGGTATAGTATCGATTTATAGTGACTATTCTGATAGATACTTTTTTTCTGATGGAAATAATAAGGGGGTGTCAATTACATGGGGCGTTTAAGTAGGGAAGGGCTCGAGCTAAGGTTCATCCAAATTAACTAGTGGGTGAGGAGAAGAGTGGGGAGTGGGCCGCGTACAATATCAGTAATTTTATTCCGGAAAAATAAAGTTAAATTGCGATAAATCTGGATTAAATTAAGTTGATTTCGGATAAAATAAATTTAAAAAATGAGCAATCCTTTTACCCTAAAAATACAGTTTTTGAAAAATCAGGGGGTTGAGCCAAGTCACACCAAAATAGAAGGAGGAAGAGGAGGTAGGAAAATTGCCGAAAGGACCTCACGTTATTAACAGATACCCCACAAAAGAGTGTATTCACCAACTGCATTACAAGCTAATTTCATTTTAAATTTTCGAAAAAGTAAAGAATGGAGCTTAAACTAAAATGGGGGGTTACAAATCTTACATGAATTATTTATTCACAGAAATCAGGAATTTTTTAAGGATCGGAAGACAATAGATTGTATGTCATATGAGGAGTGCCGTTTCAAAAGAACTTATTTCCAATTATCAAAAAAAAAATTTTTTTAATATTATTTTATTATAGTCATATATCCCCTATTAAATAATAATAAATAATAGCAGTGTCATCAAGTTGATGTCAACTTGTATTAAAATAATACTATAAAAATAAGAAACCAAAACTTGTTCTAACATAGATAATAGCTTTATTCAAATTCCCAAAAAATGTTTTTAGTGGAAATAAGTCCTTTTGAAACGGCACTCCTAATATGTTAGTGGCCCTTTTTATAAGCGAAGAGGGGTTTCCTTCAAATATTACTTGTATATAAACTGAAAAATTTCCTTCATATTTTGCAAGTGGAAGCATTTCTTTGTATTGATGAATACGATGCAAAATATTAATAATTACGTCGATTGCATCGGTCTCCATAAAATCCAGTTCCTTCACAGCGACATCGAAAACCAGGCTCTTGTGAGATTTGTATGCAGGATCCTCCGTTCATACACGGATTTTGGAAGCAAACATTTTTTCGTCGACCTGAAAAAGTTTCATATCAATTAAGAAGTAAGTTCTTCGGACATTTTGAAAATACAATAGCGACCTTTTAACGCCGTCTGGCATTCCAAGCGGTTCTTGTACCGGTAGTCCGAAATACAGCCCAAACCACAGACGCATAGACCATTTTCAATTCGACATCCCTGACGAGTCTGATCTAACTCGCAGCTGGTGCACACATGCAGTCCTAATAATAAAAACATAAACTTAAAAATAGATAAAGACAGTGGCGCGCGGGGGGTTTTCACTTAAGGGAAGTACTTGGGCAAAATATTGGACACAAAAATGAAGGGATAGTTTGTTGTAATTTTCAAAGAGATTTAATTTAGAATAATCGCAAAGAGAAAAACAACTCAGAAAATTGTCGCTTTGAGTTATAGTTTTTGAATTTGGTGCTCAAAATGTTTTAACTACTCTGGTTTTCGAGTAATTGTAAGATCAACACAATAAATGTTTGCTTATTTTGAAAAAAAATTTAAGGACCATAATGCATTTTCACTTTAATATTCTTTGAGAAAATTTAAATTTTTAAAAATTGAATAATTAGGGATATTAAAATAACTTAGTATAAATGGCAAATATTGGATAACCGTAGGATGTTTTCAACCTTTTTAGTGTTTCAAAGAAATCCAGAAAGTTACAAAGTGTGTAATTTTTTCATTTGCATACGCTTGTCGTTATTGTTTGTACAAAAACAGATGCAACAATCAGTTGGTCTTCTTACTTAAATACTTAAAAATTAATTGTTATCAATTGTATTAATTAATTGTTGTTTTCTTTTCTACGATTTCTATAGTAATTTTTTTTTGAAAACGATTCTACAATTTGAAATTTTTGTTTAAACCCTTTATGTAGTGCTCACATTGAAGTGATTTATCGCAAGCAATATACAATACGCTATACGTACAAACGAATACTTAAAATCTGAATGGAATAGTTAAAAAGTTTTTTTTTTATTCATATTGCGCATGACTTAAAACTTAAAATGTACGATTTTTTTTCTTCATTTGGAACAAATCTATGGATTAAATGCGAGAAAAAGAGTTATGTCAAAGTGCAACATATACATAATAAACGTGTGTGCAACAATGAACATTGCAAGCAATGTGTAGAATACAATCCAATAACTTACAATGGGTGAAGTTTGATTATTTAAATAAATCTATACATGTAATCAACTTTCACCCACGCGAAATAATGTTAATATATTAAACTTGCTTAGCTATAGATTTGTATGGTTAATAATAGTTAAAGATTGTTTCCAAATTGTAAAAAATTACCTTAACGCTAGGCATTTTGCAGTTAGATGATGGTATCAACTATGGTCTTTAACAATGTTGTGAAAGTTTTTACCACATTATAAGTACGATAAAAGGTTTGTGTTGCCTTTTAGGGTAATTCAAATTTTCCATTTTAATATTTAAGCCAAACAATAAAAGGCTAAGACATTCCACCTATATACTTTTAAAACTTTATCAAACTTAGATATAAGAGATAAGATCAATATTTTATTCACATAAAGAAAGCATAATTACATTGTTGAAGTTTAATCAAGACAATCAAGACAAGGACTTGAAGGATTTAGAAAGGCGATGAAAAATATTATTTATACGATCGTGAAAAGTTAATTAAAGATAGAGGACTTTAGAAAAAAATTATTTCAAACAGCCTAAAGTCTAGCTAAGATCAGGAAAGATAACATAAAATCGGTATTTAGAAGGCCGCGAATTTTAGTATTTGAGACTCACGTGTTCAAAGAACTTTATATCAGTATAGGTGAAATTTATTACATAAAATAATTTGATTTGAAAAAAATATTTAACTTGTTTCTTTCATAAGTTATAAGGGGGAAGCATGCTTCCACAGACCGCACGCCGCTGGAAAGAGATGAAGAAGGAAATAGTCGACCTAGACGGAAGTCAAGGGGTATATACTCATATAAAAACCCTTATCAATCCTTATCTATTCCAACTAAAGAGATTACAGTTTTTAATTTCTAGGATAGTTAAAGCGTTTGAACTTAGGATCACATTCAAAAAATAAATGCAACTACAAAAAAATTTCTAAAACTTATCTAAAAATTAACAAACTTACCAATAATTAAAATAAAGCCAAAAATTAAACTATTTTTAAGTAACATTTTATTCGAAAAAAAAAAACTAACTTTAAGTAACCGGTATAAAATTAAATATGGAAACGAACAATCGAAAATCTATCCCGGTTCCACCCGACTATGCGTCCACACCAACTGATCCAATCCTCATCTATTTTCAAATTTCAGCCTCACAAAGCCGGAGTTCAGTTGGATACTGAAATGAAGACGCACCAGAACAAAAAAAAAGAGGATAAATAACGGGCATAATGATATCTTTTATCTGCTATTTCCCTGCTTAGATCCCATATGTTCATTTCAGTAAAACACGAGACAACCATAGAGAAATGGATCTCTGTTATTCGGTGCGTTTGTGTGCGTTTCATGGCTGATAAGACATTAAACTCGATAAGATGACGATGGGAGAAAAACGGCGTTCGTTGCCCTTTTTTCCACTGCGTCCTTTCGATGTATCGTTTGACCCACGATTGATAACAAATACACACGACACAAAGACATCCATTTGTTATCGCATTTGATGACGTGTTTAAATTTAGATCTTATTAAAACGTTTCAAATGCCTCCGCCACATCCAATTTGAATATATTCTTACAAAAATTGAACGCTTGCTATCTTTGTTATCACACATTTATTTTATTCAGACCTCCAATTATTCTGTTTTTGATACTTAATTTTATTAATTGGATCTGTTTACAAACAATTTATGAGTTCGTTAACCGGTCTTTAATTAGTTGGGACAATTCATCGCTCATAAAATGTTTAATTTTTTTTTTTTTTTGGAGTTTCAATAAAACAATAAAAATTTCTTATAAAATTTTATTTTTGAAAAATGTTACATCTATTATCTTATAATTTAAAAAGAGCGTTTTTATGGCCCCTGCTATTTGGAATTGATCCTCTTTTTCGTAGTCGTCTAACGGCTTCTCTTAAATGTTTTGGTTGCAATGGTCCCGTTTCATTTTGTTCTTCCATATAATCCAAAGCTGGAACAAATATAATTAAAAATCATTATTGATACAAAAATACTTCTGTAAAATGAGAGCAATGAATATGATTAGTTATCTAATGATTAGATAGTTAATTATTCCCAATTTTTGTCTGACAAAAAGCATTGTACAGTAAAACAACCTCTCTTCCATACATTCTGTACGGCAGAATAATACAGCGAATTGATATAAAATAAAATATATAACAACTAAACAGTTTTTGATTCAACTTCGAACATGAAAGGACATAAACCCAGAATTAGGCTTTTGATTTATTTTTTTTTTTTGGGATAAATGGAAAGATCATATATTAGTTTTATAACAAAAGTATTTTTATTTTTTCGCAACAATTCCAAATTTATATCAAAATAAAAATAAATTTTTAAATCCAGTACCGGAGACACGCCGACAGCTCCCGAACAAATCCGAGCGTGTGTGACGTCTTAATGGTATTTTCATACAATGTTTTAATCTATTTAATTCTGTTGTCATGGTTAAAACGTTTTTTAGCAGTAAATTTTCAATATTATTGACAAAAATCACACGTAATAGCCGTAAACGCTCTATTGTTATTATATAGCTCTACCATTATGACGTCAAAACTATGGTGACCAATCGTGGCGCGTTCACAGTCACGTGATTTTTGTTTAAATTTTATCAATTTTTAATTGCTTATAATTAATTGAAAAAATGTTTTTTCAAGTTTTTCGCATTAAATATCATTGTTTTTAATAATAAAGTTTTAAAATACATTGAAAAAACCATCATTTTTTTTTCAAATTCCCAATTGGAACTGATCGAATATAATAATGACCCATCGAGGAATGTTTCTTTATATACAAAAGAACGTGATATTTTTTATTTATTTAAGCTTATATATAACGCTCGCTTTATAACTATTTGCTATTAAATTCAATATCATAATGTCAATTGATTTGTAAAACAAATATCTTATTGGTTGCAATTGGGTATATTTGGGTTGTCGTGTTGGGCGACAGTATGGTTTACGCGGGCCCGCAATTTGATAACTTAAGAATGATTGTACTGTCGTCCGGCCGGAATCCATTTCATTATGCAATATCATCCAATATACATTTTCTATACATGTACGTCAAACGTATAAACCAAAACAGCATGATTTTACACCGTGCATAACCTTTTGAGAGCCAAGCTAGCTCCCAGGGGGGTTCAAGTCGGGCAAAGTTGACCGGACACTCGGAGAACTGCTCTAGCGATCCCTGAGCAAACCCCAATGTACCACCACATATAAAAGGGGGTTCAAGTCGGGCAAAGCTGACTGGGCACAAAGGGCAACGCCTAGCGATACTTGAGCGAACCCCAATGTACTACCACATATAAAACTAAATAACTTCACACTACTAATCAGTTCATGGTGCAATCAATAAGATATATAGTAAATCTCAAAACTATGTAATTATATAATAAATCGGGTTTTTTATGCCATTGTGCTTTTTCCCGTAAAATGGTGTTTTAAATACAAACTCCATGTTGGAGGATTTTCGGCGATACAACCTCGATATAACGGCCTAATTGGGGTGTCCGTTATAGTCGAAAGTCCGTTATATAAAAATAGATTTAAAATAAATCAAAAAAGCTAGGTGCAGTCTACGAGCAGGACGGCCTTATGTCTCAAATTCTAGTGCTAGACGTATGACGTGATTGTCATGGCCGCTAAAAATTGTTTACATGAGGCAACACTTAAATTTAAGCACGTACACATATAATATTAAAGGGCATTTTTAATTTTTTTACATTTAACCAGATTTTTTGTCCGTTATATCGGAAGTCGGTTAAATAGAGATCCGTTATATCGAGGTTTTACTGTAATTACATTTATCTACATACAGCTGTTTAATTTTTTTTTTCGTTATAAAACTAAGTTTTTCGTAAAAAAGCACTTTTCGTGAGAAGATAGAACGGTTTTAACCGTTTCATGAAAAAGCGGTGGGCCTTTTATACAAAGCACTTATTGTTGATAGTATCTCTACTTTATTTTACATTACTTTCTATGGTCATCTTCTAACTCATTATACTTATTGTGCAAAAAAAACTTCGTGAACATTGACCGAAAAACCGATTGATTATCCGCATTTTTCATAAAACTTTACATTCAACACTTTCCGTTACAAAGTGCCCCGCATGAATATAAAATAAAAAGGGTGAAAATAAAAGGTTCTTAGTAAAAATTAAGTATGGACGTTACTCAGAAATAAATTTATATCCAAACCATTTTTTTACACTAGTTAAACTTTGCTCTAAGCAAGAGATTGATCAGAAAGAAAATAAAGGAACCTCAGCCTTGTACCATAAAAACAACACTAAAAAATAGGACCCATTGACTAAACGCCCTAGCAACTTATCGAAAAGGGCCCTTTTATTAGAAAAAGTGATATAAGCCCTTCGTTAATAAAAAGCCAGTGGATAAAAATAATGATACAATTTACTATGAGCTTTTATCTATAAGACATTTCATTTAAAAACAACTCATTGAATGAAATCAATGGCTTAGTAACAAAACCACGTAACACCTAGTTAGCAAACTTAAAAAGAATAAAAAATTAATGCTTGGTTTATAATACAATCATCATACAAAAGAGTATACTAAGAACCTAATTATGATATTTGGAGTTACGTAGTTTTATTCTTAAGACATCGAAACTCATCACTTATTCAGTACCGCTGGGATCTTCATCGAGATCTTCTTAATGTATTTTTTTTTGTTTTGTTTTTTTTTTTTTAATTTATGGCCGCATCAGCTACTATGGCCATTAGCGATTGTCGAATCCGAAAACCCATGAAAAAAATCTTGGGCTTCTATTGGGATTTGAAACCAGGACCACTGGCGTATAGGGCCACCTAATCACTATCTAATTCACCACGCCACTAAGTGATCTAATTTCTTTTTTAAATATGTCAAATAACATTCAACAAGTTCATAATGTCCTTGTATAGGCATGGAAACGCTCAAATATTACAGTTTTTTTTACAATTTTTGCCTCCCAAAATTCATCATTACGCTTCTGAGATCTCCTTGCGCTGTTCATTGCTTGTTATGTGACATTATAAATATTATTGGAAATATACAAGACGAGTAATTTTAAATTTGTAAGAATATTTTATTAATTTTCATAAATTTTAAAAACAACGGATACCTATAAAATTAACATCCTTAGTGTTACGTAACAATGTATTTATACCCTCCTCCATCATTAATATAACGCATAGTAATATTTTATTCAACCCATCCGCTTTGTTCTCACAGAAACCTAAATTTGATTTGAACTACTAGAGAGTGCACATAAGAAAACCCAGACACCTTTTCTGTATACTCAAGCAGTTCATAAATAGTTCAAATCCAATCTAGGTCACTGTGAGAACAAAGCTATAATACTTTCCAATATTAATCGTTTTTTTACTAACGCCAAATTTTTAAGTGACATAATTAAGACTAATGTAAAACTTTAACGATTTAGAACATGAAAATTTTAGTAAATATCTCCTGCGAGGCGTCACAGTATTTTCTTTTGAAACTCATTGTTTGTTAAAAGAAAACTATTATTATAACTAAGTATAACTATATATAAACAGAACTATATGCATGAACAGCCTATAGGAGGCGGTCCGGATACGAAGGGCGAACTCAAGATAACCTGAATTGAGAAATCCGCAAATTAAGTTGTTTCTACACACGTACTTAAGTTAGTTTGTCAGCGATAAACACTGTTTTTATATGGAAAAGAAGGGCGAACTCGACAACTAAATCGTACCTGCTTGTACTACAATGCCATAGGAACATTAAAAAAAAATAAAAATATTTTGATCAAGTTCGAGTTCGCCCTTCGTATGCGGAACGCCTCATATGTATATAAACGAATTCCCACCCTTACGAATTAATCCCAGAACCGTCCTTTTTTGAACTTTCCAGAAAAATGTTAAATAAAAGTTGTAGGCATCAATGAGTCTAAAAACTAACCGATTTCAACCAAAAGCGTCGCGGCACAACTAAATATATAATGAAGGCAAAATTCCAAGTTTAGTGAAATTCGGATAAAGCTTTCGATACGATATGGCTGTCACACACAGACATATTTCTAAAAACCACTTTTTTACTTTCGTTTACTACTATATTATAGTAAAGGAGGTATTGTAATCGGGTCAAATTTTCGAATTCGAGCTTTCACCAGAAATACATGTTTTGAGGTTTCCTGAGTCCAAAAAAGTGAGTTTTTAAAAAATGTCTGCGTGTAATAGCCATATCGTATCGAAAGCTTTATCCGAATTACACCAAACTTGGAATTTGACCTCCATATTATATTTAGTTGTGCCGTGAAGCTGTAGGTTGAAATCGGTTAACCGAAAGCTCTACTTTATTCAAGGAGTTTTTGAGCTTTTTCATTTATTTTTTTTGAAAACGGCTCCAACGATTTTCTTTAAACTTTCTATAGTTCTTAGACTCATTAGTGACTACAACTTTTATTTGAAACTTTTTCCTGGGAAAATTCGAATAAGGGCGGTTCTGGGGTGAAGGTTGGGAACTCGTATATGTTATAGAATATAGGTTGTATGCATATAGTTTTAGCTGTTTATATGTATAGTTACAAAGTGCTTATATTTCATATATTTTAAACCAACAGCGAGTTTCATAATTGAAAGTAAAAGAAAGTACTGTAAAGCCTCGCAACAGATATTTGGACTTTGGGGACCTCAAAACATATATTTTGTTTTTTATTCTTTTTTCATATATATTTCTTTTATACTGTGCATGCTTTTTATCGCACAAAGTTCAATTTTCTTTTTTTTTTCAATTTTTCTTCATCAGAAACAAATCTAATTATTCAATATTGGTTATATTTGTTCAGTTGATTTTTTTTAAATAAAAAAGATCAGCTGCTAAAATCTAGTCTACCAGTTCTTCAAATTGTATGCTAAGGAGGAATCATTATGGTTCTCTTTTTTTATATTAAAATATCTCTTTGATTATATGTAAATATTTGATTGAGCTCCTTTAAACTGACCCATACGATTATAATTAATTATTTTAAATTTTAACTTTAGATATAAAGTTATATAAGAAAAGTGAGATAATAAATTAAACTGTTATAATATGATTTGAAGTGTAAAACTTACATTCCTCAACAACCTCTCCAACGAAAACTTTTGCGATTCCTGACATTGCAATCACAACATTTTGAGAAACCGAACAGCCTGTGATTGTTTGCATCAATCGTTTTACAGCGGCCTTTGGAAATGCTGCTCTTCGATACATTTCATATCTGTCCAACTGATCTTCAGTAAAATTCGAAACTAAAACTCTGAAACACAAACAATAAAAAACAGCACCGACATTTTCAAGTAACAACAAACTTACTGCATTTTTTCTCGTTCTTCTTCCTCCAACTCCTTTTTACTTTTCGACTCTTTTTTCTTATCCTTATCTTTATGTTTAGTGGCATTTGCTTTTTTCATTTCTTCTTCATCATCTTCTAGTGGCCGGGGAGATGATTTCAGTGAATTCGGAAAGAAAATATCATGTTCAAACGAAATTTCCGAATGAATATCTTTTTTATTGTCTTCGTCAAATTTAACTGGATTGCCGTTATTTGATGAGTTTTCTGGCGGTGTGTTATCTTGAAGATTTTTTTCTATAGCAAGAGCTGCATCTTGAGAATCATCGTCGAGATCATCCATTAATTCAACATCACTATTAGAACGCGACGTATTTAAATCATCGGCGAGTTGTTGTTGCATAGCGGTTTCATCATTTGATAAATTTGAATTGTCGTTCATTAAAAAATCATCACTAGTTAAATTTTCCATTTTTATCGGATTTATAAAAATTTCTAAGTAATTACAAATATAAATTGACAGTAATAAAATTTGACGTTTCATGTGACGTCATACAAGCGTATACAACAGTATAAGAGAAGGACGTTATTATTTATTGAACAGTTTAATATGTGTAGTTATTTCGAAAGAAAAAACATGGAAATGGCCAATGTATTGGATGTATGCATGGTTGATATAAAAGTAGAAGAAAATAGTGGAAATGGAGTTATTGTTAATAATGAAGAATTACCAGCACCACCACAAGGACCATTATCAACAGATCATTGTGATATTAAAATAGAAAACGATATTGATGAGGAAATTATCATGATACCAACTGGTATTACTTAAACGGTATTCCAGGTTTATAAAATTGTTGTAAATAATTTAAATTGTATCCGTTAGAAAAATTTGAAGAAGAAAACTGGGAAACATATTATGCGGGTGCAGACGAAACAGATCCGTTGAAACTAGATGAAGATATTGCAGACGGTGCTATTCTTAAATTTGAGAAAGAGCATTTACCAAAAACTGAAACTTATTACAACGAAGAACGAGAAGAACTACCTTGGAAAGATTATTCTGATATAAAATGTGAAATTAACATTGACGAGGGAATTTTTATAGGAACTAAAGTTAACGAAGGTAAGTGTTGTATGCATTTTAAATTTTAGGTTATAATCTCAAGAAAAAATATCTGCTGCGAGGAGTAACCGTACTTTCTTGTACTTTTATTTATGAAACTGGTTAATATACATATAAGCACTATGCAACTATACATATAAACAGAACTATATGCATTATGCATATATCGATCAGTATCTATATAATATGAACTATATATACGAATTCTTAACCTTCACCCCAGAACCGACCTTATTCAAAATTTCCCGGGGAAAAGTTTCAAATAAAAGTTGTAGCCACTACTGAGTCTAAGAACTTTATTAAGTTTAAAGAAAATCGTAAGAGCCGTTTTCGAAAAACATCGAAAAAGCTCCAAAACTCCTAAAATAAAGTAGCGCTCGGGCAACCAATTTCAACCAAAAACTTCGCGGCACAACTAGGTATAATATGGAGGTCAATTTTGTCAGTTTGGTGAAATTCGGATAAAGCTTTCGATACGATATGGCTGTCACACACACACACAGACATTTTTTTAAAAAACCACTTGTTTTGAATCAGGGGACCTCAACACATATATTTCTGGTGAAAGCTCGAATTCGAAAATTCGACCCGATTACAATACTTCCTTTACCATTAGTGATGTAACAAATATTTGAATATTTTTTACTTTCTTTTACTACTACATAGATAGTAAAGAAAGTATTCTAATCGGGTCGAATTTTCGAATTCAGGCTTTCACCGGAAATACATGTTTTGAGGTCTCCTGAGTCCAAAAAAGTTGCTTTTAGAAACATGTCTGTGTCTGTGTGTGACAGCCATATCGTATCAAAAGCTTTATCCGAATTTCACCAAACTGACAAAATTGACCTCCATATTATACCTAGTTGTGTTGCGAAGCTTTTGGTTGAAATTGCTTAAGCGAAAGCTCCACTTTATTCTAGAAGTTTTTGAGCTTTTTCAATTTTTTTCGAAAACGGCTTCAACGATTTTCTTTAAACTTACTGTAGTTCTTAGACTCTTTAGTGGCTACAACTTTTATTTGAAACTTTTTTCTGGGAAAATTTGAATAAGGGCGGTTCTGGGGTGAAGGTTAGGAATTCGTATATCCATAATATGCATATAGGCTGTATGCATATACAATAGTTCTGTTTATATGTATTTGTAAAGTTATAACGTACTTATAGTTCTTTTAACCAACAGTGAGTTTCATAAACGAAAGTAAAAGAAAGTACTGTGACGCCTCGCAGCAGATATTTTCCATTTGCATTCGCAAGAAATGACGGAAATGTTTGGCGAATGTTTTTGACAAACCAAAAAGAAAATATACGGAATGATAATACAACTGATAAAATTTATATTTTTTTATTTCATTAAAAAACATTTAAATAATTAAATGACCAGGGAACAGTTTTGAGATAGGCCACTAAATTAAAAATACTGTTTTATATTTTTTTTTATTTCAATTAATAATAGCGTAAAATACTCCAAAAAGTTGAAATAAAAATGACAATTTTTACTGCAAAATATGATTTTTAATTTAACATCCGATAAATTAGTTATAAAAGTTTTTGAATTATTGCAATTTCTTTCATTGATAATTTTCGAATACCTATTATTTTTAGAAATAAGCGTGTTAAATTAAATTATATTCAAACAGTCAACAATTACGCCACTTACTCAACTTTTTTTTACTACATATGGAAAAATTTGAAGTTGACGAAAAACTCAGTTAAATATTTAATACATTCAACATTTTCAAATTGTATTGCTACTTAAGGAACACAAGTACCTTAATATAGGCATTTTATAATATTCATAAAAACGTATAGAACCTATAATTCACCTAACAAATTCAAAAAACAAAACAATTAATATTATAAGCATAATTAGCATTTTACGGGAACTTTAATTATTTGAAAGTCAACATTCACAGTCGCGAATGTGAAAAATCGGACATTCGTTACATAACTAATAACTATATACTTAGTAGTAAAAGAAAGTAAAAACAATTATATAGTGCAAGTATCGTTAGACGTACTAAGGCTCACAAAATTGAGTTATAAACTAAATATAACATTAAATATACAATACATATTTAATAAATAAATAAAAATAAAAAAACTGCCTGATCCCGTAACATATAGCATCTCGATGATCGCTAAAGGTGGGAGAAAGAATAAAAATGAAACTAAAAATTCTTTAAACGAAACCACCATTCGCAGTTTCTACACAAATTGCGATATTTGTGATATGAAAATAATCTTAATTTAAAATTGACTTTCTTGTTTTAGATAAATCCTTACATAAAAAGCAGTCGTTAAATAAACATAAAAGGATTCATCATGGTGAAAAACCGTATACTTGCGATGTTTGTGGTAAATATTTATTGGTTAAAACATTTTTGTTTTTGATAATATTTAACTTAATTTTTGAAGGTAAATCATTTCTTTATTCATGTCGTTTAATTAGACATAAAAGGACTCATACTGGGGAAAAGCCGTATAGTTGCGATGTTTGTGGTAAGAAGATATTTGAAACTTACATTTAATTTAGAAAATATTTAACTTCATTTTTTAAAGGAAAAACATTTACTATATCATGCTTATTAACTCAGCATAAAAGAATTCATACTGGTGAAAAACCGTTTAGCTGCGATGTTTGTGGTAAAAATTTATTTGATAATTACATTTTTGTTTTTGATAACATTTAACTTAATTTTTGTAGGTAATTCATTTACTCAACAAAGTACTTTAATTACACATAAAAGGATTCATACTGGTGAAAAGCCGTATAGTTGCGACGTTTGTGGTAAGAAGTTATTTGATAATTACATTTGTGTTTGAAAATATTTAACTTAATCTTTTGAAGGGAAATCATTTACTACATCTGGTCATTTAATTTCACATCAATGGACTCATACTGTTGAAAAACTGTTTCGTTGCGATGTTTGTGGTAAAAATTTATTTCATAATTACCTACATTTTTGGTACATTTGTAAATTATATTAAATTTTTTAAGATAAATCATATCCTGATTCAGGACGTTTAATTAGACATAAAAAGACTCATTCTGGGGAAAAGCCGTATAGTTGCGATGTTTGTGGTAAGAAGATATTTGAAACTTACATTTAACTTAGAAAATATTAAACTTTATTTTTTAAAGGAAAAACATTTACTGTATCATGTTTATTAACTCAGCATAAAAGGATTCATACTGGTGAAAAACCGTTTAACTGCGATGTTTGTGGTAAGAAGTTATTTTATAATTACATTTTTGTTTTCAAACATTTAACTTAATCTTTTGAAGGGAAATCATATACTCGAATAAGTAGTTTAATTACACATAAAAGGACTCATACTGGTGAAAAGCCGTATAGTTGCGACGTTTGTGGTAAGAAGTTAATTGAAAATTACATTTTTGTAAGAAAAAATTCAACTTAATTTTTTGAAGGAAAATCATTTAATGCATCAAGTTTATTAACTTCACATAAAAGGATTCATACTGGTGAAAAACCGTTTAATTGCGATGTTTGTGGTAAGAAGTTATTTTATAATTACATTTTTGTTTGAAAACATTTAACTTAATCTTTTGAAGGTAATTCTTATACTCAACGAAGTAATTTAATTACACATAAAAGGACTCATACTGGTGAAAAGCCGTATAGTTGCGATGTTTGTGGTAAGAAGTTATTTGATAGTTACATTTTTGGTTGAAAACATTTAACTTAATCTTTTGAAGGTAAATCATTTAATCAATCAAGTCCTTTAATTAAACATAAAAGGAATCATACTGGTGAAAACAAGCAGTAATATTTTAAAGAAGTATTTTATCGAGTGTATAGACAAACTTTTTTTTTTATAATTTGTATATGTTATATGTGTTCTAATTAAATATTTTGCAATAATAATTTAATTTTAAAAATAAAAATGTAAAATTGATTTTTATTTATTTTTTTCATAGGAAAAAAAAAAGAATTTTTCCAGTTAAATCTTTACACTTGTTGTCAGAGGGAAAGTTTCTCTTTGCTGGCGCATAATACCTTTCCGAAAATTGAAAGGTCTTTTTTGGTGTTACAGGTGCATATGTACTAAACGACGAGATATACGATAGGTAGGTACAAGGAGTCCGAACGGCTTAGGCCGCCTATGGTTTTTCACGATATTTATGTACATAAACTGTTAACATGAACGGCAGTATCCAGTCCATTGCATGGGGAACCGTCACAAGTCCGGGGTCAGTAAAAAAGACAAAACTATATAATTTTTCACTTAAAAAATGAATTAGCTTTTGAATAGAATTTTTATATTCCCCCATATGATAATTGACTACAATTTTTTTTTTTTTTTGAGAAATTCAATTGTAATGTATTTTAGATTTACTGTTTATCAAAATATAATTTAAATCACTCAAAATTTAAAAACGCCTTTATTGTGTAAAATCAAATGTTGGGTCGAGTCAAGGACATGTGAGACGTGGGCAATTATTTCACGGTCGGGGGATCTCGGGCGGTCTTCGTCTCGAGAGATTCAAGCGATGTCTCTGAGTGGTACGGCGTACACACATATATCTGCCCCGGTCAGGAGAGGAGTAGAGTCGCGTTGTACCAATTGACGGATCAAAAAATAATTAATATTTATCATAGTACGGTTAGACTTGGTGGCAACAGGTCACCGGGTTGAATTACTAATTAACACATGAATCGAAACAATCAATTTTGAACTTAGCTTTTGTTCTCGTAACAGTGTCACATTGTTGATTTTTGCAATGATTAGTATCGTGAGTGTTTACAGCATAACGTATGGCTTTCTCGACCCAACGAGCTTTTCTTTTGTATTAGAAAGCAGGAGACTTACAATTAGATAATCTACGATGTGTGCTAACTACTCTGACGAAATGTGCAAAACTGCAATGAAGACGACCAGAAGACGACGACGGTGACTAGCCTTAAATAAACCCTGACGTTCCACCAATACTAGAGTACCCATCAAAATGCGATTCTACTTTATATGGATTCTCTAAAATTTTGAGAGAACTACGAGGTTTACAGGCCCCGCTTTATTTAAACCCAATTAAATTGCCTATAAATTATATCCAATAAGTTCTGCTACTAGAATCAATGGTTACGACGCAATTTCGATCCAAAAAAGGTCTAAAACTAAAATTTTCAATTTTCGAAAAAACTGGCCTATTTTCTTAGAGCCGTAATTCTCAGTGATCCATTAACGTGCACAGCTCCGGTTGGGCTTAATTTGTATTAAATTTGATGCTCTTAAAAAACGTGCAGAATAGCTTTCGTAGAAAAATGCATGGATTAGGAAATACAGAGCAGAATCTGAAATAAGTTTAAAAATTTTTAACGGTTTTTCTTGTATAAACATTTTTCCACAACTTTTTGAGAGTTGCAAATTTGAGAATACATAGCCGTAATGGGTCCAAACAACATACCAAAAAATCAGAAATACCTACATCATATTTTGCGAATTTAGCTATTTTTTATGTCGATTTTGACTGGCCTATTTAGAAATCAGCTACAATTTTGCCGATGCGCGTTTTATTTCGTTGGTTTAAATTTGGACTCCATAGTGACGTCAAAAAGATCGACCAATAAACAAGAAGAAAAACCAATACCAATATGCTATTAATACGATTAATACCAGCCCCCTGTCACTTAGATACGAGAAATGCTAAAAAAACGTGACCGATTTCTACAGAAATCTGTGTTGTTATAAGAGTCATACGTCTCAAACAGCCCCCTACCACTTAAACTTATCAGAGTTATTATAATTATTATATAAAAATACTTATCATAATTATTCTCATAATCACAATAATAATGAAAACATTTAAAAAAGTTTCATTTTAATAACTTGCCTGACGTTTAAAAAAAATTATTTCTAATCTCCGACTTTCATAAATTCTACGGTCTTTGTCAGTCTTTGTGGTCTTCTTCGTTCAACTCGTTGGCAACTAAATGGCAACTAGTGACTGCAAATCGAGTAAAAATGGTCACATTTTTGTAACATGGAGTTGTAGGGGGCTGATTAATACTAAATTCGACTAAATTCAATTGAACAGTTTAATATGTGTAGTTATTTTGAAAGAAAAAACATGGAAATGGCTAATGTATTGGATGTATGCATGGTTGATATAAAAATAGAAGAAAATAGTGGAAATGGAGTTATTGTTAAAAATGAAGAATTACCAGCACCACCACAAGGACCATTATCAACAGATCATTGTGATATTAAAATAGAAAACGATATTGATGAGGAAATTATCATGATACCAACTGGTAATACTTATAAACTATAATTACTTTAACGGTATTCAAGGTTTATAAAATTGTTGTAAATAATTTAAATTGTATTCGTTAGTAAAATTCGAAGAAGAAAACTGGGAAACATATTATGCGGGTGCAGACGAAACAGATCCGTTGAAACTAGATGAAGATATTGCAGACGGTGCTATTATTAAATTTGAGAAAGAGGCATTACCAAAAATTGAAGCTTATTACAACGAAGAACGAGAAGAACTACCTTGGAGAGATTATTCTGATATAAAATGTAAAATTGACATTGACGAGGGAATTTTTTTAGCTACTAAAGTTAACGAAGGTAAGCATCCTAAGCATTTTAAATGTTAGGCTATCATCTGAAGAAAAATTATCTGCTGCGATGAAACATAGTCCTTTCTTTTACTTTCATTTATGAAACTCACTATATAACTATACATATAAACAGACTATAACTATATCATTATATGCATATATCAATCAGTATCTATGTAATATCGATAATATGAACTATATAGGGGAAAGGTGTACAAGATGATCCCTCTAAGCAAGAATTGAAATAGAATTTACATATTTCCTTGTAAAACAAGCATGATAGCATTTACTAATGCCATATGATTCTCATAAACAAATATGAGAATCCAATCAATTAAGGTAGTAATATTATTCTAGGTCTAATAAGTCTTGTTGCAATTTATAATGTAAGATTTGTACTTATTAAGCAGATTATAAATAGGATTCTATTATAATAATTATACTAATATATAAAATTGAAGAGTTCAAAAAATTTATCAAGAGCGGCAAAAATAAGGCTATACGAGACCGTCATAAGACCAACAGTCCTTTATGCGTGTGAGACCTGGACTGTGAGAAAAGAAGATGAAGCTAAACTGGAGATATGGGAAAGAAAGGTGTTACGAAGGATTTTTGGAGGGGTGAAAATGACAGAGGAGTTGTGGTGCAGGCGGACAAACAGAGAGGTGATGGAGTTATACAATAGGCCCAAAATAACCCAAAAAATAAGAGCACAACGAGTTAGATGGCTGGGACATGTAATGCGGCTGCCAGAAAAAAGATGGGCAAAAAGTGTACTGCTGGAGGGTGGAGGTGGGAAAAGAAGGAGAGGACGACCTAGAAAAAAGTGGTTTGAAGCCGTGAAAGCTGACGTGGAGGAACTAGTAGGAAGCAGCTGGAGGGAAATGACAATAGACAGGAAGAAATGGAAAGGACTCGTCAAGGAAATAGAAGCCAAAGGCCTGCAAGGCCTATAGCGCTGCAATATATATAGAATAATGCACGGTTCTCGAAATATAGCATAACAATTGTACTTATCATGCAGGAATCGTGTTTTTAAAAAAGCATTCCTAAAAGTTCGAAAAATACTCCAAAAAGTTGAAATAAAAATGATAATTTTTACTGCAAAATATGATTTTTAATTTAACATCCGATAAATTAGTTATGAAGGTTTTTGACTTTTTGCAATTTCTTTCATTGATAATTTTCGAATACCTATTATTTTTAGAAATAAGCGTGTTAAATTAAATTATATTCAAACAGTCAACAATTACGCCACTTACTCAACTTTTTTTACTACATATGGAAAAAATTGAACTTGGCGAAAAACTCAGTTAAATTTAATACATTCAACATTTTCAAATTGTATTGCTACTTAAGGAACACAAGTACCTTAATATAGGTATTTTATAATATTCATAAAAACGTATAGAACCTTTCTGATAGCTTTTCTAGATAGCTACAAGGAACTTCTTCCTGGAAAAGTAGTTTATCGGATTTTAATAAACTTTCTATGAATCAAAGATCTACGATAGACATATCTATCTGTCTTTTTTTCTTGAAATACCTGAATTTCTTATTTTGGGATGACGGTTTCTATCCAACTAAATTAATTTAGATACGCTCAGCGAAGCGGGTGGAGACCAGCTAGTTAAGTACTAAAATTTAAAATATCTTTTTACAGAAAACAAAAAAAAAAATTTTAACCAAAGTTAAACTTCTAGTAGGTATCAAACTTGATCTATCGCTTTAATTATAATATTTTTTTCTATTTTAATATTTAACAAATTCAAAAAAAAAACAAACAATTAATATTACTAGCATAATTAGCATTTTACGCGAACTTTAATTATTTGAAAGTCAACATTCGCGAATGTCGAAAATCGGACATTCGTTACACCACTAATATTTATATAGTAGTAAAAGAAAGTAAAAACAAGTATATAGTGCAAGTATCGTTAGACGTACTAAGGCTCACAAAATTGAGTTATAAACTAAATATAACATTAAATATACAATACATATTTAACAAATAAATAAAAATAAAAAAACAGCCTGATCCCGTAACATATAGCATCTCGATGGTCGCTAACGGTAAGAGAGAGAATAAAAATTAAACCAAAAATGGTTTCGACGAAACCACCATCAGCAGTTTTCTCACAAAATGCGATATTTGTGATATGAAAATATTTTTAAAAAATAATTTCAATTAAAAATTGACTTTCTTGTTCTAGACAAATCCTTACATAAAAAGCAGTCGTTAAATAAACATAAAAGGATTCATCATGGTGAAAAACCGTATGCTTGCGATGTTTGTGGTAACATATATTTGATAATAACATTTTTATTTTTGATAACATTTAACTTAATTTTTGAAGGTAAATCATTTCTTTATTCATGTTATTTAATTAGACATAAAAGGACTCATACTGGTGAAAAGCCGTATAGTTGCGATGTTTGTGGTAAGAAGATATTTGAATTTTACATTTAACTTAGAATATATTTAACTTAATTTTTTATAGGAAAAACATTTACTGTATCATGTTTATTAACTAAACATAAAAGGATTCATACTGGTGAAAAACCGTTTAGCTGCGATGTTTGTGGTAAAAATTTATTTGATAATTACATTTTTGTTTTTGATAACATTTAACTTAATTTTTGAAGGAAATTCATTTACTCAACAAAGTAGTTTAATTATACATAAAAGGATTCATACTGGTGAAAAACCTTATAGTTGCGACGTTTGTGGTAACAAGTTATTTGATAGTTAAATTTTTATTTAAAAACATTTAACTTAATCTTTTGAAGGGAAATCATATACTACATCTGGTCATTTAATTTCACATAAATGGACTCATACTGGTGAAAAACCGTTTCGTTGTGATGTTTGTGGTAAAAATTTATTTTATAATTACTTACATTTTTGATAAAAATGTAACTTATATTAAATTTTTGAAGATAAATCGTATCCTGATTCAAGACATTTAATTAGACATAAAAGGACTCATTCTGGGGAAAAGCCGTATAGTTGCGATGTTTGTGGTAAAAAGTTATTTGACAATTACAATTAATTTAGAAAATATTGAACTTAATTTTTTAAAGGAAAATCATTTGCTACATCAAGTTTTTTAACTAAACATAAAATGATTCATACTGGTGAAAAACCGTTTCGTTGCGATGTTTGTGGTAAGAAGTTATTTTATAATTACATTTTTATTTTAAAACCTTTAACTTAATCTTTCGAAGGTAATTCATATACTCAACGAAGTAATTTAATTACACATAAAAGGTCTCATACTGGTGAAAAGCCGTATGGTTGCGATGTTTGTGGTAAGAAGTTATTTGATAAATACATTTTTGTTTGGAAACATTTAACTAAATCTTTTTAAGGTAAATCATATACTCAACTAAGTAGTTTACTTACACATAAAAGGACTCATACTGGTGAAAAGCCGTATAAATGCGATGTTTGTGGTAAGAAGTTAATTGAAAATTACATTTTTGTAAGGAAAATTTCAACTTAATTTTTTGAAGGAAAATCATTTAATGGATCAAGTTTATTAACTTCACATAAAAGGATTCATACTGGTGAAAAACCGTTTAACTGCGATGTTTGTGGTAAATTTTTTTTTGATAATAATATTCTTGGTAGACAAAATTTAACTTACTTTTTTTTAAGGTAAATCATTTATTCAATCAAGTCATTTAATTAAACATAAAAGGAATCATACTGGTGAAAACAGGCAGTAATATTTTAAAGAAGTATTTTACCTATTTACAGGAGAATCGAGTGTATAGGCAAACTTTTTTTTATAATATGTAATATGTGTTCTAATGAAATATATCGCAATAATAAATTAATTTAAAAAATAAATATGTAAAATTGATTATTGTTTATTTTCTTCATAGGAAAAAAAAGGAATTTTTCAAGTTAAAATTTTATACCAATATAAATTTTTTCAGGAGAGATCTTTTAATATAAATCTTTAATTATATTCTTATTGAAAACAATTTAGAAATCAGCTACAATTTTTGCGATGAGCGTTTTATTAGTAGGTTTAAATTTGGACGCCATAGTAACGTCAAATAGATTGACCTATAAACAAGAAGAAACGCGAAAAATCAATACCAATGATTGATACTAATTTCAATTGAACAGTTTAATATGTGTAGTTAATACGAAAGAAAAAAACATGGAAATGGCCAATGTATTGGATGTATGCATGGTTGATATAAAAATAGAAGAAAATAGTAGAAATGGAGTTATTGTTAAAAATGAAGAATTACCAGCACCACTACAAGGATCATTATCAACAGATCATTGTGATATTAAAATAGAAAACGATGTTGATGAGGAAATTATCATGATACCAACTGGTATTACTTAAACGGTATTCCATGTTTATAAAATTGTTGTAAATAATTTAAATTGTATCCGTTAGTAAAATTCGAAGAAGAAAACTGGGAAACATATTATGCGGGTGCAGACGAAACAGATCCGTTGAAACTAGATGAAGATATTGCAGACGGTGCTATTCTTAAATTTGAGAAAGAGGCATTACCAAAAACTCAAGCTTATTACAACGAAGAACGGGAAGAACTACCTTGGAGAGATTATTCTGATATAAAATGTGAAATTGACATTGACGAGGGAATTTTTAGTGCAACTAGAGTTAACGAAGGTATGCATTTTAAATGTTAGGCTATCATCTGAAGAAAAATTATCTGCTGCGATGAAACACAGTACTTTCTTTTACTTTCATTTATGAAACTCACTGTTATAACTCACTATATAACTATACATATAAACAGACTATAACTATATCATTATATGCATATATCAATCAGTATCTATGTAATATCGATAATATGAACTATATAGGGGAAAGGTGTACAAGATGATCCCTCTAAGCAAGAATTGAAATAAAATTTACATATTTCCTTGTGAAACAAGCATGATAGCATTTACTAATGCCATATGATTCTCATAAATAAATATGAGAATCCAATCAATTAAGGTAGTAATATTATTCTAGGTCTAATAAGTCTTGTTGCAATTTATAATGTAAGATTTGTACTTATTAAGCGGATTATAAATTGGATTCTATTATAATAATTATACTAATATATAAAATTGAAGAGTTTGTTTGTTTGTTTGGTTAAACGCGCTAATCTGAGGAACTACTGGTTCGATGAAAAATTCTTTTTGTGTTGGGTGCACATTTATCGAGGAAGGCTATGGATTATATAACACCATGCTACAACCAGTTTTTGTTTTTAACAGAGCAAAAGATTGGCATGATTTTTGGCAATAGGGTAGTTAAGATATCAGAGAATAATATGGATTATTTCTTATGTTAGAATAATGCACGGTTCTCGAAATATAGCATAACAATTGTACTTATCATGCAGGAATCGTGTTTTTAAAAAAGCATTCCTAAAAGTTCGAAAAATACTCCAAAAAGTTGAAATAAAAATGACAATTTTTACTGCAAAATATGATTTTTAATTTAACATCCGATAAATTAATTATGAACATTTTTGAATTAATGCAATTTCTTTCATTGATAACTTTCGAATACCTATTATTTTTAGAAATAAGCGTGTTAAATTAAATTACATTTAAACAGTCAACAATTACGCCACTTACTCAACTTTTTTTACTACATATGGAAAAATTTGAACTTGACGAAAAACTAAGTTAAATATTTAATGCATTCAACATTTTCAAATTGTATTGCTACTTAAGGAACACAAGTAGCTTAATATAGGTATTTTATAATATTCATAAAAACGTATAGAACCTTTCTGATAGCTTTTCTAGATAGCTACAAGGAACTTCTTCCTGGAAAAGTAGTTTATCGGATTTTAATAAACTTTCTATGAATCAAAGATCTACGATGGAAATATCTATCTGTCTTTTTTTCTTGAAATACCTGAATTTCTTATTTTGGGATAACGGTTTCTATCCAACCAAATTAATTTAGATACGCTCAGCGAAGCGGGTGGGGACCAGCTAGTTAAGTACTAAAATTTAAAATATCTTTATACAGAAAACAAAAAAAAAATTTTTTTAACCAAAGTTGAATTTCTAGTAGGTATCAAACTTGATCTGTCGCTTTAATTATAATATATTTTTCTATTTAAATATTTAACAAATTCAAAAACACAAAAATTAATATTATTAGCATAATTAGCATTTTACGCGAACTTGAATTATTTGAAAGGCAAAATTTGCATTCGCGAATGTGAAAAATCGGACATTCGTGGTTTCGATGGTCGCTAACGGTAGGAGAGAGAATAAAAATTAAACCAAAAATGGTTTCGACGAAACCACCATCAGCAGTTTTCTCACAAAATGCAATATTTGTGATTTGAAAATATTTTTAAAAAATAATTTCAATTAAAAATTGACTTTCTTGTTCTAGACAAATCCTTACATAAAAAGCAGTCGTTAAATAAACATAAAAGGATTCATCATGGTGAAAAACCGTATACTTGCGATGTTTGTGGTAAAAATTTTTTGGATAATAACATTTTTGTTTTTGATAACATTTAACTTAATTTTTGTAGGTAATTCATTTACTCAACAAAGTACTTTATTTACACATAAAAAGACTCATACTGGTGAAAAGCCGTATAGTTGCGATATTTGTGGTAACAAGTTATTTGATAGTTTTATTTTTGTTTAAAAACATTTACCTTAATCTTTTGAAGGGAAATCATATACTACATCTAGTCATTTAATTTCACATAAATGGACTCATACTGGTGAAAAACTGTTTCGTTGCGATGTTTGTGGTAAAAATTTATATCATAATTACTTACATTTTTGATAAAAATGTAACTTATATTAAATTTTTTTAGATAAATCATACTCTGATTCAAGACATTTAATTAGACATAAAAGGACTCATTCTGGGGAAAAGCCGTATAGTTGCGACATTTGTGGTAAGACGTTATTTGATAATTACATTTTTGTTTGAAAACATTTAACTTAATCTTTTGAAGGTAAATCATATACTCATCTAAGTAGTTTAATTACACACAAAAGGAATCATACTGGTGAAAAACCGTATAGTTGCGATGTATGTGGTAAGAAATTATTTGACAATTACATTTTTGTTAAATAAAAATAAATTTAATTTATTGAAGGAAAATCATTTACTGCATCAAGTTTATTAACTTCACATAAAAGGATTCATACTGGTGAAAAACCGTTTAGCTGCGATGTTTGTGGTAAAAATTTTATTTGATAGTTACATTTTTTTTTTGATAACATTTAACTTAATTTTTGCAGGAAATTCATTTACTCAACAAAGTAGTTTAATTTTACATAAAAGAACTCATACTGGTGAAAAACCGTATACTTGCGATGTTTGTGGTAACATATATTTGATAATAACATTTTTATTTTTGATAACATTTAACTTAATTTTTGAAGGTAAATCATTTCTTTATTCATGTTATTTAATTAGACATAAAAGGACTCATACTGGTGAAAAGCCGTATAGTTGCGATGTTTGTGGTAAGAAGATATTTGAATTTTACATTTAACTTAGAAAATATTTAATTTAATTTTTTATAGGAAAAACATTTACTGTATCATGTTTATTAACTAAACATAAAAGGATTCATACTGGTGAAAAACCGTTTAGCTGCGATGTTTGTGGTAAAAATTTATTTGATAATTACATTTTTGTTTTTGATAACATTTAACTTAATTTTTGTAGGTAATTCATTTACTCAACAAAGTACTTTAATTACACATAAAAGGACGCATACTGGTGAAAAGCCGTATAGTTGCGATATTTGTGGTAACAAGTTATTTGATAGTTACATTTTTGTTTAAAAACATTTACCTTAATCTTTTGAAGGGAAATCATATACTACATCTAGTCATTTAATTTCACATAAATGGACTCATACTGGTGAAAAACTGTTTCGTTGCGATGTTTGTGGTAAAAATTTATATCATAATTACTTACATTTTTGATAAAAATGTAACTTATATTAAATGTTTTAAGATAAATCATATTCTGATTCAAGACATTTAATTAGACATAAAAGGACTCATTCTGGGGAAAAGCCGTATAGTTGCGATGTTTGTGGTAAAAAGTTATTTGACAATTACATTTAAGTTAGAAAATATTAACTTAATTTTTTAAAGGAAAATCATTTGCTACATTAAGTTTTTTAACTAAACATAAAATAATTCATACTGGTGAAAAACCGTTTTGTTGCGATGTTTGTGGTAAGAAGTTATTTTAAGATTAAATTTTTATTTGAATACATTTAACTTAATCTTTCGAAGGTAATTTTTATACTCAACGAAGTAATTTAATTACACATAAAAAAACTCATACTGGTGAAAAGCCGTATAATTGCGACATTTGTGGTAAGAAGTTATTTGATAATTACATTTTTGTTTGAAAACATTTAACTTAATCTTTTGAAGGTAAATCATATACTCAACTAAGTAGTTTAATTACACACAAAAGGAATCATACTGGTGAAAAACCGTTTAGTTGCGATGTTTGTGGTAAGTAATTATTTGACAATTACATTTTTGTTAAATAAAAATAAATTTAATTTATTGAAGGAAAATCATTTACTGCATCAAGTTTATTAACTTCACATAAAAGGATTCATACTGGTGAAAAACCGTTTAACTGCGATGTTTGTGGTAAAAATTTATTTGATAATTACATTTTTTTTTTTGATAACATTTAACTTAATTTTTGAAGGAAATTCATTTACTCAACAAAGTAGTTTAATTATACATAAAAGGATTCATACTGGTGAAAAACCGTTTAGCTGCGACGTTTGTGGTAACAAGTTATTTGATAGTTACATTTTTGTTTAAAAACATTTAACTTAATCTTTTGAAGGGAAATCATATACTACATCTAGTCATTTAATTTCACATAAATGGACTCATACTGGTGAAAAACCTTTTAGCTGCGATGTTTGTGGTAAAAATTTATTTGATAATTATTTTTTTGGTAGAAAACATTTAATTTACTTTTTTTAAGGTAAATCATTTGTACAATCAAGTCATTTAATTAAACATAAAAGGAATCATACTGGTGAAAACAGGCAGTAATATTTTAAAGAAGTATTTTACCTATTTACAGGAGAATCGAGTGTATAGGCAAACTTTTTTTTATAATATGTAATATGTGTTCTAATGAAATATATCGCAATAATAAATTAATTTAAAAAATAAATATGTAAAATTGATTATTGTTTATTTTCTTCATAGGAAAAAAAAGGAATTTTTCAAGTTAAAATTTTATACCTATTTATTATTGAAAACAATTTAGAAATCAGCTACAATTTTGGTGATGAGCGTTTTATTAGTAGGTTTAAATTTGGACGCCATAGTGACGTCAAATAGATTGACCAATAAACAAGAAGAAACGCGAAAAATCAATACCAATGATTGATACTAATTTCAATTGAACAGTTTAATATGTGTAGTTAATACGAAAGAAAAAAACATGGAAATGGCCAATGTATTGGATGTATGCATGGTTGATATAAAAATAGAAGAAAATAGTGGAAATGGAGTTATTGTTAATAATGAAGAATTACCAGCACCACCACAAGGACCATTATCAACAGATCATTGTGATATTAAAATAGAAAACGATATTGATGAGGAATTTATCATGATACCAACTGGTATTACTTAAACGGTATTCCAGGTTTATAAAATTGTTGTAAATAATTTAAATTGTATCCGTTAGTAAAATTCGAAGAAGAAAACCGGGAAACATATTATGCGGGTGCAGACGAAACAGATCCGTTGAAACTAGATGAAGATATTGCAGACGGTGCTATTATTAAATTTGAGAAAGAGGCATTACCAAAAATTGAAGCTTATTACAACGAAGAACGAGAACTACCTTGGAAAGATTATTCTGATATAAAATGTGAAATTAACATTGACGAGGGAATTTTTAGAGCAACTAAAGTTAACGAAGGTACGCATTTTCAAGGGGACGCTATTATCTAAAAAAAAAAAGGTTACGATATATGTTATTCATCCGATTTTAAACAAGGTAATTAATATTTTGGTACCTACCAATACTAGTAAAAGATGCGAACTTACATCGACCTTCATCGAGTTGATAATAGAATGAAAGATATTTTATAATGAATTTAGTATATTAGAAAATATATTAAAAATGGGTTGCCTAAAAAAGTCCTGGATATACTATTTATATTTATTTTTTAAAAAAATATTGCAACATCAAGATAATAGAAAAAAAAATTTATAACATCACAGGCGACTGCGTTGCGTGGTACTTTATTATTATCATTATTATACAGTATATTTACCTCGGATCTCTCTGTCACACATTTTCACGCGCATTAAAATTTAAATCTTTTTAAAAATTCGTAAACCCCTAATAGGACCGAACTTCTTGCAGACAAACCTATATCAACGTGTTCGGAATAAAACAGCGCTTATGATGATATAACATTTTTTCTATTATCTTGATGTTGCAATACTTTATTAAAAATCATTTATTTACTCCTTAACAAAGCATGAAATTAAAATTTAAAGTATATTTTTGTTACTTTTAACTGGCGGTTTGCCGAACTTGAAAACCATTTACGAAACGGTTCTATCGAACCGGCTGAATCCCACCACTGCATTTATCCTAAAAAATGGAGGGTTCCTGTAGGATAGCTCCTAATTTTTTTTACTGAAATAGCCGAACGGTTATAAATGACACAAAGATTTTCAAATTTTTTTAAGGGACCATTTTGTACTTAAAATCATATAGAACCTGTGAGATAACTATAATATCTCTTCCTAGAAAAGTAGTTTTAAGGATTTTGTGGAGCTTACTTTGGATCTACATTCTGGACGTATCTATCATGTTTTCTGTCAAAATAGATTAATTTTTATATTTCACTATGAAGGTAGGAAATTTATTAATCAATCAATTAAATAAGGATACACTCAGCAAATCGAGCGGGTATCAGCTAGAAAAAAAAATAAAAACTAAAAAATTTACTGATCCCGTAACATATAGCATCTCGATGATCGCTAACGGTAGGAGAGAAAAAAAAAACTAAACTCAAAATGCTTTAGATGAAACCATCATCCGCAGTTTCGTCACAAATTGCCATATCTGTGATATAAGAAAATTAAAAAAAAAATTTCTTTTAAAATTGACTTTCTTGTTCTAGATAAATCCTTACATAAAAGGCAGTCGTTAAATAAACATAAAAGGATTCATCATGGTGAAAAACCGTATGCTTGCGATGTTTGTGGTAACAATAAATTTGATAACAACTTTTTTATTTTTGATAACATTTAACTTAATTTTTGAAGGTAAATCATTTCTTTATTCAAGTATATTAATTATACATAAAAAGACTCATACTGGTGAAAAGCCGTATAGTTGCGACATTTGTGGTAACAAGTTATATGATAACTACATTTTTGTTTGATAACATTTAACTTAATCTTTTGAAGGTAAATCATATTCTAAATCTGGTCATTTAATTTCACATAAATGGACTCATACTGGTGAAAAACCTTATAATTGCGATGTTTGTGGTAAAAAATGATTTTATAATTACATTTTTGTTTTTGATTACATTTAACTTAATTTTTGAAGGTAATTCATTTACTCAGCAAAGTAGTTTAATTACACATAAAAGGACCCATACTGGTGAAAAGCCGTATAGTTGCGATGTTTGTGGTAAGAAGTTATTTGACAATTACAATTAAGTTAGAAAATATTTAACTTCATTTTTTAAAGGAAAATCTTTCACTACATCAAGTTTATTAACTAAACATAAAAGGGTTCATACTGGCGAAAGACCTTATAGTTGCGATGTTTGTGGTAAGAAGTTATTTTATAATTACATTTTATTTGAAAACCTTTAACTTAATCTTTCGAAGGTAATTCTTATACTCAACGAAGTAATTTAATTACACATAAATTAACTCATATTGGTGTCAAACCGTATAGTTGCGATATTTGTGGTAAAAATTTATTTGATAATTACATTTTTGTTTTTACTAACAATTAACTTAATCTTTTGAAGGTAATTCGTATACTCAACCAAGTAGTTTAGTTGCACATAAAAGATCTCATACTGGTGAAAAGCCGTATAGTTGCGATATTTGTGGTAAGAAGTTATTTGATAATTACATTTTTGTTTGAAAACATTAAACTTAATCATTTGAAGGTAATTCATATACTCAACGAAGTAATTTAATTACACATCGAAAAACTCATACTGGTGAAAAACCGTTTAGTTGCGATGTTTGTGGTAAACATTTATTTGATAATTACATTTTTGTTTTTGATAACATTTAACTTAATTTTTGAAGGTAATTCATATACCCAACGAAATAATTTAATTACACATAAGAGAACTCATACTGGTGAAAAGCCGTATAGTTGCGATGTTTGTGGTAAGAAATTATTTGACAATTACATTTTTGTTAAATAAAAATCAATTTAATTTTTTGAAGGAAAATCATTTACTGCATCAAGTTTATTAGCTTCACATAAAAGGATTCACACTGGTGAAAGACCGTTTAGCTGCGATGTTTGTGGTAAAAATTTATTTGATAATTATATTTTTGATAGAAAAAATTTAACTTTTTTTTAAGGTAAATCATTTATTCAATCAAGTCATTTAATTAGACATAAAATGAAACATACTGGTGAAAACAGGCAGTAATATTTTAGAGATGTATTTTACCTATTTACAGGCGAATCGAGTGTATAGGCAAACTTTTTTTTTTATATTATGTAATATGTGTTCTAATGAAATATTTCGCAATAATAAATTAATTTAAAAAATAAAGATAAAAATTGATTATTGTTTATTTTCTTCATAAAAAAAATAGAATTTGTCAAGTTAGAATTTTATACTTGTCAGAGAGAAAGTTTTTCTTAGCTGGCGTATAATAATAATACCTACCCGAAAATTGAAAGTTCTTTTTTGGTGTTACAAGGGCATACTAAACGACGAGATATACCAAGATATACGATCGATACAAGGAGTCCGAACGGCATAGGCCGCCTAGGCTTTTTTACGATATTTATGTATCTACATAAACTGTTAACATGAATCGACAGTATCCTGCACTGCATCGGGAATCGTTTCTCAAGTCCGGGGCCAATAAAAAAGACAACTATATAATTTTTCACTTAAAAATTTTTTTAAAAAGTACAGAATTTTTATATCCCCCATATGATAATTGCCTATAAAGTTTTCTTTTTTTTTTGAGAAATTCAATCCTAATATATTTTGATTTACTATCTACTTATCAAAAGATAATTTAAATCATTCAAAATTTAAAAAACGCTATTATTGTGTAAAATCGAACTATTTGAATCTTTTTTTTAGCGCTAATTTTAGCAATATTTATTAAGCGACTCTTATTATCTGCAATTCTAAATGGCTGATGCTATGATATTATCAAGCGGTAAAAGTTCTCGTATTGTTTAAAATTAGCGCCAGTAAAATGTTGTGTATCTTTTTGTGAAAAAATTGCCAATCTTTCCTTAATATGTGAATACTTAGTTATTTATGGAGTAATGATATCAAGTGATCAAAAACGAACGTTAAATTTAAGAACCGTATTAGCCGAAATATTTCGCGATATTTATTGACCATTTATTGTCCGTTAAAAAATCGACTCGATCTAAATTTGGGGTTTAAGTAATGGAATGCAATACAAACAAGAACATTCTCCTACAGAAAAAGGCTGGAACGCGACTTATTTTGTTTTACATTACTTAATTTTATTGACATGAATGTAACCCGTGTTATGACCTATAATTACTTAAATAAATGCTCATCTCATTGATATTTACTTTTTTTGAAATCTTTTATGAGTATTTTTTTTAAAATATCTTTAAGGAAATTTCGGGGTCGCGTTATATTCGGGTTAATACGGTTGTAATTACATTGCCACCATTGTATTTAGCAAGTAGGTAATAATTATTTTTCTTCTTTTATATAATTTTTTGATCCTTAAAAGTAAAAGTTTCTTACGGGGAATAATTTCGGAAGCTAGGTACAATACAAAGTAGTGTTCCGTTTTTACGTTTTATTAATTAGGTATTTACTAAGGGTAGTTAACAGTAAACATAAATACAAGAAAAAAATATAATTTATTGTTTATTGATTATTAGCACTAAATTATTTGGTAACGTTTTCAACAACTTTTCTTGGTCACTATAGTCATTATCTGGGAAAACGTATCGTTGCGTATCGTTATTCGACAATAATTTGCTATTTTAAAATAATTGTTGAGTATAAATTTTTTCACGAGAGATCTTTTAATAAAAATCTTTAATTATATTCTCATTCAAAATGATCAAAAATCAAAATGATCAGCTACAATTTTGGCAATAAGCGTTTTATTTATTGAGTTTAAATTTAGACTCCATAGTGACGTCAAATAGATTGACCAATAACCAAGAAGAAAAACGGGAAAAACTTTCAATTGTGAACTGTTCGGAACACTTTCAGACTCTTCCGAACAATTCCAAAACTGTTTATATGACTCATTTAACTGCGCAACGACGCAAACTGCTCATGTTGCGCATAACAAACTTATATAGACATTATGCATTTCGAGATTATTCCTCAAATAAAAATCAGTTACATTTCAAAATCGTTTGAAAGTTTACTGCTTAGCAACGTCTGGTCTGGTCTTGTCGTTAAATGTCGTTTTTCTAAATCATTAAATTACTAATTCTCATCGATAGATTAGTTATTTTATTGATTAAAATATTCTCGATCATTAAATTTTGTATACAGTTTTTAAGTTTATTTTGTTTAAATATGTCGAATAAAAAAGAAAAAAATCAACAAATTCAAGTGTTTGTGAGAGTACGGTAAGGACATAATAAAGAAACATTTTGAAATGCTTACATTTCTTTGATAATATTACAATAAATTATATGCAGGCCGTTCGATCCAGCGAAAGAACCTCGATCCAACACTTGTCTCGAAGTCACACCCCCCAAAGAAATAAATGTAACCTGTTTAAATTCCAAGAAAAAATTTACCTTTGATAAAGCATTTGGACCAACCGCTGGTCAGGTAAAACTCGAAATTGGCGTGTTAAAACTTGAATTAATTTTACAAATTTTTCTTAAGTTTGAGGTTTACCAGTCTGTCGTTAATCCTTTAATCAAAGAAGTATTAGATGGATACAATTGTACCGTTTTTGCTTATGGACAAACCGGCACTGGAAAAACCCATACGATGATAGGAAAGCAGCAAAACCTTAGTATGGGTTGGCAAAATGTAAGTTGGATAATTTTTTTTAACTATTCAAAACCGAATTTTCTTTTCTCTATCTATAACATTTTAATTATTATTTATTGACTTATTATATTATTATATTTACAACGATTAAGGTTAAAATGATACTGAAGAGTCTAACAAATGCTTTCTCATTAAACTAATTTCACTTTAGGAGAAAAACATCAACTCCATTTCCTATATTTACTTTATCATCCTTTATAAGTGTTCTAGGAATGGTTTTCATTTTATAATGATCAATATATGTATATTATAATTGTATGTACGTGGTCTTAATTCAATATATTGAGATACTGTATGTAAGGTAGGGTGTGTTAAAAAAAATATTTTACTTATTTTGCCCGAAAATTGATAGTATGTATATACTGAAACAAAACTTTTGATACCAAAACAGGCTTGCCCTAATCCATTTGTTCATTTTCTCTTTAAACAATAGGGAAAAAAAAATATTTTTGAAGATAACTTTGGAGCAGTTCATCGTAATAAAAATCTAAAAGAAGGGATCTAAAAGATATTCCACACTCTACGAAAAAAGTCCTTAGAACCAAATTCCTCCGATCAACCGCATCAAAGATATCTGAGTTCAAAAGTAACACTAATAATGCTAATAATTAAACATGTTTAATATTTTCCAACTTTGTTCTAAGGTCCTTGTTTGTAGAGCGTGAAATTTCCTTTAAATCCATTCTTTCAGAATGTTGTTACGATAAACTGTTTCAAAGATAAGAAAATTCAAAAATTTAAAAAAATATCTTATGTTATGTAAAAGAAAAATGAAAAAGTGGAATTAACTATTATTTAATAATAGTAATTAATACTAATTAATTACCGTTTTACCACTTATTGGCGTTGTGGTTAGGACAATTGCTCTCTCCGCTTTATGCGTCAAGTGGTTCTGTGTTCGATCCCCGTTGAATACTAGACTTAAGATCCTAGACCTAAGATATAATTGACAAACAGAAATTCTCTGTGTTTAGACAGGCGTGATATGACCTTAGATGTTAAAGCTACTTAAAACACCAAATAAAAAAAAATGGATGGGAAAGATGGAAGAGCTCGTTTTGGCACTAAAATTTGTATAAACTTTCAATTTCGGACAAAATAAAAAAAGCAAAGGTCACTTAGTGGCGTGGTTGATTAGATAGTTGCCCTATAAGCCAGTGGTCCTGCGTTCGAATTCCAATAAAAGCCCAAGATTTTTTTCTGGGTTTTCGGATTCGACGGTTGCTAAAAATCGTAGTAGTTGATCTTAGGCGATCTTAAATAAATAAAAAAAAAAGCAAAAAAAAATTTTTTTGAACACTGAACTGTATCTATTGATATAAAATTTTTACACATTAAATTAGCAAGTTCGAAATTTGGTTGAATTTGAATTGGTAAGAACTATTTTCATTATTATTTCTACCTCTGCCAAATTGTACAACTCAAATAATAGTAAAACGTGTTTCCAATAGCATTTAGTTAGACTCGTAGTATTATTTCGTATTAAACTTTTTCTTACTGTATGATATCAGAAAGATTTTTTCTAAGTATAATAATTAATCCATGATGTTTTTGTCCTTGTAGTATCAATACTCTAACTAATAGTGGGTAATAAGGATTAATTTCATGCGAAATATTCTTTATTTTCTCGCCAACGTTTCGTCAGAATTCCTGACTTCTTCAAGGCTCAAAATTCAGTTATTTCACATTTGTCATAAATATAAAATTTTTAAAATGACCCAACTGATCATACGTCCCGGATTGGCCGGGACAGTCCCGGATTTTTCTAGAAGCAATATTTGTCCCGGATTCAGGTTTATTGTCCCGAATTTTTGAAAAGTTACTTATTTTCAATATTTATTTAAAATTATATATATTAAAAATCTTGGGTATTTGGATAATATTTAATTAACGACGTTATATTTTAAAAAATTGCAAATTTCGTCAACTTTATTTAAATAATTAATTGATTGTATAAAATAAGACTTCATATGATTATGATTAACAATATTTTTTTTTTTTGATTAGATATAAAAATAATTTATATAATAATAATAATAATTCTTAATATTTTTATATCTAATTTTAAAAAAAATTATTGTTAATCATAATCATATGAAGTCTTATTTTATACAATCAATTATTATTAACTATTACAAAATTAGATGTTAATCTTCAAATTTGGCTGATGAAGTCGAAATAAAGTCGACGAAAATTTGCATTTTTAAAAATATAACGTCGTTAATTAAATATTGTCCTAATACCCAAGATTTTTAATATATATAATGTAACCATGGATGCGAACATTAAAACTAATTTATTTTAAATATATTTCAACTAAGTAGAAGTATTTTTACAAAATTTGAACCGAAAAAATTGTGCATATCAATTTACGCGGCACGCTTTAAACCAGGGGTCGGCAACATGCGGCCCGTTGGAAAATTGCATGCGGCCCGCCAAGCAAGAAAATGTTACTTTATACTTCTGCGCAATTATTAGCGAAAAATTATAATAAAATAATATTTTTAGTTCTATTTTTTTTGCATTTTTTAAAATATTTTTAGTAGATTTCTTTAATGTTCATTTAGCAGTTTTAAAAAATTTATTGTTAATTTTAATTTCACTTTATCATATTTTATTACTGTTAAGTAAAAATTTAGAATACGTTACTAGTTGGTTATGGTTAACAACCGTTATAATAATCAAATTACAATTCAACGCCCGCCTTTATTATTGTATTTTTTTTCAAGATACAAAACGGTGGCGCCAAAACGTCCTACTTCGATGTTTTGTTCATTTGATGTTACTAGTATTCAATGTTATGTTTATTAAAATAAAATAAATTATGTTTTTATGTTATTTCTGTTGAACTGTATGGGTATATCTGTATAGTTTTATTATTTTTTTAAATATCGTTTTTTTGTTTTTGTTTATATTAGTTTTTAATTATATTTTATTTTGATTTAAAAAAAAAAACTGTTGGAACTATATACTATTAACATTAAATGAACAAAACATCAAAGCAGGACGAATTGGCGCCGCCGTTTTGGCGCCATTGATCCACTGAAGCATTAAATGGTAAACTGAAAGTTGATACAAAAAAACCACCCCCGCATACACTTAGAATCCGGGTGCAAATGAGTGAAACCCTCCCCAAGGAAATATCCTATGCCAAAACGTACGGCGCCAAAACATCACGTACCGACATAACATATGATGCGGCCCGCTTATAATTTTTATTTTTAAAAATGGCCCGCCGTCCACAATAGGTTGCCGACCCCTGCTTTAAACCTACTTTAAATAAGTACTGATTTTTATTATATCCTTAAATAGTATTTGTTATGTATAATTTTTATTAAAAAAATAATTTAAAGAATCATATTTAAGTTAATTAACTTAACGACTTCTCTCCCCTCCCCACCTCGCCGCTACAAGTTCCCGTCCCGGATTTGAATTTAAAAAATATGGTCAACTTATTTAATACATGCTACTTTTTAATTTTAAGGATGTTGACGCAGGAATCATTCCACGTGCCTTGGGCCAATTATTTGATGAACTACGACTATCAGGTTCTGAGTACACAGTTCGAATTTCTTACCTCGAGCTATATAATGAAGAATTATTCGATTTACTTAGTGAAACTCACGATAACTCAAAAATCAAGTATAAATCAATGAATGGTATCCTCCATAATGAGGTTTGATTACATCTTGCTTATATTTCAGGCTTTTTGAAGACCCATTAAAGAAAGGCTCAGTAATCACTCAAGGCTTAGAAGAGGTAATCGTACAAAGTAAAACTGAAGTTTATAAGATTCTAGAACGTGGAGCAAAGAAACGACAAACCGCCTCAACTTTACTAAACACAAATTCCAGTCGTTCACATACGATTTTTTCAATTACGATACATATCAAGGAAAGTACAGTCGATGGGGAAGATTTGTTGAAAATGGGAAAACTTAATTTGGTCGATTTGGCCGGAAGTGAAAATATTGGACGTTCTGGGGTTATTGAAAAGCGGGCTCGGGAAGCAGGAAATATCAATCAGTCTTTGTTGACATTAGGTCGGGTAATCACAGCATTAACGGAGAGAACTCCTCATATTCCTTATCGGGAATCAAAATTGACTCGACTTCTTCAAGATTCCCTTGGAGGCCACACTAAGACATCAATCATAGCTACTGTGTCTCCTTCTAATACTAATTTAGATGAGACACTGAGTACTCTGGAATATGCTAATCGAGCTAAGAACATCACGAATCGACCAGAAACAAATCAACGATTTACTAAATCGGTGTTAATCAAACAATATACAGACGAAATAAAACGCTTACGTGAAGATCTGATTGCAGCTCGAAACTGCAATGGTATTTATATAGCTCCTGATAACTATGATTCTATGATAGCTGATATGAAAAGCTATCAGACTCAGTTAAATGAAAAAATCAATGATTGCTGTATGTTAACCGAAGAGTTAGCAAAAGCAGAAAAAATAACCACTGATCTAAAGATGGATTTGACTAAAACGACTAACAAGTTGTATATTATTGAGGAAACTTTGAGTGACACGAAAATGAAGTGTGACGAAAAGGAATATGTCATTCAAAAATATGCTGAAACCGAAAAAAAGTTAACGGATCAAGCGAAAAAGATTTTGGAAGCAGCCAAAGAGGCGTCCGAAGATTCTTACAAGCTCCACGATAATTTACAGCGTCGAAAAACAATTGAAAATAAAAATTTGTCGCAGGCATCCATTTTTATCGATGCTTATAATAAAAATTTAAGTAATATCAATGAAATTGTTGCCAGATTTATCAACGAAAAAGATGTACAGACTCAAAAATTTTTGAGTTACATTGAAAACCAACAGAACTTAGACGAAATGTTTATAAATCAGAGATTTGAAAAATTAAAAACGATTACCGATTCGTTAAAGAGTCAGGGAATGACTAAAATGGATGAAATTGCCAAGTTTTCTAGTTCAAATTTTGCGATCAATCAAGAAACGGTTGATATTTTAATGAATTTCATTGCAGATCTGTCAGAAAAGCTTGAAAATTTCGAAAAAGAAAATGAATCAATGAAAAATTCTCAGTTACACCAATTGGAAATGAAAAGGAAAAATTTGAAACAGTTACAAACCTTTTTGGGTGATACGTTCAATGATTTTGGGGCAACACATCTAAGCTTTTTGGACAACTGCGAAGTCAAGTTTATGGAAATGTATGATTATTTAAAAAAGGACAATGAACAATTACAAATTTTATTAAAAAATTACGAGAGTGACAAAGAAGAAAACTTACAAATTCAACAAGAATTTTTGGGGCTTGTTAACAAATTGGACATGTTACAAAGCAAATCAAGTAATCGCTTCGAAAAATTCTATGATGAACATAAATTGTTACAAATTGAAGCTTGTGAAATGCAAAAATCCTTCTTAAAAGACATAAAAGTTAGTTGTAACAACAATCAGAAACAGATCAATGAAACGATTGAAAAAGTCGAAGAATATTTTAATAACGATAAAAATCAAAGCGATCTTCTTAAAGACAGTATTTGCAAAACTAGCAATAAAATCGCAGAAAATTGCTCTGAACTCGTTAACAATGGACAGGTCAATAGAGAAATTATTTCGGAAAAGCTCGCAACACTTACAGAAAATATTAATCAGAACATTGAAAACGATAATCAATATGTGGAAGAAAATTTGAATGCATTCGAAGAGTTCAAGACGCACATCACTGAAATTGAAAACCACCATCACGACACTCTACAAATTCACAAGAACATGATCAAAACCAACTGTGAATGCAACAAAACGATAACAATCGATCTAGAAGAAAATTTGAAACAGGAATATGAAAAATCAAAGGAACACTTAAACAAATTCTTCACCGAAGAAATAATCTTAGAATATCCATCCACAGGTTCAACACCTCTTCGCAAAGTATTTCACTATCCAACAAAATTAGAAATGACTTCGCCACAACCACGAATTATTTCTCGGTTTCACCAACTTCGTAACAATACACCATCAATAAATACATCGTGCAGTTCTAATGATAGCGATGATCCGTCTTTGAGTTCACCTTCGATGAGTGAAACCGAAGATTTTGGTAAAAGTAATCAATGCAATATCAACAAATCGGCGTCAATGAATAATCTTCCGTTAAAAAATGGGGTAAGTAATTAGACTTTCGTTTTTCTTTCCACAACCATTTTCTACCAAGTTGTAGCTCCTCGAGTTTCACTAATTGGCACTTACTTGCTTTTTATTTATTTTTTTTTTACTCAGTCTATCATACAATATGATTAGTATTAAACCAACTTTATTTTACTTAGGATTTTTCCCTATGGTAAAGTTCCACTTTAGACCTTGTTAGAATTACATTGTTGGTGTCGTTGGTGTACTATACAATAATTTTCAATCATATACAAATAGAAGTGGGTATTGATTAGTACCATTGTAACTAAAATATCTAGATATTAACTAATTTGGCTGTTTTTTTAAATGTTTGTTACCTCAGAATTCTTGACTGGGTGAAGCGATTTTGATGATTCTTTTTTCTTTTTCTTTTTGAAAGCTGGTGCTTCCCGTGTGGTCCCATTTTAATTTGAAGGAAATCGTTCACTTCTAAGGGGTTGAAAACTAAGCTAAGAAAACTATTGGATAGCTCGATTTTGATAATTCTTTTTTTTTATTGGTAGGAAAAAATTTTAAATTAATCTCATATCCGTTTTTTATAAAAAACTCCACCCATCATTTCAATTTAAAGAAAAAAATCCACCCCCTAAGGACGAAAATAGAGGATGAAATAGTGACGTTTAACTGAATAATCGAATTTTGATGTTTTTTATTCTATTGGAATGAGTATTCCACTTAGTTCTTTCTTTACATTTAAAAATAAAAATTTCAACCCTTAGAGCAAAAAGGGATGAAGTAGTAACTCTAAAAACTTTTAAATAAAAAATGCATTAAAAAGAAAAAAAATATTTGCGTACCCTTGCAGTGTCTACAACTTACTAATTATTACGATGATATATTGTACAACTATTGTTATTTTTGGAGTTGGTGTTTTTATTTATTTTGAAGTCGGTTTTTCATTTTGTTATATTTTTTTTTGACTGAATGTGTACTTACTTTTAAACAAAACCACTAACTTCCTATTTGGGAACTTTACCTTCCCTATTAATAGTTGTTAGGGGCCATCCATAAATTACTTTACAGACAAGTTTGTTATTTCCCGGGCACCAAGATTTGAAGACGGATTCATATAGATCTCGCTTAAATAAATCGAAAATGAAAAATACAATTTTTCGAGATTTCGTTTAGTTTTCGAGATATCGAATTTTAAAAGTTGCATCGACAACGTCAAATTTGGTCAAAAAATAACGCGATGGTCACACCTTACTTACCAATTTCTCCTGAAATATAAGTTGGGATGTTTTTTTTTTATTTTGGGAACGCTGCCCCTGGCATTTTACTGGGGGCCGGGCCCCCGGGCTCTATTTCTACAATAATTACGAGCAGCTGTCAAAACTTCGTAGTTCTAAAAATGGCCGCATTCACAATATTTAACTCCCATAAAAAATAACATTGGAGTCGCGCTACTAAAATCAAATTTTTCTCGAAAACTAAGCGAAAACTCGGAAAATTGTCCTCTTCATTTTCATTTTATTTTGGCGAGATTCATAAGGATCCATTGTCAAATTTTAACGTCCAGGAAACTACAGTATCCCCACCTTACACTTCACGGGAATGCGGGGGACGAACTATGACACTATGTGACAAAGAACTGAATGTATAAGCTGTTTGACGTCACATATCTAAAGCAAAAACGATTGATTTTTTTCTTAGTTATATCGAAAATTCTGTTAAAAAGGACGAAAACATTTACTGTGAACGTTTGAGCTCTTAATATTAAGGAATGCCACATCTCAAATTTTCATTTTTTTTCTATTTAAATAACATGGAAAAAACATTCTCTTGCACTTTGGAATTTTGTAGCTCACGTTGGGTACAATATTTTGGAATATAGAAATATTAACGCACTAAAATAAAATGTCCCAAAATGTCTCTGTTTTTTTGATATATTTATTCTTTTAAAAGTTATTCAAGTTTAAAGTTGGCTTGATGATAAATTTTTCAATTTTTTAACACAACAATCAACTGGATTCATTTCTGAAGACATTTTTTGAAACAGTAATCTAAAATATTAAAACTCGTAATTATTATTAAAATAAGCAACTTAAAAATATTATTAATGACGTATTAGTGACGTCACACCAGAAAGGAAAAAGCCTTTCAAATGTGACCATCTGTAACAAGAAGAGTGGGGGGTCAAAATATTATAAAAATCGTATGACTTAATTTATGGATGACGTGTAAATAATTACGCTAAACGCCACTTTTATTACGACTTTTACAAAAATCTTTTAATTTTTTTACCTAATGCATTCAAATCACTCATTATAAACTTTGTTTTGTTTTAGAACTTACAAGGAGGAAAAGAAAATCTGAAACTGAAGAAATCGAATTCCGAAAAAAGCTGCTTTTAACTTGCCAACATAATTTGATTCTAATTTTAAGTTCAACAATATTTTATTCTACTTAATGTAATATTTTTGTTTATGTAATTTTAATATAATTTTTCTCTCGGAATTTACATTGATTAAACGGTTAAGTCGTTAGTGTAGAAAAGAAAGTGGTAGTGTAACAATGCTGGTGGTACCAAACATCACTGGTCTTATTCGTTTAGATCATCCGTATATCATACAAATGTTATGTTTTGAGATAAGCGGGGACTTTGATCAATACATAATATTAATAGTTGAAATCTTGTTTCCGTTAAATATCTATATTTAACGAAATTCTTAACAAAATAACAGGGCATCTTATATTAAGCCTTCTTTAAATATTGTTTTCTGTATACCAAAAACATAAATTTGCGAATCTAGATATTTTTTTTTCTTATTATAATTGTATAGAAACGCGAATGTCTACTTTTAGAAGAAGAGACTTTTAGCCAAGTAGCAAAAACATGAATTTGAGGTGAATAAGCAACTGAGGTATATCCCGAAGAACACTATTAATTGTTCCCGTGTACCTTGAAACTCTTGTTTGAGACTCCATAAAAACGGTATTATGTTGCAAGTTTTTTTTTCTCGATCTGGGTTGATCTGAAAGGGAACCCAACCGGGTCCTGCGTTAAGCACGTCGCGTTGGTTTTTTAATTTTATTATACAAATGACCGAAAATTATTTCATATCAAATAATTACAAAATGTTTACATTTTATTCTTAACAAAAAAATAATCGAAAATCGTGTAGTCTAAGAGCTAGTACATCCGGGAGTAACTATGCGTGTTCTTCGAGGGTTACCTGTATTCAAACATTTCGAAATTTGTACATTTATGTTTCTGGTATATATCTGGTGAAAACTCTATTAAATACAACTTAAACAAAAATACACATGCTTTAAAATTGGCTAATGGTATTCTTAAATTAACTTTTTTTTATTTTGAAATTAAACTAATGACATATTGGTTTAGAAGACGTCTTATGGTAAATTATAAAATTCAAAGTTTCGATTGATTGTGACTAACTGGAAAAAAACTCAGTAAAATTTTGAAATTAAAGTAGATATTTTTATTTGTAGAACTAATTTTAATTATTATTTTTTATTGAATATTTTATATTTTAGTGTATTTAAACAACATGATTGATATGAAAATAAAATTTCATCATTATATACAAAATTATTTATATATTATATCCTTTCCCGGGAAATGTTTTACTTTCATAATTGTTGGTTGTAATTTGTGAAAGTCGTTAAGTCAGATGTGAGTCAGTGATAGTTTGTTTCAGATTCGAAGACGTGATCCTAGCCTATCTTAGCACTGTTTGTGATAGATAATTCTATATATAATCGATTGCCACAATGATCATGCAATCATTGCCCACTGCAAAAATCCTGAACTCTTATACCAAGAATCAAGCATATAGTAAAAATAGCAAAAAACAAAGGAGCATTAAAAAAATTCATAAATTATTATTCTTATTTTTTAATCGATGAAACTAGATATTACATTCAGGATTCAGTGCAGAGCATTTGCACAGTTAATTAAAATTTCGCAAATCATCAAGAAACAAGGATGAGTGTGGTTTCTTAAAGCTTTTAATTTTATCTCATTCGTTTAATAATAAGCAACTGAATGAGTTAAATCTGTTAACGATATTCGATACATTGGCATTAATACATTTTTCTTAAACAAGTAATGATTGATATACTGTTGCGTTAATTTCCTAAGTTTATTCTTATATGTTTTTTTCTGAAGCTTAGACATCTGGAAAAATTGGTTTATTATTTTCTGAGATAATTCGTAATGTTCTATACAGAAAACGTCTTTAAATGTGTAACTTAGGCAATCATACGATACATAATTGTTTCTTTGTTTGCCTATACAAAGCATACAATGTTTATTATGTTTTAGTAAAAAAAACGATACAATTAATTTTTCACAATCAGGAAGGACAAAAACTTTTGAAAATGGGCTTTGATAACTTTTCTGATTTCACTTTCAACTGTCTTTATTCTGAGTTTAAACGGGTAATTCAATCGTAAAGTTTGGATCAAACTTTTTGATCGCAAAATTTGAAATTGCATTAAAAACATTTTTCAATTGCATTGACATGGTACGGTTTATCATTAGAGAAATAATAATACTTTATATTGGAGTTTCAATAGACTCAACATATATTCTCTTGTAACCTAGGTGTAGAGACCTCGGCAGCCAAGCAGTGGACCCAGGGTTCGAATCCAACATCGACCGAAATCTTTATTTTTAATATAAATTAATTACTATATGTCTCTATTTATTACAGATTCAATTTTCATATATTTACGTTCCTTTGAATTTTCCAATTATCCTTCGATCTTTCAAGTCATTCGTGATGTGAACGATCGATAGATTAAAGTATAACTTTATCTTTTTTTTTCATTATGGAAATTGATTTTAACCATATAGTTTCATTTAATAACGTAAATAACGTATATTTAATGTATTATTTTTAAATAAAAAAATCATCGGAAAATTTTTTGGTCAATTTTCCAATTTTCCCTTTTGGGAAGGCTAAGTTTAATTCGTGCTTCAATTTTCAGCCGATCCCCAAATTTTCATTTTGAATTTTTTGTTTTTTTGATGCGCCAAATCTGACCAATTTCTGAGAAAGTGGCAAAATTGACACTTTTAGCTACATTAACGTCGAATATCTCGTTAACTATTGATCGTTTGCTAACGATCGTAGCATCATTGGAAACAGCATGAATTACTCTATCGATTGACACCAAGAAAGTCCCAGAAAAGCTTAAGGGAAAGATTTTAATTTTTCGTGGTTTGAGATTTTTTATATCCCCGTCCAAATGCCTTTAGGAAAAAGTCGAAATTTCATGGTCGATTTATTCGATGAAACTCGGAATATAGATAGAGGATGGTGAAATTGGAAAAGTTTTTTATCAGATTTTCAAGCATTAAGTACCTTATTTTGACGGGTTAAAATCTAAAAAAATGTTGACTTCTTCAACGGGGAATTTGTACAATCGTATATTATGATTATCTCGGAAACGACAAAAGATTTTGAAAATCTGATAAAAAAACTTTTCCGACGTCACCATTCTCTATCTATATACCGAGTTTCATCAAAAAAATCGACCATTAAATTTCGATTTTTTCCTAAAGGCATTTGGACAGGAATTTAAAAAATTTCAAACCACGAAAAATTAAAATCTTTCCTTTAGGCTTTTCCGTGACTTTGTTGGTGTCAATCGATAGAGTAATTCACGCTGATTCCAATGATGCTACGATCGTTAACGAGCGATCGATAGTCAACAAAAAGTGTCATTTTTGCCACTTGTTCAGGAATTTTTTAGATTCTGGTGCGGTTTGGATGCGGCAAGGCGCCGCAACAAAAAAACTAAAAATCAAAATGAAAATTTGGAGATCGGCTGAAACTTCACTTTCCCTAAAGTGAAAATTGGAAAATTTATTAAAAATTATACGTTAAATATACGTAGTTAAATAAAATTACATTCATGGTCAAAAGAAATTTCCATAATGAAAAATGTTAATAAAAACCAAAATAAGAAAAAGTAATACTTTAATTCATCGATCATTCACATCACGAGGAACTTGAAAGATAAAAGGATCATTGGAAAATTAGAATGAACGTAAATATATGAAAATTCACTGTGCATTAAATAGAGAAACACAGTAATTAATTAATATTTATGTTAGAAATAAAAATTGTCGACGATGTTGGATTCGAACCCTGGGTCCACTGCTTGGCTGCCGACGCCTCTAACACCTAGACTATTAGAGAACATACTTTTGAATTCATTGAAACTCCAATATAAACTATTATTATTTGTCTAATGATAAACCGTTAAGTTATTTTTATTATATTATATTAAAAGTATTCGTCTTGCATTCTGATTGTGAGACATTTGTAACCTATTCACTAAATTTTAATGAACATTGTATGCTTTGTATAGGCAATTACAGAAACAATTATGTATCATGCAATTGCCTGAGTTAAACATTAAAATACATTTTCTGGAGATAGAAACTTACGAATATCTCAGAAAATAATGAACCAATTTTCCCAGATGCCTAAGCTCCAGAAGAAATATATAATATGAGTATATTTAGTAAAATAAAGGTAATTTATTTAAATCATGACACATAAAATATGGTTAGTATTTTTTATTGTTAGCAAACGTGATTTACGAAGTTGCAGTGTCAATTTTGTCACTTATTCAGGAATTTCGAAAATTTTGGTGTGGTTTTGATGCGGCGCCGCAACAAAAATAAACTAAAAATTCAAAATGAAAATTTGGGTCTCGACTGAAAACTGAAAAGCACAAATCAAAGTTCGCTTTCCTAAAAGTGAAAATTGGAAAATTGATCACAACATTTTCCGAACAAAATTTTATTGAAATTAATACATTAGTGAATAGAACACGGTAAAATTGCTCCGGTCAAAGTTTGTCATATTAACGATAGAGGCGCCACTAGTTTTTACGCTGGGTCTATATAGGAGGTATAGGAGAAAAGGAAAAGATAAAATTTTTAAACAAAAAACCCATAAAAATATTATAAAAAATATTTATTTTGACACAAAGAAATACAAAGATTTACTTTTTAAGGATGTTCTACAAACATCTTTATTGTCAAATTGAAAAAAAAATCTAATGAATAATTTACTATGATTTTCAGGATTAAAAAACTGTACAAGCTTAATAGCAAAAAACATATTCGATAATAAACACGAAACAGGACTAGACGAACTATTATAATATTTTATAAAATATACAAATATAATAAGTAACTGATGCATTTTTATGTACTCGTAAATTATCGTAATCTAAAAATTTACGTGCTTACAATTGATTATTACAAATAATATGAGAATAAATAAGAATTTTAATAATTATTATAATTTACAAAATAATTTTAGTGAACGAAGAATTTGCATATTTTAATTTTGTACAAACTTCAAATACAAAATCTAAATAAGTGTAAAGTTGTAGTTTAAACTTCCATTGGGTCTCCCCTCTTATATTTGAAATTTCGATATACTTCCATCAACTCATGACCGGAATTCGTAAATAAATCATTGTTTCAATGAAACCAAACTCTCGATCGTTTCTAAGTACACATTTGAGACTTTCATAGTCTTTCGTATAATATATTTGAATTGAATTTAAAAGAATTATAATTTTATAGCCAATAAATAATCAAGATGCAGTCTTCATGTCCATTAAGTTATGATTTCCGTTACATAGATCATTCACGTGTGACTGTGTGAAATCGATTTCTTCCATCATTGATATGAGTTGATCCATTCCAAACAGAAAGCCTTCCTCATGATTGCCTTGTACCCAAGGCTTTCGATGTGTTAAATAAATGCCGTCCGGCACTTTATTTGTTTTGGCAAAATCTATTATCCATACACCGATATGATCGTCGTCATACATCATAAATATACTCGATCCAATTATTTCGTGTTTTCGAAAATATTCCGATTGCTCAAATTGAGTTCGAATTTCTTTCAGTCGTTCGACGATTTGTAATCGAGTTTTTTCACGACCGGCCAAAAAGTGGGCGAGTGTGGTTTTGACGCCATCGCGCGATTTTACTTTTTGTAAGTCTTTCACGGGCGGAGATCCACGGCATTTGATGGCTTCTATTCGAAAGCCCTGGAAAAAAAGAAAATTTGTAAATATGCAAGAATTTCAATTTCCTTTTAACTATATTAGTTTGATTTTATACGCAATGAACGTTCGTATTAAGAAGTGAAAGCGATATAACGCACATACGCAATAATCTCATTTTATTATTGGTAAAGTTTATCATTTCTCCAATTGAACATAATATATTACAAATTTATTATGCACACTATATAGAAATTATCTGCAAGCAACGTTTAAATTCAATTTTTAATTGAATAATTTAATTTAATTTCAGTTTTGTAGTATCTTCGCTATAAGTATTATACAGGGTGCTACATGAAAATGTGTAAATATTTTCTTGGTGGATTCATATGATACATTTTATAGATAAGATCACAAGATAAAAACATTTTGACAAATCTTAGGTGAGATTGGTTGGCGGAGTCAAGGGTTGGGCCAAATCAAACAAATTGTTAAGGGGAGGGGGTCGACGAAAAACCAAATACTTTTCACCCAATTAATGGATGCCTCTAATAAGTGATTTCTGAAACTAGATAACGGATTGAAAAGTGTTTTAAATAAATAAATGCTGTTCTGAGAAGCTTAGCCTATACTTTATCTTAGAAAAAAAGTATTATTCTGAAGGATTACGACATCCTTTTTTAAAAGATATAATGAATTTTGATAGAAAATGAATGAAGAACTAACTTTAATTTTGAAATAATACACGAAGCACTTATTATCCTTTTTTTTTAATAAAGTTTTGCTAAAGATACCTTAGATCTTAACATGTTGAATATCATTTATCCTAAAAAAGAGTACGGTGCCTGTAGGATAGCAAGTAATCTGTTCTTTTAAGACAGCGTTCATTAATTACGTGAAACGTTTACGGTCGGAGGGGGGGGTTATTATCCTTAGCTACATGCATGGTTTCTGAAGGATTATTGTTGATTGTAAAGCTGTTGATTTGTTGGTTTTCTGGACTTTAGACAAGGACGTTTAACTCTTATGGAAGAAGAGTTTAAAATCTAATCAAATGTAGAACGAACGAATAGTTCTAGAATAATTATCGTAGCACTGATGGCTTTTACCAACCCTTAAATCAGAAGTCTTCAACTTGTATTTCACAGAACCTTAAAGTTCTCTGGAATGATGAAAAGGTTCCGCAAAAAATCACTATTTGCTTTGCTTTAACTGATTAGTTCCTATTTTGAATATCTTAAATTGAGTAGAGTTAAAATTTTCAAAAGTCAATGGCATTAAATATTTATTTTTATTTTTTTTTTTTTTGTTGGCAACAATTAAGAATCCTCAATTAAATCCTCCTTTGGTCTCCCTCCAAGCGAAGCAAGGTCAGGACTCAGGTCAGTTAGTAACAAATAAAAATTGAAAATTACCTGACTAGAAGAAGAAGATTGCTGCTCCCGGAACTGCATATATCTTAATTTGGTAACAGCTTTCTGTCGATGTTCTTCTTCCGTCGGTGCGTTCGGATCGACCGAAATCATTTTCTCATACAGGTCACTGCGAGCCGTGGTTTTCGCCACTTCCGACTCTAAAAACGTTCTCGTTCCCATTTTAATATCAATTACATTGGGATCTTGAAATCCATGTAACAAGTCTTGCAATTCGATAAACTTTTCATTGTTGTATTCAACTTCTCGATAATATTTTGGCACAATGTCGCGTAAGGATGGATCCGCCGATAGGGCTTCGTACACCTCCCGTTCTGTGTTTTCAGCGCCACCAGCCCGTTTCTTCCAGACGGTTCCCGGTCCAGCGGGTGCTAGGCTATCGGGGTGACCCGCTAATTGGAACCATTGCTCGCTGCGATTCTTCAACAGAATATCACTGGCAGGGGCAGTCAAATCTAAGGCATTCTGAAAACAGCAAAAAAAAAAAATTAAAATCTACACGTAGTTTTTATAAAGAGCGAGGTGAAGCGATCGAACATAAAATATTATACGACAAGGTTACGCTTAACATTTATTAATTTCACTAACATTTATTTTTCATTGATTATGATCTATTTGATGGATTATATTGGAAGTCAGGAACAGGAAGTTTTGATCGTTTATGACTTGATTTTCAACGTACCAATACATAGATATTCACGTATAAACACCGTGGAAATATCAAATAAATTTAATATTTTAAATATGCTAATCTGAAAAAATAAATTTCCAATTCATCTAATAGCCATTAATATAAGAATCAATGTTTTATTTTTTTATCTTAATTAGAACGAAGCTAGAGAAAGGTGTGGACTATCTATTTAAAAACGCCCACTTAAAAAGGTTATTGATATCCGAAATTGATTTAAATTATAGAGTAGAAAGATCGGAAGATCGATCGAAAAATAACCGATAAATCGCCTTGGGATTATTATTGAAAGTTTTCTATTTGTTCAACTTACAATCGCTAGGAATTTCAATAAGGACATTTCTTCGTCTCGGGCCACATGATTTTGATTCGTTGCATTTTTTTCGGAATTATTGGCATTGTTAACGGATCGATTCGTTTTACGCCACCGTTTGAAACCGCTGGTGACCGACGATTTGGTGGTCGCTGAGGGAATTCCAGTTTTTTGGTTTGCACACGTCGAGGTCGAAATCGATGATAGCGAGTTTCCATGTCGCGTTTTCCAAATATCACTGAGGTCTAAGCTTTTATCTCCAGTCTGAAAACAAAGAAAAAGTAAATTAAATTAAATTCACAAAACACAAAAAAAAAATAATTACTAGAAATTCAAACGACCAAAACCACGTAAAAGCGCATCGTAATGAAATTTTGAAAAAATAATTACAAATATAATTACAAAAAATCAAAATTAAAAACATGTCAACTACATCGATGAAGATACCCAATAAAAATCTAAACTACAACTAATTGTACCAATTTACGTTTCTGATTTTATATTGCAAAAACATTTTTCCTTTCCTTTTCATATCAAATATGACCATTTAGAGCAAATAGATTTCATCAATAAATCATTTAATTTTTTTTTATCATTTGCATAAATATTGTATGTACAATAATTAAATATGCAATTCTTACAGTAAAGACGTCCAAGATAATTATAATACATATTAGAGAGGAAAATATGAGCTACAAGTAATAATATTTACAGCAAGAAATATTTCTTCTTCATACATACATTGATTTAAATATTTACTAAATTGAATTTGATATGAAAAAACAGATTGATTTAATTATAGAATTGACGACGTCAATCTAAATGATTGAAATGATGGAAAGACGAAGATCTGCAAAGCTTAAAAAATAATATCAACTCAACGAGGTCTTGTAAAGTAATTCTCATATATGAGAAATTAATAAATCATTGTGAATGTCACGCATTTAATAACATTTACAATCTTTCTTCTACCTACTTTTCAAGTTGCTTTTCCGTATTTTCCGTTATAAAGAAACCTAATGGAGTCGAGTAATTAAGATGATTTCTCGATGGTGAAGTGGGAGTGTAAAAATGTAGAATATTTGAAAGTTGATATGAATTTTGAATTGAATATTTCTATTTCTAAATGCCGCGTAGTTTTTTTTAATTTTTTTAATTGGGTCGGATTCATAGTTTGAGTTAAGAAAATGATCAACATTGCAATGATAACATGCTTATGATTTTTATGGAACAAATCCATTGAATCTTTTTGTAATAAGTGTTAAGTTTAAGATAGTAGGGTAATAGAGAAAACATGATAAAAATTAAGATCATATTAATATTAATACTTTATGGGGAAATGGTACATATTCTTTCCTTTATAAGATGTACTTGATTTATGTATGTTTTTTTTTTCACATGTTGCATCAAACCATTCATATCATATTCTAACCGGTTTTATCATCGCAAATGAGAGCCTTACACACAGGTCAGGTGTCGATATTAAATGAGAGATGCAACTAATATTCATAGCGCAGTACTACTTAGTGGCTACTCGTGACTTCTTTCACGTAAACTCTCTATAAATAAAACAGTACACTGATTGACTAGTACTAGCTAGGGCTTGCAAATCGGTAAAAAACCGAACCCGGTTAACCGAATTTTTGTCCAAATTTCAAAAAACCAAAAAACCAACTTTATTTAAGTGATTAATAATTTTATTTTTTCTTCTAATATTCTTGCTGTAACTTTCATAAAATGAGTTGAAAAGTAAAATAAACAAAGAAAAAAAATTGTTTTGGTCTGTTATAACTGTTACAGTTACGAACAATAATTTTATAATTTCGAATTTCGCATTGTAAAGAAGTGAATACAAATTATATATAATATATAAATATATATAGTATATGTACATAATAATATATATACATTTTGTTTTGTATATTTTCATTTTTTTTACTCTTATAAAGGGTTTTATTTTTCATTATATTTGAAGTCAAACCGGGTTTCGAAATTTTCCGGGTTATTGAAAGCCCTAATACTAGCAGATACTTTACGTTGGGGGCTAGACCACTAAAAATAAAAAAATAATATTTCAAAATGTTATAGGCCCGTGAAGCCTAGGCCTAGGGCGGCATAACTTAAGGGGTGACAAAAATTTAGAAATAACAAGTCCAAAACGCCAAAATATGAATATCAATTTAAAAAAAATAGATTTGGATTCGTTTTGTGCTGATAGACAATCTTCAGTGAAATTTGAAATAAGCCTCTGTTTAAGACGAGAGAAACTACATACAGAATCACCTTACCTACCAAAGGAACATTTTCCAAAAATTTATTAAAAGATTACACTTTAAAATACGTGAGGAATAGAGATTAACTCAATTAAAGATAGTGGGACTGGGTAATGCGCGTTTTATTCCCCCCTCCCCCACCGATAACATATAGGTACCCGACAAAATATCCTAAGGATAAAATATCACCCGACATAAAAACTATGATACATAACAAGCGGGGCTCAGGGGTGCAACCCCCAAAATAAAATGACTTTTTTTAATCGTAATTTTTTCTAACGTAATATTAGAATACCTACATATTATATAATGAGCCCATACATAATATGTATGTCATAATTTAATCAAATTTTACGATTTCGATGCAACTTTTAGGGTTCAAAATCTCGAAAACTAAGCGAAAACTCGAAAAATTTTTTATTTTTTATATTTCGATTATTTTTAACCAGATCTATAAGAAACCGTCGTTAAATTTTGTCCCTGGGATATTTGATTAGGGATATTTTTAAGGCGATGGTTTCGTTGCGTTTGCATGATGTTAATTCTTAACTGCAAAATAAGAATTTGAAAAAGTTTATAACGTTAGGACGCAAAAGATTCATAATTTTCAATCTTTTTTTTTGAGTGACTTAAAGAATAATTTTCGAATAATTGTGCCTTATTAAATGCCACAGTCGTCCCACGAATAACACTTTCTTCAATTTTTGTTTTATTTTTAGTGGTTTAATTTTCAGCATAGTTTTAGTTATGCAGAGAACTATTTTATAGATACCTACAGAAGATTTTTATTAAAAAATGTTTATATGTAAGTATATACAGTGAGAACTAGTGCGGTATGTTTTAAGTCAGGCGAGGAAACAATGCTAAGAAATATATAGCTTTTATGTTTGTATACGCTTAAAGATTTATCACAATGAGATAAAAATAGAGAAATTTGATGTTGTTGCAAAAAAGATGGTTTTAAATGTTACTCAAGTTATATTTTTTGTTTCGTTCAAAATGCGATTCAAAACTTTTTAACACAAAATTAGTGTTTTGAAATGAAATAGACGTTGAAGTTATCGTTTTTGTGGCTATCATTAAGTATTTAACAGTTAGGTATTCTAAATGTATTTGAATAAAATGATAGCCCATTTCAATCCTGGGCACGTTTGAAACAATAATTGTTTGAGATTTTGATCGAATTTTTGCCTTTTATTTCCCGAATTAGTAATTTCTAGAACAAGTAAAATTATCTTGATTTTCTTAAATAATTTTATTGAAAATTGGAATAGACTATGTGTCAATCATAAAGATTACAAGAAAGAGGTAATCTTTAGGTATGTTAAAGAAATAATGCGAAGTATTAATGGAATTTAAAATTCCACCAAGCACAATATTAATAAGATTATGCATTTTTATATCAAATCTTAACCAGAAATAATAAGAAGAAATAATACAAATCGATTAAATTCGATTTTTCAACAATGGATTTATAATAATTTCACTGGTGCATTTTGACATCTGCCTGATATAAGATCATAAACGATTTTAGGATTCGGATTTTTTTTTTTACTTGAAGTAAATCCCATTAATTTAAAAACATTCGTAATAATTTAGTTGCAATTTCATTTTGATAAAGCTCACAGGAAAAAATAAACTAAGTACCTACTTAATCTAAAAATTATCTTTAATTTTTACTATAGAAAAAATCAAGTATCAATAGTTTAATTGGCATTTAAGGTGAACTCCCACTACTCGTGTATTTAAAAAATATTTGTTACTTGCTTATATTTACCATGTAGTGGGATTAATAATTAATAATTTACGTATTTGACCAGTTTATACGTACACAAATATTGGCATACTTGCCAAATATAGGAGTAGTGGAAGCGCCGTACTTGTAAATTGAGTTTGAAACTTGGTTTACTTGCTAACTATGCAAATATTGGCGTACTTGCCAAATACACGACTAGTGGGAGTTCGCCTTTAGACAAGTAAATGAGAAAAACCCAGTGTATAAAAATATTTTTAACTTATATTTTATCGTTTTTTTTTTTATTCAAAATTAATAAAAATTTAATGTGAAAATTTACGAAACATTTCATATTTTTTACTTAATAATCAATTTTATTATAGTTTATTATAATTTATAGAGAAATTTTAAAAATGCTTCAAGGCTAACCGAATTCAGGGTATGGCTTTAAAGTTTTAGAAGTTTAACTAATTGAGATAATAAAGGACAGCCCATAATACATGGATAAAAAATTCAAGAGATAATAAAGAACAGGCTAATAATAATACTTAGATAAAAAAATTAATGAGAATTTTTTTCAATAATATCGATTTTAAAATTAAATATTATTAGCGTCTTTAAGAAACGTATTTTAGATTTTTTCTCAAATTATTTTCTGTGAAAAATTTTAAACTAAATTATATCTTTTACCCCAACCAGAACAACCCAGCCAACGCAAGGGCGCCAACTGGAAAAATCACCTATTTTAGTTTTACTTTCTAGTTTAGTGTATTAGTCTATAAGAATTTATTCAAACTTTGCTAGAGTTACTTGTAACTAATCCAAAGAATAAATAAAGAGAAATATTACATAAAAAAAAAAAATTATAACTTTTAAACTATCACATAACGTTACTGAAATATGTCAAGTTAAAATAATTTGATATATAAAAATAAAATTAACTGTAAATTTATTTGTAAAAAGAAAATGAGAACGTTACTGTAAAAAAAAGAAATTCCCAAACATATTTCAATTCTTTTCAAAATAAACAGTGGTTCTTCAATAATTGTCTATTGAACAAGACTGTCATACAAGTATGTATACAGAAATACATTACACAATACTCTTAATAGGTGATATACTGTATACTGTATTTTATTTAAACAAATATAAAAATGTTTTCTTCACTCTTAAAATTTCTAAGAAAGAACTGAAAAGTACATTCATATTTCATAGCATTCATCGTTCATACCTCCATTAATGAATGTTTATTATTGAAATTACACATTAATAGATCAAATCGAATTTACTTACTTACTGAAAAATAACGATTTAGGCATTTCAGTAATGGTTATCTTAAATTGATTAGCACTAACAAAAATGGCGGCTTATTTTGCTAAGGTAAATATTTATCTTAATTTTGTAATTGTAGCATTCTGTATATTTTAAAAGATGCTCCCATTAACTCATTATAACTAGTGATATATTTGTTAATATATAAATTTCCAAATTTCTTAATGTTTTTTTTTCCTCCAGTCACATTTTAAATAATTTATGAAAAACTTGGATTTGACCGATTAATGAAACGTGGGAAGTTTAATTTTTATTTATTTTTGAATACTTAAATCCGGTTTGAATGCCAATTTTTATTGTGACTACTGTTAATAGACTCACATTTTCACCATTTCCAAATATTTGTTTATTAATTTGTATTAACCAAATATCTAAAATTTTCATTGATAAATGGATATTAACGGATATTTTCTTCAGTACTGGCCAAAAAGTTGTAATAAATCAAATATTAAATGGGTGTGTATAACAGCATTCAGATCAAATTCAGCAAAAAATTTTTTTCAATTTACTTCTTAAGATTTAAAAATATATTTTGGATTAAGAGAGTCCAATAGCCTACGATCATAAATTTTCAGTAACAACTTGATAAACATGTTTTACTGACAATTACTTAAGTTCATTCTGCAATTTAAAGATAACAAAATACGCCAACAAAAATTTTTTTTAATCTACCCGAAATAGTTTTGATTACTAAATTAAGTGTCTCTTAAAAAATGGTATCTACTAAATTTTTCAAAATATTTTCGAAACATTAGATATGGTGAAAAATCAGAATAATTCTCATAATATATTAAACGCATATGTAAGTGACTATTAAACAAAAAAAAAAAAATTTAATACAAAAAAATATAATCTTAAACGAAAAAGGAATCATAAATAAGTGCATATATTCAGTTGAAATACACCATTATTTCGCAGTAACCGAAGTTTTTCAAGCCTTTTCATTATAACCGTTTTCCACTACGCAATGAAAGTTCTTTGCAAATGTTTAGTGCAATTAATTGATCGGTCACCTAAATATTATGTTTGTATTCCATACGATATTTACTTAATAAACATCCTTAAACTTCTTTCTAATGATATCGTTAAGTAATTTGGTCAAAGAAGTACTTATAATAAATTGTACTTATCATTTACTTTTTACTACAACTAACCGTTTATTTGACTATAGTTAGGATCAACTATAAAGATTGTGTGCCAAAGTAATAAATTGAAATCGAAGAATAGATAACAATTATTCGCAAATTATACCATGAATAATTCATTTATCATTATGATAATAAGGAGCAAAATAATGGTACGCAAAACGTTTTATTAAATTTATTATTATAATTATTAAATCTTTCTACCTTTCGCGAATTTTTACTATGCTAATTTTTCCAACAATAAAAAAATGCCATACACGAGCAGTGTATCGTACAATAATTATCTCTTAAGTACCAATTGCAATCAGTTTTATATAATTCTAATATTTTTTTAATAATAATATAATTAATGCCTTCTGTTTGTAATTGGATTCTCGTGGATTTGTTTCGTAAGTCAACGAACGTAGATGGATTAAACTATTGAAAAGTTTGTGCGTACATTTTGCGTATGAGTTGTCAATTAGATAAGTGTATGTAATTTGAGTTTAATTATAATTTGTGTAGCTAAGATTGTACTGCATTCAAATGAATTAAATAAAATGATGATTCAGTTAATTTTTAAATACTGTATAAAACAAATAAAAATTAGCAATAATATAGATACTTTTTATAATATGAAGATTTTATCCAATTAATTTTATTAGGTAATTAAAAATAAAATAGAAATAATATTACAGTTGTCACGTGTTTGTAACAAGAAAATGCTAATATATAAAGCGCCTCAAAAATGTCCAAAATTAAAAAAAAAATATTATAAATTTTTGTTTAATTTTTTTATAACGTTTGCCAAAAAAAAAGGGAACATGAGCTTTAAAATGATATTTGAATAATTAATTTTGATTAAGTATTTGAAGAGATCTTGTCATTCCAGAAAAAAACACGTTTTAAAATTTATATATATAAGGGCGAGTTGTCAAATATGTACTGGTCACCTAAATTGTACCAGACCTTTTATTTAAAAATTAATCCATTTTGATGCCTTTTGGTGGTGAAGGTATGAACTTTTATTTATGCTGATAAAGTAGGATCAAAAAGTCATTTGCATATGAAGTGTTATTTTGTGAACGACAGCGCAAGAAAAGCACAAGAAAAGCGCAAAGAAATCAGGGAAGTTTGATGTTATTTTTAAACAATTTTAATCGGTTGAATTTAATATGAATCTACATTTTTTGAAGTAATCTTATTTTTTTTTTTTGAAAACTAGCTATGTTATGTTGTTTATTTTTATTTAGTTTTTTAAAACATTCTGATAATATTTTTAAGTTAGCTTCAATTATTTGACGGGACGACTTTTTCCTAAATCGTACCACATTATGATCCAATGCTTAAAGTGCCAAAAGTGGGGGTACATGAAGCTAGCATAGGATTTTCGAAAAAAGACAATATTTATCATTGTCCTAAACGTAGCCTCTAATTTTCCTAATTGTCCTAACTGTATTTTAGTTAAGTAGTCTAATATTACATTTTTATGTTATATTGTATATTATACTTAAATTAAACTCATACAGTTTCGCTTATGACTTTTTGTATTTTTTAAAATTCAAAACATGAAGTACGGTTTTGGTAACCGGCTGGTACAATTTAAGATACTAGTTGCCTAGATCGTACCATTTGCATGATCTATCAATAAATATTTAAAAAATTTATATTAAATTGCAACTTCGATAGTTAATGCATCGATTCAGAACATAATATTTACTAATATTCCGACTTAAGAATATATACAAACTGCCTTTGAAATTAAGTGGTACGTATTTGGCAACACTCCCCGATGACGTTTTAAATGTTTGCTGTTTTAAAAATTAAAAGTACCTAAATTACCAATATCTTAACTTAAGAAATACTTCAATATTTTTTTTATGAATAAAAAATGGAGAAAAAATCGACTTAGATCTTAATCTACATACCTACGTATTTAATGTGTCAATCAGCGTCAATGTTTATACCTTCTGTAAAAACAGGCTTTCTTCAAATTATGTCTAGACTGACAACAACCACATAGTCTTAGTTCTAAACTTAATTATATTTATTTGTTTTATATTTCAAAAAATCCATTCAGGTATTGAGTAATCAAAAATATAATTATAGAAAAGAAATCGGTTTATAATTTTGAGTTTATCAATAAGTTTTGCATTTAAAGTGTCAATTTGTTGACATTTGTAGACACAAATTGGACACTTAGCTAATTATGTAAGTGTTAATTATAAATAGAAATTGAAGATTATTTATAGAAGACATAATAGAACAAAGATATATAGATACATATATCTTAAAATTTCCAAATATTCTTTGGCGGTAGCTGCTGGTAATTTCATGCATGTATCTACATATTCCTAGCAGAATATTTAATTTTCGAAAACACCTCTTCGGTAGAATTCTTCATTGGTGAATATAGCGATGAAAGATTAAAATTAACTTTCTTTCACGTGAATTTCGACAAACTAACAACGTGACCACACGCTGTGTCACGTTTTTTTCAATTCTTAACTAAAATTTTAAAATACATACTGGTATATGGAGGCTAAATTTTCAATTACCATTTGAAATGTAATTAAATGAAGAAAATGATATTAATAAATGAGGCATTTTCTTAGGAACCAAACTTTAGGTACTCTAAAAACGTAATTCGATTAATACGAAATAATAAATATATTGTAGTTTCAATTAAATACTATTATCATCTACAATGGTAATAGTACATCGTATAATGGTAAAAGATTTTTTCTTCTAGAACGAAATTCATTTAACAGGAAAAAATATTATGGTTCCTTCAATTACGACGTTATGTTATAATCGTTTTCAATTGTGTATTCATGAATTTGCAATGCTTAGGTTAAAGATTTGCTAGTCTTTGTGATTATAGATTATAATTCATATCGAAACACATAGAAATCTAAAAAAAATTGAGAAGTATTAATTTTAGTCTACCTTATGTATAGCCATGGGCTGATCCAAGAAATAAACTTATAAAAAAAAATAGTCTAAAAGCTAGTAACGTTTTCGGGCAAGAATTTCAAGAAGGCTGGCTTATTAATATATCTTTTGCTGTCCTGTAAATTGACCAGGAGAGCGAAAGAAATAGCACATGACTAAATTGTATAAGTTTTATTGTTAGTGCTTATAATATTATGTGTGAAAAATTGATCATTGACCACGACGTGCATTAAGAGTTAACTTTGAAATTAATTTTATATTTCTAAACCTTAGACTTAAATAATTAAGTCTTAAATACACGTAGAAAAAAAAGGAATAAAAACCGTTTAATTTAAAATCAGTATTTCAATAAGGAAATAATTATTTGAATCCTTAATGATTCTTTTTCTTTCTCGGCACACACACACACAGCGAATTTAATACCAAATCATCAAAAGTAATTTTCATGTTAATTGATATGAATGGCTATTTAAATTTTTCACATTTAATTTCCATTTTTATCAAGCAAAGAAAAAAAATTGGCCAGGACACATTATTTGCAATTTGAAATTCTTGTGCGTGTGTTTTTGCTGATCGTTTTATTGAAAACTAAACATTTCATTAATTATTCATTTTTGTCATAAATGTATTTACGATTGTGTTTATGGGTTCTATAGGGTACACCTCATCTTTCATGTAAAAAGTGATTGTTAACGACATATTCGGTATTGTCTACATAAGTTATTGTTTCCAATAAAAATTATAAAAAAAAAAAAATATAACCTTGAAGCCGTACTAAAAATACGACATTTCGTTTGTTTCAAGTTTTATTGACTGTGGAAAGAGCTTGACATCAAGTATTAGATCTGCGATAAATTTTGCGCAAATGGAACAAAAATTGATTTGCAAATTGATAAGAAACGAAAAGAATTTTGCAAAACGACTCTTTGAAGTCGTTATATTTTACTGATTCTTATCATTTCTTGGTTATAAAAACTTTTTTCATTTTCCAAAAATAGAAATGTTAGAAATAAGAATTTATATTGATTATTTAAACTTAAGGCACTTAGTAACATTATATAAATACTTTAATCATAAAAATTTTTATATTCATTTTAATTTCAAAAATATTATTGAGAAAATTTTGTTAATGAAAAATTTAATTATTTAGTCTTCGCGTGCTTACGTATTTTTTAACCTCGAATTATTAGGATTAAATTTTATCTGTTATAAGTTTAATTTCTGCTACAAATAAATAATTTTTCTTTTTTTAGAACTTTGATGCTTCAGTTATCATAGGATTACGCTTTAGTATGTCATAAAACACATAAAAATATTTAAAAAAAACAAAAGGGGCACGTTGATATAATACACTTTTATTGGATGTAATAGAATTAATTACACGTGATGATTAACGTATGGTCAAAACTATCTCGCTCTTATGTGGTATTTTATGAGCTTCTGTCGCTCTTGCTTTGATTATCGATTACCCATCATAATAGGAATTGGATTGGATTGTTCAAAACAAAAAAAAATCTGGCCTTGTTTGTAGGTGAAAATATGATCAATCTTTTCCTATTAAAATAATTTTAAAACCTCAAAAATAGTTTTTCAAGTATAAAAGTTTATCTACAATTTATCGAGTTATCAACATTAAAATATTTTAATTATGAAAAGACTAAATAATCTACTAACAGTTGTTTTAACAAAAAAATTAAATTTTTATTTATAAGCCTACTTGTAATATTGTATAATATTTATATTGTGCTTTATACATTTTTTGACTAACATTTAGTTTATTGGAAGTCAACTTTCTATTAAAGCCTTTAACTTTTCTACAGATATTATAATTTGATAGAAATATTTTGAGAAATTAATTTTTTGTTGTAGCTTCTTACATAAATTAAAAAAAAATGTGAAGTGAAACTTCTAAAGGTTCACTAAGGTAAGCATTCAGTAGAGTTTCGTTTTAAAAATGTTACGTTAATTGTATATTTGTATATATTGTCATAACTAGAATATCTCAACATATAATGTCAACGCTTATACTCAACGCTAACACTTACAAGCAACCAGCAATTGGAAAATATGACATTTATGCCCAGTTTCACAGTGGCCGTTTAAACCTAAGTTCAGCTGAACCTGAACTGGAGTTCAAATTTGAAGTTTTAATTATTCAATTCTACAGTAAGTATAATCTAAACTTCACCTATCAACTATCGTTCATTTGAACGTCGTTTAAATGATAATTTTATGAATAAATGTGGTAGCACTGCATGTTGTTTCTTTGGTATCTATAAAACTTTACATAATTTAAAACTTAAGCGAAAAAATTAAAAATGGAAGCAAACAATAATTTTATAGTTGAAATAAAAAAGAAAAGTTAAACTATAAATATTTTCGATATCTTCGAATCACTTATCGAATTCGTTAACATTTTAAAAAATAGAAAACATTTAATGAAAAAAGCGTGATATAATAATCAAAAAAGATAATAAAAATAACAAAAATAAGCAATATAAATGAACCATGGCGAGATATAAAAATGCAGTTGTCCAACGTTGAACGGAAGAATTCTATCGTTTAACTTAAACGACAGATTGAACTCAGTTCAAAATTTAAATGAAACTGTGAAACCGAATTATTTGTTGAACTGAAGTTTAAACTAAAACTAAAAGTTTAGTTTAAACGTCCACTGTGAAACTAGACATTACTGTTATATTATTTATTTTTATAACAAAGGCAGAATAATACAGAATATATAGCTTACATGGTTCTCATTAAAAAATAAAATGTTATTTTTTTTTTATATGAAATTCATTCGTTTTGTTCATATATCTGAAATATTTATTAAGAAGAAAACAAAATTTAATTCTTTTTCGTTTTTATTTTAAACGTCACAAATGGTATATTAACGAAAGAAGATTCACTTCTTACGCGTATAAACTATAAAGGCGCCAATATAATAACGCATCAATTTTTCATAAATATAATTATGCCGTTGAGGTCAATAATTGTAAATATTAGAGAGTCAAAATAATATAAGACGTCTCGTTTTTAATCTCATCTAAATGCAAGATCAACAGGGTAAAGTCTCATTAAATTATTATAAATTTTTCAAAATCTAAGTGGCAATGCAAATTAGATAAAATGCATAGCAAATATTTGCGACTTCAATCTATTAATAGGACTATGTTTGAATTATAAAGGTAGTTCTGCTAAATATTATATTGATAAACTTTACTTAATTTCAGATGAATTTGAACACAAAGGTTCTAAGACAATGTAAAATTTACATTAAAGGTTTACTGTATAATTTTACCACTAAATAAGCTGAGATTTTTGCTCCGAATACACTAAACTCAAATATTAAGCTTTGTAGTAATAAAATCTATTTTAAATCTTCGTGATTTCGGCTTTCGATTATTAAATACTCGAAAATCTAGATTAAGTACTAACATTTTCATGTAGGATTTCGAAAGCTTTTTCTTTCAAGTTTGAAAAAGAAGTTCACTTTAATCAATTTTTAGTTGTTGGAAATGATTGATATTTTAATAACAGTCAAAATCGAGGCGTATTTTCACACTGTATCGATACAAAATAATAGATACAACATTTTAGTCAAGAATCTTCTAAATACAAAGTAACTGTAACCTTTCAAAGAAAACAAAACTCATTATTAGCTTTTTTATAAATAATAAAATGATTTAATGATACCAATAATGAAGGTACTTAAAATTATCTCCGTCGTTTTTTCTGGTCTTTTTCAACGACTTTGTCTACCTTGATCTTGTTTTTCAATTTTAGTACAATTAAAAATAATTTTTCTTGATAGATAATTCAAGATCGACTATTTATACATACACATACAATGTAACTAGTAAACGAAAAAAAAAGGTATCCACTCGATCAAGTAGGTACTTAATAGAACACTTTATCGAAAGTGTAAATAAATGAAATATATAAATAAAATAAATAAATACTCGAACGCACAAAGCGAGATGGAATAAATTCTTTCGTATTTATTTGAATTATTTATTTTGAGAATTAAATATTGTCATTAGATTATTTGTCTGTATTCAAGGATAATAAATATGAATTTATAAAAAAAATTAATATTTTGAATATGATTTACTTAAATTTTTATTAAGGTTTTGTTTGTTTTAAGCGGTTTCCTCGTTTGGTTTTATTATACACTGGAATGTGGTCGATTCAAATATTTGAAGCATTTGAGATTTTTTGATTAACAACTCTTGTTATCGGACAACTATTTGAATAGTAAATAGATAAATTTAATATGAAAATATTGGTTTAAATAGATCATCAAAAAGAAGGCTTGACACATTTTTAAATGCGTATATTAAATACAGCGAGAAAATTTTTTAATGAAAAACCATTTTGGTTGGCAGAAAATAACCAAATAAACACGAAATTCGGTTGGTAGGAAATAATACAGTGGTCTTCTTGTTTAAATATGAAATGCTATAATTATTCTAATACAATATTAATTATAATTTAGCAATTAAATAAAACAATGTAAGAAAATATTATTTGAATTAATTTTAAAGCTATTTGACTTGATTTGTAAACTACTTGACTTAAAATCAAGTCAAACTCAAGTCAAATGTTAATGTTTAGACTTAAGATATTAAGTCTACTAAAGCATTGATTTGACAAGTTCACTTTGAATTTTAAAAAGAAAGCTCAATTCGCTACACAACGTATATTAACATAGTAAATACAGTGGAAAAAATTAGTAATGAAAAACGATTTTGGTTGGCACAAAATAACAATTTGGTCCCGACTAAATACAGTGGAAAACGTTTACCACGGAAACGCTAAAAACAAAATTCGGTTAGTACGAAATAAAACAGTGCCTTGCTTAAATATGAAATGCTATAACGATTCTATAATAATTCAAATAATAAACCATTGTTAGAATGGTATTACTTGATTTGATTTTAAAGCTATTTGACTTGATTTGTAAACTACTTGACTTAAAATCAAGTAAAACTCAAGTCAAATGTTAATATTAAGTCTAGTAAGGCACTGCTCAAGTTATTTCACATCAAATTTAATAATAAAGCTCGAATCGTTACAAAAATGTTCAGATAAGCCTAAACTTATATGGAAAAGTATTTTTCCTTAAGAAAAATTCGTTTAAAACAAAAAAATAGTACCCTTTCAGTTTCATTAAAGTTTGTCGCTATACTTGTAAGATTTTATCAATTTTTCTTTCAAAATAGATAAAAATCGCTTGAAATGAAACAATAATGATCAAAAATGATCCGGTTTCTTAAATTGAAACAATGGTCGCTACTCGCCGCAAGCTAAAAACCGCACACCCTTTAACCCTTAACTACAGTCCCCGACCATTGAATTAAGACCAGTATTTTTTTTTGAAAGTTTGTTAAAATTCAATTAAAAGTTCATTATAAAATTTAAATATCTCCCAGAACAACAATAGGCGTGCAATGAACAAATTTTTCACACAAAAAATTAAGGTGAAGTATGACGTCTTTGACAATATGAATTTTTTTTTTAATTTAAAAAAATCGTTTATTACGAAATGTTTTGGTCCCTTAAAAAGAAAAGTTTTTTTTTTTTTCTATTCGTAGATGTAAACAAAGGATAGTAATTTCAGTTCGAATTAAAATTTTGTTGGCAAATTTTCAAAAAGGAGTTCTTTCTTGTAGCTTATGTAGAATATTTAAAAGATAATTTTTGTTAGAAAATCGTGATGATTATCAAAATTTTTTGCTTAAATAAATGTCTAGTAATCATTTTTCAAACGTGCTTTATAAATAAGTCGCACATTCAAAACGTGCTTAATTTGAAAAAACAAAAATTAAAAGTTCAAATATTGACTTGGTCTCAATGGCCTATACACAGAATATATTTCGATCGAATTGAGGCTGGATCCGTGTTTGTTAGATGTTTTTGTTATGAAAATAATGGGGTTTGCGTCCTAGATTTTCAGTTTACGGGGCCATAAACGTACCGTTGCGTTGTGTGAATGTATCCGGCATCGAAACGGAACTTTCCCTCCGGCTTGACGCGCGACAACATGACAATAAACGGCCGGCACCATAGTCACAACGTGGGTGCAACCCTTCGATTTGTTATAATTTAAATAAAAACACATTTGCGAGCAACTGCAACAATCGTCGCCACAACAACCCTTTTCATTATCACACCACGATTGTTTCGCGCGAAACGGTGCCGAGTGTTGATCCTCGCGATTGTAACTCGCACACCCTTTTAAACACTCCAAGATAATCATGTATTTGGTTAATTGTTTGCCAGAATCCACAAAATTTTCACGTGTTTCGCACTCATATAGCTTCCTTTTAGTCATCAATCTAGTTGAAATGATCAAGTCAAGTTGTTAGTCTCACTGTTTGTCTTGAACGTATCAGCAACAATAACTGAATGGCGTTGAACGGGACTTGGCTCGATGTAAAAAGTTATTGAGAACTTGCCTCTGATGACGAACACATCGCCACACTCCGTCCACTCTACGTCATTCTCGGTTTGTTCCACCACGATCGAGTTGGGGCCGCGGGAGTCGCGGGAGTGCGACTCGCGATAATAAAACACTCCCAAACGCGTAAAGTGAAACGCCAACCATTTACATATTAATTGTTTACTATTTGTTTATAACAACAATTATTATTATTTTTTAATTAAAATAACAATACCTTTAAATATGCAAAGACAAAAAATGCGCTTACGCTATACATAACAATTAAATCACAATACAAATAAAAAAAAACAACTTTTACTGCAACTTTTACAAATATATTCATGATTTTTCAATTTTTAAATTAGGAATAAGAAATGTAGACCAGAGTAGATAATTTTTGAACAGCAATTATAAATTGTTAATTTATAACAAAAAAGAAAGAAAAAATAAATTACGGTCGTTCGGAGGTAGGGAAGTGGAAAAGGGGGTGGTTTTTAAGGGTAGAAATGGTTTATCTCGGTTTCCGACAAAACTACAAGTCCTATGGAAAAAAGTTAAATGGCAAAGTTTTAGTTAATAAGTAGATCTACAACTTTTGTACTAACACTTTTTTCACATAACCTCAAAATTTATGTGAAAAACTCAAATTACCAAGTTTTTGGTTTTTGATTTTTATCTTTTACAGAAAAAAAATTTTTTACACGAAATTTGGTGAAAGCATGCCTTATAATGTCCCAAACACACTGTATTTTTCTATAAACATATTAATTTTGTCACCTTATTATGACTTAATATCGAAAAAGCACCCTAATTTTCAATCAAAAATTCTCACGTTACAAACAAAAGAATGTTACGTTACTGTTACAGAATTGTTATATAGTTACACGTTTTGAGTTCATTGGGATCGTGTTCAATGATGGATTGGTTATTACGATTAAATGGCTAAGTCTCGGTCGAATTTTAAATAAGCTCTACGTAACCATAGCGACTTATAGCGACATTAGATAAAGTGTTACATCATTTTTCATTCGCTGATACACAATTTATCACAAATTCACTTTATGTTAATAATTTCTTTCAAATAGTAGGTACATATTACTATTATTTGAATCATTTGAATTCATAAAATGAATCCCTTAGAATTAATGAATCACTGCGGCATCGTCTTTATATAGGCAAACCATTTGTTCTTGAACAGTCCAGAAACTTTGATTGTCGAACCTTCCAAAAACTTCCAAAACCGTAGGCTGTCAATAATATAAGATTTTAGTATCCATTGTCAGAATTTCTATAGAACAATTTCGAATGTGCCATTCTTTTTATCGCTGTTCGTTGTTTCTGTCCTTGTTCTCATTTTCTATTTTATTTTCACTATGAAGGACCAAAGGATTTGAATTACAGCCACTAATAGCGACTGGTAGGCGGCAATCAATGTAGATTTTTTTAAATATGCAGATGAGATTTTGTTTGATTTTTGACATTTTTTTTTTGCAAATCAGTTTACTGACACATAAATCCGGGACCTCGTGAAGTTTTTGATATCAAAATTCCGGAATTTAAGACTCTTAAGCATGGGATTTTCGGCATCGACGCTATAATAATGGTAAAGGTTCTATAAATACCTACTGCGAATATTGTAAGTGGGATCTATTTGCACTACAGTGCAATGTAAATGAACTCAAGCCTCTTGTTGTTTCTCTCATACATGCACAGGTTATATACCACTTTAAATAACCCTCTCATGCTGAATAAAAAAAATTATCTGATGAGTTTAAAAATTTATTATTCTCACGTTATGTTATAAGAACTTATAAAAATGGCCGAATTTAAGTTCCTAGTAATTGTAAGTTTAAAATTGATTTCTTAAAAATCTACAAATTAAATAACACCAGGGCAACTAAATAAGGGGCAGCATTCGAATTCATCCTATTCACAATAATATTCCAACAAATTATACATTCTATATTTTATCTCAAACTCATTATCTGTTGATTTAAAACGTGTTAAAATTGATGGAAATTTTGCATATACCATAATTTAATCAGAAATTACCCGAGACCTGATCATATAGATTTGTTTCATTGATAAACAATAAATGGTGCGAAAGATGATCGAGTTTCAAGCAATTTAATTAGCTTTTGGGTTCTTTCCAAATTAATGATAATAACCTTAACCTACCAATCAACATATTATAATATTATATGTTTTGTTTCAATAATTTTGCAAAATCATTTTTATAGATACAAAAAATGTCGTAATCTCTTGCTCCGTTTACAATTTTTCGTCTATAAATTGGCATTGTTTGACCTCTCAATGAAAAGTTGGTAGATAATGCAATGATTGATGCGCGTAGTAATTTTTATTACGAGGACATTGGCGAGACATAAGGAAGTTAAATTTTTCAAAAAAAAAAAAAATTTTTTTGCTTACTTTATTAGGTCAGACTATATAGTAGTAATAAATATTTTGCATTCAAGAATTTTATAATATTTTGATTCATTATTTTCATAATAATAAACCTATGTAATTAGTCAAGGAAAAAATACCCCCTTCCCTTCCCCCTAAAATATGTATGCTTCACGAAATTATTAAATGGTTATAAGAATTTCTTTGGTAACCTTTGATGAAACAATATTTGAAGAACTCGTGTGGTAATAAGTTTGGAGTAACTAAATTTTAATCCCAGTTACAGAACTATTCCGTATTTAGGACGTTTTGTGGTGATTGGGTATTTTCAATAATGGTCAAAAATTCAACAAATTTCAGAAACAAGAACTTTCACTCAACTATCTTAATCGTAAAAAAAACCAAGAAATATTACATTTAATTTCCAATAAAGCTTCGAAATTGATAAAAAAATGATTTTTACTTCAATTCTAATTTTGAGAATATGTAGCTTTACTAATAAATATTTTAAAATGGCCTCCATAAAAATGGTTATTAATTAAGCGTACTTTTTAGAAATTTTATATAATGGCCGGGTAATGTAAATTAACTCTCGATTTCACAAAACGCTCGTGACATCATGCTGTTAATATAGGTAGTATTAGTATTGTATTTAAATATGGAAAATAAGACAAAAATTGGAAAAATGAAAAGATGGATAACTCTCTTATATCTTCTTTATACTGGCATTCATTCACCTTAATATCCTAAGATCTTTAAAAACGTTTTTTTTTTGCAAATGTTAACCTTAGTTAATCACAAAATTTCTGTGAAAACCCAAAAAAGAGAATTAAAAGAGATATCCGGCTGACGAACGAAGTTGCACTCGTCATAATAATTCTGCGACGGCGATTACACAGTTTTAGTTCTAGTGATTTTACGGTGTTATCTAACTAATAATTACTAAAAAAAAACAAATTAACCCAACATAGGTTATTTTGATAATGCATTATACTAATTACAAAGGTATGGCGACAATAAGAAACTTATTAGTAGATTAAACCAAGTGGCTAATTGACAGTTCTTGTTACTTACAAAAACGGATTCACCGAAGATTTTGTGTTCTTATTTAAGTTGAGGCAAAGAAAAAATGTTAGCGCTAATAATTTTACAACCCTTTTATCAATGATGACCCGTGATATTTTTATATTTTTTTTATATGTTTTAAGTCGCTTTAGGGTTGTTCTTTTACAAATTGCACCAAATCTGAACAAATTTGAACTTGACATTTCAGAATCGTCTGAAATTTTTTTTACAGCTTCTTTACGTAAATTTAATTATCACCTATTTTTGGATTTTGCTCAAAAAAATTTTCTTTCAAAACTATGCCCATTTAAAATTTCGATGATCTGCTGAATTTTCGCCAGCCTTTGCCTATTTGAGATTTAATATCTCCATTTCTACTATTCGGATTAATGTCGTTTTTTTTTTCACTCTTTGTTACTTAAGGTTTCAAAGTGTATTTTTTAAAATTTAATTTTTTGCATAAATTTTATAAACAATTGCAATTTAATTGTTTATACGCTTATAACATCCTCTTTCCCTAACTTGAATCGAATTAAAAAAAAACACCATTTTGTTTTTTATTTTATCATCTACAAAATGCATTTTACAAAAATTTGTAATCTCTATTAATTTGGAAGATATTAAATATTTTCGAGCGAAAGGAGTCGAAACGCATCGAGCATTGAGAGTCGAAACGTGTTAAAATTTGCAATAGTTCACGCTGCACTGTGTGAATCCAGTAGCGGATTTAGGGGGGGGGGGTCACGGGGGTCATGACCCCCCACCAAGCTTTTCTTATATTAAAAGAAATAATTAATTACGTTTATTATTCAATTGTCTAATAAATACCAAACCTAATAGAAATTTGGTTGTTTGGCTCGCTGTCCTTTTGTTCCCATAGCGTGAATACCGACCATAATTCAATTGTTTTATAGGTACATTTAAATGGCATTTTTCTCTTCTATATAATAGCAATTTTTTATTTTAAAATGTATGTAGAATTACGGCACATAGCAAATACTTATCAATGTAAGATGTAATAATTTTTAAAATATATCTAGGCCTAAGTCAATTTTCATTGTGTAAATTTCAGATTAGTTAGGACTTATGGTAAAATTTCTTTTTATTTCTAGGCCCATTCGTTGATTGTACGAGTATTATATTAATTATTAAGTTATCAGTTGTATATTTAAATTTTCTGTACGAGTTTTTAATACAGACCTAAACCAAATAAACTTTAATTGGTATTTCTCTTCTTGAGTTAACATTTCCTTTTTTCCTTAACTTAGGTACCCCTTGTTTTAAGCAACGTATTATAATAAATATTAACTATAGCCCAATTCATAATAACGTCTTTGTTTGTTAAGGTATATTATATAAAGTTATCTTAACTGTCTTAAACTTACAATATTAGCCATGATCTTTGAATTTCTTACATTTATAACATTGTTACAGATTATTATCTGCTAAACAAATAATACAAAATACAATGCTATTAGTTTTTGTTTGTAACCAAGAAACGCATAAAAATACGTTTTTGAGGAATATATTTTCAAAAATTTTCCGAAGGAGGACCCCCGGACCCCCACCATAGGGGATCCCCACACCCGCCGGTGATGACCCCCCACCAAGCTACATCCTAAATCTGCCCATGTGTGAATCGGGTATAGTTTTAACACGTTTTGGCTCCTTTCGCTCGAAAATATTTAATATTTTCCAAATTAACAAAGATCAGAAATATTTGTAAAATGCATTTTGTAGATGATAAAATCAGGAACAAAATGATATTTTTTAACTCTATTCAAGCTAGGGTAAGAGGGTAAATCATCAAAAATTTAAAAGGGCATAGTTTCGAAAGAAATTTTTTTTTTCAGCAAAATCCAAAATAGGTGTTAATTAAATTTACGTGAAGGATCTGTAAAAAAAAAATTTCAGACAAATCTAAAATGCTGAATTCTGCCGATTCTAAGGTGTCGAATGTTGTGCGATTTGTAAAAAAATGACCCTTCAACATCTAAGGTCATATCACGACAGTCTTAGGTCATAAATCATAAATCTAGGGATTTGGCGGAGATCGAACCCAGTACCACTGACGCATGTAGCAAACTGCTCTAAGCACTGCGCCACTAACATAAGTGGACAATTTTGATAAGGCAATGTTTTTACATCGCAGTTTTACGATCACAACAAGTCTAAATTATATCAATTGTTTAGTGAACATTTCTTTTGTATTTAAATGACCTATTATCAAAGTAAAATATTCAAATTAGATATAAAAAATGAGTCAAGTTTTATAAGCGGAGGCACTGCTTTCCTTACCTCCACGGACAAGCCTCCACTGACCTTAAATATAATCTAAATTGCTATCCGGTATTTCTTTCATGTACCTAAAAAAAATGATGCGATATAAAGTTTTTATAATACAAAGTAACAATTAAGAGATGTCAAATCAAAAATAATAAAAATTAGAAAATAAATTTTAAAATTTAGCTAAATTATTTTTTCGCAAATTTTATTAAGTCAATACATGAACAATTCATTTTTTTTTCTTAACTATGAAAAATTATCTTTTGCAAATTTCTCAACATTTTATGATAACAAACGTTTTATGAGATTATTAGACTGTTTCATTGACGTAACATGCTTTATTAGGTTAGTAGTAAACTTTAACGATATCAATTCAATTACATTTTATAAATTCGAAGGAAAAAAACATAATATCATAAAATTAAGTCAATTGCGTCATTTTGGAAATCATATTATAAATATTGACTTTGCTAAGTAAGTCTTAGTTGAGTGTACATCGGCTTTAGTATAGATATATGTCGTATTATATATACAACGATATGCAGTAACGCGAAACGATTAATGTTTTCCCTAACGTATTTAACTACGATTCAAATACGTCATTGATCATATGTGAGGCAGAAGTATAAGCCGTAAATTGTAACAAATCCGTTTCGATGATGATATACATAAATATTGTACAAAACTTTTCAAGTGAAATATTTACAATTTCCCTTGACGTAAACGCCTTATATAGAAATCATTTGAATTTAGTAGAAACATAAATTCTTAGTCATATCTATGACACACAAACTCCGTCAATTTATTGGACATTAATTGATTGAGAGAAACACCTAGTATAGTGATTTATTATCGTATTTATAAAATGATACGGAAACTGATGATCGATTTGTTTGATTCAAAAGCGCCGATTGATGATTTCAATAAATAAAACGCGATCGACAGATCTGGAAAGCCTCCAAGAAACTAGAGAATCAACTAGTGATTTAACCAAAAGTTTTATTTTTATATAAATACGATTCATCAAAGAATCATTTTCTAAAGCAGCGGTTTCCAACCTTTCTTAATTATTGTACCCGCTTTTAAGTTAGTTATCTAATTTGTTCACTCCAACCCCTTTCCCACGCATATAAACATTTTTTAAATTTGGATATTTTGTATTATGGTTATACATTGAAATTAAAAGGCTTATCAGTGAGATCCCTGTCCTTGCTTTGTGGCAGATATTTTTTTATATCGGATTTCATCGATGTCAATTATCACCTTAATTAAATCTGAAGCAGCATTCAACGTATTGCGGTATTTACTTTTTATGAAAACGTACGTAGAGAAAGCTCTTTCTACTAGTTCCGGGCTGGGCAACGACTACAAAAACTTAAGTGCTTTATCGGAAATAACCCCAAATTCATTGTTAATGGCTGTCCAAAAGTTAACAAGTCCTTTTGCTTCAAATTGGGATTTTAAAGTGGTGTCACTTGAAAGTTCAATTAAAACCTCATTTTCTTTGATTGACAAAGTATCTACTTCAAAGTACTCATTTTCAAATGGAATTCTGAATTCTGATTTTAAACCTTCCAAATGTTCAACAATTTGTTGATTTGCTTCAAGGGGGAGTCGCAGTTTATTCTTCGATAAAAAATTATCTAAATTTTCAAATATATACTTCAGGCTGACGCTTTTCAATACAATATTTCCAAAAATCAATTTTTTTCATCATATAAACCAATTTTATTCGAACACCGAAGATTGTTATCGAGCTATTTTGGTGTGTTAAGTTTAACTTATTTATTGGTAATTTTTTTTTAAATGAATCTTTTTGAAGTGATTTTGTTTTTGTTTTAAGGGGGAACATTATTACTTTGAATTTCTATGGGTTTAGAAAAAACTCGCTGTTTGGTTTATTCAAAGTTATATCAAAAATATTGAAAACATTTTTGAAGTGTGCTTGATTGGCTCATTTATGTCAATTAGAAATTGTACTAGATTTTTATTTAGTAAAACATATTTGGTTGCTATAACGAATCTTTTTTTTTGAATACCCCTAAACAATCTATGGCGTATCCCAGGTTGGGAACCGCTGTTCTAAAGTATAAAACAAACAAATATCGTAAGTATTATGCGAATAACCATTTTTTGAGCCTAATAACATTACAGTGATTGATAACTATTATTTAAATTTTTAGAATTTGGAAACTTACATAAATTGTTTTAAATTATTGAGTCAGAAAATTAAACGTTCATAATGTTATCTTCTAGAAAGTGTAAAAAATCAATTGACTCACAACTTTCTTAAGAAAATTTAAATGCCCAATACCATTCGTAACGTAAAAAGTTACATTGTATAACCCACAATATGTTAAAAAGCGAAACTTTTATTAATCATAAATTATAAAACCATACAAATAAACTGAGTTTGAAAGATAACATTTTGAGTCATCCACTATAGAAAAATTATCGAGTGTTACCAACATAAGCCTCAAACACTATAATTTATATAAGAAACATTATCTGGCCAATGTCTGTTATGCTAATTGCGTTAAGTAAATCATATGGGTAACCGATAAAAACGATATTTTGAACGATTATTTAATTTCTCGTCCAGTTTTTTTGATAATCATGCTCGAATTTCAACTAAAAAAATTGAATTCAAAACCGACAATTACACAGGCCTGCGATGAAAAAAATTGTTTCAAAAATTTTAGTGATTCTTGTAGTATTTTTTTGTGCTGATTACAGAAAAAATAATGAAAAAATTCCATCCCCCTCTGTTTACTCACAAATCACACATTAAATTATTACTTTTCAGGTTTCTATACAACACGAAAAAACTGTCATCTTTGTGAAATAAATTTATAAAAATTTTCATTTATAATATTTTAAAAAAACTTTGCTGACTCCTGAAACATCCTTCTCTTAGTATAGCAGTAGAGAGAATGAATTTGAGCCTTTTTTTGTATTTTTTACCCTGTATTTTGTACTGATGTTCCTGGGTTGATGGAGACATTCAATATAAAATACGGCCCTGAAGAATAGACTCTTCATTGATTTTTCCAAAAGAAACTTGAAAGCTGTTCTTCTTCACAATGGCAACCAACCAATCTGTACCAGTAGGGCACTCAGTTTACTTGAAAAAATGTTATAAGAACCTCGAATTGGTATTTAACAAGCTTAGGTACTCCGATTATGAATGGACTGTTTGTGGAGATTTAAAAGTGATCTCTATGTTATTAGGTCAACAGAGCGGTTACACAAAGTTTCCCTGCTTCCTCTGTGAATGAGATAGTCGTGACCGTAAACAAAATTACGTAGAAAAAGAATGGCCAGTACGAAGTACTTTGGTTCCTGGATTTAAAAATGTTGAGTAAAAGAGTTTAGCGGATCCTAAAAAGAATCTACTTCCTGCACTTCACATCAAGTTGAGACTAGTAAAGCAATTTGTCAAAACATTGCCTAAAGAAGGAGAGTGTTTCAGATATCTCTGTAAGCAGTTTCCCGGTCTTTCTGAGGCAAAACTTAAAAAAGGGGTATTTGTTGATCCGGATATAAGGACACTTATGAAGGATGAAGATTTCGAGTTGAAAATGGATGACCGGGAAAAGAAAGCATGGAAGTTTTTCAAATAAGTGGTAACTGGCTTCCTAGGAAGTAAAAAAGACCCAAAATACAACAATATTGTTGCCAATCTGCTAAATAACTACAACATTTTGGGCTGTAGCATGAGTGTTAAAGTACATATTCTACATTCTAATCTGGACTTTTTTCCGGAAAATCTTACAGCAGTGAGTGAGGAACAAGGAGAACGAATTTACCAGGATATATAAGAAATTAAACACTGATATCAAGGACGCTGGAACGTTAACATGATGGCTGACTGCTGCTGGATATTAAATCCCACAGCAGGAAAAGAACTAAACACAGTTTTGAAGGAAAAAGGAAACGTTACCTACTACAAAGACTTGTAAATGTATTGTAGTAAAACCTTATTAACTTTTCTTACTCTGTTATTAAGATTTAGTTATGTTTAAAGCAATTTTAATAACATTGTAATGTACATAAACAATACCGATATAAAATATGTCAATTTTATGATTTTCGCTAAATATTTCACCTCATCTTATAAACAAACCTTACGTGATAAAAAAAAAAAACACATTATTTCTGAAATCAGCACTAAAAGCTACACAATAATCAGTTATCAACACTAAAACAATTAAAAAAAATATTTTTTCAGGCCTGTAATAGTTCCAACGATTTTAATGTGACACTAAAATAACAATATGACAAACACAAGGATACTTAGTAAACTTTAATTTTTATTTTGTAAACGTTTAAAATAATGCTAAGCTTCATGGACTGAAAAACTATTTAAAACATTATAGAAGTTGCGGTCATACGGTAAAATTGGGTATTATATACATTTCCCGGTGATTATGTAAAATTCGCAATTTTACGGAGGCCATTTTCTAAAATGAAAGAATAGTATAAATATCATCCCTAATTCTAAAATGAATTGTTAATTTAACAAAACACTTTCGTATTTATTTTTTTTCCAAATAGTGTTTTAATTAAAAAAACCTAGTTATAGTAGGTATGTGTACTGTGTGAATCGAGTCGAATCTGACTGAATAGAAACACTCGCAATATACGTGGAACCATTATTATTTTGTTCCTGTATAAAACTATGAATTTCATATCACCTGTCTTTGTTTGAAAATGTTTAAAATCATATTATTCAAATGGTCGTGGTAGTTAAATAAAATGTCCGGTCATAATACATACAAACCATTAATGACATATTTGGGAAGTTATCTTATTATTATACTTAAAATACCTAAAATTTGAGTTCATTATGGGTATGGGTCGAGAATTTTATAAAATTTCCCTTAAGAAATTGGCAATCATTTTTAAGTATATGTTAGACAATTTAAAAATTTAACTAATCAATGCATGTTTATGTAATACATGTATTACTAATATGACCCAACTTGTTATAGTTCAATGACAAAATAAATCAATACGTAATTAAAGGTATGGAAATTTAAAGGGAAATATATCTTAGTGGATTGTTTACAAGATATGTGGTACAGAGCTATAGATTTTCAATTGTAAAATCACGGAAAATAGAAGACAATCAATTTCCCAGATGTCAAAGAGAAGAAATCAGCGTTATTTATGTTTCATTTCTAATTAAATAATTAAAACATATAAATGGAAAGTTTTAATCAGTTGAAATTTTCCTCAAGAATTTCAAAAATCTACTATCGCCATCATAGTGTTGAGCTAAACACAAATCGACCTCGTTTTGTCATTTTCCATACGCGATTTTCCTTTTTTTCCATCAACCTTCGTGTAAGCAATTGTTTAAAGCCTAATATTGCCGTACGCGCCTTGCAGTCTGAGAGCAAATCTCCCATTACTCACGTAGCACATGGAAAAAATTCTTTTCCATTTTCTCTCGAAACAAGGATATAGTTAATGTAACGATTTCATAATTAATTTTTGCTGTTGATTATTGTCATTCGTATTTTTCATGAAATTCGGATTCTGTTGCGTCGTGCTCGAGCATTCAAACGCTGAATTTCAACGCTGGAGGAGATTTCAACTGACCCTGGACACTGATTGCTATCGGAAAACTTGTTCAATTGCAAGGTTACTGATTAGCTTACTCGTTTTTACTTTATTTCGTATTTGTGTGTTCGGATATATTTTAATAATTTATTATAATCACCGACAAACTCATTTTTCATTTGGCTCAATTAAAACTTGGCAAAAAATTCGCCACATTTTATAAAATTTTTTAACACCGGAAACAGATCATTATTTACGTCCTGTTATAGAAATGTTCATTGCATTAAATAGAGCAAGTTTTTTACCTGATCAATGTCGTTATTTCAAAGTGCGTAAGGTTCAAAGCAATGCTGATATTTGAGAAAAGAAAATATAAAATTTACCTAACTAGTCTACAATTGTGGAGCTATAATAAATTGAAGTAAATATTTTTTGAATTGGTTGACGTAGTAAGAAAAAAAACCTTTTCCAATAAGGTGTAATGACGATCAATGTATTAAATAGATCATTGGTGTCCAAGGATAAATTGTCTATCATGTATCCTTCCTTGCAAACCAAAATAAAGTCAAAATTAAAACTTTAAAAATGCGATTAGAAAATTCTCTTTCTAACTGCTAAGTCCCATCAATAACCTTGGCAAGATTCAATCAATGTTAAATGCAGAAAATAGAATTACTTAAGTATTCTATTTAGTTAAACTATCGCTAAGAATCCTAAAAACTTCAAATAATTAATCGATTAGCTCAAATCAACCGTTAATTGCATAATCAATTAGTCAATAATCATTAATTGGCAAAATGTAATAATCTAATACTTATTGCTTTTAAATAATTTAAACAACAATAAAATCTATAAAGAACTAGAGTGGTTTATCATTGAAAATTGCAATTTTTATTGGAAAAATTTAAATTTTATAAGCACAACATATTATAAAACTATATGGTTTGGTTTATTGAACGTTTTGTAAAGCTTCCATTGATAAGAAAATCCTTCACGAGAAGCTCAATACAGGTTTGAGAGGACCCCGTTGTAATAATAAAGTATATTGAAGTTATTTCTCGAATCCTTCAACTTATTTAATTTTTTTTTTGACCATTAGAAAAGTATGCTATTCCAAACGGATAAAGACTATATTTTATCATGGAAAAACTCATTGTTGATAAAGATGTAAAGAAATGAGGGTAGCTAATTTTTTTAAAAAATACAAAGGATAATTTTGCTGCTGGAAAAATTAATGGTTTCTATTGGACAGTTTTATATGGGAAAATATGTTTTTTATAATTGTTTCTCAGACAAGAACGAAATAATTATCTAACGTAATTTTTTTTATAAAAATATTTCAATAGGTAAAGAAATCTTATGTTGATATTTATTTTAGAAAAGTGTTTGGTTCCTACAGTATAGCATATGTACATATAAATACGCGCTTGTTAACAGAATGACACATCAATAAACCAAAGTAGGTAGTTTCTAGAGTAGTTTTAATTTTTGGTTTAAAGTTTGCATATACCATAATTTTTTCTGGAAAAAAATCAATTTTTCTACGAGAATAGCTATGAATAGAAAAACGTGTTTTTGTTCCTCAACTCTAACGGAGAAACAAAATAAAAAATATAAATTTTTCTAATAAGAAAGTTAATTGTCGGAAGAAATTTATATATAAATCCCAGAAAAATGTGTGGTTCTTACGGGATAGTAATAAAAAATATGTTTATTGAATCTTGCACCTGGTTCAGAGAATACTCTTTTTCTTGTAGAATTTTAGTTTATAGATTAAAGAGTACAAATAGTATATTTTATCCTGGAAAATTTGTGGTTCCCGTTGGGCGTAGGAGATTTGTAACTACTTCATGCTAAAACTAATAATCAGGTTTCAATAAAATCGTGTTTAAATTGTTAGGTATATCTTAAGTTTTGAAATAACATATAGAATGTTGTTCTGTAAATTAGATTTGTCTATCCTTACTTAGCGGCTGATAAATGTACCTAATAATATTTAATGGCAGGTAACAATGTTTGGCCTGACTTAATTGAGATAAAAATGTATTGATCAATGTTTGAATTCTTGAACATTGATATAGATGGTTCATCTATCACAGGTTCCGGAGACTAGTGCTGGTTATAACAGCGATATATTCGAAGGATGCACTGCAGTTGGAGAACCGATTTAGTTGTTTTGATGGTGAAGTAGATGCAGTTTTGCTACATCCAAACTTCACGAAGTTAAGACGTACTATAAAGCTGTCTTCTTCACTGATTCTCAAACCACAATAGCAGCACTATCTAACTACCCTAACCACCCTACTACCCTGGTCTAAGGTCTAACTACCTCACCAATTGCGTCCGTACTAACAAACGTCGAACTGCCTTGGACAGTCTCACTAAAACAGGTTGGCACCTGACATTACAGTCAATTACCAGTCATATCTTACGACTTCTCTGTCAGTCGCAGTTTTTCGAACTACCTAAATCCTACCGACTCTAATCTGCTCTCTCTGCAATGGGAAACTCATGAACGCCATGCGTCTTGGCAACCTGTCCTGCACTTGCAGACGTCAGGGGCATAAACAAAAACACCCAAAACAAACCGACTGACAGTTAGCACCCCCTTTTGCAATATTGTGACTTTTTTTAAAATTACAATCGTTTGATGGTAATTTGTTTATTTGTAAAAAAATAAAATAAAATTACACCTTGTGGTTTTTACAGTTAGCACCCCATATTTAAAATATGCCTAGTTTTTTATTATAGTTCGACTCGGAATCGTTTGATGGTAACTTGCGACGTTTTGCGCATGCGTGTATTTGAAATCAGCAAGGTTACTGCCGTTACAATATGAAAAAAATAATTATAACTAAATAAATATTGATAATAAAAAATAACTACTAAACCATCCACCATCAAACGATTTCGAATAGAACTGTAATAAAAAAAACAGGCATATTTTGAAGATGGGGTGCTAACTGTAAAAACCCCAAGGTGTAATTTTATTTTATTTTTTTACAAATAAAAAAATAACCATCAAACGATTGCAATGAAAAAAAAATTGCAATATCGCAAAGGGGGGTGCTAACTGTCAGTCAGTCAAAACCAACTACTCTCCAACCTCTACTAGACGGCGCGGCACCGAATGGCAGAAATGTCAATAGTGAGCGTTGGATAAGAAGAAGAAGAAGAATGTTTGAATTTTAAAAAATTTTAGATTCAACGGATATTAGTGATAATTTATAGTACGAGAGCTAGCGACGTCGAAAAAAAAGAATTTTAGGTCGACCAGTTTTTATATATGTTATTTCTCGCACTATCCCGGACATCATACGGGCTATCTGGCTGTCGGGAGGGGTTACGTTTATTAGTGCGCATCGCACCTATGACAGGTAAAATATTGAAATTTTCAGAAAAAAGAAAACGTTTCAGATGAAATTTGTAGAAAATAACATTTTACATAAAAATTTCCAGTGCCTAATTTTCGTTAAATTGCTAGTTTGCCCGCTACAAGCTTGTAAAGCTCATTGTATACATGTCGGCACAACGGCTGTATCTCTGAACGGTCGGCCACTCAAATGACGTCACGTCGAGCCAGCCTTTCCAAGCTTGTAGCGGGCAAACTAGCCACTTTACAAAAATTAGTCACAGGACATTTTTTATGTAAAATGTTATTTTCTACAAATTTCTACTAAAAGTCTACTAGTCTGGGATAGTTCGAGAGATAACATATATAAAAAACTGGCCGACTTAAGATTCTCTCTCAAAAACGTTGCTAGCTCTTAAACTATTATGTAACAAAATCATAAGTTTAGCAAAATATGAAACATATCACCAATAAATAAAACAAGTTTGCTAAGGTTCTTTAAATTTGATTTAATTAACAGAAACCGACTTGCAAAGACGTATATTAATTTACGTATCGTGCGACTCATACAAGAAAATCATTGAATTAATAATAATTTTTAATTGACAAAATGAGTCATTAAAAAAAATCAGATGCGTAAAAAATGAAATTTCCATTTAACCTATGCGATTAAAACGCTTTTGTTCTCACACTCACTTTGTCTTCAAGACATTTACATATTACGGGTGTGATTCACTAAAATTTAATAATTAATACACTTAATAACAATATCATAAACGAAAATTGATTAAAACATTAATTTTTTCAAGTGTTTCATTTGCAACAAAAGGCGCATTTAAATGAGTTTTTGTTTCTTTGTTAAGCTCTCAATCATCAACAATGTAAACCTTTCAGACTTTTTTCTTTCCAATTACAAATTAAATATTTGCTAACAAATGTCTTACATCTTAATCATTTAAATGTAACGATATATGACGCATCTTATGCACTGTCGTGCTCTTTTTAATACAATCCGGGTTCGTTGAAACTTTGCATGACTATACACCGTATTTAAGTGCAGAATTCATTGATTAAATATTTATTGTAATTTGTTTAAATTGACGTGTACAAATCGTTCATATATTGCATTTAATATAAAAGCTCCAAACTTTTCATTTGAAGAGTTTATTTTAAGAAACTGTGTATGATATACGTACGGAGAGATCGATGATGCATTTTTTGTTGCACTTATGAATTTATATGTACTTTTAATGTGAAATAAATAATATGCTTTTTTTAACATTCCATAAGAAGAAGTAACAATATTTTTTTTTATTATGATGACACTCTATTGTATTTAAATTGATTTATAAATAGCATCTCTAGGCTATTTTCATAAGAAAATTAATAGCTCAAATACCATTGTTCATACGTAAGAACATTTTCCTTTTAATATATTATGAAATAAATATTTAAAAAATGTAACCAAGTCACTTTTAAATCAAATTATAAAGCTTATCAAGTTTTTCACAAAAAAGTGTTAAACATACAAAAGCAGCAATGAGTCAAAGCGATTTAATTGGGTGAATAAATAAAAATTGGCCAAGGGTAAAATGATTTTGATATAAAGGAACATTGTTACTATCGCGAAATTATGAAATTTCACAGTTTATTGCTAAATATATTTGTTGGTGTCTTTTTTTATCAAAATGAAAGTCAAGTGAAGCTATTTGATAATATAATAAAATGAAAAAAAAATTATCTAACATTACTAGGTTTATTTATAAATTTCATCATATTTTATTAACAAAAATTACTTAAATCACGAGATAATTTTAAATTGAAGATCTACAAAAAATGCGTGCTCTTTCTTTTTATTTTAATAGAACGATTTATTTGCAATTATTCAAACAAAAAAAAATCGTAATGGTATAAAGAATAAATATATTATTCTTGTATAATAAATAAGAAAGACGTATTTATTATTTATTTTTAGCAAAAAAATATTTTCCTCGGAAATTTTATTGCAAAAAAAATATTAAGATATCCGCAACAATAATAAAGTATGTATAAAAACGGGTTTTTAACGCTACTATAAAAATACTACTTACTCCTATATAATTGTTTTTTATTATTTAAGGTCGTGCCAATTGTTATTAGTGACCGTTGAATCCGAAAATTCAAGAAACATTTTGGGCTTCCATTGGAATTCGATCCTAAGACCGCTCCAATAAAGGACCACAATCGAGCCAACCACTTAGTAACCCACTATCTACTTAATTTTCTTGAATTCCCTTTTAAATTATGTGAACACCAGTATTTTATCCATCTGGAAATTTTGTCAGTTTTTAAATAAATTCAAAGTAGTAAAATCATTTTTCTGATTTTTTATATTGATTTATATTAATATAACTATCTTGAAGCTATATTTGAACATCACTCTCTTAAATCGAAATAGTGGCTTTCGATTATCAATTAGTGACTATTCACTATTTAGTAGTGAAAAGTATACCACTATTTGAATTTAGTGGTATACTTTGCACTGCAAAAATAGTGCATAGTCACTAAAGCCACTATTTCGATTTAAGAGAGCATCCTCTAACTACCCCACCGATTGCGGCCGTACCAAAAAATGTCGAGCTGCCTGGACAGTCCTGCTAAAATAGGTTGGCACCTGTCACTACAAATTACAATGGATTCCCAGTCATGTTGGTATCTTGGGAAATGAAAAATCAGACGTCCTCGCTAAGTCAGACACCTCTCTAAATCAACCGTCAACCCTTATGTCTTTAACATCAGAGCCACATCGCTAGCACTATCAACTGGCATTCCTACAATAATATTCAAAGAAAAATTAAGCACAAGGAAAAAATGAGGATCCTTACTGAAACAGGGTTTATTTTTAATACATTCCCCTACATCTTAAAATCTATTTCAAACCTATATAGCCTGAGGTCAGGGCGTGACAGGTTGCAATGGATTTTAAGATGTAGGGAAATGTATTAAAATAAACCCTGTTTCAGAAAGGACCCTAATTTTTTTCCTTGTGCTTAATTTTTTTTGAATATTATTGTAGGAATGCCAGTTGATAGTGCTAGCGATGTGGCTCTTAGCTGATGTTAGAGACATAAGGGTTGACGGAGAATTTAGAGAGGTGCCTGACTTAGCGAGGACGTGGTAGCCTGGTAGCTCCTACGTACGTTCGTTTTCAGCGTAGTTAGGTTGAAGAAGGTTTTTAAATCGAAGCAGTAAATGACCACATCAAAAGAATCAGGCTCTACAAGACTCAATCGGGGGTTTTAAAATTTCGACTCGGGAAGAGAAAGTTTATAACTTTTGAAAAAAATGTTCACCCTTAAATAAAGGATTTTATTTGTATGCAATTTGATGGCTATTAAATAAGAAATTTCTCATGTTATTAGTAATTTTTTTTTTACCAATTTGGGTTCGAAATTTTGAAAAAAAAGCCTGGGGAAATTATGTCTTTTACCGTTCTTTCCAGTGATAAGATTATTTTTAGCAATAAAATAATAAGTAGAAAAAAAAATTAAACAATACATATTGTTTTCTTACGGTTTGTTGTTGGAAGTATTATCAATGGAGTAGATCAATTTGACTTACCTAGAAAAAGAAAAACAATTATTAGTCAAACTTGAAATATTCAAATCAATATAGCATATTATGAGCGATGAAAATTGCAACATAAAGGACATAACTCAGATTAAAAATATTCACGACAAATAGCTTCATAATTACATTATAATTTTAGTTACTTTGGTTTTTAACCAGACAGAAGCAAGTTGATAAATCGAGGCATGCCATCGCGATAAAAGTTGTAGTGCAAACATTTGCTTATCTCGTCTGACAAGTGTCGTTGCGCGTTAACTCTTCCTCACTTTATCTCATTTTTAACAGCTATTTTTGGCTTATTTTCGGGCACTTTTACATTAGCCTCCTTATATCATCATGGACAGAACAAAGGAGCTTTAATTATGATATATAAATGAAGAATCTACATAATGAATATAGCAAGCATGCAGTGGGATCTTAGGCTATATTGGTAGCAAGCATTTACAAAAAATGTAAGTAACGAACACAATTAAGCTTTTTAAACTTCATTAATAGAAGACAGTAGTTGGAGTTATCGACAAATAGGTTTTATATAAAGTAAAACTGTTCATAAATCAAACAAAAAAATGTATCATTGGGTATATCATGGAGTTATTTTTCAGACTTTCTGTAAAATTTTTTAAATGACTTCTTAAAGTCATATTTAGGATATTAAAACTATTAATCCTTAATAACGTTAAAATTCTGAAGTAATTTTTGAAGTCTAAAGGTAATTGTAATTTTTTAAGACCGAGTTCATATATACTTTGAAACATATTTTAGCTTTTTTAATTTCATTATAATCTTTTTCCACTATAACATGTTGACAGGGCAAAAGTTAAAATCTTAAAAATCAATTTGCCCTCAATTGATTTTTTTTTTGGGGGGGGGTTTAAGGTCGCGTTAACTGCTTTGGTCATTAGCGACCGTCGAATCCGAAAATCCATGAAAAAATTCTTGGACTTTCATTGGGATTCGAACCCAGGACTACTGACGATAGGGCAACTATATATTCTACCACGCCACTAAGTGGAACCCCTCATTTGATTCTAATTTAACATTTTCTTAGGTAAGCATTGGAATTAAACAAAATTCTATCAAAGTACCTATCTAAAAATAAACGTTGTCGCCGTGTACCCAATGGATCATTGAAAATTTAAGGTAAAAACTTTTACAATGTTCATAAATTGTAAGGAATAAACTTTTATATACGTTGAATTTAGCACGTAGTTTTATCAAAGTGGCTAATTCAGTTATTATTTCTTTATACTATATCTACACGTGAGGTATTATTTTAAGCCCACCCACGAGGTGGGCCCACGTGTGGAGGTAAACTTGTTAAATAACAAATTAATTTTTTTTATTCTGATAAAATTTCAAAAAGAACCGGCTGATTCTTCAAAAAAGTTTTTCATTCATCTGAATGCTAAGCCGTATTTAAGTTACTGTGATAATAACTGTGTTAAACTCGAGATGGAAAGAATACCACACTTTATATGTAAACAATCATACTATCAATTTTAAATGTGTTGATTATCATTTTTTTTTCCTGCTAAGACTTGAATTTTACAATTTGATAAAAATATATTGCGATAGTTATATAAAATAGCATTACAACATATAGACGTACATCATGTTGGTATACGTATTTATATCATATACTTAAACAGTATGTTTGCATGCCGTTTAAGGTAATTGAACTTTTATCTTAAAACACAAATTGCAAATTTTTTATTATTTATTTCATATTACATAAATAATAAAAATCCCACGTATGCTGATAAAAACTGATTTCAAAGTACTAATAGTGAAATTCCCTGAACTTCGATTAAGAAATATGTAGTACATAATATTATTGCGTATGGTTTATAGCCAAAACAAAAACTTTCATTTTTTTAAGTGCCAAGTCCACCAATAAAAATCGTAAATTTTTTTTAACAATAATTTTTTTTCTAAATTGCATTTTTACTGTACCTAATCAAATAACATTTTTACGTGTTCCAAGTTGAAACCTTCGAATCAACAGTATCTAAACCACAAACAATAAAATTAAAAAGAAAACAATACTTTGGTAAAAATTTTGCTTATCTTAATTTTCCTGTTTTTGTTAGATAAAATTATATAATATGACGTCAATGTCGTGTGATACTCGCATATAACGGAATAAAAAAACGAACATTTCCTGGCAATGTTAATCGTTTGATTTTCTTTTAGAAAACGAATATTTTATATAATTTCTTATGAAACACAAAGAAATTTAATGACCTTTTAAAGTAAATATATGCTACGAGGCGTCGCAATACTTTCCTTTATCGAACTCGGTGTTGGTTAAAAGAACTATAAGCACTTTATAACTATATAAACAGAACTATTTGCATATACAGTCTCTAAGTATAACATACTATATATACGACTTAACCGTCTTTAACCCTAGAACTCTCCTTATTTGATTTTTCCCAAAAAACATTTCTTATAAAAGTTGAAGATATTCATGCGTCTAAGAACTGCAGCAAGTTTGGAACCATTTTCAAAACAATTTGAAAAAGCTCAAAAACTCCTAGAATAAAGTGGAGCTTCCGGTCAAACGATTTCAATCAAAAGCTTCGCGACACAACTAGATTTAATATGCAGGCTAAATTTCAAGTTTGGTGAAATTCGGATAGAGCTTTTGATACGATATCATTTCTTTACTAAAAACCACTTTTATGGATTCAGGGAACCTCAAACTGTGTATTTGTATCTAGGCGAAAGCTCGAATTTGAAAAGTTTCATTATTTAATGATTCGTACAATATTATAAAAGTATTAATATTTTAACATAAAATATATATTCGTAGTGATACATTATTGACTTGATTTTTATGCTACTACTCTCATGTTCGACTTGAAATCAAGTCAAGCTCGATACTAGTCAAGTCAAGCATTGATTTAATATATTATTTTATTGAAAACTCTAAATTCCAAGTACAATTCAATCCAACAATGTGCAACTATTTGGCTTGATGACTTATTATGTACGAAAGTCGTTCAATAAATACTTAGAAAGAGATAGTAAAACAAAGTGTTTTGGTTAATTTTTATTTTATTTTTAAAAAAATTTCCTTTTAGTTCTCACAATTTTCCACACGTTTGCCCAAGATTCTTCCCCTACTCAAAAAGTATGATTTCGGAACATCCTCAAAATAGAAATTTGTTTGGTAGATGGATCCTTCGTTCCTTCGTCCTGAATCGTTATCAGCCAAGTCATTTTTTAAAATTTGGTTATTACGTCGTTGGGAGCCAAATCTAGTAAAAATGTTGGAATGGTCACAGTTCGAATTTCCATTCCACGTTTTCAGCCATTAAAAATGCACAAATATGGCGTTTAGTTAGTTTTGATTTCTTCACTAACCCGTTGCAATAACTATGCGTATTAGTATCCAGTTGTTTGTCCTTTTTCCAAGTAATCGTTATTGAAAATTTCTCTTGCACCCCAAAAAATTGTAGTCATAACCTTTCCAGACGATTTCACCACCTCCACCTCGTTCAGATCGCTTTCGTCTTCAAAATTTTACTGTTTTGACTGTTCTTTTCTTTCTGGCGGATGGTAGTGAACCCATGTTTCATTTACAATTATAAAATGATGTAAAAATTCATCCGGCTTACAGCGAAAAAACCGCAATAATAGTCTCAGACTTAACCACATGATTGCGTTTGTTTTCGTTTTGGTCAAACGCGGCATCCATCTTGTCGAAAAAATTTTCACACCAAATGTTTAGTGTAATAGTGAAATCACGGTCCCGTGTGATAAGTTTGTGGTCTCAACAATCTAACACGCTTCAAGTTGCCGATCGCGTAACACCATATCGTGAATTTTATTGATTATTTCGAATATGGTCACCTTTTCTGGACATCCCGAACAATGTTCATCATCTTTTGATGTACAATTTTTAAATTCTCTACTCCATTAAAAATAGTAGTAAATGCAAGAGCAGATGAATCATGATCATGAACTTCATCCAACTCAACTTTGATTTCTTTCGGCGATAAGCCTTTCAATTACAAATATTTTATCACCATTTGAAATTCACTTTTTTTCTATCAAGAAAAATAAATAAAACAAAGTTCTGTGCTAAGTAGTCAACGTTAAAATTTAAACTACGCCTTTTTTTTCTAAAATTTTTTGAAAATTTTCTAAGGACTTATTATACAACCCTTGTATTAGGTATGTCTATAGAAAACCCGTAAAGATAAATAGTAGGTATCTCCTTAAGTAACGTTCGGGTATCAAATCAATCTAAAAAGTTGGAGGACGAGGATATATAAGGGCTTTAAAGGAAGCAACATGACGAATTTGGAAAAATTTCGAAGAATATTTAACGTGAAAAAACCTGGACGGTGGATAGGGACCGGGAGACAAAGGACGGAATTTTTTTTAATCGATTTTTACATTATTAAAGAGAAACTTTTATTAATTGGAGTTTTGTAATGTTTATCGTAAATTTTTAACATTCAAGTTTAACGATCAAGCTTATTATCATGCATCTTTTATATCAAAAAGTAATTTTATTAACATTAAAATCAGATAGTGATGAACCAGTTATCGAGCCATGATATATGGTCTTGAAATACCTATTGCAATACCAAGATCCAATTTGCGAAACCAAGAGAAGACTGATCTTGATCTTGATTCGGTTGTCATAAAAATCAAGACCATCGAGACATTGGTTAACATGCAAATATGTTGATATATAATCTCACTTATATTCAATTATAATTTATATGCAACCATAAATTACTCATATATACGTATGTACATATGAATCTTTACAATACTTGAGGCGTAAATATATTGGGAAGTAAAAAATAAACGATAAGTAATGTAAGTATGATATGCTTAATGTATTTAATAAGCTTTAACTAATTTTCATTTCATCACATTATATTTTTGCATATGTTTTTAAAAATAGGTGTATTGACTGAAGAAGAATGCCTTTGTTACTGCAAGGTTTAATGATAATGATAAAGTTCATTATGACTCCAGTCTGTTTTTCCTTATCATTTTTTTAGGTGCGCATTTATTTTTCTTTTAAATAAATAAATTGCAAATAATTAACAACCAATCAACAGACGATTACTCACAATAATTGGTTCAATTACCTAATACTCTGTCTTAATAATAGCCTAAGAAATTATTTTGGATAAATTGCGGGTATAAGCTCTAAGGTATAAGAATTCATGGTAATTGTAGCTAAAAGTTTCAACTAATGATTCAATAGCAGAGAATTGTATAATTTTATATTAAGATTGATTTTAGTAAAAATACTTTCATTGAGCCATCCAAAATACAATTCACTAGATGAATGCTTTGTCGTTGTTAGTTTAATCTATTAGGATGTAGTGCAGTTTGTAGGGATTTTTATTTTGAATTATTATATATTAAGGTATTAAACATTATATACAACATAATGTTTATTAGTTTAAACATTTTTTTATAATGATTTTAATAATATATCCAACAAAATTAAATATATTAAGTTACAACAGTTACCACTAAATGCCATTAACAAATAACAAAAATAAATACTATGCAATAAATAACAATGAATGATTAATTCAATAAATAAATAATATAGCTAATAAACAATCATAGAACGGGGGTGACCGTTCTATTTGTATGCTGGACCCCCTGAACTCCCGTCATTTAGAACACACTTTCTTAAATTCGTTTAAATAAAAAACATCCACATAGAAAAATATTAAACCTAAAGAAATGTGGCTGAAAATTGAATTTTCTACGCTACAAGGGAATTATATAAAATGTCTCCTCGATTTGGGGATGATATAGCGACATGATTTTATCAATTATTCACAGGTTTGTTTAGATAAAGACCGGAAATTGTAAAGAATACTAACGACAGCCCGGTCAATCAAGGCTTCCATACGAACATAAAAAAGATGCAAATCCCAAAATAAGAAGCAAATACTTTGTTGTATTGTTATTATGACGTCGTATGTTAACAATGTTTTCTTTCATTGAAATATTTTCCAGAAAATTGCTACAAATGAATTCTTGTTTACTTCTTTTTTTCGATTTAAAAGACAATTTTAATTGGGAATTTTTAGTTTAAATGGGAAAGAAAATCTTAGGACCCGTATAACAAAAACATTGTTTTAGTTCATTATTTACAGCAGTGCTTCTTAAACTTTTTGAAGTCACGGCATATGCATTTGTATATGCATATACTTACTAGCAGGGATTCTTTCCGGAGGTTCGCACGAACCCTTTGATGTTGTAATGGTGGGGGTGGATACCCACGTTTATTTACATATATATTATATACAAATTACATAGGCCAGCGCTGGTCAAGAACAAATAGAATTACTTAAAGGTTATAGTAGATTTCCGTCAGGACACATGCGAGAAACAATACTGCAAAATCGAAATTTCCAGTCGCCACAATGTGAATGGTATGGTGCGTGCGAACCCCCGGATATCAGAAAAAAAAATACTTTCATTTAGTACTTATGATTATCAGCGATTTTCTACTACTCTTTCGATTCTTAACTGTTTGTTTTTTTTTAATGATAGTTTAATATTCATCAGCTAGTGTACTATTCTGTCAAATAATATTTCAATGGTGATATAAACATTTTAAAAAAATGTTAGAAAATATTCGAGCAGTAAATTAATATTTGTTCACAGCTGTTAAGCAAGTTTTTGAAAGTTTTGATACTCGTAGTCACTGTAAGAAACTCCCAAACACTCCTCAGGGAGTCTTTTTAGCCTGCTTTGAGTCCTGCAGTCGCCAAGATCCAGCGCCTGGGCAGTCGCACACTCGTTCAAGGTGTTGAAAAAATTTCCCGCAGTCTGCTTGATGTATTCCTCCAGTTATGGCATATTTAGTTCTTTGTGGTTCTGGGAGTTTCGTGTGAACCAAGGGGATCCGATTGCAATTTTGAGGACTTTATTTTGGAGCACTTGAAGTTTGCCTCTGGGGGTGTTCCACCAGATAGGACAGGCGTAGGTAATTATTGGTCTGATCATAGACGTATACAGCATTAGAGAGCACTCAGCATTTAGTTTTGAACTTTTATTCAGGATTGGATATAGTTGTGACAGCCTGAAATTTACGTCTCTTAGCTTAGCTTTGATATGATCAGACCAGGTAAAATTTTGGGAAAGTATTACTGTTTTACTAGTCAATTGCATGCATTTGCTAATTATTAGTTACATTTGCGACTCTTCGCGGCTCCCCTGTAGGTAGTCTCACCACTTTAAGAAGCACCGATTTACAGGATAATAAACCAAAGTATTTGGTTGGGAAAAACATTTCATATCTCTTCACCCAGAAAATTTAAATTTTACGTTTCAAGAGTTGTAGAATCTGATTTTGGTCCAGTTGCTTCTCGTGATCAGTTCGTCATCCAGTATTTTCTCGACGAATGTATAATTATATATTTCTATAGTTTTGTAAATTTGGTGACTTCTATAAGAGTGACAATAGAACCCTCAAATTTTTAGATTGATCGTATTACCCGAATGGTACCTACTTATGGCATTTTTGCAATGATATTTCAATGCCTACCATAGTAAAATCATGTTTAAGTATTAGAGAGCTAATTCAATAACAACATCTGACGTCATATTGTCAAAAACAACTCTTATAAGGTTCTACATTTCAATAGATATATGAGTAGGTACTATAAACAAAAGAAATATACCACACGGCCAACATGTAATGAAACATTTTGTGTTGCTACTTGCATACCCCAAAATACAGATTACACCATTGCATACTGAATGGTAGAGAAAAAAATTTAAATCATAATGAAATCATGCGCAAAATTTGCAATATTAAAGTAAAAAAAAGTATGCAAAGTGAATCACTTTTCATTAATTTCTAACATCTTATGTTAACGGTTAGATGTCCACTGTATGTAGATACTTTTATTAATGAAATTTTAAATATTTTTTGGTTTAAAAATATAAATATTTATACGTGCTAAAATTTATCGTGAGGCCTTTTTTTTCATCCAGTAATTCATTTTGAATAGTTAAACAAAATTATAGATTTATAATAGAATGTGTCTAACAGGGTAGCAGTAAAGAAAATTTAATAACACAAAATTTACAAAAAAAAAGTTCTATTTTCCTTTTGACATCGCACAGTTGCTTCTTTTCCCCGAATTTCACTCAAAACAAATATGACAATTATAAATAAATTAAAATTCTATAATTTTCAGAATTCAAGTCAACATTGTGAACTTTCAAACATTTGGAGAGCAGATGATTTATTTTATTTATTTTTCAAATAACGTCATTGTATACATTGAACTTTAAAAATAAATGATCTCGATTTATGTGCGTACAACATTTAAGTAACAAAGATTCGTGCAGTTTGTTTTTTTTTCAAAAATAAACGTTTCTATCATTAAATGCTTCTTTTCATTTCTCCTATTTCAAATTCACACACCAATAAAATTATTTATCCTGTCATTTTTTTTTCGTTTATTCATTTACACGTTTTTCAATTTCTCCAATCGCCAAAAATAAAGATGAAAGTGAAATATTAATTCGTGTGTGCAGTTTTACACGTCGTCAACTTTTATTGCTTCTTATCAATAATTTTACGCAATAAGCATATGAAAACCGAATTCACATTAAAAAAAAGTTCAATCAAACATTGAACAAAATAAATTCATCGAGATTTATGCTGAATATTTTACCATAAGCAAGGAATTAATAAACATTGCAATATGGTATGATAATGAGCACTACACGGCAATCAATTATTTGAAAAAAAAAATTTATAAAATATGTACAAGAAAATATAGTAACTAAATGCGCCCTGTAATAAGGTCATCATTGACGTCAACAATGTCCTAGATATCGGAGCATCAAATTGAACAGACAAGAACAATGCAAGAGAAGCGCTCTTTTAAATTAAAAAAAAAAGTAATTAATAAAATGGCATGATTAGTTTAAATTAATTTTGAAATCCGTATGAACTTGGAAAAACCCAAAATGATCATTGAAAGAATAAATTTGATCAACTTATAATCAAATAGGTTATATTAAGACAATTTAATGAAAATATGACCTCAGGACTAACAATTAAAAGTACTTAATAACGTTTTAACCATGTATTAAAAAAATTAACAAAGAAAAGATATTGCAATGTGAGTAAATATACATTAATTACAGCGCAGCTCTGAATTTAATCTCAGATCCATAATTACCTGCAATTTTCATTTGAAACATATAATTTATTATTAATAATAAAAGGTGAATTCGTTGTATTTGACGATTCTTCGGTTAGTTTGAAAATCAATTTTTTGATAACTGAATCATTCAAATAGTTAACAAGTATTGAAAATGCTAAAATATACTAATGTAAATGAGCTTCAAAAGTAAGTAGTGATAGCTTTTATACAAGTGGACACTATCATTTGACAATTAAATAATAGCAATAATTGGATTACTTGTATATTAAGTAGGTAGAAGGAAGTAAAATGTAGATGGTATAGGTGAAACCAAAGGAAGTCTTACAAGCGAAAAGTTAAAGCAAAAGTTGAAAATTTAATTTTACAAATTATGTTTCGAAGCTTTGACTGCCGAACTGTTTTGGAACCACTTCACTGTATTCAAAATATTTAAAAATAACTTGTTAGTTGCGACTATGGATTCGTCAAATCAATTATGTTATGAAATGAATTTGGTTTGACAAGACCGATTTTACATTCCAAATTGGACATTTTACAAATCAAATTGAACATTTTATTAGGAATTAAATTGGGGGACAAAACACAAATAAAATTTGGGGCACTCATCCGGGGACATTCATTAATTACGTGAGGTATTTTTTTTTGATTATTTGGACCCTCTCATCCCCCCTAATACCTCTCACGTGAAATTTACTCAGAAAAAACTTTAGAAACTTTTTTTTAACATAAATAATTTAAAATCCATATGCTTTGAATTTAAAAGTTGACGTAAGATTTTCAATGACCACCCTTTTAATATGAGATTTGGTGAGATTTTACTTAACTACCCCCCCCCAACTTTATCTCACATAATTTATGGATGTCCCCTCAGGTGCTTATTATGCGTAGGACTTAAGTTTACCTCATAAATAGAATGCATTACTGGTGGCTAGTTTTTCAATTAATCTTTCAATAAATGGGCCGAAAATATTTGTAAGAAAAAGAGAAATTGTTTTGTGCCAAATTATTCAATCGATATTCATGGTTTTTAATCAATAATATTTTAGTACTATGTGTAGTAAACACCTTGTGTATAAAGTGTTAAACTTTTATTTGTAGGACCCAATTTGATTTGAAAATGTTTAATTTGATTTTTAAAATGACCAAATCAATTTGTAAAATGTTCAATTTGAAGTTTAATACCTATATGACTTCAAAATGGAATAGTTTGCAAAATTAGTGCTTGACTTGCCCCAATATTTGAATATTAACATTTGACTTGATTCTAAGGCAAATTTAAGTCAAATCATAATCAAGCCAAGCAGTGAATCTCTCTAGTTGAAACCTAAACAATAAGATAAAGTAACCTAATGATTTCAATAATGGTTTTACATTAGAATTACAAGTGACCAATTATAGGTATTTCAAAATATTTTTTAAATAATTTATTTTCAGTTTCAATCTTTCATAAGTTAAAATTTTGATAATATACCAATACCAAGTACTAAAAATTATCCAAATTTTTTTTCCCAAAAATGTGATTTTCATTAAAAATTGATGGAAAGTGTAAAACTTTTAGTTAGACCTACGCAGAGTTTTGTGCTTGAAAATAGTTTTTAATTTAAAATTATATAAAAGATTCTATTTTCCCACATTATTTCAAGTAAACTTTTTCAATTAAATTTTTCCTCATTGCTTAACATTTTTTTTTGGATCCATTATCGTACAATCGTAATTAGTAATAATGATAAGTACTGATTGTTTATATCTCCTTAAAGAATGTTTATGGGCAATTTTATATTTGTAAATTCTATATAGACTTTGAGAAATTATAATAAATCAGTGTCAAATGGCAAATATAAAATGAAGCATTTGAAATATTAGTTGCTTTTTTTGAAAATACGAAAAAAAATAACATGATAAAATCTTACTCATGTAATATTTGTATTGTGCAGAATTAAAAAACGAATTGTATACTGATGTCTTGATGTTTTCAAATCTATTAAATTTATCTGATTGGGTGAATAAAAATGTGATTATTGGTAACCGTCGTACTTACCACAAAAAATAAAAAAATGGATATAAAACCTTGTTTTTAAGAAGGTAAAAAATCAAATTTTTATTTCCGACGTTATTCAAACTGGAAACATCTGGATTGCATTCAACAATTCGTCTTTTTTAGATAACATATTCATACTTATGTCTTGAATTTTACTCTGAGATTTTTTAGGTTTGTAGTTTGTACATACGTTCATCAAATTATAAATATCTTGATATATCAAAGTATTAATTTAGAGAAACTTTTAATTTCAAGCACTAACCGAAAAATACGTGTTTGAAGTGAATTTATTTATTTTAAATTAATTTTTTTTAAGTCGCTTCAACATCTGGGTCATTAGCGACTGATAAATTTAAATTAAATTGAATTCTATTATTTTTTTTTAAATTTTAGAAATGTTTTCAATGGCAAACATTTTAATACGAATCAGAAACAATGAGCTTTACTTTCGAAATTTTTACTTTCGTACAAACCATAATGTATTTTATGGATTAGTTTATTAATAATTGCTTCAATTACTTACACCATTTGTTACCATATAATTGAGTTGAGTACCGAAAAAAAACTTTGACTTGTACATATATTAAATGAGTATTTTTTAAACATGATTTCTTACAAACACTTAGAAAGTAACGAATATAATATTCATTTCTAGTTTCCTTTACAATATTTTTAATTCTCAAATATCAAAGTGAGACATTTGGGAGGTAAATCAAAATGCTGCTAAACAAACGAAAATTTGTCAGGTTATTCCTTAGTTAACCTGAACATACTGTTATATTTTTAAAATGATCGACCAAACTATCGATTTTCAACATTTTTTTATAAAAGCCATATGACCCCCAATCCATTGAAAAAGACATTTATAATCAAAACATATGAAACTATTCAAATTTCAAGAGACCATTACATGAACATTTTTTTAGTTAACTGTATAAGTAGGTGACCCCCCAAAAACAACCCTTTGGTCGCAAATCACCGGTTGGGGATCCGGAAGCTAAACCATTCAAAGAATATTAGTAAAACCCGACAACTAAGGAAAATAAATATTTAGAAATTTTAAACGTCAACATTGATTTCTATCATACCCTTAAAAAAGCGTAGGGCGTGGACTTTTATTGCCCAGTTTCACAGTGTCCGTTTAAAACTTAATCACAGCTGAACCTGAACTGGAGTTTAAATTTTAAGCTTAAAATATTCAGTTCCACAGTAAAATTTAAACTTCAGTTCAATTGAACGTCGTTTAAATTTTAAGCTTAAAATATTCAGTTTCACAGTAAAATTTAAACTTCAGTTCAATTAAACGTCGTTTAAATGATAATTTTATGAAAAATGTGTTAGCACTGCATGTAGTTTTTATAGTTTCTATGGTTTCTAAGTAACTATACTTCAAATTAACTATGGTCAATTGGTAACGTATACAAATACAGTTGTTAAACGTTGAACTGTAGTTTAAACAAAAGAATTCTGTGAAACCGAATTATTTATTGAACTGAAGTTTAAACGTGCACTGTGAAACTGGGCATAAGTGTCATACCAGGGTGTCTACCAAATCTGGTTGTCTTGGTTTTGTCCTTTCGGGCTCATGTCTTGGTTGTCCTAACTTTTATTCTTATTTATTTCAATTTTTTTTCATTTTTCCTGACTTCGAACGCAAATAAAGTTCAAACAGTTATTTAACTAATTTATTAAAGACAAATACATCCATGACAAATAATTATGGTAAATATTGTGTAATAAGGATACTATAATATTTGTAGAGTATTCTTTATTTTATTGTCAACGTTTCGTCAATGTTTTTGACTTTGTCAGGGCTGAAAATTTAATTATTCCACAGTCTTCAATATAATTTTGTTATAATATAAAATAAATTTTGTATTTTTGACACCTACAAATCATATTTTCGTTATAAAACAAAATTATATTGAAGAGATGTGAGATAATTGAATTTCGAGCCCCGACGAAGTCAAAAAAATTGATGAAACGTTGGCAATAAAACAAAGAATATTCTACAAATAGTGTCCTTATTATCCAATATTTACCGTAATTATTTGTCATGGATGTGTTTGTCTTTAATAAATTAGTTAAATAACTTTTTTGAACTACATTTGCGTTTTCAAAGTCAGGAGAAGTGACAACAATTGGAATTAATAAGAATAAAAGTTAGGAAAATCAGAACATGAGCCCGAAAATATGACAAAACCAAGACAACCAGGTTTGGTAGACACCCTGGTATGGCTTTTAAAGATCTACGACCATTGTATTTACCATTATTGAAAGGACTTAAAGACAACATAAATTTATGGCAAATTTTAATATATAATAAACCCAAACAACGTTCTTATTATCCTTATTTAGTTCTGATTAAACCAGAATCAAGTTTGATATACTCTCTGTTTACCCAAAGCGTATCTGAGAGTTTAGCATTGGTCTCCAAATATGAATAATTACAAAAATATTTAACAAAAAAATTTCTTGTCCATATTTAAACGTATGTAGATTTATTGTTCTACTAAAAAAAATTATTATGTGCTTGGCTTAATAATTCGTTTGATTTGTTTGTTTTTATGTATAACCCTTTACATAATGAGCGATCGACAATGAGAATAATTGCACTTTAAAAATTGAAAATTCCCTTCATGTAACTGAGATTTTTTTAAATATTAAAAAAAAAACAACAAACTCTTGCCAATAAAACTGTTAGGATTATTGGATAATCTGGATTGTGGTTTATGTTTCTTTTAATAATAATTACACAGTTTTAAAATATAGAAAATTATATTTTATTTGAGGAGCTTCGAAAGATATGTCCTTACACGTTGAGGTTGTCTTATGCGACTTGTTATCCTTACATTTATTTTGGAGATATATATATATGAACTTGCCAGTTGTCCATCATAAAACCATAGCTAGAGGCCAGTACCTCTATGAGTCATGACTCCAATTTGTCACATTCGAGTGTCGCTAACAGTAAGTGAGTAATAAAGTTAAATTCCTTATTTTCAAGGATAAATAACGAAAACATAAATATTTTCACACAATAGAAACCTCTCTCTAAACCCTTACAATTTAACAAGCTGTTAAATAATATAAATAACATTCTTAAAAGAGTAGATTTTTGAAGACAAACTTTAATATTTCAACACGCCCCCTCAAAAATTTATCTCTTTTATATTAAACAACAAAAAATATATTATAAACTTATAACTATGGACATATCTTCTTTTTACCCCTTTTACTCTCTTTACTGGGATGGTTGTAAATAACCATTACATAATGATCCAACATTTGTTGTACGATAAGGGAAACCCAGAAAACCTTATCAGATCATGCATCAAAATTCAAGAAATTAATCATAATATTACAATGACAATATTATACTTATTATTTAATATATACATATATTTTTATTTATTTATTTAAGGTCGCATCAACTATTATGGTTATTAGCGACCGTCGAACCCGAAAACCCAGAGTAAAAATCTTAGGCTTTCATTGGGATTCGAACCCAGGACCACTGGCGTATACGGCAACTATCTAGTCCACCACGCCACTAAGTGACCTTAATATATTTTATATTAATATAAATCGACGTCCAATGACATCCTGGCTCTTAGCTCCAGGAACTTGGCTTTCGGTAGTAGCCTTGGTCAGCATATCTGCAATTTGTTCGTCTGTTGGAATATGTTTTAAAATTATTGCCTTTTTCTCAATTTGTTCTCGAGAGAAATGATATTTAATGTCAATATGTTTGGACCTTTTATGACTTGATGGATTATTCACTATACTTATACATCCATTATTATCCTCATATATTAAAATAGGATCATTAGTTTCAAGAACTACGCCTTTTACTAATGTTTTCAACCACACAACTTTCCTGACAGCTTAATTCAACAGCTTCTGTTGATGAAGCTACCACAGATAACTGCCTTTTTGTGTTCCAACATATTGTACATTTATCATTCAACTTAAATAAGTAACATGTTGTACTTCTTCTATCAGAATTATCATTTTCTCACCAATCAGAGTCAACATACCCTGTAAATATGTTTTTTTTTATTTTATTTTATTTTATTTTATTTTTTTTTTTTATATATAATTTCCATGCATATATTTTAATTTTAAGTTTATTGTACGATGTAAATATCTACGTATAGATATCTATCTAAGTACTCGTCTTAAGCATTGCCAAAGCTCTCGGTTATTTTTATTCATATATCTACTTAACATACTTATAGTAAGACTTAAATCAGGTCTTGTGCACACTATCACATACATTAAAAACAGCCAATGAAACCTCGACATGGAACATCATAAGTTTTATTAGATCCCAACGTCCCATAATCTAACCTACTTCCTATGGTGTGCCCACAGGCTTGCAGTCGATTATATTACATTTATTTATGATAATACTGTCCTAATATATGTGCTTTGATCCAGCGTTATTATGTTATTTTGTTTAATAACTCTAATACCTAAGAAAAGTTTAACCTCTTTCAAATCAACCATTGAATATTTATTCATTAAATAACATTTAAAGTATTTCCTTTTTTTTTAAATTTTATTTTCATTTGCAGTACATATCATTAGATCATCCACATATAAAATAATATAAATATTTTTATATACATCTTCTTTATTCAGTAAATACATTCACCGATCTTCAGATGAATTTCTAAAACCTATTTCTTTGAGGGATTTTTCAAATATTTCAGACCAACATTTTGCGGCTTGTTTTAAGCCATATAATGCCTTATTTAGTCAACCTATATATTTTATTGTCCCCGGTTTGAACACCCTCAGGTAACCTCATATATTTTTCCTCTTTTGGCTCACCATTTAAAAACGCAGTTTTTACATCCATATGGTGAACTAACAAATTATGTTGATTTGAAAAAGCTAATAAAAATCTAAAACTTGAAACTCTCGCGATTGGAGCAAATGTTTCATCATAATCTACGAGATATTTTTGACTAAAACCTCTGGTAACTAAACGAGCTTTGTATTTTGATGGATTTCCTAAAACATCATTTTTAATAGGAAATATTCATTTGCAAATTACAATATTTTTATTACCTACTTGGTTTTGGTACTAGAGTCCAAGTATTACCTATTTATTAATAATAAATTTAACTCATCCCTAAGTGCTTGCTGCTATTGCTTAGCATCATTCCTATTTTCAATCTCCCGATACGAATTACGAACAGAACATAAAATAGATCGTGCACACAGCAAATATTTGATAGGTTTATTATCTTCATTACAACTTGAAGTTTGGCTACGGCCTTTGAGTCTATTACTTCGTCTAAGTTATACGTTATCTTTTTCTTGAGATGAAGAATTTCTGGTATCTTTTTCAATTCTGTCTACCTGTGTATCATAAAGTCAAGGTAATTATTTTGTACATTTTCTACACTAAAATCTACTATTTCATTATTGTCAAGTTTATTGCTAGGGTTATCTACTGAATTTAACATTTCGTTAAGGACTTCAGTTTTTCTACCTGAATTAACATCACCCCCTGCAATTATCATTTTTGGTCTTGAATTTAGAAAAAAACATTTTTTTTTTTTCATCTACAATTACATCTCTCACTACCACATATTTTTTTACTATCTCCACTTCATGCACTCTATACCCATTTGGTTCGTAATCTACCAGTACCCGCTTTGATGACTTTTCATCAAACTTATTTTACTGGTTTTAACATGCATATCATATATATGCTGTTGAACCAAAACCTTTAAGTATTTTATTTGCGGCTTTTTATTATGCCACATTTCATATATGGTGTTTTAATTGCCTTCAATGACTTCGTTGGTGCCATATTTATTAGATTTGTTGCAGCTAAAACTGCATGATCACCCCAAAAGGTTTTATCTAATTTGGACCAGATACCATCATTGTTCGCGCTTTTTCCATGATGGTCCCAACCATCCTTTCATGATACATACACCATTTAACTATGGAGTTCGTGGTATTGTGAGATGATAACTAATACCTTTTTGTACACAGTAATTTTTCATCTCATTTGATAAATATTTCCTACCATTATCAACACATAAATGAGCTATTTTTTTTTTTTTTTTTTTTAATTAAATCTGGATTCACTCTTAGCTACATAATCTTTAAACATTGCAAATACATCAAATGTATTTTTAATTAAATATGTTAAACAGTAATGAGTGAATTCATGAACAAACAAAACAAAATATTTTTTTATTTTTTATTTATTTATTTATTTACGCAGATGGCGTAATCGGACCACAAACATTTGAATGTATATTAAATAATGGTCGTTCTATGTAGTCTTTATTTTTGATTTTATTGAATGATAATTGCGCCTGTTTACCGTTAATACAAGCTTCGCATATATCATTATCCTGTGTTATTTTATCTAATTGTTTTATGTTATCAACTAGTTATTTATTTTTCAATTCAATAAATTTATTTTTTCTATATGGCCTAACCGCTCATGCCATAATTAATAATCAAAATTAGACGTACTTTTTAAATAATTTATAAAGCTTTTACTTACAGTAAACTCCAGCGTAAATAGATTATTTTGCGGTTTACCTGTCATCACAGTCTTACCATGATGGCTTAATTTTTACCTCGGATTCACAGAAGTTTACCGAGTATTCTGCTTGCTGAATTTTGAAAACAGATTACAGATTGTACGGTACATCAGGGCTGTATAATACGCTTTCCATTTTTATTTGGACTCCCAAATTGTTGGTTACGACGATGATCCCTCTTTTCGTTACAGTAATAAAGGCTGCACTCTTTGCAACAGAGATCTTGATGGGTGTCTTCAAGTATGTAAATGTGTCGGTTAGATCTTCCCGATTTATGAAATGGTCAGACGCTCCCGAATCCAGTAAGAACGAAATTTTGTTTCCACCATTTTCTGACTGGACGTTTCCAACCGTAAATGCAAATCGAATTTCCTCCTGTGGTTCAGCCTTGAATGCTTTGAGTTGTCTTAGGTTTTTTTTTTTTTTTTTTAGCAACGTTTTTGTTGTCCAAAATTTTCAAAAATAGTGGCACTCATTTTTGTAATGTTTTTTTTTTTTTTTTTTTTTTTTTTTAGTAATTCCGCGATGGGTTCTTGATGTTTGCGAAACTCTATATCGTATCTTTTTACATCATTATTTCTTCGCTAGACATTAAGTATCTTTTTAGTTGTATCAATATTTTCATTATTGAATTTTTATGATGATCAATGACTCGTATGGAAAAAATCTGTTTTGTCGAAGATTCCGGTTTTACGTTATTTAATTACGAATCGGACAAATACTCAATCAAAACGCTTTTCGCGGTTGATTCCGATTTCTCCCACTTATTGTCAGGGACTGGCGGTTCCGGATTATCGATCACATGAATCACTTTAAGTTCATTTAGAAAACTACGGATTCTAAATTTCCAGATATTATAATTTTCACCGTTGAAAGATTGAATGTTTCTTTCAATTTTGGAATTTCCCATTTTGGCTTATTAATTAAAAGTTCATTTCAAATTCCAAATGTAATCAATTGAAAATTGTCACCAAGAAACACTTAACCACTCACTTAAACTTAGCACCAACTAAAATTGATTTCACTTATAAATTTTGTTTATTTCTTTTTATTTATTTATTTAATCAATTGCGTAAACTGGGCTCCATAACCTGTTAGGATTATTGGATAATCTGGATTGTGGTTTATGTTTCTTTTAATAATAATTACACAGTTTTAAAATATAGAAAATTATATTTTATTTGAGGAGCTTCGAAAGATATGTCCTTACACGTTGAGGTTGTCTTATGCGACTTGTTATCCTTACATTTATTTTGGAGATATATATATATGAACTTGCCAGTTGTCCATCATAAAACCATAGCTAGAGGCCAGTACCTCTATGAGTCATGACTCCAATTTGTCACATTCGAGTGTCGCTAACAGTAAGTGAGTAATAAAGTTAAATTCCTTATTTTCAAGGATAAATAACGAAAACATAAATATTTTCACACAATAGAAACCTCTCTCTAAACCCTTACAATTTAACAAGCTGTTAAATAATATAAATAACATTCTTAAAAGAGTAGATTTTTGAAGACAAACTTTAATATTTCAACAAAAACCTTGATTGAAAACACAGCAAAATTCTAATTTCGATCACGATTCAGAAATATTTGCTTTGCATATATTCGAGCGATGATGATGATGATGAACATGTTTACGGAATAATAAATGAAACGTAGAACGTTCCTTTTTTATATTGTGAAAAATTTCGAGACTTAGCTGAGTAATTCGATGGAATATTGACAATAAGATAATAAACTGATTATACCTGGATCTATAACAATATTTATTATTTATAACATGTAGACAGACTGACAACTTTAAGGTTACTTGTACATTCAATGTCCTTGCTGTGCTCTTAATTATTCAAACACTATTTACTTAACGTAAAAATAAAGAGAACACTTAAATTCAATCTTGTAGTTACGATTTTTAACATTTATTATTTTTTTAGTTTCACCTTTTTATAAAAATTCGTTTTAAACTTCTCTTGATGTAAATCATTCGTTTATTTCACTCAATTACATTTTATTTCCGACGTTAAATAATCAATTGTAATGCATACAAATAGATTAAAACCCTTGTAATGTCAAAGAAAGGAATAAGATTAACATTATGTTTGTTTATGTAGCAGAAATAAATTAATTAAAACAATAAAACTTGATTAATATGCGTTTAATTTGAAAATTATTGAAATTTTCGTATAATGCTGTTGTTCATACAGAATATTTTCTATTTTCCAGATACTTAGAGATTTTCAATGTCAAAAACCCTAAGCATTGATCCTCTCACAATCTATTTAGTCAATCAATATTTTATAATCAATCAAATTTTTAATAGTTATTGGTAAAAATATCCTTGAGATGTCTATTGCTATTTTTCTTTAAAGTCAATTTTCAAGAATGCTTTTCATAGGTAAAAAAATTAATTTATAGTATTAATATTTAATCGATTCGCACATTAAATAATTATTTATCTCAAGCAGTGGCTGCTAATCTTTGGTCCGCGGACCCTTGAGAGTTCACAAAGCATTGTAAGGGATCCGTGGTGTAACCCAGTGTTGGGGTTTACCACTCAAGGTACTTATGTTATCTTTTTATTTGTCCTGAGAAGAAATCAAGGTACCAATACTGTACAATATCTTTGACTACAACTAGCATCAACATAATTTGAATGATGCTAATTGGTTCGTATTTTGAACGTCTTAAATCCAGTAGACAATAAAATTATGGAAAACATGATGCTTCTTTTAGTTTTTATGTTTGTTTTTTGTTGGCAGCTCTTGAAGTTCCTCATGTAAAACAAGGCTATGGCTTAGAACCTAAGGTATTAGACCATTGAAGCCAACTATCTCCTGGATTTAAAAAATTTAAAATAAGGTCCAATCGTATAAATTAAGTTGGTGTTAGTTACCACTAAAGTAAGATATTGTATGAAACTAGTATTTTGAGTCCATTTTGACATTTTTAGAGATATGGGGATTTTAAGTTCTACAGATAGGTGAATTTGGACATGGACAAAATAGGTTGTGTTTTTATATTCTGATTTCTGATAAATAAAGCTGAGTCAAGAATTTTCCTTATGGTAGTGGATGGAGGGTAGAATGGCGATTCAAAATCCACCATAATCTCCTTTATTGAAAAAGAAAATGATTTAAAGTTTCACTGAAGGAACCACTGGATTGAAAATAAAAAAGTTCTAATAACATTAAATTCGCTCTAACATAGAACAATGTTTTGCCTTGAGGGGCCATGAAAAAACCTAACAAGTTTACAGCATTTAAAGCGTTAAGGGAACCGGAAACCGAAGAAGTTTGGGAACCACTGACCTATACAATATTCAGTACATGCACAATTTTCTTTGTGTAGTTTTATCTCTCAAGGGTCTGCATAGTATTATTAATGTTTTTAAGGATACAATTCTGGCAAAAAGATTAGGAACCACTGATATGAGCTAGCTTGATTTTCTGTTTACGATTAAAAAATAAAAATGTCTGAATTTCGCTCAAAGTACAGCTGAATTTGCATAATCATATATTGATTAAAAAAATCGCTACCAAGTCGTACGGATGAATATAAATTGTTAAATTAAAATGGAAATGATCGACAACGTGAAAATCTAAGTCCAGTTAAAAAAAAATAGTTATCACAACTGAAACTATCTGATTTGTTCATGTATAATGTATATACAAAGTAGAAAATTTAGTACTGGACTCTTCGTAATACTTGCTTTCCTGTCTTAAAATTAAGTGAAGCTTAAATCAAATTTTAATATTTAATTATTAAAGGTCAAGTCAAAAATTTAATTTGAAAGCTGTTTTATTTCAAAGTGAAAATTTTAAGCACAAATCATTGCACTAAATGTCCAGTTACTTGACTTGATGAATCTCTAATACAAAGTTACAATTAGATAAAACTAGGATTTTGAATTGTTGCTGAACAAAAAACAAGAAAATTTCCCAAATATTTGTTGTGGTATTTTAAATCTAGTTCTATTATTGTAAATGTTACAAAGAAAATAAAAAATTTAACAAAAATTTGGTATATAAATTGTAATTTGTTATAATATACCATAACTGATAATAATTTCGATAAATTGGAGAATTACCTTCTATGTTCACTGTCTAAGAAGTTATTATATTTGCATTAATTTTTTTCCATTCCATTGTACATAGTATGCTTGTCATTATATTGTACAAGAAGTGTACAATGGACATACGAGTAAGAACAAGTAGCATGTAGAATGAAAGTGAGGAATTATTCTTTAAGAATAACGTTTAAGATTCAGGTTCAATTCAATGGTTTGTTATATTAAATACTAAAAATAAAAATACTCAGTTTAGTGATACAATACAAACCTTTAAAAAATCATAAAACGCTAGAAGAAGGAAAAGCAATTTTTATCGCACCAAGAAACAATTAATTAATCATCAATTATAATGTTATCAAACACGGATTACTTTATTTATGTTTACATTGTAATCTTTCTGCCCAAACAGTAAAGTTTCCAACTTACGCTATAAGAACGTATTTTTATAGATTCAGTAAAAACCCAGAAATTATCGTTTTTTAAATGTTTGATTCTTTGGTCTTTGAAAAATTTCCTTCTCGATATAGTTTTATTACAATCAAACCATGTCTAAACAGTTAACTAATATCTGTGTTGTCGATACCAACAGTAATTTTATAATTTTATAAGGTTTATCATAAACGAAACTGGCATTATAAATATTATATTAATATTTCATACAATCGGCTGTGGTTAAATTATAGCTCTAAAACTTAAGTAAGATTTTACCATTTTACGGTAATTATATTGTATTTTAAAATAATAACTAAGAAAATAGAAATGTCATTCGCCGAAATAATTGATATTGATAAACTCAAAAAAAAAAAAAAACAGTTGAGTAAATTGATAAAATTGATCTCTAAAATACGTTGATTACTATGCAAAGGCCAAAAAAAAAATTTCATTTCAAACTGTTAATAGTTCTAATTTGAAAAAATTCTTATTATTCATATTTCGGTTTACCTACTGGAGTTTTCTTACTTCAAATTAGTTCATTTTGAGATAACATTATAGTTCCTTTTTTTAGTTTAACGTTACAGATTGAATAGAAAATTTCCTAAAATGTATGTACTTAACTTTTTTTTCGTAAATTCAACAGTTTTGGCGTAAGAGCGCCGCAAACTTTTATACATCTATACGCCACCCCCGTCATATTACAATACACACATGTAAACAATACTCAAATACATAGTTATCATTGAATGTCATAGGTGACGTAGATGTAGGTATAAAGGTTTATGGCGCTCGTACGCCAAAACTGTTGATTTTACGAAAATAGGTTATGACATAAATTGTAAGAAATTTTACTCCATTCAGTAACAAAAGAAAATTTAAAAATGTTCTATGTAGATTGTTAAAATATCTAACGGTCGAAAAACCAGGGTTAATTACCCCAAATGGGGTAAAAATCAAATTTTTGCGGGTAATAAGGAAATTTTTTGCCATGGCTATTTTATAAACGTGTTAGTATTGCCGAAGACTGTATTCAAATTATACCAAAAAGCCCCAATTTTGAGGTTATTGTATCAAACATGAAGCAAGATCATTTCTCCAAAATCTGAAAGGGGAAAGTTTTCAACCAATTTTTGATTGTTCCAATACATGAGAATTTTAATTTATTTGTCCATTATACACTTACTACTTACATGCAACTTTTTCCCGTTTTAATTTAAATTTACATTTATTGTCTCCATTTTTATTTTGGGGTAATAGTAAAAACAATTTTCGGACCGCTGATCTAAAGGATAACATTGTATAGGTACAGATATTCACATTTTTGAAAGAATTCTTTAAAAACTTAATTTTACATTGAAGTCCTTAAAACTAAGGTGACCATACGTCCCAGATTAGCCGGGACAGTCCCGGATTTCCACCTTTCGTCCCGAATTTTTCTAGAAGGAATATTTGTCCCGGATTGTCCCAAATTTTTGAAAAGGTTCTTATTTTCAATTTTTATTTTAAATATATTTCAACTAGAATTAGTTTTACAAAATTTGAACCAAAAAATTGTGTATATCAAAATACGCGGCACGCTTTAAACCATTTGAAGAATACAGTGAACTCGCGATTCTGCGAAATACTGATTTCTATTATATCCTTAAATATAGTATTTGTTATGCATAATTTTTATTAAAAAAATAGTTAAAAAAAATTATATTTAAGTTATTAACTTAACTACCCCTCCCCCGCTACAAGTTCCCGTCCCGGATTTGAAATAAAAAAATATGGTCACCTTATTAAAACAGTAAATGAAGAAATTATATAATTTCAAATAAAAAAAATCACAAAATCTTTTTTGGTTCTGAAAATAGTACCTACCCATACTATACAAGAATATAATTTTTTAAATTATCCATAAGAAATAATAACTGATTAAGTTCTTTTTTAACAACATTTATTTATAATGGATAATTAAAGAACTTTACACTTTAAATTGTTTGTGTAAAAATTAACCTTAATATTTAATGCTTTCTCTGATGTATTAGGTCAATATTACGTATAGGTACTTATAATAATGTATTTTCAATGCTTGTTTCATAAGGCGTTGTCGAAGTTACAGAAGACGTCAATCTTTTCTTATTATTAAGGATAATATCACTGTTTTCCACTCAATATTTTCACCTGCATGAACTAACTAATGTAGTTAACAGCATAGCAATAACTTTTATATTTCCATAATTTTTTTTATTTTAGAATTTCTGTTTAGAAAACATAAATTTACTGAAAAAAAAATATTAATCGTGGTTATATTTTTCCTCAGTATTTACATATCAAAGTAAAGATCTCATAATTAATCATAAAATCTTGAAGCATTAAATTTTTTCATAGTTTTAATTTTAACCATTTCATTCATTATTTCATGCATTTTATCTATGGAAAACGTTTTATATATCTTATCCTCTTATATAAAACAAGTATTTATTATATAAAATATTAATTATAAACTTTTTGTATGAAAATTCTTTCCCTATGGCGTCAGGTTTTTCTTTTAAAATGGAGACATTTGCATGTTAAATGTGGTATAAATGATTGCAGTATTGACTTAATTGACTATTTCTATTTGTTTATAAGATAATTTACTATAAGCGTATGTAAGTGCATTATTAGATCTGTGTAAATTATTTACAAATAAACGACAACTCGTTCATACATTAAAGGATGAATTCTCATTCTTACGCTCAATGATTTCAATGATTAAAATTGATTATGTTGTGTACACATATAAATTAATTAATTAACCGAGGTCATTAATCTTCATTTATCATACAAGCATTTTGTAAAAACTCATTTCATAAATGTGCAAAAATGATAAAAAAAAATTGCGATGTAAATGTGATGGATAGTGTTTTGCTGACACGAGTTAACTTTAATTAAAATAGCTTAATATCAGTTCACTCGTTCTGATATAATTAAATGCATCAAATTGATAATTGTTACAAGGTGTCCAGAAAGATTTTCTAGTGGTTCAAAATCCAGTGTCTTAGATAAGCAATTAAAATTGGGACAAAGATCGGTGTAAAAAAATGCTGGAATTAAAAAATTCCATCAAAATGTCCGTAGATTAAATGAATTTTTTTTATTTTAGCATGAAAAGAGAAGCACTAAAATACGTCAATGAGGAGTTCAAAATTCAGTTTAAACAAAAACACAAAACAACTTGGAGGTTTGGTAAAAATACAATTTTAAAAATATGATAATTAAGTCATTTTGGTGTGAGTTCGACAGGGTACATAAGGACATACTTAAGGACATCCTCTCTTCACGTAAATTCGTGGAGCTTAGTTGTGAAGGAAGAAACCTTTTAACCATCTCGTTACAGCATCCTTTCTCCAGATAATTCTCACTAAGTACTTATAAAAACTATCGGATGGTGATGCGGTGTTCAAAAGGATCAACTCAAAATATTTTATGTTTTAAAGGGTTATATACAGTTAGAATTTTCAGAAAGATTTAAAAATATCCTTTTTATAATGTGCATACATTTAAGTATGCACCCAGAAAATTTCAAGTCAATCCGGCGATTATTTTAATATTTTTATTAGTTTTTTTTTTTAGTATTATTAAGTTAAGTATATGGAAATTGGTAAATACAATTTCCATTCTATATAAAGTGCTTTTGAAACTTTAAACGCGATTTTCTCAAAACCGATCAGTCGCAAATCTTAAAATAAGCTTTTTAAATATATTTTCTAGTAATTAACCAAAAGTTTTAATTCAACGATATTTACTTTTCTTTTTAAAAACAATTTAAGGTCAAAATTTTGATCAAAATACAATTTTTTTAAGGAACCACCATTTTGTAAAAATATTATTATGCTTATTCCTTTGATCAATTACAAGATTATATACTATTTTAACTAAATCCTTTTGACTTTTTCATTTTAAATGATCCAGTCCAGAGGTATCCGTCACTGCAAGACGCCTTTTTTGAGAGGAGCTTTTGGGGATCAGCTATAACAGCTTTCAAAATTCTTTCAAAACACAAAATTGTTCTATATACAGTTTAAAGTTACCATATATATGAACAAATTTTTTTATTAATAAATTTAAAAGTCTTCTCAGGATAAATTCTAGAAAAATCGTTTTTTTTTTGTGCCCTTTGACTGTATATAAACCCTTAAGTGTAACAGTTATGTTATTTGAGGTTAAATGCGATATATATGCGTTTATTTTTAAAACAATAAAAATATAATTAAAGATTGTACTGCAATAACGGGCTAAGTACCAAAAACGAAAAATTGAGTTAGACCCGAAAAAGCAAGCTTATTAGGCCAGTCAAAATCAACAATAAATTAACAAAACATTATGTATTTCTGATTTTTTAGTTTGTTGTTTGGACCCATTAGGGCTATGTATTCTCAAGTTTGCAACTCTCAAAAAGTTGTGGAAAAATTTTTATAGGGGAAAAATCGTGAAAATTTTGAACTTGTTTCAGATTCTGTCCGGTATCTCCTAATGTATGTATTTTTCTTCAAAAGCTATTCTGTACGTTTTTGGAGAGCATCAACTTTGTTACAAATTAAGCCCAACTGGAGCTCTGCAGGTCAATGGGTTACCAAAGTACGGCACTTTGAAAATAGGGCAGTTTTTTCAAGTGTTTTGATATATCATCATTATTCAATTCAAATAAAGGAACAAAGAAAAATCAAATTGATATATATTACGTTCATAAAAATTAACTATTAACATAATGAAACTTTTTTTTTTTGTGAAAGGAAGCTCACCTTCTTAAACTAGATAAACTTAGTAAGATTACAAAAGAAAATGAATATAAACAATATTGTTTAAAAAAATCAAAATAAAATAAAGTATATAAAAAAAAACATATAAAAATTATATAAAAAAAGTTTTATTTTGAACTTTAAGTGAGCAAAATGAAACGAAATAAAATTTCAAACTATAGAGCGTAATAAGAACCTTGCGCAATACGAACGATAGTAACGATAAGAACCAATTATAGCAGATATCTACTGGCTTCTGTCAGAAACAGCAAACCAGTGACGTCAGAGCAAGCTAAAAACCTTGAAAGTGAGCACCCTTTGGTGCAAGCTCCAGTTGGGCTTAGTTGTAACAAATTTGATGCTCTTCAAAAACCCTAATGGGTCCAAACAACATACTAAAAAATCAGAAATACATCATGTTTTGCAAATTTAGCAATTTTTATATCGATTTTAACTGGCCTATATGTGTCATTGCCAACAACGTAAAGAGAGGTCTAAGTGCCATGATCATTAATAGTAACTATTACCTAATGCATTAGGTTAATACATTAACAGGTTAAGTTAATACAATTAATGTATTAGGTTGTTGACAATGGCACTTAGCTTGCTTTGTTGAGTCTAACCCGTTATTGATGTCCAGTCTTCAATTCTAAAGTTTCTGTTGTCTGTCTTATAAAATTTAAACCTAAGTAAAAGTAAAGAACATTTTTATAAGTGCAATTTTTAATTTGTAGACCCGATTGGAACAAGATATCAAAATAAAATGAGAGGGACACTACAGGTTATCATGAATTTCATAGACACCCTGTATTAAAATAATCAGGCGAGGAAAGATAATACAAATATTATTATAACCTCGCACGCGTGGGCAGTTCACTTAACAAAAGGTTATAATTCGTGCCCATTTTCTTGTCCAGTTAACAATAAATTAATTTCATATCATAAAAATTTGTTGGTGTCAAGCATGAAAATGATTTGCACTCGACATAAAATCGGAAGGTTACCACTTGAAATGGTTAGAGATAACTTTTCTACCCACCTACGGTCATCTCGTCTAAAAAATCTTTTTGATGAAACGCGATCGGCTTGTAACATCTCAATGATTTAAATATTAATTATGCTATTTTTATAATGCACTTCCTTTTATTGTTATGTAAACAAATTGAAATCGAATGTTTCTTATTCTCAATTACAACAGTCGCATCTTGACCTTTGCTTCGTTTTGATGTATTTTGCAATTTTTGTTTCGTTTTATTTGTATTAATCAGCTTTCTAAAATTTGCATAAGTACAGCAGCACTCGATATCGATTTTAAGCATTTCACAATTTTTTGGAAAAAAATTATATATGCATGCATATGTAATATTATATTTTAGTTTATAAATAAAATGGCCTTTTACAATTGTGCGTATATTATTAATTGATCTTGAATGATTCAATTCAAATCTAAAAAGTGCAAAGAAAAAAAAACAAGTGGATCAACTTGTTTTTTATTGATGATATCTTAAAGGTGTAATTACAAGTTGATTTTTTGGCTATAATTTAAAAATAGTTTCATTGAATTTAATTAGGTTTTTATTTTTAAATGTTCATTAAGCTACTTATATCTTTATAAAATAATCGCGGCAAAGCTAAAAATACTTCGACAAATCAAAAATATTTAAAATGTAAAACTAGTTTTTGCTATTTCTGTTACATCATACGATATTCAATTAGTAATTGCAGGGTTAGAAAGATATACGTTTTTTTAATATGATTAAATTTTATAGTAAGTATTCATAAGCTCATAACATTATAGTTTATTACTCAATAATGCCATTAGAATATAATATGTAATTAAGAGTTTTAAAAACGTATCATAACTTCTTTTATATAAGAAATGTTTCAATGGTTTGAAATGATAAGAAATGTGAATGAGTTATAAATGTTTAATATATATTGACATCGAGTTTTGATTTAACAAACTTATTCATAGTCCACTTTTAGTGGTGCAGTGGTTAGAGTTTAGAACAGTTTGTTCTCTCCGCTACATGCGTCAGTGGTACTGGGTTCGATCCCCGTGGAATCTCTATATTTAAGATTATGGTCTAAGATTTAAGACATACAGTAATTTTATGTGTGTAAGTAGACAGTCAAGATATGACACAAGATGTTAAAGCGACTTAAAAATATAATTTCTTTAATTATTCCTCACTAATGTTCAGTAGCTAATTCTGTACCTTGGTTTTAAAAGGGTCAATTTCCATGTTACCATTCCCAGAAAAAGCCAAATTAAACGCACATTGGCCTTTTTTTGCTCCAAAGTTATGAGATTGGCCTCTGTTAGGTTTATGTTTCTCGTAATGTATTTATCCCAGGACATTGGCCCTTTTTCACTAACAGTACTTCATACACTCCGCCCTCTTTTTATGTGTACTATTTTTATGCGGTTTTGAAATTATGCGGTTTTTATTTCAAGAATCATTTTTAAATAACTATTTTAGACCATTTTGACATGTTAAAAGGGCAAGAATTTCGGAGAATTTTGTCTCTGAATGTATCGCTACAGAATTGCATTTCTGGTTATCAGGAATTATACAAAAATTTAGCAAAGCCATCGAAAAGTTTAATCACTGATTATATTGTTAAAGGGAAAAAATCAACATGCGAAGTTGAGACTAATTTTACTTCTGAAGAATCATTATCTTCAAGACATAGATCTGATATGCTGACTATCTCTTCTAATGATAAAAGTGATTTCAAACCAGTTCGCAAATTATGCCGAACACTCTCATATAACGACGATAATTCTAAAGAAAAAATATGAAGAAAGATTAACTTTTATAAAAATTTTCTGTATTTTTTTTTTTGTAAAATTTTTCCGTATAAATTCAGAAGGAATATGTTAAGATTATATTTTTCTGAAACTTAATAAACTTGTCTATGATTGTTAAAGTTTTTATAAAATTATGAATAAACATTTCAAAAAGAATATGGTAAGACTAATTATTTTTCTGAAATTTAATAAACCTTTTTTATGCGATTTTCGGTAGGTATATTGTAACTCATTGATTTAGTTTTATGCTGTTTTAAAAAATTATGGAACGTTTCCTTTATTTTTATACATGTGTCTTGTCTTTCTTTGTATGATTTATTTTTATGCGTTTTCCTGTAGAACGTATCTACCGTATAAAAAGAGAACCAAGTGTATATGAGGATCATTTGTTTGCATAAGACGGTTTCTCCAATTTTAGAAATTGGCCCCTTTAGAACCAAGGTACCTTCAGACTTAACTTATAGATAATCATTTAATTTTGTTTCATTAGTAGCGAATAAACATATTGAGGTTTCATTTTATGCATTTTAGTTAAGTTTTAAAGCTATGTCAGCTATGTTAAAGCGATTACGTTGAAAAATAAAAAAATTCCCAAATTATTTTGTTTGTGTATCTTTTTTTTTAAGACTCATTAAACGACCCTCCTATATCTAGTCTTTATATAATGGTTATAAAATAAAATTCTTATGATGTCTACTTTTTTATGGTACCAGCGAGAACTATCAAGTTTAAAAGCTTTACAGTTTGAAAAGTAAAATGATTCAAAAAATATTCATAAAAATTTTAAAGGTTTCTTGTATTTACCCTTTAAAATTTGACCTTCCAAAACTTGTCGTTTAAATTAAAAATTATAAAGTCAATGTTTTTTACGTATTATACTTTTTTTTTATGTTAAAAAAATCAATAGTAAGCGGTAAGAAAAAAAAATTTTAGCAATATTTTTCAAAGAAAAAAAAAGCTAAGATCACTCAGCATACTTGAAAACGTTTTTTGCTGCATTCGAAAATAGATGAAAATTTTAGGTTTTCAAGAATAAATAACAAAATCATAAAATGTAAAAGGTGTCAAACCTAAAATGTTTATATCATAGAAATCTGCAGTCAGCAGTAAGAAATAGAAATTGAAAAAAGGGAAATTGTCGAAGACTTGTACAATTATTTTTCTCCGTTCAAAATTAACATTCAAACAAAAACCTTTTTTTCCGTTGTGTAAGTAAGTGCCTATACGTAAGTCCCATTTTCTCTCATGCTAACAATTTTTCGTTTTCTGTTTTTCTTCTTACATTTGACAGGAGTACAAATAAATGTTGTTAATAAATAATTTAACGAGTTTTTTATTGTAATTAATTTCAACTCGGTCTTGTACAGTTGGTTCACTTTGCTTTAAGCGTACCGTAAATGTTTTCCTATTGAAGTTATTGAAGTCATTACTTAAAATAATAATAAATCATAATTTTGCTAGTTAAATAAGTAAATAAAACGAAATTTATGGGCAAAAAATAATAAACGATTTTGGTTCTTGCTCAATTCATTTACATGTACATTTTTTGGTACAAAACAAAACCTTATTCATTCTACGAATTTGCAAGACAATGTTAAATCCCTTTTAATAAACTTAAATAATATTATCGTCAACCCTGTTGTCTCTTTTGTTTATTAAGTGTATGAAATTTAAATCCTTACGCCAGATTACTTCGGGAATTCCACAAGGATCAATACTGGGCCTAATTTTATCTAATATCTATTTCAATGATATTCCAGTCCCATTAAACAGTCATCTCGCTATGTTTGCGGATGACACGTCCATACTAACTCAGGAACAAAATTTAGACTCTGCCATTCATAAATTACAAGACGCTGTTGATAATATAACAGATTGGTTTGCAACATGGCAACTACAGATCAATCGATAAAAGAGTGAATCAAAAATTTTCACCTTAAGAAGAATTCGAACTTCCACCGAAGTCAAAATCTGAGGTAAGCTAATGGAACGACTCTAAGACCTGGCGACTATATTTGGAAAAAAAGTTAACAGAAACTAATGCACGCCTCGCTCTGTTGTATCCCATCATCAACAGAAGATAATTTCTATAGAATGAAAGTTTCCTTTTATTTATAAAGCCATTCTGTGTCCTTTAATAAAATATGCAGAACAAATTTGGTTCTCTGCTTCTACACCACGACCATCAAAAGGATTCAGTCGTTTCAAAACAAATTTTTAAGAATATGCACCAACAGTCCTTGGTTCATAACAAATCGACAACTCCATCGCGAGTTCTGTATTCGTACGATTCGTGATTATACATTCTCCTTAACACAAGAATATTGGCGAAAAAATACGAATTCATTTGAAATCATTTCCCGAGTCGAAATTTCAAAATCCTGATTGAGCCTTGTAGAGCCTGATTCTTTTGATGTGGTCATTTGCCGCTTCGATTTAAAACCTTCTTCAACCTAACTACGCTGAAAACGAACGTAAGTAGGTGCTACCAGGCTGAAACATGGTTTATTTCCCTACATCTTAAAATCCATTTCAACCTGCTACGTCTTGACTTCAGGTTATCTAGGTTAAAATGAACTTTAAGATGTAGGGTAAACCCTGTTTCAGCCTGGTAGCACCTACTTACGTTCGTTTTCAGCGTAGTTAGGTTGAAGAAGGTTTTAAATCGAAGCGGCAAATGACCACATCAAAAGAATCAGGCTCTACAAAGCTCAATCGGGGTTTTAAAATTTCGATTTGAGAAAGCTTCCTCACGACTGTGAAGCAGCTGTGTCGTGAGTAATTTAACTTAAAAGTCCTGTGGGCGCCCGGCCTTCTCAATAGTGACTTCTTAGTGATATAACTAACTGTGCCCGCTCTCATGCATTTGCTGAACTGGGAATAATTGTTAAAAAAGAAAGAAATTCAAAGATGAATGTAATAGACAGAGTAGGTATATAGAGGTGAAAGATGCTTTTGGTTATTCCGTAATTTTTAAGTGATGATTTAAGTTCTACAATAAGCCTATGCAGATACCAGATTCCATCATTTTGTTAATTTAAACCTTTAAGACCTCTATAAATGATAAACAGAAACCTCTATAAGAGAGAGTCGTTTATTACTCGTGAACCTTTATAACTGAGACTGCTTGCATGTATCTCTGTATAAGCGATAATCAAGTATCTATATAGATTTAAGTGTGTATTGTAACGAGGCGATATGGGGCCAAGCGAATTTTCGATCGAGTCGGGGTTCTCTTTTTGTCTGTTTCAGATCCAGTTCGAGCGGTGATGTTTTCGAGTCGTCGGTCAACGTTGTTTTGGAAAAATTCGGCCTGCGACTTTGAAAAACATCCCGAGAGAGACAACCGAATGGATGCTGGGACAGACAGAGAAGCGGAGCCCCGATTCGATCAATTTTGGCAAGGCCAAGGGGACTCCGATTCGAAACGCCGGCCGTACAACACGCGAATCAATAATTGAGAATTATTTTTTTCTTTGTACAATAAATTTCATAAAATTACTTTTCGTGTTTTTTTTATTTTTTTTATCGTGTTTGCGTGTAATCGTGGGAGGAGAAACGAGGAACTCCGTAAGGTAAGTCCCGTTAAGATTCCCGATTTGGTGTTGGGTACGAAAGAAGAAAAAAAACAGGAATTCCCCCCTTTTTATCTCAGGGACTCCATTTAATTAGTTCCATTGTCATTTATTTTTGTATTTTTTTAATTTTTTATTTTGAACTTGACGAATTCGACAACATCCTCTCCACGTGTTGCCGAGTTACGTCAACGTTACATTGGCGCCCAACGTGGGGCATGAGATAAATAACTTGTTTTTGCGAAATTTCTTTTAATTTTTTTGTGTGAATTAAAAGATTTTTATTTGTTTATGGGAAAAAGAAATATTTTCTTTTGGGGAAAACGGTAATTTTTTTGTGAGAGAGAAATATTTTTTTTGATTACTGATCATTTTTAGTTTTTTCCGGGGGATTGTGGAGAGTTTTTTTGATTCGTCTGTTGTGTGATTTGTTTTATTTTCCTATTGTTGCAAAAAAAAAAAAAAAAAAAAAAAAAAAAAAAAAAAAAAAAAAAAAAAAAAAAAAATGGAGAGGTTGAATAGACAGATTTCTTTGATTGACCTTGACGATACGCACGGGGATCCGTTGGAGGATGGAACGGCGAACAGGGAAAAAATGGCACCAAATGGAACTCCTCAGAGTAGCGGTCGGAGTCAAGTACCCTTCGAGGGGGGGCCTGAATTGTGGCGGAATTTGGCCCAAGAGTTGATGGACCATAAAAGAGAAATGGCGGCCATAATTCGAGACCTACAGGAAGAGATTTATTCTCTAAGGCAATCCATGGCCAGGATGGGCTCGATTATTCATGGCCTTAAGGGTCCAGAGTTGGCGGGTACGGGGGAAGTGCGTTACCCACGGTCCGGCATAACAGAACCTACAGGGTCGACCGTTGTGCTAAATCCTTCCTGGTGTCGTGACGACACGAATCGGTTACCCACCAATGAGCACCGGCTTACGGGGAACGCCATCAAAATTGCGCAGTCCTGGGGGTTAAAATATCCTCAAAAAGGTTTAACCGCCCAGGATTTTATAAAGATATTGAGGCGCAAAAAGGATGCGCTTGGTTGGGGTGACCGGGAGGCCTTAATGATCTTACCGGAGTTGCTGGAGGGGGCCGCTGCCGACTTCCATGAAATGGAGTCGGACAACTGGAATTCCTTGGAAGATTTCCAGCGGTCTTTCCTCCGTTGGTTTGGAAGGGTACGAGGAGATTCGGAGGTGCTCCTCGAAATAGGAGGTAGCCGCCAGGAGAAGTTCGAGTCGGGGGTGGCATATGCCGCAAGGATTCGGAGGCTGTATGCTCAATTGAGCATCCCGATCGAAACACGTTCGCAAATTGAAAGAATTCTGAAAGGATTGCGTGAACGTACGGTGCTCGGTATGTCGACGAGGGGCATACAGAGCTACGATGACTTGGTTACCGAAATCAACAGAGCGGAAGAGATGGTGGCCTGGTTCGACTCTCGTGAGGGGGGACATACGAGAAGAAATGTGGAGCACTCCCTAAGGTTGACGGCGTTGTCTCCCCCAATTTCGGAGGTCGAAAACCAAAATCGACAACGTTGTCGGAGGAGCAGCTTCGATTCCTCGAGTTCTCTGGAAGAGGGTAGTAAGCCCTCAACACGGAAGAATAAGTCAGTGGAAGTTCCGGGGAAGGTATGGGGCAAAATTTTGGCTATTTTAGAAAGGGCCGGCCCCGAAAAATCCAGTACATCTTCACCCCCTAAAAATAAAATGGGGAGTGCGACGCCAAGAAGCCCTCAAACTGTGGGGGGCGATCCCAGGATTACTTGCTACCGTTGTGGGGAGCGCGGCCACATGGCCCGAGGGTGCACAGTTTCGAGATCTCCGAATCCGAATCCGAATCATATCCCTAAAACGGCGCAGTCAAAAAACGACACTGCGCCCCGAGACAAACAAAGTCCGTCTCGGGCTTAAGGACGATTTCAAAACGGCAGAACGAGAGGGCGATGATTGGGTCAGGTGCTGTGTCCAAGAAATTGGAGACCCAAACATTATCATCCGAGGACAAGATGCAAGAGGAGTTCCTCGGGGAGAAATCAGAACAATCGAGTGAGTCAGAATACCAAGACGATGTTTTGTATTTGGGGTCTGAATGTGACTGGGATGAGGAAAGTGAAGAGGAGGACACAAGACCTGAGCCTTTGGATACTTTCACTAATTCTAATAGTGGGAGAGTTAATGGGATGACTTCGGACGCGTATTCAGCACTGCCAAATCAATTGTTGGGGGTGCGGGGGGAATTCCAGGTGGCGGGAACTGGAATGCCAGCTGGGGAATCCGGAAGAATTTTGGTCAAGATTTCCATTTCGGGTATAGAACTACATGGTATCATCGATACCGGTTCTGATCGAACTTTTATATCTTCAACTATGTTCCAGAGGGTGAAGATGTTCGCGGTGGGTACCCCAATGAGAGATTTGGCCTGCCGGGTAGGTGTTCGATTGGCGGATGCTTATACGGTGTTTCCGCAGTGTGGAGCCACATTTAGGATTAACATGGATGACGGAAGTGGACTTCAGTGGTTCACGGTGTTTCCATCGTTGAGCTACGATGTAATTTTGGGAATGGATTTTGTTCGAAATTGGCAAATTGTCATTGATGCCAAGAAATCCATTTGGCGATCATCGTACTCAACGGTGGAACATGATATCGATTGGCGGGCTGTCCCAGACTCCCCAACGCCCCTACAGGTATTGTCTCCGGGGGAGGGTGAAAGGTTAGAAAAATTTTTGGATGAACAGTTCCAACTAATGGAGGGAGTTCCGACTGGGTTGACGGACTTGGTAACTCATAAGATCGTATTGCTTGATTCAAATCCTATTCGTCAAAAACCGCGACGTCGGTCACATGTGGTGCAGAAGGCACTCCACGAGGAGGTACGTCGCTTGTTGCAACTGGGTTTTATACGCCGTAGCAGCAGTCCATGGTCTAGTCAACCAGTTATGGTAAAGAAGTCCGATGGGTCATGGCGTTTTTGCGTTGACTATACGGCTGTCAATGACAAGACTGAACGACCCGCATATCCACTTCCATTTATGTCCGCTATCTTGGATGCCCTGAAAAATGCCAAAATCATTTCGACCATTGATTTGAAAGAAGCCTTTCACCAAGTGTGTATGGACCCCGCCAGTCAACCCATTACTGCCTTTGCTGTGGAAGGAATGGGGTTGTTTGAGTTTATTAGGATGCCATATGGATTGACGGGAGCCCCTTCTACTTTTCAGCGTTTGACAGACACCATTCGCTCTCGGTTGATGAAAAAATTTCACAAAGTGGATCGAGGTGATCTGATTGATAAAGTTTTTGCGTACCTTGATGATTGGATCATAATCTCTCGCGATTTGGAAGAACATTTGTTATGTTTACGTCTAACCTTCGAGGTCTTCCGTGAGGCTGGTCTGTTAATAAATAGAGATAAAAGTTGTTTTGGAAAGACCAGAGTACGTTTCCTGGGATATCTTATTGATGAGGAAGGAATACGCCCTGATCCTGAAAAAATAGCTCCTATTTTGAAGTTCCCCCGCCCCACAAACCGAAAGGAGTTACGCCGTTTCAATGGATGTGTGAACTGGTACCACAGACATTTAAAAAATGTAGCGCGTGTACAGGGTCCACTCAATAAATTGACCAGTATCAAAGTCCCATGGAAGTGGACTGAGGTTGAGGAACGCGCTTTCCAAGAGTTAAAAGGGGCGTTAGTCAATGCTCCAGTACTCTCTATGCCAGACCCTACCTTGCCGTTTGTTTTATATACAGATGCCTCTGACGCTGGGTTGGGTGCCATATTAACTCAACGTGGTCCCGAGAGGGATCATCTGGTCGCTCTGGATAGTCGTCCACTCCGGGGAAGTGAGAAAAACTACACAACCACCGAGAAAGAATGTCTGGCGGTTGTTTGGGCAGTTAGAAAGTTCCGATGCTACCTGGAGGCAGTGGAATTTACTGTTGTGACCGACCATAGCGCCTTGAAATGGTTGCGGAGCCTTAAGGACGCCACGGGTAGAGTTGCCAGATGGGCGGCCGAGTTATTGTCCCACAATATCAGGATAATACATAAAAAGGGTACCGAAAATGAAGCTCCGGATGCATTATCGCGGATGTATGAGTCGTCGAGCTTGGGAGAAACTTATAGTGAAGTTCCGTTAAAATTAAATTTTACTTATACGCAAACTTGGTATGATGGAAAATTTTCCGAGGTAATGCAATCACCTGAAATCTTCACGGATTGGAAGATAGAGGGTAGTAAATTATTTTATCGTCGGCCCGACCCATTTAAGAGAGCGATGGTGGATCTGGACGAATGGAAGGAGGTCGTTCGGGAGGAAGAGGTTCAGACAATCATGAAAGAGGGGCATGACGAGATTTCTGCTGGACATTTCGGGATTGATAAAACATATCGGCGGATCTCAACGAGATATTATTGGCCCGGAATGTATGCGGATGTGAAGGACTACGTACGGTCCTGTGAAAAATGCCAACTGGTCAAGCCAAAACATACCGGACCTGTTGGCGTTATGGGGAGGAGACCATTGATTGGCCCGTGGGAGGTACTGTCGATAGATACAGTGGGCCCATTTCCCCGTTCGAAGACGGGAAAAACATTTATTGTTGTTATTGAGGACCTGTTCACGAGATACTTGGAAAGTTTTGCGGTTGGTAAGGCCACTGGAGCAAAAGTGGTTGAGTGCTTGCGATGGGTTTTTGCACACTGGGGCACCCCGCAAACTTTAATCTGTGATAATGGAACAGAGTTTCTCAATAAGGACGTACGTGCTTTAGCTAAAGAGCGTGGAGTCAACATAACCACGACTCCCGTGCATCATCCCCAGGCCAACCCGGTGGAGAGGGTGAATCGAAACCTTAAATCTCTGTTGGCTACCTTTGTAGGCAAAGATCAGCGGTTATGGGACGCTGAATTACTGGAGCTGCAGCATGCATACAACACCTCGGTTCACTCCTCGCTGGGAGTTAGTCCTGCTTATTTGAACCTGGGTAGGGAATTATGCCCTACTGGCCGGAGGGGTTTCGCTCAGCGGGGAGTAACAAGCGCAGAGCAGCAGAGACGAGCTCATAGGTTGGTTGAGCTACGCCATTTGGTGGAGACCACTATGAAAAGGGCTGGGGACAGGCAGGCTCTGGTTTATGAGAGGCGGCGGACAACCACATGGCGAGGTTTTGAGGTTGGTGATGAGGTGTTTTTCCCTAATCGCCGATTAAGCAATAAGGCAGACCATTTTAGCTCCAAGTTGGCTCCCAGGTTTCGGGGGCCGGCTAAAGTAAAAACTGTTTTATCTCCACTCGTTGTGGAGTTAGAAGACGCTAGGGGGAGGTCCCTGGGGAAGCACTTTATCAGCGACCTGAAGCCGGTTCGACGCTCAAAACGCCTCCAACGGATGTGATGCGAAAGGTAATCTCATCTTTTACCCTTATTCCCAATCCCTAATCTTGTGCTGTTGTCTTGGGGATTCGGGAATTTTAGAGGGGGCTTACCGAAGGAATATTTTTTTTTTGTTTTTTTTCCTCCTCACCAAAATTTTGTAAATTAGCTCGGCTTAGTGGGGGGGATTGTAACGAGGCGATATGGGGCCAAGCGAATTTTCGATCGAGTCGGGGTTCTCTTTTTGTCTGTTTCAGATCCAGTTCGAGCGGTGATGTTTTCGAGTCGTCGGTCAACGTTGTTTTGGAAAAATTCGGCCTGCGACTTTGAAAAACATCCCGAGAGAGACAACCGAATGGATGCTGGGACAGACAGAGAAGCGGAGCCCCGATTCGATCAATTTTGGCAAGGCCAAGGGGACTCCGATTCGAAACGCCGGCCGTACAACACGCGAATCAATAATTGAGAATTATTTTTTTCTTTGTACAATAAATTTCATAAAATTACTTTTCGTGTTTTTTTTATTTTTTTTATCGTGTTTGCGTGTAATCGTGGGAGGAGAAACGAGGAACTCCGTAAGGTAAGTCCCGTTAAGATTCCCGATTTGGTGTTGGGTACGAAAGAAGAAAAAAAACAGGAATTCCCCCCTTTTTATCTCAGGGACTCCATTTAATTAGTTCCATTGTCATTTATTTTTGTATTTTTTTAATTTTTTATTTTGAACTTGACGAATTCGACAACATCCTCTCCACGTGTTGCCGAGTTACGTCAACGTTACAGTATATTTATAATATCGATAGTTTTTAAATTGATAGAAACTTATTGAAAAAATAACTAATTGAAATTCTCTTCAATACATTTTCATTTTTTACGAACAAATATAAGAAGCATCAGATTACCTATGTATGTATTTCCACAGACAATTACTTTCATTTAAATATGAGTTAAAATATATCCTTAAAAGAATGAGCAATATGCTATTTTAAAATTGTTACATAAAACTGGATTTTTATTGTGTTAGCTATTCGCATCATTTATTTAATTTGCAAATAGATAGTAAATCATCTCGTTTATAGATATTATTTATGCTCCATTTAATCAAGAAAAGTGAAACATGGACTCAGACTTATATTTACTATATAAATCACAAAAGCAAAGACAAACAACACGAGAACTGTCACATTTTAAAAGAATTGATAAGAAAAATAAAACCCATATTTATTTTAATAGAGTTCCCCGTTTATTTTTCTCGTTTGAAAATAATTTGATTTTCATTATCATGTTACTAGTGGCATGTAGGTTAAAAATAGATACCATTGTCCATAAGCGTATAATTGGTGGTTAAAACATTTGTAGTACGCTAAAGTATATGCTACTTATACTCTCTTAAATCGAAATAGTGACTTTCGACTACAAATAGTGACTATTCACTATTTTGTAGTAAAAAGTATACCACCAAATTTAAATAGTGGTATACTTTTCACTACAAAGTAGTGAATAATACTATTTGTAGTCAATATTTCGAAAGTCACTATTTCGATTTAAGAGAGTACTGCTAATATATTCTTGATATTAAGAGTTGCCTTAGGATTATTTACTTTATTGGGACCCTCAAGAAGAATTTCGAGATTTCAAGTAACGAGTATCTAAACATTTAATATAAAACAACTTCTTTTAGCTAGAAAGATTTAAGTTAATTGTTAAATTTTCTGGTGTAGCGAATACTCACATTACACATTACAACTTTTTGGTTTTATAAGCATATTATATAAAGTATGCGAAATGATATTATATTAGAAGTGGGACAGAATAATTTCTGTTAATTGATATACCTATAATGCTCAGATTTTTCTGGAAGAAATGATTCCATAAAACTTCAATATTAGGTCTGTTCCAGATGAAAATAAAGCCATAAATTTACAGTACAATTAATTCACAATATGCAAAAAGTTATCATATAGTTGTCTTCTGTGCAGAACTTGTAATTTATTTAAATTAAATATCTAATATTATTTTAAATAAGCCTCTTTCTTGTTTTACATATAGTGTATACCTACTCTATAAAACGAAACTAACTCAAGGCACTTGACTATATATTGCGTTATAAAGAGTTTCTGTTAAACAGAGAGTAAAGAAATAATTTAACGAATAAGTCATTAGAAATTGTAAGTTAACACATGCTAGGCAATTACGAATAAAAAATGGACAAGTGTTTAAGAATCCCATTGTGTGTACGAAATATTTACGTCTTAACATTACTTAGTATTGTATTTAAAACTTAGTGATATCATATACTCAATGAGTGTTTTTTATTGAAGCGTTAAATTAAATGGGTAACTATGTAAACCATACTAAACTTAACAATTTCTACAATTTTAGAAGCTTTTTTTGTTAAATAGATGTTCACTAAATAGAGTTTATACACTGTTAAAATTAGTTATTTCAAATATAAGTTAGCCATTTAAATGAAAAATGGTTATCAGTACAAAACGAATTCAAATCTATTTTTAATTTATCTTTAAGCTTTTACTCCTTCAATATCTTGTCGTCTCTACGTTTTTGCAACCCCTCAAATTATGCCGCCCAAGGCCTGGGCCTTACGGGCCTAGGCATAAATCCAACACTGCAGCCACAAGAACAACAAATACTTATCTTTTCAATCTAGTGTTTGATATTAAATTAATAAAATAATTAATTCATATTTTGACTCAAGTCAAGCTTTGAATTTAAAAGTTCTTTCATTCCAAAGTTTACATATTAAGCTCTATTCATTACAAAAAATGTCCAAATTAAAGTTCTATAAAATGGAAGTCTTACTTGAGGCGATTAGTTTCAAAACCAGCTCAATCCACATTTTTGGAAAATGATTTTATTTCCATTTTCACAATGCATTAGATTAACTAGTAAAATTCGTTTTGTTCAAAAGTGACTCAATCCAATATTAAAATAATAACGCAAGGCGTAATTATAATTAATTAAAAACGCTTACTGTGTCTTCTGTAAAATTTTTCAAAATGGATTGAGTCGGTTTTGAAGCTAAATCGCCTCACTTAAATGTCGCCAGATTTAAAGAACTTTATATGAAAATAAAAAATATAGCCAGCTAAAATAAAAATTCAATTGAAAATAGTTCCCGAGAACAGCTTTAAACACGAACTCAAATCCTACTCCTATTTCACCCAAGTAGAAAGAAAAAACTTCAAAGGAAATAAATTAATTTTAACTACGTTGACGATTAAAAAACGTCTACTATCTACTCATGGATCGCAAAAAATTTTTCAAAAAAATGTGGGTCCCAAAAAATCTTTTCAAAAAAATGGGGGTCGCGAATGAAAATAGTTTGCGCACCACTGCCCTACAACAGCGGTCGGCAACCTTTGGTTGTAAAATGACAAAATATTTTAAGTGCGGGCGGCACTTAGGCAGTGGCGGATCTAATGGTAAACATTTTAGCGAATGCTGACTAGAAACATCCCCCTCATCGCGCCCCCTGGGATTCTGTTGTGGGTCATGCATCGTGAACATTAGAAAATTGAGGTACAAACTAACAATGAAAATTACTACCTTAAATTCACTCTTAATTCTACCCCAAAAACAAATCTCATATTGTACAATTGACACCGCCCTACATAGAGAAATGCACTCGCAAATTCGAATTGGCGAATATGATGGTTGCCGACCCATCCCCAACAATAAATCATGCTTCAAGTATCGTATATAGTATTCAATTAAACAATGTAAGTGCAAGAATGTAATCCTAATGGTTTTCCGCCATCAATTGCTTCTGTTGTACAAAGGCATTATTATTCTGAATAGTGTTTGATATTTTCTAATGTAGCATAACTACAATAGCATTTATTAGAAATTGTTAATATTTTGGGTAGACATAAGAAAAATTGTAGCATAGGTAAGCCGAAATTTCATTGTTATGAATTAATAATAAAATAAACCAAATATCTAAGTTGTTGTTGTATTTTGATATTCAAGGCTGATCAATTGCTGATCAATTAGTAGTATCAATAATATAAGTGTATATACAAAGGATTGAATTTCTAGTGTCTATCTAATTTGAAATCAAAATACGTCGTTATAAAATCTGAATTACAGTTTTTTACACCATAAAAAGCACTGTTAATTTGGAAAACTTTATTATCTACAAAATTATTTATGCAAACTGTATATAAATATATCTGCCATATATTTTATTTTCAAAAAAATGGTTTAATGAGTATATTTTTATGACTTGCAACGTTTTCAAAACATTGAGCAAAATTGATATTGGTCTGTTTGTAGCAGTATCTGCTGTATAAATGATATACAGTTTAATATGACGCTCAACAATTGATTTGTCATACGCGCATAATTTGAACATTCAACACTTCACTCTGATCGAAACAAAAATACAATTTAAATAAATTTGCGATTTAATTGTAATTTAATATGTCAGATATATGATTTAATCGCTTCCAATAGTATGCATTTTTAATTCATACCTAATGAGGCTCCATCCAAATCACTTAAATATTCCTCAAACAAGAATTTTCTTGCCTATTATCATACATTGTAAATTATAATTTCTTTCAGTTGTTTATTAAGTGGTATTTAGATAATCAACTTACTCGATGTAACATGGAATATTTACAACCATGTGTATGATTGACGTCAACATTTCGTTTTCTTATTGTCGTACGATTTAAAAATAAAATTTATTTCCAAAAATTACCGATGAAATATGTTCATTTTATTTAGAACAAGATCAAAAATCGATTTACTCCCGTTTCAATAAATCAACAAGAAAACTTAATTAGTAATAACATTGTTGACAACAAGAATTGATCGATTGATTAATTCAATTAAATCTAATATCGAAGATTGTAACATGATATTACGAAAATATATCGTACATAAATTAAATCTGTATTGAATTATGTTTAAAAATAATTCAAATGTAAGACTAATTTTAACGAGATGACGTAGATTTTCTAAGAATTAACATAACATCTTTCTATAAATCAACGTTTCTGAAATTTCTGAGAGATTTTTTGAAGATTGCAATATATAACAATTTTTTTTTTCTAAAAATGTAATTATAATAATTTAATAACGTTGTAATTACTTAATTAGAACGCAAGCCGGCATATGCATTTAATATGAGTAACACGTCTAGTTGAGCTTGTTAGAATACAAATTTTAATGTGTCCTAAAACCTCTATAAAAATGATAAAGTGTTTGAAGAATAGGCTGTGACGTTAAAGGAACTTTTGATTTATTTAAATTTCAGCTATGACGTCGGGAACTGGAAGGCATATGTGAGAATATTTCAAAAATTTATGGACTACCGTTATTGCATCTGATGATTATCATGACATGAAACAACTTGTGATGTACTCAGAGATATAACGAACAAATTTTTCCCGATTAGTTTTATTGGATCTATTAAAGTTTTAGATATTTTAAGTTTGACTAACCTTACAAAGTTTCATGAATATAACGTTTTTCACGAAATTTTCCATATTGATGCTGGTGGCGTAACGAAAACACAGTGCGATAGGTAATATCGTTATGTCCCCGAAACTGTTCGAAACGCACACCATTGCGTTAACTTAGTTTTCATACACATCCCCTACCATAATTCCGAAAAATTTGTCAAAGCAAGTTTTTCAGTTCGTCAAATATCAACACGATTTTTCCAGTTCAAACATTCAAAACTAAACAATGGAAGGTAGATGGAAAAGCTGCATGTACACATGCACAGACAAACACGATATGAACAAGATTTTTACCACAAACTGATTGTCCAGACTGAATGTTGTAAAAATAAATTTTCTTTTCCAATTCCAACCAATTAACTTTAAAAAAAAACACTAACACATAATTTTCAAAATTTTCTCGTTAATATTTTCTTATTTTTGTATCTCCACTTAAAATCCTCATCTTAATACACAAACAACAAATATGAATATTGAACAGAGAACGAGCAACGAGTTTTTTTGCTTGGTTACAAATAAATATTTTAGATTCATATAATTAAATGATTTTTTTTCTTATCTAAGAAAAAAAAAAGTTCTGGATCTCACACCAAAGTAATACCGGAAATTTGAGCTGTTGAAACGATTACTATCGAGCGAACATTACTGGGCCTAGACGAGACAACGATGAGGCTCTCTCTCATTGACGTCAATAGAAAATATTGCCCTCTTACTCATTCTTGGTCATTTCAGAAATAAAATATGAATATTTTGCTTTCACTAAAACAGTGGCGTAACACCTGAGAAGTCTGCTCCGATAGCTTCATCGAGGCTTCAATGGTCAATGAGCTAGAGATGGCGAATTAAAGAAGCCTCTTACTCGGTGTACCGAAATTTATGAACTCAAAGATTTTGAGATACCGTTTATTTATATACCTACTGATAGTAGATGAAAACATGTACCGAATTCCAAGTAAAAACAAGTTCATCCAATGACAAAACTTAATCCAAATTAATTAAAAAAATTAAAATATTCAGTAAAAATATTTTTTTTAATCACATTCCCTAAAAGAGAACCAATTTCGAGGCATTAACTTCTAATGTCCTACTGGCATGTTTTATCAATTATAATATTTTATCGAGAGTAATTAAAAAACTATTTTATTGAAAGGCATTGTATCGAGTAAAAGTATTAAAGGCGCCTATAAAAAATTCTGACGTACATTTTCTCTAGAAACTTCCATGTATTATTATCAATGTTTTATGACGTTAACGTTTTGTGGTTTTCAGAAATTTTTGAACATAATCAGTGTGGTTTAATAACCACGTGGGATTCTAACCAATTGCATAAATCTTGCACAATAAAAATAACATTTCCTGTAACGCAATTTATTTTTTTTTTGCTTTGATTTTACCAATGTTTGTACACTTAATTGGATTAAATAATACAACAATTAATTGTAATAATTATAACTTATTGTTAGCTATTTGATTAAGTAAATATTCATATCTAAGAACTTAAATCTATGGTTTTTTCTTTTTCATATAAAATGTTTAAATATTCATATATATTATGATAAATTTTTTGAATATTTAACTAACGATTAGTAATAAGAATAAAAACTTTAAAAGTACAAACAACGTTATACGGTTTTAATATGCGTATTAGAAGTTTGAATTTTTTAATTCAGGAAAATTTGAATAAATTAAGTTTTTATTATTTTTATTATAAAAAACGATTTTTTTTTGGATAGTAAATTAAATTTAAGGTTGATAAAAAAATTGCGCATGCAACATCGAACACGTAAGAGAAGTGAAACTTATTAAAGAATAAAGAATTAGAGAAATTTAAATCGAGAGAGATAGAGAGAAAACGAGAACAATACAAAAGTTGCATAAAATATTTTGTTTATTCAATATTTCTATTGTCATCTTATTCTATCGCTATTAATGCATAACTCTCTTTTGCTTCATTTCCGAGCGGCGGAATACTCGTATAATATATAGAGTTCTTTTTTTGCTACATTGATTCTTTCTTCTCTCTCGAGTAACGAAGCGAGAAATGAAGCGTCCTTGAAATTTTACTCTCAGTTTTCCTCTACTTATCGATTATTGAATTTACCAGTTCTATTTAAGTTGTACGGGTTCTATCCCCGTTGAATCCTAGAACTAAGATTAAAATTGACCAACAGAAATTTTCTGTGTTTAGACTTTAGACAATCGTGATATGACCTTAGCTGTTAAAGCGACTTAAAACACAAAAAAAAAAAAGAAAAATCCTCCGCATTGTTTTCCATTAGAACGGCTACTTTAATGCGTATGGTCATTGACGAAAACACGAGACGAATTTTCGATAGTGCACAGGAAGCAAATCTCAGAAAGGCAGGTTTTCCCAAATGTTTTGGCGGGCCAAAAAAAACTCTGTGGCGGGCCGCATGTGGTCCGCGGGCCACTATGTGTTCACCCCTAGCATATGCCAATCATATTCTTAAGTGAATATAGTATAAATTATTATGCTTCGAGATTCACTACTTGACTTGATTTTTAAGCTAATTGACTTGATTTTTACGTTACTTGACTTGGCTTCTTCAAATCAAGTCAAATGTTCATATTTAAATACCAAGTCAAGTTAAGCATGGCTTTTTGTAAGTTATTTTTCATTGTAAAGTTAAAATGTTAATCTCAATTCATTGGACAAAATTTCCATTTCTCTAATCTCTATAATAAAGTTTATAAGAAAAAAATCTACAGAAATTGAAAAAAACCAATTACTTTTTAGAGAAGCCTAAGAATGAAAATTAAAGGTAAAAAAAATAATGTGAGCTGTGTACAACAATGTGCGTTTTAAAATTTTTTGATCATTAAAACTAAACGATTCCAAGAAAACTTTTAGCAACATTATCAAAAAATATTAATTTATACAACATCAAACTTGAAAATAGATAAGATAATTAATTCAAATCAATTCAACCAAATTTGGAATAATTTCATCTTTTTTAATTATAATCGCTAAAATAGTCCACTCATCATTAATTGGCGTGAATATTATGTATTGAACATTACATCATTAAGCGTAAGGCCCATTATTTCTCAATTCATTAAGTGCACGATATTCTTCATTCCATCGACTAATTTGGCGTGATTTGAAATAATAGATTTCACATAAATTGTACGTTATTTATCTGAATTAATAAATTATTTTTACGAGTAAATTTTTTGAGTTTTATCGCAACGTAACTTAATGTTAATTATTTCATTATTATTTTATATTAGTTCAATAATAAAAATCTTATACTGTTTTGACAAATTTAAGATTATTTTTGTTGAGTTTCTGGTTTGTAACTTTAACACTTTGTTTCTATATTACAGCTATTTGGTTCTGAAATAAGAGGTTACCTGGAAAGTTTTCCGGGAGTTTTGAAAAGTCGATTTTTCCAGTAAATTTCTTAGCCGCTTGCGCCATCATACGGTAAATGGCAAGAAAATGGCGGTAGAACAGTGTTTCATGATAATATCTCTTTTCCGACTCATTTTACGACAAAAACATTTTTATGCAAAATGAAAGTAGAGAAAATTTCCTTTAATTTATGTATTAACCTTTTTTTTGTATAATCAACAGTTTCGGCGTACGAATGCCGCAAACCTTTATACATCTACGCCATCCGTGATATTCAACTTTAATTGTGTATTTGTTTATTGTACACGTCTACATATGTGTTTTGTAATGTCACAAGTTGGCGTAGAAATATAAAGGTTTGCGGCGCTCTTACTGTTGATTTTACGAAAAAAAGTTTATTATAAAAATTGTAGGAAATTTTTTCTACTTACAATTTGTACTGAAGTGTTTTTGTCGTAAAATGAGTCGGAAGGGAGATATTGGCAAGAAACATTATTATGGGCGGCATTTTCTAATATAGCGACGCGAACGGCAAAGATACGAGGTGGTAAAATTGGAAAACGGAAGGAACATACCGATATCTATAAAATTACCAATTTTCAACACTCCCGGGAAACTTTCCAGGTAAAACTACCAAATAACGAGGCTACTAGGTATAAAAAGTTCTGAATTATATTAAAAATCAATGGAGATACTCTTGTGAATACTATGTCATTATTTATTGATAAATGTAGATCCTGGTCGAAAAAAGTATGCAATGGATTAGAGCTTTCGAGACTGAAGATACGTTCAGGTCCCCACTTAAAAGCCTGGGAGCTTATCTACTCTATGCAGAGGTATTCTTCTCCAATTTGTATGTACGAAAGTATGGGAAGTTTTAAGAAATAAACTAAAATTTCTATTAGGTCACTAATCCGGCACTTCAATAGTCCGGTATTAGATGAGGATATGTTTTAGACGTCATAATGTATTAGCAGATGTGGCTAGGCCCAACATCTGCCCATGCCTCCAATAAATCTAAACCCAGAGAGTCCGGATTTTTTGAAGTATATTGGCGAGCCATAAAGACATCAACCGTTTATAACCTCATATAAACTTATATAACCTTATATAGAACAAGTCGCGACATAGCCTTAAGGCGCGTTCAGATGTTTCAACTTTAGTTGAACGATGATTTTCAATATTTTAGACCGTAACCGGGTAAGTGACGCGAGAAGTGAAGCTCAAACGAGCAGAATTGAAAGTAAATTTACCGGAGTCGACTCGGAGTCGACAAAAAGTTTGAATCAGTCAAAATTTTCGTCGTTCAAGTCGATGAGTCTGATCGAGTCCAATTTGTTTTCAATTTTGTTGGTTTGTGCTTCACTTCTCGCGTCGCTTACCCCGCTACTAGATTGACGTACCACCGTCTAAAAGATTGAAAATTGTCGTTCAACTAAAGTTGACTCGTGTGAACGCGCCCAGCGAGGTAAGCGACGCAAGAAGTGAAGCACAAACCAACAGAATCGGGGTAAGCGACGCGAGAAGTGAAGCACAAACGAGCAGAATTGAAAAAAAATTGACTCGGTCAATCTTTTTGTCGTTCAAGTCAATCGAGTCGACCCCAGTCAATTTGCTTTCAATTCTGCTCGTTTGTGCTTCACTTCTCGCGTCGCTTACCCCGCTACGGTCTAAAAGATTAAAAATTGTCGTTCAACTATAGTTGAAACAGCACCCTCCGCTCACGCCTCCCTCACCCTTCCTAATCGTCTGTTATAAATGACACAGTCTTTGTAGGTAATACTTTGTTTTATTTACAAATTATGAATTTTTGTTTACAATCCCATAATCCGTGATTTGTTCTAAAAATCTTGAAAATTTGAATCGCTTAAAAACTGTTTCTGAATTTGGTTTTCAATCAATTTATTTATGTATATAAATGTTTTGTTGATCTTCCCATTGTATAAAATTCGCTTAACTCTACAATCGAATTAAGTTTCACTTATATACAACTTTTACAAAACCGATTGATAAAACGGTTTCGCTTTCGGTAGATTTCTTTTTAAAAGTGCTTATTTTTTTCAGGAAAATGAAATGAATCATTATGTAAGTTCAGTTTCTCTTCAATCATAAGAAAATTGAAAAATATCATTTCAATTCAGTAATCAAGATACAATTCGATGTAGGTATTCATTGTTGGATTGGCAATTAAAGTTATTTCACAATTTTCGCATGTGCGTCATTCGATCATTGTTCGTACTGAGAATAATAACGTTAATTTCATATGCTCCAAAAAAAGTAAGATAAATATTAAACTCTACTTTCTCTTTCCTCTTTTTTTTCTCATTAATGAAGTAATTAATCACAGCGCTAGACTGATTAATATTTTCAAACGCTGCTTATTTCCTTTTTTCAAACACTGCAAAACTATATAAAATAATGAGATTGCGGTGGTTTAATTTAAATTGGTTACAAGGTCAAGTTTTTTCTTGCCTATCCATTATTTTCATTTTCCATTTAACTTGATTATTAATCTATTTGGTCGTATTTTCAATTAGGAAAAGAGACTATTAATATAATTGGGTTTCTAACAAAAGTGACCGCAGTAGAAGAATTTGTAGGTATTATTTAATTCTTTCATTATATTTGTAAATTAAAGCATTCTTAAATTTAGCGAACACAATGAGAAAATACGTCAATAGACACCGCGTACACTTTCCTATTTCTATTCAAAAATTCTTATCGCACACCAGATTTGCACACGTGTAATAATGCTGTGGCAACATATTATGCACTACACTAAAAATGCATTATGTTATTTATATTGAAATGTATTGAATAATACGATCAAAGATAAAAAATTATCATAACATTAACTGCAGTTAAATTTGGTTAATCGTCACTAAATAGACAAATCAGATATGCTACATTTTTTTAAAATTAAATTTCATGTTTCTATGAAGAAGATAATTTTTCCATTTCTTAACACTCAAAAGATATTTTTAATTATAAAAATAAATTTTTAGAAGACTACTAATCGTAGATATATTTGAATAATTAAATCAGTTTTAATTGTTTTTTCCCATAACTGATCATTTTAATTTATTATATTTAGTCTGATAAAAACAAGATTTTGATATTTTTTTTATCCTCTTATTCAAGTTATTGATATTAAATTAAGAGAAAAGATTTATTCTAATGTTCAATATTACATGACAGCGTATTTTTTTAAATTTTAACGAATAAATCATTTGAAAATGAGTAAAAAAAAAGAAAATCTTAAAAAACCAAACATATTTATAGATTAGTAATGATATTGTAAATTAATTGATTTTAATATTTAAAATAAGTAATTATAACAGTTTCATAAGTGTTTAGTTTTAATGATAGTAAGTCTTTTATAATCAAGGCAAGTTTAAAAAAAATCGCTACAGCCGCTTTTGAAAAAAATTGAAAAATTAAAAAACCTATAATATAACGTAGGGCTTCAAGTTAGCCGATTAAAAGCAAAAGCGTTGCTGCAAAACTAGATGAAATCAAAATGCCAAGTTTGATGAATTTCGGATAAAGCTTTCGATACACATACGACATTTTTCTAAAAACCACTTTGTCGGAATTAGGGGACCTTAAAACATTTATATTGGGTAAAAATTGAAATTGGAAAATTCGACCCCAATACAATACTTGCTTTACTATGTAGTATTAAAAGAAAGTAAAAAAAGATATTCTATAGATACTAAAGATCTATCAAGTCAAGTTAACTGGACGCTTTGCACAAAGGTTTGATTTTAACATTTTAATTTTGAAAAGAAATAATTTACATACTGAATATGATAGATCAATATTTAAATACAAATATTTGACTTCAGTTTTGCATGGTTTTAAGCAAAATTTAAGTCAAGTTGTGAATCCCCAATACATATTAGTCCCATGACGAAGTATACCAATTCAAATTTTCGATTATACCTACTGGTTATATTTTAACTTTCTTTTACTACTATATAGTAAAGAAGGTATTGTAATCGGTTCGAATTTTCGATTTTGAGTTTTCACCGAAAATACACGTCTTGAGGTCCCCTAAATCCAAAAAAGTGGTTTTTAGAAAAACGTCTCTGTGTGTGTGTGACAGCGATATCGTACCAAAGCTTTATCCGAATTTTACCAAATTTGGAATTTTATGATACTTTCATATTACATCTAGTTGTGAAAACTGCTCCAACGATTTGCTTTAAGCCTGCTACAGTTCTCATTAATGCCTACAGTTTGTATTTGAAACTATTTCCTGGGAGAATTCGAATTAGGAGGGTTCTAGGGTTAAGGGTGGGATTTTGTATATATATCGTTCATAAAAGCTGTATTAATTAAGTTCTGTTCATATAGATATTCATACATTATTCTATTTATACATTTTAACCAACAGCGAATTGCATGTAAAAGAAAGTACAGTGACGCGTCGCAGTAGATACTTATAAAATTTTATTATGTTGTATGTTCTATGTTAATGTGTAAATTAAAAAAAAAAAGATCCAAAAAGAAACTATACTGCAAAAATTTTCACATCATATTTTCAATTTCACAATCGTTTAACTGCTAGTCAAAAGTTGTTTCAAATATCCTCTAATGTAAGATATTTAACAACGAAGAAATTTAATCGAGCTTTCACCATTTCTTATCATAAAAACGGCAATTGCAACTAATATTCATCAAAAAGATGCTTTTACTCGTTATAATTGTTTCTTTGCTATGGTAGATACAATTGGGAGTTAAAGTACTGAATACTAATAATTCATGAATATCTACATCGGTACTGTTTAAAGCATCTTACGAATAGTTTCAGTGCTAAAAGAAATATACCTATATTAAATTCATTTCAATTGATTTAAATCAGTAAAAATTCAGACAACGAAAAACTCCAATTTACTTTTGATGATAAATGTACTCCAATTTTAATAGTATAGTAGTAATAATAGTATCAACACTTTCATTGTAGATTAAGGATTAATTAAGGAACATCTTAGTGAATTTTCATTTGTCATCATTTTGACCTTCCAAACAACCTTAAAATGCTTATACTACTAAAAGTCTCCAACAAATACCACACTATACGAAATTTCAGAAATATGCGTTCTAACTAAAATACGAATTAACAATTGTCCTGGAACGCATGACAGATATAATAAATCTATTATAAATTTTACTATTTGTGTGCAAACGTCCGTTCGGTAACACAATGCCTTTATAATTAATAATGTCTTCTCATATCTCCATGGAGCTACCAATTTCAGTAATTTTTTCGATCTATAATGGTTCTAGGTTCTAATTAAAATAATTAGCGTTTTGTGTCTTTTCAAATTTAATGAATACCTTGTCACTGTTAAGACAATCGGAAACTACATTTTTTCACCTACAAAGTAAAAACAAAAAAATTCACAAGATATTCGGTTGAGAAAGATAAAATCCATTAAATTAAATGTTTGTAATAGTAACAGGCAATATTGGTTTTGTAGGATCAAAAGTGATAAAAAAAACGTCAAACGTGTTTATTATTATGCATTGATGTCTCTTATTTAAGATATGTATTTCGATCTTTTGCATCAAAAATTTCTGTTAAAGAAGCGCCTTTGTGCTAAAGATTAAGATTTGTCACATAAGTTCAAAAAAGCCATATTCTTCGGAATAAAAGATCGCAAGCTACAAACTTATAAGATTGGATACATTATACTTAGTATATGCTAAGTTCCCAAATCTCATAAACAATTGTGGGTATAGGTAAGTCAAAATATTCAAGATCAAAGCTCATAAAAATTGAACTTCGTTAAATATTTGGTATACCTATAATGTTTAAAATTAAATTTTAAGTCATTAGAAAACTTGTAGAACATTAAATTTTCTACATATTACAGGCTTAACTAACCAATTAGACACTCAGTTTTAATAAAATTTAGGTATCTTAACATTTATCGAATGACATTCTTAGCAGGTCAGTCATTATAATTAGATGTAGGTAAAAATTATAGAAACTTTAATCAAGATAATCAAAAATAGAAAGGAATGTAACATCCGATTATGAATTATTATCGAACTGGCAAAAGACGAAATTAATAAGCACATATTATAAATTTTTAGAATTGACTTAGAGCTAGTTTTAACTAGCCTATAGTAATAAAATTAAATCCTTTCGGAAATGAACCAATAAATTGACTCCGTTTAATACACTTGAAAACAGCTAAATTTAGTCATAAATATAAAATAATTATAATTATATATAATAAAATTTCTTTTAATAGCCAAGAGAGTCTTCAACGTGGTCATCCAATATATGAAACACACGGTACAAATAGCCTAATGTAGTATCAAAGCTCTAGTTGTACCTTATAAACATAAAGCTTAGCTTATATATTTACAAATTATATTTTAAAAATTTACTACTTTCAATAGTCTCATAACTATGTTATTGAGAATATATCACACCATGTGTATTATCATTCAAAGATAACAAATTAGAAACTAAATTTTTATTAAATTATCTGTTTTATATAAATGAAGCGTGAAATGTCAAATGTCAATTAACATTTAACTATTAATATTTCGCAGATTTATTTTTATCCAATATTTTCGCCTAATGCAATTAATTAATATATGACATCATATTTTAAAAAAAATTATTTATGTTATTTATTTTTAACACCAATTTCCGATTTATGCTCGTACGATGTTATTTTAATCTTAATTGATTCATCAATAAAAATTAGTTTATCTTAACTCTTATTTATCTTAAATTACAAGTAAATCTATAACCCGTATAAATATGAAGTGATACATTTTAGTTTTGAACACTGCAAAGGCTAAATGTCTGCTAGTTTTTGTGCTTTTGGTTTAGTGACAAGGATCAATAATATAACTGATTTTGATGTACTCAAAAATTGATAGATATATCTACGAAATTGATGCTGATTAATGCTTGTGTTCTAGGAAATTGAAATTTATTGATAAAAACGTAAATAAAAAGGTGATTTGGCTTAAATTAATGATGCATTAAATCAGTCTGTCTAATTTTTTTTCAGTTCTAGGAATGCAATGTACTTTGAGTTTATGAAAGTAAAACCACAATAAATTCACGTTTCAACTAACTGAAACTAAAAAATATCAAGTTTGTCATAAAAATCAACTCGGTATACTGTACCTAATACATTTAGGTATATTTACTGTATCTAGTATATTTATCTTGATTTCATCTAAAGCAAATTGATTTCAGTTTATGGGAAATGGGGACATTTAAATTTTATGATACGATAACGTCTTAACAGCTGTTTTCTTTTGATTATAAACGTGTTAAGAATATAACAAGTTTAATCTTATAATAACACTAAATTACAACCCCAGGAAATTTTTGAAATGGATTTTCTTCCTTTCTACTAGTGACTCTCAAAGTGAGAAATTCCGCTCTCCTAGGGGCACTTCAATGATTCAGGAACCCATAGATAAAAGCCTTAGGTGGATTACCATTATCTAACAATTATTATAAAAATTTAAAGTACCTACCTATATATTAAAAAAAGAAAAAACGTCGCCAAAACGAGCTCTTCACATCAATATTAAAATTTCATCTTGATTCTTTTCCATCCATTTTTGATTTTCCATTTATGTAAATAACCCTTGATTTTATTTTAATTTTGAATTTTTATAAATTTGGAACAGTTCATCGTAACAGCAATCTAAAAGAAGGGATTCAAAGTAAATTTCACGCTCCACAGAAAAAGTTTTTAAAACAATGCTGGAAAATATTTTAAAAATTTAATTATTATTATTTTTAAACTCTGATATCTTTGAAACGATTGATCTGAGGAACTTTGTTCTAAGCAAATATTTTTAGAGTGTAAATGTCCTTTAGATCCTTTCTTTTAGATTGTTGTTACGACTTTCGATGAACTGTTTCAAAGTTATGAAAATTTAAAAATAAAAATTTCTGAGTAAGTTTGTTCTAAGAACCTTTTTCGTTAGAGCGTAAAATGTCCTTTAAATCTCTTTTTTTCATATTGTTGCTATGACTTACGATAAACTGTGCAAAAGTTATAAAAATTCAAAAATAAAAATTTTCCTCTTGTTTGATTGTTTGTTGAAGAAAACCTTAAAACTGATATTTGGAACTCGTTTTGGTGCTAAAAACTTTAATTTAAATATATTATACCATCAATTTTTGGACACCATAAATAAAAAAATTAAAAAAAAAATAATCACCCTGGGTCATATACGTGGAGGGACCCTGAAGACGAAAGGCAGTTGTGAACCCTTAAAAACTTAAACAGATAATGCCATTATGAAGTTTTTCTGGATGGTTTGCGGCCGGGAAAAGGATATTATATATAACATATAAATTAGTTTGTATGAATCCATTTTTTTCTCATAATTTTTTTAATTCTTTTAAAGAATGGGACCTGGGTTCCCTGCATCCCCTTTCTGGAGAATCCTATAGCAAAGTTATAAATATTTAACTTTTCAACTTTTGTCATCATTTGTTTCTTTCTTGACACTCCATAAACCACTATATGGAGAAATTTAAGGCTATACATCAGTTAATTTTTTTACCAACTTTTTAATAATTTCATTTTAAACTTCATCTAATTTTAATTACGATAATTTCGAAAAATATTCAAAAGATTGTCGAAATATTCCAACTGTCCAAACGGTCAACTTCCAAACTATTTTACTAATTTTTATACGCTATGAGAACAAATTGAACTTTAAAACTTCTATAATGATGTCATATACTATAAATGTAACAAATCGTATGAATTAAGCTGTTAAATTCTATAGAATTTGAATTAGAATTTCTAATAGTTCATCATTACGATTCATGCAATTGGAGTTCTTTGAATTATTGGTCACAGATCCATATACTTAATACCTGAAATAGTTTTATGTTTTGAAAAATTTATTTAATCCTCAATGTTTAAAGCCTTTTTTCCTTATTTACTTAAACTCAATTCGGTTATAACTTCTAGCTTACGCTTCGCTAGAATTCACTGACCGGAAAAAATAAACAGTTAAAGTAATCAATACACATAGTTAAAATGGCTATATATCGCAATTAAATCGTTCTTCATTAAAGTGAAATTGATATTTCATTATTAATGTGTATGCAAAACAAACCAAGATTGACGTCAATCGACTCATTTTTTATAAATATATTTCCATTCGTTTTAATGATAATAATAATATTGCAAGAAGTTTTACTCAACTTAGTGTACTTTTAATCCAGTTTCAGAAAAAAAAATTATTTTGAAAATAAGACGTATTTCAGTTTGGAGTTTGGTTTTTCAACTATTTTTCACAAACGTAAATTATCACTGAAACTTGGATGAGGACTGGAGTGAAAAGTCTTAACCAAATCCAACAATTTGAAGCTAAATTTATGACTTAATTAAAGCATATAGCAATTATAAAATTTTATTGACAAGAAAACGTTATCGCATTTGTAATAAAACCTACGTCAATCGGTCTATATTTAGATTTGGTATGATATTAAGTAATATTTTCCCAAAATTTTAATATCATTTTGTAATTCTTATTTGTCGAATAATTATTGGTTATTTAAATTAAATCGCTATTATTTGATATTGGTTTACTACAAGCTGGTACGACATATTTTAATGGTGTAAATAATTTAAAATTTAATTTTAGAACAATTACTATGAGGTAGATAAATTGATAAGAAAGACACTGAACTTGTTTATAGGTAAATTTCCGCTGGACATCATCTTTTTGAGAGATATAACGAAAAGACCTTAAGCAGTAGGTAATAGTATTAAATATACGATATATTTGAGTGTTTATTTTTTCGATATTTTTTTTAATGCAATAATCAATTTAATGTGTAGAATATTGTTGATAATTAAAAAGTTGCAAATTTCAAAATAAAATTTTCATTATGGACGTTTATAAGCGATTGTATGATATCTAATATTCCACTGTGCCATTGTGAGGGTTCTCTTTATTAGCACCAAGTGGGTGGTATCGGTGTGGTGCGGTGTCCAGAGGGTTGGCTGACTACTGATACACGATGCTAAGTTGCCTGTCTCGGAGGTCACAATTGACGTCAATATGTACATGTCACGTGATAATCACTGTCGCTGTTTTCGAAATAATTTTTTCCTATTATTTGTAAAGAGATTATTATAGAGAATGTTGGTGTGTGGAATTGGAAAGGAATGGAAATCGAATACATGAACGTGAAGACGGCGAAGACGAACAAACTGAGCGGGACAGTTGGGCCACGACTTCGGACTGCGATGCGAGTGTTCTATAGTCTATAACTTAGCTTTAGGTTCTCGCGTAATCGCGCATTCAATATATTTTCGCATCACAAATTAAATCATTTATTTTAAAAGGGCAAATAACTAATTTACGAAAATTGAATATGAACACTTGGAAAATAAAATCTAAATCATACCAAAAAACTTTTTTCATTAATTTTGTCAATCGAAAACGAATCGTTTGATTTTGAAATAGACCATGATTTTATTTTGTAAATATACATATACAAAATTAGATCGTTAATTATAAGGCTATTGTAAAATGTCTAATTTTGCTTGATTGATAGCTTACGTTCGAGTACTTACAAATTGGAAAATTAGAAACTTTTAAAGAAAGTCAAAAGTATACTAGCTATAGTTTCCTCAGCCTATTAAATATCTTGGCGAAAGTTGCAGAAAGAGTTATTTTTACAAAGCTAAATGACCATCTTACGGAAACAAATATTCTAATGAACGAAGTATTTGAAAGCATTTAGCCCCAGACATTCGTCCCAGACATCCCAGCTAGCTAGAATTGCAGACTTCATAACGGATGGGTTTAACTGGAGTAAAACTACGGGTACATGTTCCTATTGGACATTGAAGAAGCCTTTCACACGGTTTGGCATGATATGGTCTCATATAAAAATTAATCAAGCTGAATATCCCGTCCTACCTAATTGTTGTAAAATCATACTTTGAAAACCGTAAATTTGTTGTCTCTTTAAATTAGTGGTTCTTAACCTAGTTAGAGGTAATGACCCCCACTAGTTTCATATGCACATTCACCGAACCCGTCTTAATTATAAAAATAATTTTTTTCAAATTCAAAGTATAAGTATAGGACCTATATCTCCATACACCTTATATTAGTCGTGTGTATATCTTGACCTCCGCTTAACCCATGGGGTTCGATCGAACTCAGATTAAGAACCACTGCTTTAAACGCTTCCTACTCATGTGAAGAAATAAGTGCGGGTGTACCGCATTATTCAATTCTGAGACCCACCCTTTTTAATGATTATTTATAAATGGCATCTCACCGTCCAGGGATACAAAACTGGCCTTGTACGGGGACGACACGGCCGTGTTGTGTCAGTCCTGGTGGATTTCAGAGATTACTAATAAACTAACTATCCATCTAAAAGCAATAATAAAATTTTTCAAAAGGTGTAAAATGGAAGTAAACGGCCAAAAGAAGCCCTTATATTTACAAAAAAGAAGGCCCACGTTAGACCAACTCAATATATCTGTAGACAATGGAAAAATAAAATGGTCACACCAGATGAAATATCTTGTTGTTCTGTTGGACCCGGGTTGGATTTTCACAAGACATTTAAACTATGTACGTATATTAAAACTAAGGCATTGAAAGTCATCTTTGTACTGTTACTAGTATTTAATAGAAAATCAACGTCGACAGCGAGGAATAAACTTTTAATTTTCAAAACAATCATAAGCCCAGTTTTGACATAGGTATGTAGCCCCTGTATGGTATTCCATGTCAGAAACTAATTACAAAAAATTGCAAACATTACAAAATAGGGCGTTAAAAACTGCTGGTAACTATCCAAGCTGGTGCAAGACCTCAACAATCCACAAAGAAATGAAAGGAATTAATATTGATTATAATTAACAATTCTGATGGTTATGGGAAACTGGAACATCAGACCAAGATTATCTTTGTACAATAGTCATTAATAATTGTCACAATAGTCAATAAAGATTATTATTATTATTTTTGTTAACTATTATATTCATTGGTTAGCAAGTTTTTAAATTCGATAAAAAGTTTAGTTCTTATGAACGAAAATTAACAAAGATTTATATCATTTGCGAGAAGTTATAGCTTTGTTAATAAGACAACTATCCAAGAGTTGTCTAGAGGAAGAGAAAATTTTACAAATAAGCCATAAAACTTCTTAAGGCATGATACAGAAAAGATTTAGTAGAAAATTTGCAAATGTTACGATACATCCATTACACCTCACTGCATAATATATCCAATATTAGAAAACCATACACAATGTAGTGTTATGTTTCCTATAAGAATAAATCTGAATACATCATGTACTGTACAACTGAGTACATGGTTATGATGGTTATCATTGATAAATAAAATTCCAATTTTTACATTAAGATTTAAAATTTTGACATTGACATCAATAAAATTAAATTCATTAATTAACTAAATAGACAATGCACTAAAAACTATTGCACTGGTTTTTTGTTTCAAAATTGGTGAAAAAATGATGTAGACGTTAAGTTGTTAGATGTTAAGTCAACACAAGTTGCCAAACAATCTTTCTATTGGTAACCACATTTAGTGATCTCATAAATTTTAATTATACATATATTATGTTAATTGGTCGCCAAGATCATGCGATTTAACCATTTAAAATCATTTCCTTTGGGGTTTTCTGACAAGAAAACTTCGTGTCAATGCACCTTAAACAACTAGAAGACCTTGAATACAACATTCAAAAGAAAACTGTAGTAAAAAACCCTCATTTTTTGAAAGAAAAAATTATCAAAAATCTTCATATCCTGTTGTAGAAATAGTTGTAAAGGATCCATGAAGATTATACGTGTTCATTCATAAATGACATAGAACCAATTTTCGTTTTCAATAAAAAGATTCAATTTATACTTTTTCAATTTATACTAGAAAGTTTATTTTTAAATGTTTTGTATTTTAAGTCATTTTAACATCTAAAGTCATATTACGATTTGAACATAGCAAATTTCTACTAACTCGAGGAATATCTTGGAATCATTAGCAAATAAAGCACCACCGACACATGGAGCATCTAATAGATCTAATCGCCACTCCACTAAATGGACTTTTTTGGTCTTTTTTTACGTCACACCAAACTCAGAAATAGTTAATTGATTAGAATTGCCTAATAAATGGATTTGTTTTATGCTAATTTTTGGTGTTACAAAAATTTTGTTTTACCACCTATTGGCGCAGTGGTTAGAGCAATTACTCTTTCCGCTTCATTCGTCAAGTGGTACTGGGTTCGATCCCCGCTGAATCCTAGACTTAAGATCCTAGACCAGGGGTGGCGAACCTGTTTTTGAAGTGGGTCAAATTTTGTTGACCTTTTTTTAAATAATAGCCCGTGGGGAAGAGGAAAAGTGTGGTAAACAGGGAACAAATAATTTGGACTCATCAAAAATTTATTATCAGAAAAAACGGACATTCGACCCTGTTTGTTGGTTTTACACTTTTACTTTTGCAAGTGAGGAACAAAAAATTAAGGTACAACGTCCACTTGAAAATATTTTTTTATAAATTTGACATTACACATTTTTACTTTAATTTTTTAATATTTTCGTTTGTCTGTTCTTTCTTTCGTGATAAAAAAATAAATTTATATGATTCAACGCGTGAGTCATTTAAAAAGCTTTCGCGGGTCAGTATCTGACCCGCGGGCCATAAGTTTGCTACCGTTGTCCTAGACCTAAGATAAAAATTGACCAACAGAAATTCTCTGTGCTTATACAGTCGTGATGACTTTAGATGTTAAAGCGACTTAAAATACCTTCCACTTGCTCCTTGTAAAATGCCTTTATGGCAGCATAACGACAAATGACCGATTTTTGATAAATTCAAGAGTTATTGAAAGTACTTAAATGTTAATTTCTCTTAAATATTACTGTTATATTTAAAAAAACAAAATCTACTGGCCAAGTCTTAGAAAATTGTTACAAAATAAGCACTGGCAATCATTGAAATATTTAAGTATGACATAACTACAAATTATATAAATCTTAATTAAGATATATTTTCAATCAATTTCAAAGAATTGTTGAATAATGTAACCAATTAGATTGTTAAACAATGAAATTATTTCGATATGATTCAACGATGAATTAACATGAATTAATCAAAGATCTGTTTGTCTATTTGCATTTGTCTTTTGTCAAGATAAAAAATTTACCAGAACTGCTATATCTGTCTCAGTCTTATACTTCTTTCATTTTTATGATTACTTTTAATTGAAAACTTAGTACTGAATACAAGAAAAATCTTTGATTATAGCAGTTCTCACTCAACAATCATCACTGTATCTAATGTTAACAATACTACAACAATTATTAAAACCTAGCTGTTCATATATTTGAACCAATTTTAGTCGTTAAGCCATTGATAACCGAATGTAAATTTTCCAAACTAAAATTTCCTATTGTCGATGTGTTATACTAAAACTGTTATCACAACCATAAATAAATTGGCATAATTTTTCTAGTTTTCTAGACAATAACTGGATTTATTTTAGAACCTTATATTTGATGCCTTAACGGATATGACACAAGTAAATGCTTGTTTTATAACCCAAATACTATTGAAAAGTAAACTTAATTTACATTAATTGCCTCATATAGTTTGGAACGAATCAGTAAATAAATAAAAAAAAAAACAGATACAATATTGAAGAATGAAATAAATACAATATATAATCAAAAATGTACTTCCCCAAAAAGTTTATTGGAAAAAACGTATTGTAATATTTTATTATAAAGTAGGTCTTAGAAAATCCCAACTTCCAAAGTTTTTTGTACACCTAACAAATTATTATATACATTAACAACAATAATAGTTTTCTCAATAGTAATAACTTTTTTCATAAAGGTGCTTTGTCGAGAAATATTTTACTTAAATACCCAAAAAATAGTATTAAACTATAATATATGTTTGTAATTTTAATTTTCCATCGAATTTTCTACAATGGATTTATTCATAAAAATTTCCATAATTGAAAAAATATCTTTTTAAATATGTAGTTTGCTTGAAAATGTAAAATTAATGGTTTCATTCAGTTCAATTGTGTATCTTTTTTGGTTTACAAAAAAGGCGTGAAATTTATTGTGTAGCTTCACAAAACACTGATAAAAGAGTTAATTTTAACATTTGGTCAAGTAAATGAAGGCATAAAAAATTACCTACCAGTCTCACTTTGGAATTAAGCAAAATGTAACCTACAAGTTATAACCGGCATACTCGAGGAGATTTCATTATGAATTTTGGTGGATACCTACTTGTTGATTCTTGTTTTAAATTACTCACTCAAAACGAATTTGTCTTTTAGATTTTTATCATTCATCCAACCGTAATAAAAATTAAGTTATTTTTTATAAAAAACCCGGTGTAGTAATAATTAAACAACGCCTTCTCATAATTAAAAACTGTTTTTTTTAAATATCAAAACTATACGAATAGAAGAATCTTAAGGACTCAGTTAAGAATATACCAATTGAAATATAAACATAATACTCTATCAATCTATCATAATAATAATAGGCACATTTATGTATGTCAGCACTGTGGAGACGGTTGGTATTAATATTTTGTTAAGAGTTGAATGTTATTGTTGTGGCCTAG